>OX438763.1:9955743-10695003 GCA_949316455.1 Acleris holmiana
CGTTGACTTATACACATGGTCGTTGAGGAATGAGCAAAGTAGGTCAAGTTAAATATAAAGTAAATACTTTTACTTAAGTATACATAAATACTCTGGTAGAGTTAGCCTAAAGTGACGGGATTGATCACTGACTAAAGGCGCCTATGTGACTGGAGTGATCACTGACTGAGGCATTTGAGGCTAGACACACCTCAAGGATATTAGATATCCCTATACAAAGATAGACTTTCATATTGATAAAATTTCGAAAGTAAACTATTTACCTTTTACTTAAGTATACATAAATACTCTGGTAGAGTTTAGCGTAAAGTGACGGGATTGATCACTGACTTAAGGCGCCTATGTGACTGGATTGATCACTGACTGAGGCATTTGAGGCTAGACACACCTCAAGGATATTAGATATCCCTATACAAAGATAGACTTTCATATTGATAAAGTTTAGGGCAATACTTACAAGTTGAACGGTCCTTCTGTCTTTCACAATCTACGGCTAATGATTACAGTACAAACCGAGTTACGACTCTGCCGTCTAAGTCTAAGGACCACGGTTGGTTTCTGATGCTGTCAACTCATTAAGCCATTCCCAAGGGAATACATATGAACAGTTGTTCTAGATTGACCAAGGACATTTCTTCTAGTGAAGTTACATTGGTAGTATTAGTCAGATAGTATCATGACTAGGAAGTTTCCTATAGTTAACCTATTAGGAATTATTAATTTTACATTTAATAGGCTAGGTTTTTCGTATGGTCTTTTATTGGGGTATCACTTCTAATTATTAAAGACATTAAAAGGTTTTCATATTAAAATTTATTAAATTATATTTTCTGTTGGTTCAAAATTTGAATTGGCCTAGAAAATTATTTATCATAGAATGATTATTTCAGATAAAACATCTGTTTGGTATTACTTAATCTCTAAATTGAGAAATAGAGATAATTTCTTAATTATAAGGAGTTTGATCCAAGAGTTTGCTTCAGCGTTTCTTCTTTTGGAGATCTTTTCGGAAATGTTGGTAACTTCAATTATAATATATACCTATTTGGTTTAAATAACACTTGATTTTGGTGTTATATCAGAAATAGATTCAACAAAGAACTATTTCTAGAATTCTTAATATAAGTAAGTACTTAACTTTCTAGAATACTAAAATAAGAGTTAAATATATAAAATTAGTATTTTGGTAGGATATTAGTGGGGGAACTTCATAGTAATGGCCGGAAGTACCGGTTGGACGGGGAGGTGCCCACCCTTTACCACTAATATCACAAAGAACTATTAAATTTATAGAATACTCAAATAGAAATCATACAAATAAAATTAGTATTTAGTAGAATATCGGTGGAGGGTCTACATAGCTATGACCGGAAGTACTAGAACAGTCAGAGAGGTACCTACCTTTACCACTGATATATATATTTTTATAAATAAATGAATATGTAAATATCCTAAATTTTGTCCAGTGTTAGTCTTAATTATTTAATTTATATTTAGCCTTTTATTAGTAATCAAATTTATCTAGTAGTCTTAAAGGTTTCTTAGTCATTAGAATAAATGTTATATCAAGTTTAATTTGTAACATAATTATAGGTGTATGATAAATTAGGTAGACCCTCATTTCATTACTCTTAATTAAGGAAATAGTTTGTTATAGAAGTTGTTATTAATCTAGAGTAGGGAAATATGTTATTTTAGGACTGGTTATATCATTCTCTTATTTCATTAAAGTACTTAGGTTACTAAAATAGGTTCACAACTTAGGTTCCTAGACATTAGATGATCTCGTGGCCATTTCAACAATTTAGATTATAAGTTATTAATTTAGTTATTAGGCTAAACACCATCAACGCAGTTAATTTATCTTTTAGTCCAACAATCTAAAGAGTTTAAAAGTTATTAAGAGTCTTCAGTAATTTTGATAAATAATATATATAAGAGGATAGGAGAGTAGATGAAGAAAGAATAATAGGGGGGGTGGGTACAACCGCAACCAAATTTCTCTTACAATTACAAGGACACATTGCTTTGTCTTCAATAGAACATTGTGTTGCAGTGTCTACTAAACTTCGTTTTTCTGAGTCATCTTCCTTTGATAGTTTAGGACAAGTCATCTCGTTTCGCTCCAAGCCTCCAAATGTGTATTTTCTTTTGCCTGAAATAAAATCCAAATGTGTTCTCTACGTCTTAACATGATATATTTAACCTGCGACGTTCATACCTACGTCTTACTAACTAGGTACTTCACACTCTCACACCATACATTTGTTTCTTCATAATCTTTTAATTCGCCGTAAGTATGGGACAAATTACAAATTTAATTCCGCTTCTACCCCTATGTTCCGAAAAATATAGATAGTGATACCATACCGCAGTACCGCTACTATGCATTTGACAGGGATTATGCTGCTCTATCTTAAACACCTACGGCTATCTGCCTACAGTTTTTAAATATAAATGAGATGGTACATTTAATGAAAATATCGTTTCGTCAACTCTCTTATAATATAAGTTTATAACTATGAGCCTTCCTAGCAAAACAAAAGTTTTAAAATATTTTTACTTATTGGAATATCTTTAGTTTTATCCGCAAGATAAATAAATTTTCGCTTCCTAATAGTTTTAGATTATATTTTATTCGCTAACCTTTGTTTATTAAAATGCCTTCAAATCATACTACACAACGAAAGTGACAATTGAAAATTAACCCATGACATTTTATATACCTAGCTAAGCACATTACGTGTTTATAAGCCTCTCCCGGTTTAAGGAGAGAACTACTAACTACCTAATGAATCCTAAAAAAACCTATTCAGCTACTGTTTTAAATCAAAACTAAGAGACTATTGCATAGCTCTTACATTTACAGTTAATTGTGTGGGTGTGTGATGTCAGAATATCTCGGTGTAAAGATACCCTGCTAGACCAACTAGACCTAACATAACAACGATTTCGGAAACTAGGTCTCCTGTGTGTGGTCCTAAGACTTTTCCACCGGCTAGATAGTGCAAGCTAGCCTCAAGTTGGCTTCCAAGTCGGATAGATACCTAAGGTGGTCGATATATAAATATATAGATAAGGGGACAAACGTCAAACCATACACTATAAGTCGTCTCTACTGCCTAGGCTCGGATCCTCTACGTGGGGCCCTATAGAGCAAACTTACAGCTTCTAGCCAACGTCAGCTGACATACCGATTTAAAAGGTGTCAGAGCCTTTTGAACGCGAAAACCCCAACTTACTTGGTTAGTGAGATAAAACCGTCAGATTCCTGATAGCAGAATCTTTCTAGTTCTTTCCCGTAACCAAAATGTAAGCGTAGTTTTATGAAAGTTATCAACGTCTGCCTGGGTCTCAGCTTTACTAACTACCACTAGGGTGTCGGAACTGAGATCTGGAAATCAAACACAATATTAATATTTGGAATAAACAAACCGCAACTATCTAACACACAAACAAACACAACCTGCACGAACTGTTATAGCTAATCCCAAAGATCTAACAATTGTAAACTCGGCAACACTAACTAAACACTCTCCATCCCCAACCCCAACTTTTCACGTTTATCGTAAATACGAAGAGTATCCGATGGTTACCTAAACCCACTCAAATTAAATTAACACGTTTATTAGATAAACACGATAAGAGCAGCAAAAATAAATAAACAAAAAACACAAAACAAATGCACATGGTCTCCGACCCTCGAATAGCGGCTTCGACTTACTCAGTACAGCACCCAGGAAATGTGAAGGCAAAAGGGTGCGCTCTTCCCCATCTGACCTGTATTTATCGACTCCGGACCCGACGCCAAGAAAGCCCCCCCCGCATATTCTTTTTCATTTCCCGGTACTTTCCCCATTTTGTCCTATCCAAAAAAGTGCAAACCATTTTGATCCTTATACACCTCATACAGAGTATATTTCGCAAATCTTATGTTTTCACACAGTCTGCCGTGCAGTTATCGCTCCTTATAAGGCAATTTCCTGAACTATCTTACAACCCAAATCTAACCACTTATTATGAATATTACTCCATGGTAATAAAGTTTGTAATTCAATATAAAGCCATTAGAATACGAACGAATCTAGGTGACTCCCCGAAACTTCACTTTGGTAACAGAAGCAAAAGTGAAATAGTTGTTATCTGTGCAACTATCTGGTAGACAAAAACAACTTTTTTTTTTATTAATTTCTATTCATATACATTAATGCATAAATTAATGATATATTCTGATAGCAGACCCGTTACACGTACATACAACCTTTTGCCCGGGAATATCTTTATTATGTAGAACAACGCCATCTGAACACCACGACTAGAATTTATTGTATCGATTGATTATCTGAATAACTAGTTATCTTAGATAGTTGACAACGTCAATCAAAGAGGTCACTGTTTACAATGTTTGCCCCTAATACGATATCTGTACTGTTGTAATTCGGGATTCAAATTCGTTTTAACATCCGATGCATACTTAGTTAAAATTTGTTTATTATTACTAAAAATTGTGTAGTCTTTCCACCTTGTAATTTTTAATTTTAAATATTGTTACTCAAAAGTGATACCTTTCAGACCTTCAATAAAGCAGAGTGCATGTCCACCTTTATGTGTTCACAGAGTAGAGTATTTTAAAACTTTAGAAAAACGCTTGGTTGATGGGATATTAAAAGCGTCCGCTATCTTTCGTACAACAAATATTTATTACTAACGCAAATAAAAATATTTATTGTTTTTGATGTTTAAATGTATTCAAATTTCTATGTGACATTGATTTACTTCGCAAAATTGTTTGTTTTTAATTTGGCTGAATAGTCACAACCATTTTCAATTCTCAGAGTCTGTCAATTATAATCAAAGCCGTCTCCTTGATATTCTTTCCGCAAATGTACTGAAACGCCATGCGATGCTCGCTCTGAATGTCACAAACTCATTCCGATCCTTCTAATTTATCCTTACGTATATACATGAATTAATTTTGTTTATTTATAAAACATACAGTAAAATGCCAACAGCTTCGTCTATTTATAATTGTACCCCTAAACGATGGTGTCAATTGAAGCTATTCCTATAACTTTTACTATCAGTAGATTATTCGCCACAAAGAACAACATTACACTGGAACTGAGCTCATTTTGAACCTGTGTTCCAGTACACGGTCGAAGTAAGAAAAAACTTGGAAAATGTCCCTGAGGAATACTTAATAAACTGCTTTCTGGAAATAAAGGAAGTCATTAAAAAATACGAGAGGAAGTAAAACCAATAATACTTAATGCATGACCGTATTAGACTAGGGACAAAACTGTGTTCATGAATCGAATATGATTAATGGGAGAGGGAACCTTTAATTCATTTTTTTTAAATCATGTTCAGTTAAATAATTAAACTTACATAGGGTAGGTGCGCTAGTAGCGCAACCACTTTCAGCAGGCGACCGTTTGACGGACTAGGTTTACTTAATTAAAGATAATAACATTTCTACAGTTAAAAAAATAAAATGTAAGCCATAAGCAATTTTTAATAGTTATTAAATAAGAATCTACTACATTTGCAATTAACAACTTAACCCAAAACCGGAAAAAAGCCGCTCAGTTCTAGTGTTGACTCAGTGGTGTGTGGACGTGCAGTGAATTGAAAAAGAAAACACCACGCCGCGCGGCGCTCAAAGGTAAGTTTTGTTACTTAATATTTGTTGTATACTCAAATAAGATGTTTAATTACTTCGGTTATTTAGTTATTGTGATTGTTTAGTTGTATTTTGCTATTATTTACCTTACATTTAAAAATAATCTAGGTAGTGGTCCATCACTGACATGCATATTTATTAAAAATAGTAAAAAGCGACCAGACGGTCGCATTCTAACACGTAGTGTCGCATTTTGTTTTGCTTATTATGACCCTAAAGTTTCATTTATGGCTGCACAATTTAAGGTGTGGCGTTGTAAAAGCGTAAAGGTGCAACTCTTTAGTACACGACCACATGCTTCCTTTATAAAACCATGTTTAATTTAGGCTAAAAAATAGGCACTAAATAGGTGGTCGATAACTCACATCATTCGAATTACAATGTTAGTTTGCGGCCACCACGATTTAGTACGTATGGAGGAACGGCCGCAAGCTAAAATATAGTGTTAAATACATTTAGTATACGACCACTTTTGTTTATTTGAAAAGGGTCGGTTATTGGAATGCACTTTTATTCATTATTTTAGTAAGCGGCCATGTGGTCGTAATTTGACGGGTTTAAAAGATTATTGTTTTACTCATTTTATTATCAATATTGAAAGTAATACAACACAATTAAATATTATTCAGGCTTAATGGTTTACAGTCATGTTATTCGATTGATTGTTATTTTTATTTTTTTTAGATGACGCCCTCGAAGAATCCTAACCCAACCAAGAAGAAAAAAACGGTCAAATACTCCAACGAAGACCTAAAAAATGCCCTTCATGACATTCGGGAGAAAGGAAAAGGAATAAGGGAGACTTGTCGGGTATATAGAATTCCTCGAACTACTATACAGGATCGACTTAGTGGAAAGAGACGTGACGCTATCGAGACAAAGAGGCCAGATCCTGTACTAGGGGTAGAAGGTGAAAAACAGATTAAAGATTGGCTTTTAAGCATAGCAAAATGTGGATTCCCAGTCAAGAAGCAGGAGCTTTTAGACACTGTCCAAAAAATTGTTAAAGACCATGGAACAAAGAATACCTTCAAGGACGATCGCCCGGGACAAACCTGGTACTTAAGTTTTTTAAAGCGCCATACTGACCTGTCGTACCGTACAGCTGAAGGAATTAATAAAGCCAGAGCAAGAGTAACTGAAAAATCAATAAGAACTTGGTTCAATGAATTAGAGAGTTTCCTGAGAGATACTAATAATCAGGACATATTAGAATGCCCAGAACGCATTTTTAATGGAGATGAAAGTGGCTTCTCCATGTGTCCTAAAACTGGAAAAGTTTTAGCGCCAAAGGGATACCGAAACTTATATCAGGTTAAGTCGGGCAATGAGAAAGATAATTTGACAGTTTTGGTCACTTTTAACGCCAATGCCCAAGTAAGTCCACCACTTGTTGTTTTTCCCTACATACGCCCACCACGTGCCGTTGTAGAGAGCATGCCCGAAGAATGGTGTCCTGGGAAATCAGAAAGTGGATGGATGCAATCAGATGTATTTTTTGAATACGTCACAAACGATTTTAATAATTGGGTTGACCGCAACAGTATAAAAAAACCAATATTGATGCTGGTTGACGGTCACAGATCACACATGTCATTAGTCTTGAGCGCCATGTGCGAAAAGCTCGGCATAATTTTGTATGCTCTTCCTCCGAACACAACCCACATGCTCCAACCAGCAGACGTTAGTGTTTTTGCTCCACTGAAATCCTCGTGGAAGGCAATCGTAAGAAAGTTTTTATCAAAACCCGAAAATATAAATTCGTGCGGTAACAAATCAAACTTTTGTCAATTGTTCCGAGACACACTAGAAGATACAAATATGAATGCAAATGGGTGAATCAACTTTTAAAGTCCTCCTTTTCTAAAGGCTAATAAAAACTTACTAGAATATGTGAGATTGATAATGGTTTACACATGTTAAAATTAGATAATCAGATTTTCGGATTTCACTATTCATAATCATAAACCAATTCTATAATTTTGTAAAAACATGGTAACGCAGTGGAAAATGCACGTTTTTCATACAAAACCCGGGGACAACGTCGTCCCCTGCGTTACCTGATATATTTGTGTAAATCATAGAAGAATTTTTAAAATTGTCAGCTAGAAAGTAAGTTTAATTGTCTGATTTATTCAATATATTAACCACATCAAAAAAAAAATTGCATTCTACCAAATTAAGGTGACATAGTAAGACATGTCGAAAATTGGGGAGTACCTACCTTAAAAGTTGATTCACCCAAATATCAAAAACGGCTTTAGAAAATGTGGGTTATACCCGTTCAACCCAGATGCAGTTGATTATAGAGTCTGTCAAACGAAAGCTGTCCCCGAGAAGGAGCGCAAAAATCAAAAAACCTGCAGCTGTTTACTCTGACTGTACACTGAATAAACGGAGTTTGATACTATTTAATTTCCTGATGTCTTCACATGAATGTTGGAGTATCAACTCCGTTTATTCAGTGTACAGTCAGTGTAAAAAAACCGCACTTTTCTTGATTTTGGCGCTCCTTCTCGGGGACAGCTTTCGTTTGACAGACTAGAAAATGTGTCCAAAATAGCCTGGAAAACGTACGCAAAGGGCCCATGTCAAACTAAAGAAATAATTAATGAGGATCTTGCTAGTACAAGAAAAACACTAAAACATCTGAAACCAATATTAAAACAAAAAAAGATAAATGTTGCAGTTATTTTTAAGGAACTGCGTAAATTAAAAACACAAACAGGTAAACAAGAAACTGATTCTGAAGATATAACGATATAACAGATAGTTCAGTTAATCAATCGATATCCTTCCAAATGGAATATTCCACAGATGGTGTATCAGTAACTGACCCATCGTTGCCGATTTTGACTAACGTCAGTGACGTTTTGCCTTGTACAAACGATGAAAACAGGGTTGAAGAAATAACATCTGATATCGAACAATCTGTAGCTGAATCTCATACAATTAGTGTCACAGCAGAAATGCATTCCAACTCTCAACCCATTTCTCATGAGATGACATATCCCGAAGCGGCAGTCGTCACCCATGTACAGGAAATGGATTCAAACAAACTTATTTCACAGCCTGTCTCGTCGGATCAACGACACCTTTGACGAAATTTTACCATATCCAGCCGAAGAACCAACAATAAATACAAGCCATAATGCGACTGCCAATGACACATTATCGAAGCTCAATTTAACTGAAATAGCAGACGTCACCCATGACCAGGCAATTGAGTTAAACAAACTGATTCCACAGTCGGTTATATCCCACGACACATTTGACGAAATCTTACCATATCCTGCTGAAATAATGGATACTAGCCAAAACCAGACAATTGATGACACCAATAACACTTTATCGACGTTCCATTTAACTGGTACTGGTGTGGATAGTTACTTAGAAATTGGTTCGTTAGTGTCTCTGGATGATGTGGTTGTCATACCTACACAAAGTGTGGCAGTATCGAAAACTGATGCGTTCAGCAAACATTTATTTATTCCTGAACCTCCGCAACGAGCAAAACCGAAACAAACGAAAACACCTGCTGCCATATCATCTTGCGCATGGCGGAAGTTTTATGAAAACAAGGAAATTTAAAGGCAGAAAAACAAGCGGCTACACTTAAAAGAAAACAAGAAAGATTGCAAGTAACGAACCAAAAGAAAATAAAGAAAGATCCGAAGCCGAAAGCCAGGAACCGAACAGGGAAGAATAAAAAAAGCAATAATAACGATATTCTCAAACAAATGTGTACTTACCGAATGTGACGATATTTTGGTTAGTGATGCCGAAGATGATGAAGAAAAAAATATAGGATGCGATTTTTGTCAACAATGGTTCCATCTAAAGTGCACCATCTTTATTGGTTTACCATATACTGATGTGATGGACAAACCATTTATATGTAATGTATGCATAGCTGACCAGAACTAATATTTTTCACCAAAGATTATTAAGAAACCAAAAGAAAACTAGATGATTAACATAAGTTTTTTTTAATTAGAATATACCTACTTACATGAAGATCTCCGTCCTAGACTAGGGTAAGGTATATATTTAATTACATAAACAGAAGACTTTATAATAATGTGATTCCTTTAGAGTACTAAGAACTAGATGATAACGTCAACTATATACAGTGGTGGACACATAATTAGGAAAACTTGCATTTTTTTCATACAATTGCCTATAAATAGGACTTACTATATCATAATATATGAAGTCTTATTTGTAGGTAATTGTATGCGAAAAACGCAAATGTTCCTAATTGTTGTTACCATTGTATATTGCAATTTTTTTATTTTATACAGAATATATGATTCCTAATAAATATAAGGATATACTATGAAAAGAAATCAGACCGAAAATTTAGGTACTATGTTGATGTTAACAATGTTTACTGCAATTTTTAATATTATAAGCATAAGCATAGACTGGCGGGAGCATGCAATCAGTGTATACATGGAAAAAAGAGAAGAGGCCTTTGCCCTGCAGTGGGACATAAACAGAATATTATTCCTATTAAATATAAGGTTATAAATATATAATAAATAAATAAAACGAAAAATAATCACCAGACCAAATATTTGGCAACCTACTATGTTGATGACTATTTATGATACACATAATTATAAAATAAACTGAATATGGTTATAGATGCTTACTCACATTAAACGCAAAACATTATTAGACTAGATGATAAGATACAAAGAAAACTAAAAAAAAACATCAGACCAAATATTTGGCAATCTACTATGTTGATAATCATTTATGATACATATAATTATTAGAAAAACTAAATATGGTTATAGATACTCACATTAAACGCAAAACCTTATTAGACCAGATGACCACGATGTATCTAAATACTATTGTTGTTGATGATTATTTATACTTATTCTAAATTATGCTTAGCAAGGAAAAAATAAAAACTTTTTTAAATGAATTATAATCGTTTTATTACAATCTTATTAATATTTAAATTGGTGGTCGCAAACTAGCTAACTAGTGGTCATAAACTAATAAAAGTGGTCGTTAGCTAACGTTTTGACTATTATTACACTTTTCCTATTATTATTCATAATTTTTGGATGAAAGTGCTTTCCTTTTTTTATTTTTTCATTACTTGACTATACTCACGACTAATTCACACAAATATCAACTATTTTGCTTGTAAATGACGTATGTTTTGAATCATCTAAAGTTGGCAACTCAGCTAAGTGGTCGCCAACCGGCGCAATGACCCTACCTATATCAGTTAGCGAATTAAGGTTAACACACCAAAATAATAAGAACATTTTTATCACAACAGTTGTTTTATTTAATAATCTATATCTGTTATTATAACACATAACTATGCACCCAGAAAATAAGTACCTAACGCATTTTGATTAGGTACAACAACAGTCTCATAAATAATTAACCTTATAAATATCCATGGACTTACCTAGGTCATAAAAATAATGTTAATCATTTCGATTGAATGAGCCACTGGCGCGTAAAAATACTGCCAATCTTGGTCTCAATAAATGAGATGAGGTTAATACCTATTCTCCCAAAATTCACAATGAAATTCAAGGCGGGGGTGTGTATTTCCAAAACCCGATAGACGAGACATACCAAACTAGGGACTTACGTGGTGGTGGTCTTCTAGGTCTTCTATTTTTGAATCTCGAAGGAGTTCTCTAATGCCGACGGCGACGCCTTGTTTGAAGATCGGTGTTTAAGTTCGAAAACAGCACAGGCCTGGCGTAATTCGTCTTCACTATCGCACACACAATTTATAACAGTCCCAAAGGAATGGAAATACACAATATACTTAAAAATAGTTAGGCGGTTCTACGATGCACGATTCAAAATTAGACGCTTCTCGTAGGAGTCTTTAAAAAACACTGAACTTTGCTTGGGTAACAATGGGTGCGCGGGTGCGTAGATTCACCATTTCACCGCTAGATGGCAGTGGTCTCATCAATAATATCGGATGGTTTTATCTTTGGCTCAAACATAGCCCCCAGCCTTGAAAGGTTCCCTTTCAAAATGACAAAAAACTAAAAAAAAGAAAATATTAAATTTCGCCTTTTAATTAAAGGGTTACAAGTACCTAACTATTAAGAAGTTTAAATTACAACTTACTACCTATATGCTTAACAATACGAATTCCTAAACTACTAATCAATTACTGATAGGAAGTGGGCACAAACGTACCACTGGTCGCTTGTACGTGCCATTTTTTGTTTTAATTAGGGCTACGCGTACAATGCCATCCTGTCCTGGATATGTTTCAAGAATGATTCCTAGTGGCCAATACAGGGGAGGAGAATTGTCATTCATAACTAAAACTACAGTACCAACTGATACCGGTCGTGAATCCGTATTCCACTTTTCGCGCTCCTGAAGGGTGTGTAGGTATTCCATTGACCATCGTCGCCAATAAGATTGGACGAGTTTATCTAAAAATTGATAACGCGAGAGCCTATGAATACGCTCTTCTCTAATTTCAGCAGCAGGTAACGACCGCAAAGGTACCGTATTTAAAAAATGAGCCGGTGTAAGCGGCATCGGCTCGGATGGATCAGAACTCAGCAACCCTAATGGTCGCGAATTTAAAACTGATTCGATCTGACATAACAAAGTATTAAGCTCTTCGTATGATAACACCTGGGCACCAATCACGCGCAATAGGTGAGTTTTAAAGGATTTGACTGCCGCTTCCCAGCTACCTCCCCAGTGAGGTGCATTTGGTGGTATAAACTTCCAATTTATCCTATTATTTACTAACTCGTTTTTGCAGACTTCAGAAAATTCATTACTTTTTATAAGACTTCGCAAATGAGAATGTGCTCCTACGAAATTAGTTCCGTTGTCGGAATACAAGGTGTCTACTGGACCTCGGCGGGAGATAAACCGTTTGAGGGCGTTCAGAAAGGTGTCCGTACTCAAATCCGTGCAGATTTCTACATGGGTACCCCGGGTACTTAAACAGATGAAAACGCAAATATACATCTTTTGGGCCTTTGCACCACGCTTTCGAACCATGGTTACGTTAAGCGGGCCACAATAGTCAACGCCTGTGTGCGCAAAGGGTTTAGATACTTGCAACCTGCACTCTGGTAGGTTAGCCATTACGGGCGGAGCAACAACTCTAGGCCGAACCCTAAAACAGAACATGCAACTATGAACGCGCGAGCGCACTAATCCCCTAGCAGATAGTATCCAATAGCGTTGTCTTAGGAGAGACAGTAAATGATTTGGACCGGCATGACAATTCTTGCGATGGACAAAGTCCACAATGAGATTCACGATCTGGTCTTTACGGGGAAGCAGGAATGGGTGCTTGTGATCAAACGTAAGCTCACTATTTTCCAGTCTACCTCCAACACGTAACGCTCCATCCACTAAAAAAGGCCTAAGATGTTTGATTGCCTTTGATGAGCAAGCCCCTCCTGCTTGACATGCCTCAATGATATCAGGAAAATGGACGCGTTGTGTATCTCTCACCACTGTCAGCTCCGCTCGATCCAAGTCTTTAATTGTAATTGGGCCCTTCGTTGCCAAACGTCTTATAAAACGAAGAACGTAAACAGTTACCCGCAATAGTCTAGTCCAAGACGAAAACCTCTGAGCTAGGCCGTAAAATAACGGCTTGGCCGTGCAAACGGCAGGTAGGGCAACCGTTTTAGTTTCCGGCCATTCGGAATCCACACTTGATACAAAAGGCTTAATAGGCCATTTCATGTATGGAAGCCTAGCCCATGAAGGACCCTGTAGCCATAAGGGATGAGTCAACAACTGGGAAGGGGTAAGTCCCCTTGATAAACAATCGCTCGGGTTTTCTTTTCCAGCAATGTGGTAAAAATGTTCCGGCGCCAAATTTTGTTGAATTTTCGCAACGCGGTTTGCCACAAAAATCTTCCACTTATGGGGACTAGAATGAATCCAATGGAGAGTGACAGTAGAGTCTGAAAAAGCATACACTCGACCAATCTTGACACGAGTTACATAATGATCCATAATGACTCGTACTAATTTCGACATTAAATGAGCGGCGCAAAGCTCTAAACGAGCTAATGATATAGATTTTACTGGGGCAACCTTTGATTTTGCGCATAGGAGACGTAGCGTCACATTTTTATCTGTTGTAACGTGCAAGTAAATCACCGCACCATATGCCTTCTCACTCGCATCGGCAAACCCTAATAAAGAGACTGTGCAAGATTCTACCACACCGACATGGCGAGGAATCTGCATTTGATTAAGCAACGGTAGTTCCTGTAGAAACGCAGCCCACGCGCTTACAACGACTTGAGGGGGATCTTCGTCCCAATTGACCTTTTCGAGCCATAGCCTTTTGATTAAAAGCTTAGCGTACAGGATCACTGGAGCTGCAAATCCTAATACGTCCCACAAACGGGCCACCACTGACAATATGTTTCGCTTAGTACAACGCTCCGGACTTGAGTTTACTTCGAACGAAAAGATATCCGAACCGGGATCCCATTTAACCCCCAGAACCTTCTGATAAGACCCGTCATCGAAGTTGACGCCACTGGGCTGCAAGTGTCCTTCGGGCAAAACCTTCAGCAGGTCCGGAGAGTTACTAGACCACTTTAACAATTCAAAACCACCAGCCTTGAACATTGCTACCAACTCACTTACGGTCTCAACTGCTTTCGACATAGAAGAGGAGCTTGAGGCAATATCGTCCATATAATAATCCCCTCTTTGAATTACGTCAGCAGCACTTGGATAATTAGAGCGTTCGTCGGTCGCTAGCTGCTGTACAGTACGTAAGGCTAAATAAGGACTCACAGATAAGCCGAAACACACTCGTTCAAACTCAAACATTTGCAGCGAATCACCTGCATTGAACCGGTATAACATCCGCTGATATTTTCTAAACTCTGGGTGAACCCGTATCTGAAGATACATTTGCTTTACATCACTGCAAAAAGCCACCGGAAAGAGCCTAAAATTTAGCAATACAAGAAACAACTCTGACTGTAAATTTGGCCCAGGGTTCAGAATAGAGTTAAGTGAGACGTTATTATCCGCCGCAGCGCTAGCGTCTAGTACCAAGCGTAAACGCGTAGAGACCTTGTCGTTCCGCACGACGCCGTGGTGAGGGATTACGTAACCTTCGTCCTTTAATTGACCAGGCACCGGAATTAAATACCCTTTCTGAATGTAGTCATACACAACATCATTGTAAGCAGAGTGGAATTCCGGTGACGAATTAAATTTCCTTTCCAAGGACCAGAAACGCTTCTGTGCGTTAAACAGGGATTTGCCTAACTCAGTAGGACTAATCTTAAACGGTAGGGCTACAGAGTAGCGGCCTGTCGAATCACGAGTCGTGGTTTTATTGTAATTGTCTTCACACTCCTGCTCCTCTATGCTGAGGAAGGAAGAGGTACTAGAAGGTACTTCTTCTAGCTCGAAAAATCTTTCAACCAATTTATTTAGCGGAGCACCCGTGTATGCGCAGAGCGCAACGGTATTTCCTACAGAATGCTGAACATCTAAAGGCGCGGTACCCAAAAGCAAATACCCTAGCGTCGTTTGCACAGCGTCGGGTGTCCCCGCAGGGCCATGGACGCGGCCGGACAACAGCAAAGCTCCAAATAAATCTGCTCCTAAAAGTAAGTCGATTTGTCCCGGAATGTAGTAACTGTCGTCCGCCAGCGGAACGTCGGATAGGAATTTTAGCTTCGACACGTCAATCGGCGCAGTAGGTAAACAAGCTGTCAAGTGATCGACAACTAGCGGCTGAATGTCGTAAGCAATATTGTTGTCAAAACGGGAACAAATTTTCAAATGCGCCTTACCTTTAGTTTGGTTAGCAGCACCACCGAAACCATTAACCACTATCGGCGTTTCTTCTGAGTCATAGCAATAGTTCAATGAAAGCCGCTTACAACAATCAACCGTTATAAAATGATTTTGAGCCCCCATGTCAACCAAACAACGCAGGATATGTGATTTTCCGTGAATGTCTACAACTACCACACGGGCCGTAGCAAGTAACACGGTGGTGGGCTCAGGCGATATAATGTTAGCCTGTAAATAATTATGCGTCACTTGCGCAATATCCGTCGCGAGCGCAGACGTCTCAGCGGCGGGAGCGGACGGCCGCGGCGAGAGCGAGCGCGGCGGTATGCGCGAGCCGCCGTCGTCGGCGCCGCAGTAACAGGAGTCTGGGCGAACCTCGGCTTCTTCCTCGAACACACACAGGGCAGAACCCTGCGGTAAAGTCGTGGCCATTGCCATCGACGTATTATCTATAAAATGCAACAATGAATGATGTGTGCTCGACTTACAACTTTCACACACCTGACTAGAACGACAGGTAAATGTTTTATGCCTACGACTAAGGCACTTTACACAAGTTCTATTCCTTTTAATTAAGTCAAAGCGCTCCCGCGGGCTTAGTTTTTTAAACTCTGCACACTGATAATAATGCTCATGTCCTGAAGTACACAAACTACAAGGAGGTAAGACGTCGTTGGAAGCGACTAACGCTTGAGTGCGCTTTGCAGGTCCGGGTTTTGTGTAAGACGCTTTCTGAGAGCGAACCGTCGATGAACACGGACTCGAAGCGCTAGGATCTCCTCTACGTTCTAGTATTTTTGCCTGTTCTTTAATGAAAGTAACAAAGCTTTTATACGTAGGTAGCTTTACCGAGCGCACAGAATTCTCAAACATTCGTGCAGTCTCTGGATCGATTTTCTTAAGACCTAGATGCAAAAATATAAACTCTTTTTTGTCATCTATGTTCAATTTGTCAAAAGCTGCGACGGAATTTACAAAGTTATCAATAAAGTCATTTAACCCCGCCGCCGTGGGCGCACTCAGTTCCTTGTAGGTAAATACCTCGTTTAAATATGTCGAGCCCAACAACCGAACGTCTTCATACTTATCTAACAGGGTTGAATAAATCAGTTGGTAATTTTCTCCACTTGGAATTATACCGGCAATCGAACCTAAAGCCTTTCCAGAAAGTTGTCCGCATAAATAAAACACCTTTTCCGAATTTGACAGCGACTCATTCTTGTGTACGGTGCTATTAAAACAATCAATAAAGGAGGCAAACTTCCTTTGATCGCCGTCGAAGTTTGGCAAAACTATAGGCGGCAATTTTAGGTTCCGCTTCAGAGGCTCAGACTGAGGCGAGACGCCCTCAGTCTTATTACCAGTCACTTCGTTTAAAACGTGCTTTATATGCGAATGCATCATTTCAAATGAATCGCAAACCTGAAACGAGGGAACGTACTCTGAGTCTGCTTCAATGCGTGCCATGTGAAGTTGCTTCACTAAGTCATTAAACTCTAAACGTTGAGTATCTATGCATGCAGCTCGCGACATGAAGTTCTGTCGCTTTTCAACCGAATCTACACCTTTAGACACATCGTAAACAACTTGTATTCTAGCGAAATAGGCTTGAATTTGCGCTTCTAACAATTTAATATTAGGCCCAATGTCGTCGTTTCGTTTGCCCTTTTTATCTTGCGACATTGTAAGCCACAAATAATAAAAAGAAAATGAAAAAAGAATGTACACACACAAAATGTAATATGTAAGCCAATCGTGGCTTCCTATTTTACCTACTTATATATAAAAACAATGATACCGAGAGGCGAGAACACTACCTACTTACTACAATCTGTATTATATACCTATATGTAATTCGTACCCAGATGCTATTAAACGAAATAAACCGATACCTATTATAATTTTACCTAAAACTAAGGAGTAAGCAAAATGAATACAGCCGGGACGGGACGCGCAGCGATGCGGCGGCGATGTTTACGTACGACGGTACTCGTAGATACCTACCTAGGCACTTAAAACAAATGCCCGATCTATTCGTTTCAAAATTTGTAGTTAATTATTGTTTGTTATAAACTTGGCATTTTGTTTAGAAAAGGCGTAAATTCATATGGCTTGTAGGTATGAAGCAAATCGATTAACTTATTTGAGAACGATCGATGTTTCTAGAGTAATGGTAGGTAGGTAGATATGGCCCACACCTTATTATACTTTGGGAATACGCATTCACGAATACATTGTCATATATTATTATATTTTACGACACTTAAAAGAACAAAGAGTGTATTTACGATGTAGTTTTAGTCGTGTCGAAACAAAGTTAAAAATAAAAATTAGGTTATACTGAAGTTAATATAAGTTGGTATGTGATACCGTTATGATTGTTATGAATTAACTATTGATAAGATACTGGACAGGATCCAGGTTCTGAAGGACCATTAATGAATGAGCCACTGGCGCGTAAAAATACTGCCAATCTTGGTCTCAATAAATGAGATGAGGTTAATACCTATTCTCCCAAAATTCACAATGAAATTCAAGGCGGGGGTGTGTATTTCCAAAACCCGATAGACGAGACATACCAAACTAGGGACTTACGTGGTGGTGGTCTTCTAGGTCTTCTATTTTTGAATCTCGAAGGAGTTCTCTAATGCCGACGGCGACGCCTTGTTTGAAGATCGGTGTTTAAGTTCGAAAACAGCACAGGCCTGGCGTAATTCGTCTTCACTATCGCACACACAATTTATAACAGTCCCAAAGGAATGGAAATACACAATATACTTAAAAATAGTTAGGCGGTTCTACGATGCACGATTCAAAATTAGACGCTTCTCGTAGGAGTCTTTAAAAAACACTGAACTTTGCTTGGGTAACAATGGGTGCGCGGGTGCGTAGATTCACCATTTCACCGCTAGATGGCAGTGGTCTCATCAATAATATCGGATGGTTTTATCTTTGGCTCAAACATCGATGAACAGTCTTATTAATTAATTAATGTCATATGTACCTATCTAGGTAAATTATTTTGATCTCAGTCACGGTTAATTTACTAATTAATTACCCTTATACGTGTATATATCAATAGGTAAATTATGATTTACACTGCACAAATTTGTAAGTAAATCATTTTGATTCCAACAAGTGTTATAAAATAACTACCTAACCTTTTTAAGGTTCCGTAGTCAAACTAGGAACCCTTATAGTTTCGCCATGTCCGTCCGTCCGTCCGTCCTGTTCAGAGGCAGGACCGTGGATCGCAGTGGAGATTGGTGGCGTGGGCAGCGGGTTACAGAATGAAAACAATTTATATCAGGATCTCGTGTATTGACACTTCAACTATGTTGTATTACATTTAATACATGTTAAGAGCCGCGACATAAACATTACTCGAGACTGTTGAAACTGTGTTATATTATTAATATAATAATTAGGTATCGGATAACGTGCCGTCCAGTTCAGAGGTTAAATCGAAAGAGGAAAAGGAAGAACAGTGTTGCCCTGTCAAACATACATCAATATAATTGCCAGAGCAAACCCATGAAATTACAACTAAAAATGTTTATTATAGAGCATACACATCAAATATTATTATTATAATATTAACACTTCCCCTTATGCTCTTTAATAACAGCTAACATTAGGTTTAGGTAGCATGTGCTATAAACATTAGTACATAACATAATATTACATAATTGCAATATGAATACTAACAAAACACACGCTAAATTTCCTTAACGTTACAGTCATTTCTGAAATTTGAATGCTTGCTGCAGCATAATGGCTTGGTAAATATATCGGCGATCATTCTATCAGATGGCAAATATGTAACATTAATATCATTATTATTAACCAAGTCCTTTATAAAATGATAACGTAGATCGATGTGTTTGGTTCTCTTATGACAGTATTCTTTAATACTTAACAATTTTAATGCACTTTGGTTATCATTATATAAAGCAGTTTTTACATTAATTTTTAGAATTTCATATATGAAATTTTTAATAAAGCATATATCCTTGCCGACATCACTCATCGCTAAGTACTCTGCTTCGGTGGTAGAGAGAGCTACACAGCGCTGCTTTCGAGACTCCCAATTAACAGAGTCATTACCAACTTTTATTATAAAGCCTGTGTAGGACCTTCCATCATTTACGTCATTAGCCCAATCTGCATCAGCAAAAGCAGATAATTCAAAATTATTATTTTTTGTGTAAAACAAACCATAATTAATTGTTCCTGCTAAGTATCGCAAAATACGTTTGGCAGCGAGCCAATGTGATTCATCAAAGCCATTGTTAAACTGACAAAGCTGACTACAAGCGAACGATATATCTGGTCGGGTACAAACACACAAGTACATTAAACAGCCCAACAACTGTCTGTAATTATACACACTATCATCCAAATGTTTTTCAGATTTTACTAATTTACAATTCAATGACATTGGTGTAGCCACAGATCTACAATGCTGCATTCCAAATTTCTCCAATATTCTTTTGACATAATTTGATTGGTTAAGTACTAGAATTCCTTTAGACCTATCCCTGGTTACACTTATACCTAAACAATCTTTCAAAGTTCCCAGATCTTTGACATTAAAGGTATTTTTAATAAATTCACTAATTCAATTTTATTTTGACTACCTTTAGTAGAAAACAGATAGAAGTCATCTACATATAATGCAATTACTACGAGATCATTACATACCCTCTTAATGTAAACACAGGGCTCACACTTAGACTGTGTGTAACCATTACTAGTGAGCAAAGTGTCAACTTTGCTATTCCATATACGACTGGCCTGTTTAAGGCCATAAATTCCTTTCATGAGCAAACATACTTTAGTTTTATCACCATTGCCAAAGCCTGGAGGCTGCTCCATGTAAATAGTTTCCTCCAGGTCACCATGTAAGAACGCTGTAGTGACATCTATGTGGCCCATATCTAAATCTAACTTATTAGCCAGAGAAAATAATATTCTCATACTAGAGTGACGAACTACAGGCGAGAATGTATCATTGTAGTCTACCCCTTGAACTTGAGTAAAGCCCCGTGCCACCAATCTAGCTTTATGATTATCAAATTTTCCTGTCGTATCATGTTTAGTCCTAAAGACCCATTTACATTTGACTACATTGGTGCCAGGTGGCGGTCGATCTACAATTCGCCATACATTATTAGCTATGAGAGACTTGTACTCACATTGCATGGCAGCGTGCCATGCTTGACCTTTTGAACAAGAAATAGCCTCCTCGTATGACTGAGGTTCGGCAAATGTCATTTCTTCCTGCACGAACATAGACAAGTCGTAATCGCCATACCTTTTAGGTGGCACCATACGTGTGCTACGCACGGGCCGTCCTAGTACAGAGGCGGGCACCTCTGGCCACGACGCTGCTTCCCCTGCGACCGGCGTCTCGTCATCTGACGAACTTGGCGAGCTGCTGCTCTCTTCAATAGGAGACTGAAAGTCAGAGCCTCCATCACTGCAGGGGTCCTCAACTGCAGGTTCTGAAATCATTGGGGAATTGACATTAGATTGACTCACTTCAATATTATTATCTAATTCATAATTTAAACTGCCATTTACATTATCACAGTCAGATAAATCATTCTGCTGAATATTATTATTTGATGGCATAACACAGTCAGATATATTATTCTGCTGAAAATTATTATTTAATTTCATATTATGGTCAGATATATTATTTGGAGTATGATTATTCAATTGCATAAAATTATCTGTAATTATTATTATTGCTATTATTATCCATAGTCATTGCATGATAAAACTTGTGCTCAATAAAAGACACATTTCTTGAAATAATTATTCTTTTAGGATTGGAAGGTTCGACCAGTCTATAGCCCTTAGAGGTTTCGCTATATCCAACAAAAATGTACAATTTACTTTTTACATCCAACTTCTTACGTCTCTGCTGGGGAATTAGAGAATAGGCAATGCACCCAAATATACGGAGATGACCAAGATCTATTTTGGATCCAGTCCAAACCTCCTCTGGGATGGATCCTGATAAAGCTGTAGTGGGGCTTCTGTTCTTCAGATAGATAGCTGTCATAATCGCCTCTCCCCAGTACTGCTTACAGAGACCACTCTCCTGAAGCATGCACCGTGCCTTCTCCATCAAAGTCCTGTTAAGACGTTCACTTACCCCATTTTGTGCAGGACAATATGGCACTGTTGTCTGGTGAAGTATCCCTTCCTTCTTCAAATAAGCAGCAAATCGTGCATTGCAGTATTCACCGCCGCAGTCTGAACGCAGACACTTGATTGGTAAACCAATTTGTTTTTCTACTAGGGCTCTTAATTCTATAAAACAAGACATAACATCAGACTTACATCGTATTAGATATCCAAATGTCTTTCTGGTAAAGTCATCAGTAAAGGTCACTAGATAACGTGCACCTCCCCAGCTGCATACAGGTACTGGACCAAAAACGTCAGAGTGGATGATCTCCAGAGGCTGGCTGGCTCGCTTGACTTCTCCCTTCGGGTAGGATTTGGCCTTCATCTTCCCCTCGAGACAAGCCACACATTCCTGAAGTGTAGTTCCCTGAACATCCTGAAACATAACACCAGAAACCATACCGTCCTTCAGAGCCTGCATCCCTCTAAGACTCAAGTGTCCAAGTCGTTTGTGCCACACATCAGTTGACACACTTAATGCAGCAGCAGTACAATGTACCTCCTCCACGTCTGGCAGGACCACGGAAGAGTGCACTATCTGTGAAGCACACTGAAAAGACCCTATACCATTTAAAATATATACCCCATTTCTATTGGTCGCTGTACCAATACATTTATTGTCATCATTTATAAAACAAACCTCTTTCGTAAATCTGACAGAAAGACCCTTTTCAGTCAATTTAGACACTGAAATTAAATTGGTGGAGAGCTTGGGCACAAACATCACATTACTAAGCAATGTAGTTTTATTGTTGAGGGTAATATTTACATCACCAACACCCTCACTAACCAGCCTATCATCATTGGCAATGGAGATAAGAGAATTATTACTTTTAAAATTACATAATATATCTCTACAATTTGTCATATGAGAAGTACAACCTGAATCAATAATCCACGCTTTAGCACTAAGTGCCATTAAGGCAGTTACTAGAAAAGTCTGTTCATTTGTGTCCAATTTTTGTTTCTTGTCTCGCTTTAATTTAAAACACTTTGATTTAGTATGGCCAGGCTTCTTGCAATAATTGCATGTAAAAACTGGCTTGTAACGCTGTTGCTTGGACAAGTATGCACTTCCACTTTCACTAGAATGTTTACGAAATTCTTCCTGAAGAAGTCTAGTGCGGACCATCTCACTAGATAGGCTGCCTGTGATGTTTGCTGTTTCAAGGTTAGAGACCAGAACATCGTATTCCGCAGGTAGCCCGCTGAGCAGCAACTCTGCCACTTCACTGTCTTCGATGTTGCGGCCAATATCCGCCAGTTGTTGTACTGTCGTCATCAATGCTTGAATATATTCAGTCATGCTGCTGTAGTGTGAATATTCCGCCTTATGCAGTTGACGCAGCAAAACGACTCGCCGGTACAAACTTTTGTCTTCAAAGACTTTAATGAGGTTATCCCACGCGGTTTTTGCCGTCGTAGCGTTGTTCACATATTGATAGCAGTGGGATTTGAGACAAAGGCATACACGTGCAAGTGCGCGTTGGTCCCTGACAGGGTCAGTATCAGACCCTTCGACACACGCCCAAAGACCCTCTAATTTTAGGGCCATTTTCATGGCGAATTTCCAGGAATTAAAATTGCTCACACCATCTAGTCTTTCTATCATGCCTCCGCTGCCGCCGCCGATTGAAATCACGGAAGGCGCTTCATTACTGGAATTACGAATCACGCTGTCATGGCCGTCACCGTTGTTAGACATTGCTAAACGATGCGACACTTAACAAAGTTCCTTTGAACCCGCGCCCAACTAGCACACCAATATATTTAAAGTAATATGACACACCTTGTAAGCTTCAGCGCTGGGACCAAAACCTGTTCAGAGGCAGGACCGTGGATCGCAGTGGAGATTGGTGGCGTGGGCAGCGGGTTACAGAATGAAAACAATTTATATCAGGATCTCGTGTATTGACACTTCAACTATGTTGTATTACATTTAATACATGTTAAGAGCCGCGACATAAACATTACTCGAGACTGTTGAAACTGTGTTATATTATTAATATAATAATTAGGTATCGGATAACGTGCCGTCCAGTTCAGAGGTTAAATCGAAAGAGGAAAAGGAAGAACAGTGTTGCCCTGTCAAACATACATCAATATAATTGCCAGAGCAAACCCATGAAATTACAACTAAAAATGTTTATTATAGAGCATACACATCAAATATTATTATTATAATATTAACACGTCCGCAGCCTAGCTCAGTCTCTTAGTACCTGAGAGGCCTGAGAGGTAAGTGAGAGGGATAAAAAACATATTCAGGGGTCATTAAACTTGTCTTCACAAAAATGTTCTAGGTGCAATCCCCAGTGTAGTATATAAGCTTCTTGGATTATGTTTCAGATGTATGAACTTATATTTGTATATAAAAACGGGACCTGTTCAGGCATTTCAAGGATATATGTGTTAAAACCCTTTACGCTCTCAATATCGTAACAAATTATACGTTCCAGTAGCAAAATTATCATTAGTTGCAAACAACATGATGAGCATAAAAATATTTAATAAACTGTCAAGCACACCAAAAGATCTGCCTTTTCGTAGATTTAAAATATGTTAAAAGAAGTTAAAAGAAAGAAGTGGCTGACTGAAAAGTGTTTTTGTAGCATACAGGGATTTACAAATTATAACTATATTTAAGGTTTTGTTTCATTTTGGCATGCCGTGTTTGGTAGATTTTAGTGTTAACAATGTACTTTTAAAACCCTTACTGTGCCTAAAATCAAGTGTAATGACAACACACATAGAGTCTGGCAAACGAAAGCTGTCCCAGAGAACCAGCGGCAATTTCAAAAAAACCTGCAGCTGTTTACACTGACAGTACACTGAATAAACGGAGTTGATACTATTTGATTTCCTGATCTTTTCACATCAGTGTTGGAGTATCAATTCCGTTTATTCAGTGTAGAGTCAGTGTTAAAAGCTGCAGGTTTCTTGAAATTGCCGCTCTTTCTCTGGGACAGCTTTCGTTTGCCAGACTTATATATAGCATCACGCCTTCATTCCCAGAGTGGGGTAGGCAGAGCTACAGAAACACCAACAACTCTAAAAAGACTTGTTGATCATTCTGTAACCATATTTTGCACAAATGTTTACTAGTGTATTAGTGACATGTTGCAAGCCCATCGCCTAACAGCACTACAAGCCCTTATTCCCTTAGTCGCCTCTTACGACATCCACAGGAAGACATGGAGTGGCACTTTTCTAACCCGACAATCACACGGGGTAAGTGTAATAAATAATTTTGAATTTGATAGTAAGATATGCGAAATGGCCAACATGAATCATTACCGAAGCCGAAGATAGCTGATGTGCCCGCAGCTTAATGATATATAAGTCGCAAATAGTTTCAGTCTCAATGTATTCTATAGAGTCCGTGGTGCACTATGGTATTATCACCTTATCTGTGGAATAAAAAAAAGTATAAAACTCTTCTCTTAGTTTGTCTATTCTATCTCATACCTTCTAATCTGTGGTCTATCTGTAGGCTTGCACCCTTCTTACAAATTCCGTGAAAAAATGGCTGATAATAAGTTATACGAGATATTAGGTGTTTCCAGAAATGCTAGCGATTCTGATATTAAAAGAGTAAGTTCAAAACACTTTATGAACGTTTTCTTTGTGGGATCAGTTTGTAACGGACGTGCGCCATTTACATTACTTGTTTTAGCAAAGCATGTTACATCCATTGTTCATACTGTCATGCACACTTAATTTTACAGAGCTACCACAAGTTGGCGAAAGAGTTCCACCCTGACAAAAATCCTGCTGCGGGAGATAAATTTAAGGAAATAAGCTATGCTTATGAAGTATTATCTGATCCGAAAAAACGACAAACGTACGATAAGTATGGACTTAAGGGTTTACAAGAAGGTGGACAAGGAGGTGGCTTTCCACCTGATGATATTCTCGGCCACTTCTTTGGGGACATATTCGGCATGGGCGGAGGCAGCAGAGGCCGAGGGCGAGCTCGTGGAGAAGATACCATACATCCTCTGAAGGTTTCTTTAGAGGACATGTATAATGGTAAAACTGCTAAGTTGCAACTTAGTAAAAATGTGATCTGTGGTCCATGTAAAGGTATTGGTGGGAAGCCAGGTGCTGTTGTATCTTGCAAAGACTGCCACGGACAGGGTATCAAAGTATCTTATCAGCAGATAGGGCCCAACATGACTCGACAGTTACAAAGTCGTTGTCCGACATGCCAAGGACAGGGTGAAACAATTAATGAAAAAGATAAGTGTCCTAAATGCAAAGGTAAGAAAGTCTTGAATGAGACCAAGATATTAGAAGTTCATGTTGAAAAAGGCATGCGAGAAAATCAAAAAATATTCTTCAGAGGTGAAGGAGATCAGCAACCTGACACTCAGCCCGGGGATGTCATCATTGTGTTGCAGCAGAAGAGCCATGACGTGTTCCAGAGAACTGGGGACGATCTTTTGATTAAACATGAAATCACACTGACTGAGGCCCTGTGTGGTTTTGAATTTATTGTAAAGCACTTAGATGGTCGTGACTTACTTATCAGACACTTTACTGGTGAAGTGGTTAAACCAGGGGATCTTAAGGGCATCCAAGGTGAAGGAATGCCCCAGTTCAAAAATCCATTTGAAAAGGGAAATTTATATGTCAAATTTGATGTCGTGTTCCCTGATAACAACTTTGCTACTGAGGAGCAATTAAAACAGATTGAGAGTATATTGCCACTACGTCCGGCATTCGCGATGCCTATAGGAGAAGATGTAGAGGAGGTAAACCTGATGGAGTACACAGCCAGTGAACGTGGGCGCGGCGGTAGCGGCCGTGAGGAGGCCTACGCCAGTGATGATGAGGAGCACATGCATGCAGGCCCAGGAGTTCAATGTGCTCATCAGTAGTTCAATTATCCTCATGGATTTCTATTCTGACCTCACATAATTTTAATCTTAGTGATGCATGAAAGGCAAATTGGGATGAAGTACAGTTTTGTAACTGAGTTGTAATTTTGCCTGGTATGAATGTGCAGTTCTTCAAGTTTTGACATGTATCCACTTTCCTTTCATGTGTCAATAAGTAATTTAATATTTTTAAACTTCTTTGCATTAGTTACACAAAATGCTAGACATTACTTTATTCTTGAGTGCGGTTAGGTAACTAGATTGCAATTGTAAATTTAGTAGTTAGTGTGAGTCACAATTAAATCATATACTGTTTTATCACTATGTGGCAATAATATGCAATAATAAAATAGTCTAATTTGTATTGTATAGGTGTTTTGTACATTTTCCTTTTACAGTACCGCCATTTTGTAGTTTGTGACCTCTAGATATGAATTGTTAAATGTCTGTGACTTTCTTTGAGCTATTCATTCCAGGGACATTATTTTATATGGCTGAGGCAAATAATCATCATAAATTATAAAAATATGTTTTATTTCAAGTAATTCCCTTAATTTATAAACATATCAACTAGTAATGGCCTCAATTCAATTTTCTTTCTTTATGGAGGGCCCTACCAATGTCTAGTTATTTTTTTATAGTCTAACTAGAGCAATAAAAATGGGTCAATTAGTTCAGAATTTCGTTTCAAAGTGACCCGTTTTTGTTGCTCCCTGTGCGAAGTAGTAGAGCAGTGTTCCAGGAAAAAGTCTACCAACATTTAGGGTATGCTAGTTTCGATCATGCAGTAGGCCTGGCCCGTAGGGCTTAACTACCCAGAAATAGGAGCTTAGGAACGCCTTCGGACACATTGGTACAATTTCCAATTTAGTACAGTTCCACATTCATACAATTCCACATTGGTACAATTTGAAATGTTTTGAAATTGTGCAGTTTTCCTATATTTACTTTCTACTTTGATTAGACTACTTATACTTATTGTTAGTACCAATTTCACCATACGATGTTAACCACTTAACAGATGATTAGAGCGTTAACAGTTGTCAAAATGTATGAACTAACGGACGATTAACATCGGTTAAATTTAACATCATATGGTGAAATTGGTACTTAGTTTCGCACTTACAAGCTTTTTAATGCCGACATCCTCAAAGAAAAATAGATTTAGAAAAAAGATCAGTGTCACTGGTATTGTGTCGTCGGTATGTTTCAACGAAGTCATTGCATTAATTTAATTTTATCATCTTATCCTAATTATTTAAGTGGTCACTAGAAAGACGATATTGAGTATTAATAATTAAGTAGGTTTATGGTTCGTTTATCATGGACTCTATTGAAGAAAGTACTGTACTGTACTGTATATCTGATTTTCATAAGCAGTGAAAAAGGAAAACTAGTGATACTAAGAAATGGTTATCGATTTTATTTTGGATGTAAAAATAAAACTGGTACAACAATTTGGAGGGGTCTTCACCTTTGTGCAGTGGATCAGTAACATTAGGTAAGTACCTATGTGTCCAAAGGCTTAGGAAGTAAGTGTCGCACCTAGTATCAGTAGTCCGTTGATTTAGTCCGTTGACCGGATTAATGAGACTTTCTCGTCTCAGCAGTCCGGTGTTAAACAAAATCGGACTACTGAGACTTTTAGTCCGTTGGTAAGAGGGAAAAATCCCAGATGTTTTAATGGTAACAATATTAAGTTTACTTTATCCAGGGCATGAACCCTGTTAAATTATTAATATTTTCATATTCATCTGCTATCTCTGTCCAACTCTTGTCACTACACTGTCAGTTGGGCGTTTTCAGAAAAAGTTGTTGGTTGAAAAAAGTCGTGTCCCATGACTTTCATGGCTGATTATTCGAATTTAAAGAAGGCATATCAAATGATATATTTTTTTTACATTAAATAACTTATTAACTTTAGAAACACTCTAAAATTATGCAAAACAAGCATGTAAAATTTAAAATATAGCCAAAATAAGAAAAAGGGAGGTGTTATATTGGTAACTATTGTGAAACATGATCATAATAGGCTAGTTGACTCTGTTTTAAAGTAGGTCTCAAGTTATTAATTATTGTCCGATTAGATGAAAAAAAATATTCCCATATTTTTTTAGGACCTACAAAACCGCAAAACTTTATTTTAAAAGTTTAGTTTTCGTTAACAGGCGAAAACGCTTACAGCCATATTAGTCTATAGATTATCTGTGCTGTGACGTCATACGGGCCGAAAACAAACATTTGACATTTGACGAGAGCATTTGACATATAGATAAACAATTTATCATTTTCGAAACCTCGATACTTTTATTAATAAAAACCATGACTTCCACCAGTTAACATGGAAAATATAGTAATTAACGTTATTGTATATTCAAAGAATGCAAGAACACATCAATTACGACCCCAGGGAAATTATGGATTAGAATGCCCAGTGAAATAAATATGCGAAATACATGGCTAAAACTTGCTAAAAAGGATCCTGACTTTATCGACTGAAACAATTTTTGTTTTTTTGCGAAGATTACTTTGATGTTAGTATTTACTTATTAAGTTATCCAGTTTCTACAGAAACTTTTATCTTCAATAATAATAAGCTCGGCAGAGCAGAAATCTGGATTCAAGGTAAAAAAAATACCGACCATCAATGTGTCGATTCTTGGTAAGTTTGTGCTATCTGCATTCACGAATCCAACATCCATGATTGCTCTTATCAATAAAACTAGAAAGCAGTAACAATAATACACAGATTAGGTTTTTACTAATGTTAAAACGACTACGATCATAACACAACCTCAAAAGTCCATGAGTCATAAATGTCAATGTCATGTCACAGCACAGAATACTTACTGAATATACCATTGCGAATTTCACTCGTATAAGAACCGACATGAAGTTTGCTTAGAGTCCTATGACGTCACAACAAGTCTGACAGCGTTTTCAGAGTTCAAAATAAAAAATTAAAATGAACAATTTTAAATAAAAAATACGTAGCCATCTTACACTTTTAATATCTGAAATCGATAAATATTGGTTTCTTAAGTCTAATACTACAGAAAACATTAATTTATTAAGCGAAATTTAATATGAGGCAAGTAGCCTATTTCAGGAACGTAGTCCGTAGATTTTCTCAACGAGCTTTTTTATCTCGCTGGGCCGATAATAAATATAAATACGATAGAGTCCATAATGTATGAGGGCTATCTTGGACAGGCTTCAGTGAGGGTAGAGTCCATTTACAACAATACCTAACCTAGCTTATAAACTTGGTAACATTTTACAGAAACTTGGTATTTTTTTTTGTTACAATTGGTTTTCAAAAATAAGTGTCCCACCACGACAAATTTGAAGTTGGATAAAAAATACTAAATTAGACTGTTTAAAAGTCAACGGTTGTGTCCTGGTCAGTTATGAACCGATCTTTAATTTTAAACCGCAAAACAAGTGCGTTTACATAGAAATTTCTTTGAAAAATACAGATTTTAATCTGTTCCGCGAAATAGCGCATGCGGAATTTCCCGGCATACGCGACCGCATTTTTAATATGTTCCTGGCAATAAAACGCCACAATACATGAAAATTTTGAATTATGGCAGCATTTTTAGTCTATTAAACAATGCAACCCATCGAGTTTGGGCTCGTTTGTTTTGTCTTGACAAGCACTTTGATCAGAGATGGAATGCAGGGTCTGATGATAAAACCGGAAGGTGCCCACGGGAACTCTGGAATTGAACAATGCAACCCCATCGAGTTTGGGCTCGTTTGTTTTTTCTTGAGAAGCACGCTGATAAGGGACGGTATTCATTCTATAAAACCTTTAAATTTGGTCTGTGTTTAAAGCATGAGGGATATTGGAGGTTGTTATTTCAAATAAAGCAGCTTGACACCAAACTGAAAATGTGTTATTATTAAACTCTAAAAAACTTATTGTTCCGTACAGGAACACTATTTTCATTTAATTCTTATCTTGTTGATTTCTATGATAGGAAGATACAATCTGGAAGGCCAATTTTTTGTTTTATTTTTATTATGTATGGTATCCCTACGGTCTTCTAGCGATTTTCTGCTTCTTGTTTGGAAGCCGCCATTCCTTCTGGCATGGCAACCCCCGCGCGCTAACAGCGCCACCCACCGAAAACGGATGACACGAACAACTTACAAAACGAGTCGGTTAAGCGCGCGCGCAGCGAGAGCATCGTGTCTTTTCTCGAAATATCTGTGTATGCTTTAAGGACCTCTTTCCCTTGGGAGGTACGTTTATCAGAGACCTGTGGAACTGTGTACGTCGTATTTGGCACAAGATAACCCCTGGACTTCAGCCTAGCCCTTGGAACCCGAGGCGGTGGATGGACAGTAGCGGTGAGTCGTTTGATGCTGTAGGAATATCGTACATATATATCTTTTGATCCATTCGATCCGGATTGAACCTTCCAAGTTGTGTTTTCTTGTCTCGTCACATTTAATTTTGAAAACTTAAACTATAAGTAAGTATGCCGGATCCGACAGAATTGCAAGGCGAGGGCGGCGAACCGTCATCTTTGCCGAACAAAATGTCCGACGGCGATAGTCCGTGCGAACAAGATATTTACGAAAGAGAACTCATCCTCGATGACCTTAAGCGCACTATTCAGTTTGCAGCAACTGATGAACAACAGTTTCGCTCGCGAATTACTGATTTAGTTTCTTATCAGAGAAAGTTCATTAAGGTTCAGACTAAAATTGAAAAAACTTGTATTAGGTTCAAATGCTTTAACAAAGAGGAACAGATTAAAATCCGTAACGATTTCAACGATTTGTATTATGCTATAGTAACTCATTCGTCAAATTTAAAGAAGGAGGATGAAAAGCAAAGGCGCATGAGCCGTCCCTCTTTGCCTTTTATAGCTGCACATCCAGAGACTATGTTTAAAAAACTCCCTACACTACCTTTACCCACTTTCAGTGGTGAACAAACTGATTGGCCGTCTTTTTATGATTTATTTCGTTCGCTTGTCCACGGCAACAATTCCTACACTGACGCCGAAAAGTTTAGGTACTTACTTCTCACGGTTAAAAACGAACCGCATAATCTCATAAAATCGATTCCTATAACTGACGATAATTACTCAATCGCGTTAGATATTTTAGTGTCCCGTTATGATAACAAAAGAGTGATTGCGTCCAAACATCTCGACAAAATTCTCGATATCGATTCTTGTTGCGATAAGTCGACTCTGAGTATGCGAAATTTACTTAATATCTATCAAGAAAACATAAAAGCACTCGAGGTTATGCAGTTTCCCGTGAATCAGTGGAGTTTCATACTTCTAAACATTTTATTGCGTAAAATTCCCATCAATACTCGACGTTTGTTCGAACGGTCGATATCAAAGACATCCGACATTCCAGATGTAAACAAATTAATATCATTTCTAGAAAAGGAAATTTCCGCGGAAGAAATAATTGTTTCTGTTCGCGGGCAGTCCGCTAAAAGTATAAACTCAGATGTGGGTAGTAGTCGCGGAAAGTTCTCGAACCGGGCGAGCAGTTCGGGCGCCGGCGCAGTGGCGCCCCCGTTCGCCAAACGGTCATTTGTTGCTAACGTCACTCCCGCGACGGACCCAACAGCTGACACTAAAGCGAGTGACCAAGGTTCAAACAAAGTTAAACCTAATTGCGTATGTTGTGAAGCTCAACATCCATTGACGAAATGTTCGAAGTTTTTAAACTTGTCACCGCGCGATAGATATTCGTTAATTCAGAATAAAAATATTTGTTACAATTGTTTGAATATTGGTCACGACGTTAGAAGTTGTAAATCTAACTTTGTATGTCGGACATGTCATAAAAGGCATCATACTTTAATTCATTATTATTCCCAATCTATGACAGCGGAGATAAGCGCATCAGTGCACTCTAGTGCCGTCGCACTCCCTCCTACGGAGGAGCGCGCGCGTTCGGTCTCACTCTCTCCTACGGAGAAGTGCAATGCCGATACGGTTGCGGATCCGTTGGCAAATAATGATGTTTTGCTTGGTAACTGCGCGGCCCGCGCGCCGGTTAAATCGCTTTGCGTTCGTTCGGACACAGTTTTATTGTCCACTGCACTTGTAGACGTATGTTTAGGTGGTATGAAACTGTCCACAGTCCGGTATCTAGTGGACACGGGTAGTCAAGCCACGTTTATAACAGAGGCCTGCACACAGCGACTACAATTACAGCGTAAACACATAGCTATACCGGTGTTCGGAATAGGTGATACGGAACCCGTACAACCTAAAGGTGTCGTTTCATGTTTTGTTACACCTAGGGGTAAACAACAACCTGCGATACTCGTAGAGGCTTTAGTTTTACCTAATCTAACGATGCGTATGCCGAGTGTACCATTGTCCCAAACAGAGTGGACACACTTAAATAATCTAAATCTGGCGGATCCAGATTTTGGTACTCCTCAGCCGGTGGAGATGTTATTAGGAGCGGATATACTATCCCAAATTTTATTAAATAACGTCATAACAGGTGTACCGGGTTCGCCTGTGGCTATTGATAGCATATTCGGTTATTTGTTATTAGGCAAGGTTACAGTTAGTAACCCGACGCCGCCTCCACTCCAAGCCTGCTTCAGCTCATTCGACAATGACAATTTACAGAGGTTCTGGGAGCTTGAGTCGCTTCCTGAAAAACGGAGTTACACTCCTGAAGAAAAAATATGCGAATCCTTTTTTCAAAAGACGCATACCAGAGACGAGTCAGGGCGGTACGTCGTAGCGCTTCCGTTCAAGTCCGCCGCGCCCCCTCTCGGCGAGTCACGACAAATCGCACTCGCACGGTTTAGAAAACTTGAATACCGACTTGAACGTAATCAAAAATTAAAGGCTGATTATCATGCGTGCCTTCAAGAGTACCTCGATTTAAATCATATGGAGGCCGTGGAGAGCGATACGCCAAGTTCAAATTATTACATTCCGCACCACTGCGTGGTCAAAGAATCAAGTGAGACGACACGAACCCGTGTGGTATTCGACGCTGGGTGTAAATCGTCTAGTGGTTATTCACTCAATGATATTTTATTAACGGGACCAAAGCTCCACCAGGATATCGTTGACGTGCTTTTGAAATTTCGCATTAATTCTATCGCGTTTACAGCGGACATTAAGCAAATGTATCGCAATATTCTGGTTAGAGAATGCGACCGCGATTATCAACGGATTGTTTGGCGACAATCACCTGAACATCCTTTACGTGACTATAGGCTCCGTACGGTCACATTTGGGGTTAATTCGTCTCCCTTTCTCGCGTTACGTACAATCCAACAGTTAGCCCGCGACGAGGCTTCGCGTTTCAAGCTCGCGTCTCCGGTGCTTTTGGATTATGTATTCGTTGATGACGTAGTCTCAGGTGAAAACACGGAGGCGAAAGCCCTGGCTTTACAACAGGAGCTGATAGGTATTTGTAATACGGCTGGATTCGAACTCCGCAAGTGGCACAGCAACTCGCCAGCGATACTCGCTGCGGTGCTGCCGCCAGGTTCCCATGGTGAGCGGCCGGAGAACGTACCGTTCGCAGAAATGGAGAGCGATAATAAAATTAAGGTTCTCGGCCTACAATGGAACCCTAATTCCGATACATTTAATTTCAAGGTGCAAGTTAGTACGGATAGATGCACAAAAAGGGTTATTCTCTCCGAGATAGCCAAATGGTACGATCCGCTCGGATTCTTATCTCCCGTCACTTTGTATGGAAAGTACTTGGTCCAACTGTTATGGATTGCAAAGGTGGATTGGGACGCGGCTCCGCCGGCCGACATTGTTAACGCGTGGGCAGCCTTCATAAATGAGTTACCACTCTTATCCAAAGTGTCTTTTACTCGTCACATTTTCACATATTCGCATTTCATACAAATTCATGGTTTTGGAGATGCCTCGGAAAAGAGTTACGCCGCGTGCGTTTACATACGTCTGACAGATGGGGATGGTGACGTCGCCACACATCTCGTTATCGCAAAAACCCGCGTCGCACCTTTACGCGTCCGTTTGACCGTGCCGCGTCTCGAGCTCATGGCCTCTGTACTTTTATCTCGCCTCATAGAAAAGGTTATGCAAACGTATGCCAGCCACATAGATCGCGCCCAGATCTATGCGTGGTCTGACGCTGCTATCGTGCTAGCATGGCTCCGCACACCTCCACACGAGTGGAAAACATTCGTATCAAACCGAACTAGCGAGATTCTATCCATCGTGCCTGCCGAGTGCTGGCGGCACGTGCCCTCTGCCGACAACCCGGCCGACTCGGCCTCGCGAGGCATGCTTCCCTCTGCATTTTTACGGCACGACATGTGGTTTCACGGACCTGCTTGGCTCAAAAAAGACCAAGATGCCTGGCCCGTTTCTCAATTAATTCCCAAAACGGACGAGGAAAAACGCACTATACTTCCTCTTACCTCAAACGCGTCTACGACTGCTGAGATACAGGGTGTTGAAATTATTTACCGATATTCGACATTAGGTAAACTTGTTCGAGTTACCTCATACATGTTTCGATTTTACAAACTCTCAAGAAAGACTATAGTGTCGTTTCCAAATTATATTACCGTACCCGAATATAATTCCGTTTTAACACGACTGATTTACTTAGTTCAGCATTCCGTTTTCAAGGATGACATAAAACACATTTTAAAAGGTAAATTACCTTCACATTGCCTGCAACGTCTAACGCCTTTCCTGGACAAAGACAACCTTTTGCGTGTAGGAGGTAGAATCCATAAGTCTCTTTTACCGTTCGAATCAAAACATCAATTGATTCTCCCAAAGAAACACCCTTTGACTGACCTCATTATCGACGATGCTCACGTGAGGAATTTGCACGCCGGACCTCAATCGGTACAATATTTGCTGCGACAGAGGTATTGGATTTTATCGAGCCGAGACATCGTCCGTCAGCGCGTGCACCGCTGCGTGCCTTGCTTCCGCGCCCGGCCCGCGCGCTTGCAGCCGCGCATGGGCCCGCTGCCCGTGCCGCGCCTCCGGCCCGCGCGACCTTTTCTTAAGACCGCGGTCGACTACGCTGGCCCCTTTTACGTGCGCGCGAACAATGTGCGCAATGCTAAAATTATAAAATGTTACGTTGCCGTGTTTGTATGTATGAGTGTAAAAGCAATACACCTCGAAATCGTCTCAGACCTTACCACTGAAATGTTCCTTGCGGCCTTACGACGTTTCACGTCCCGTCGAGGTTTATGTACGGACATTTACTCAGACTGCGGCCGAAATTTCGTCGGTTGCAGTAATTATCTTAAGGACTTGTACACTTTCTTGCGCAACGATGTCGTACAAAACGAATTACACCAACAAACCCTGCAACAGGGAATAACCTGGAGATTTCAGCCTCCCTTTGCGAGCCACTTTGGGGGTCTATTTGAATCAGGGGTTAAGAGCTTTAAGCATCATTTACATAGAGTGGTGGGCACGCGTACTCAGTCATACGATGAGATGCATACGCTGTTATGCCAAATCGAAGCCGTACTCAACTCACGGCCTCTGTGCTTGATGAGCGCGGATTCTGCGGATCCCCTCCCTCTAACACCGGCCCACTTCTTAGTGGGAGAACCGTTAACGACCCTTCCGGACGTTTCTTTGACGGATGACAATCCAAGTCGTCTTAGTCGCTGGCGCTGGGTACAACAATGTACTCAGCATTTCTGGAAGAGATGGAGTCGGGAGTACCTCCACGAGCTCCAGCAAAGCCAGAAGTGGCTCCAGAGCCGCGGCTCGCCCGTCCGCGAGGGCGCCGTCGTCGTGGTGTGCGACGAACAGCTGCCGCCGCTGCAGTGGAGGCTCGCGCGCATTCATGCTCTTCATCCTGGCTCGGACAACGTTACTCGCGTAGTAACTTTAAAATCAGGGAACTCTTACTATAAACGCCCTGTCGTTAAAATTTGCCCGCTTCCTTTAGAATAATTTGTAATCGTTATGATAATCTTAGTACTTAAGTTAGTTTTAAAAAAAATGCTGGCTTTACTGTTCTTTCTCGTTAAAAGCACCCTAGTTCTTTTAAGGTGAGCGGCATGTTCCGTACAGGAACACTATTTTCATTTAATTCTTATCTTGTTGATTTCTATGATAGGAAGATACAATCTGGAAGGCCAATTTTTTGTTTTATTTTTATTATGTATGGTATCCCTACGGTCTTCTAGCGATTTTCTGCTTCTTGTTTGGAAGCCGCCATTCCTTCTGGCATGGCAACCCCCGCGCGCTAACAGCGCCACCCACCGAAAACGGATGACACGAACAACTTACAAAACGAGTCGGTTAAGCGCGCGCGCAGCGAGAGCATCGTGTCTTTTCTCGAAATATCTGTGTATGCTTTAAGGACCTCTTTCCCTTGGGAGGTACGTTTATCAGAGACCTGTGGAACTGTGTACGTCGTATTTGGCACAAGATAACCCCTGGACTTCAGCCTAGCCCTTGGAACCCGAGGCGGTGGATGGACAGTAGCGGTGAGTCGTTTGATGCTGTAGGAATATCGTACACTTATGTTACGATTAATTCCTAATTAATTGATTTTAAATAAAAGTTAGAAAAACCAAAAACCAGCCTTCAAAAACGCAATAAATTAATTAATTTCAAACGAATTGAGAATCTCCTCCTTTTCTTGAAGTTGGTTAAAAGAATGATGTTGTGTTTAACGATCTCATGAGATTACTTGTTAAAATTAATTAATTAATTGTTTTAGTAAAAAAACATAGTAATATGAACGTAGCCTTATAGTTCTTAAACGCCATTTCGAGCTTCACTGTACGTCACTGTCCCGTTATTGCTGTGATTGAATTTCTTAAATAATTAATATTCTATCAAAGATGTTTAGAAGTTATTATTGTTAAACACATTATATTTAACTAATAGTTAGCTAACCAATAAAAAATAAACAAAATACTACGCATTCGTCGCTCCAAAGACAATAATATATAGTACAAAGTACTGAAAGGTAGCGTTAAGGAAAGTTTTTGTCATAAAACTTAATTGAATTGTAATAATATGATTAAAAAATATATTTTTTTTGAACACTTTCTAGTTTAAGGTTTATCAATAAAACTTCAAAACATCTTGAATCTTTCTAGTTTTCTTTTAAACCCGTTCTAAAATGAGTGGCGTAATGGAACTTATTACGAGCAGAAACGAAATCAAATTGGGATTTTTTACTGAAATAGTAATTATTTTGTTATAAATTTAGTATTTTCATGCTGCTCATTTCATATATTATCAATTTAACTACATTTTAAAGTAATCTAAAATATTTATTCAAGTGGAATTCTTCTTACGTCACCAACAACTTTTTCTGAAAACGCCCAGTTACGAAGCCTTCAGTGGTAACAAATTTATAGTAAAAGAGATAGCAATAATTCTAAAAAGAAACGCGTTGGTATGAACATACTTATGTATTTGACCAGCATGCTAAATATAACGCTATTTTATACAAAAAAATCGGTACATCTATTTCACCACAAGTTAATTGCATCTGAGCGTCTTTAATGAAATCGTCTTTTTCTACGAATGAATGAATGAATGAATGAATGAATCGTTTATTCACAAGAACATATGGTAAGTAATACAGATCTTAAAATTGGTATACATAGCTTACATACAGCATACGCATACATAGTATTGCATAGTATTGGCATACGTCCCCTTTACTTCTTTTAGACATAGGTTTTAAGAACCTTTTCATTTGGTCGGCCTTAAAACCTAGACTTAAATGATACAAAAAGTCATAAAAAATCATTGCACGAAAATTTTCTCGCGTTAAATTCATGCTTACGTGACACAGAATTTTCAATTTGCCGCCAAATCGTAAAACAAATGACAAATAAATAAAATTCATACTCAATAATATTGGCAAAGAGTTCCATTTTCAAAATTTAAACTTTTTTTAAATTATTTTGTTTAAAAGTGGCCAGTTCTAAAAACTTTCAGTGTCACCTTCGTACTTAAACAAATACAACCTAAGAATGAAAAACAAAATCCCTGTGATAAAATAAGTTTTAAAATATTAGGTAAACTTTGTGACAAAATGTCTCTTAATTGCTATAACAATTAGGTACATTTATGAAATTGAGAATAGATTTGCATTTAACCCAAAACACTTTTGGTCTTTCGTCAAAGCTAAACGCGGAGGGACTAGTAAGTATCCGGCATCTATGACGAATGGCTCACTAACCCTTCCGATGGCTCGCAGATTTGCGATCTATTATTCTACTTTTAAACTGTGTATTGCGACCCTGCTGACGTTAATGCTTCTAGTAACAAAGCAGCCAATAAATACCTGAACAACATGGCTAAATATAGCGAGAGTTTACCATAAATAACCTTGGATAGAAATAACCACCCGTCTTCATCAAATCTTGTGCATCTGTTTTAGTAAATGCACTAATACCTGATAATATTTAATAAATCTTTAGGCTGGTTCTTATCGTTCTTAGGGTTCTGTTGTAACTAACCACAGTGAGGCAACACTGTTGTTTAGTATACAAACTCTATTTGTAATAAGTAATAAAGTAGCATTATAAAGGCTATCGTGATGGGGGAGCATCTGTATCTTATACACAAAGGGTAACATCATAGAGATTTGGTTGCAGCGCAATCTAGCGGTTATATCTAGAACTAATTGCAATACATTGTTGCGAGGGAAGGATTTAAGTAAGCTACGTATTGAACATAGGCTAATAGTTGACACAGATAGCGTTAGATGGCGTTTATATTAGTAATCATTAGTAAGTGAAAAGCAACACCTATCAACATGTCGAGTAGTTCACATTAGTACGCTACGCACCGATAGATTGCACTGGTGATGATAGGCCTTCGGGGACACAATTGGGGCTCCTGGATAATCTAGGTATTATGTTAAAACCATTTAATGTTAGTTAGGTGTGATTTCGAGAAAGAAAACTCATGTTCAGCGTTCAGTAGGTATAGTTCGAAATCTCGAAAAACACACTTTAGAAGATAAAAACTGCATAAAAAATAGTATAAATAAGAGAGGCTCGACCTAAGGTACCGACCAAAGGAATTTGCAGAACAAAAACAACGTTATTACTAATAAAGCGGACAAAAGAAAGTGGGCGGAAGTTCTTCTGTCAACAATCCATTTCCGGGATCTAGAATATTCGCGTGGTTCTAAAATATCCACCGCTATTAACAATACCATCTGTTGTCAAATAGAGTACAACTTCGTGTTTTCCATATGTTAGTGGCGCACTGTTATTTGGCGGCGAGTGGCGTTACTTGTCGTTACAACGTTAGTTAGAAGTTCAGCTACTTCGCAACAGGGCGCGCTACTTTTTGTTTTTGAGCTTTACGGTTAAAGATATATAGTTCACTTTCGAATGCAAATTCGTGCTTTTTGGAGACTTAACTTTGATATCGGATGCATGCCCATATAAGGCAATTCCTATTATTGCTGCGCAATAACAGGTACGGATGAAAAAGCGTAATCTTGTGGAATTTCTGGATTTTTCCACAATTACGAAGGTTATAAAAGGGGATGTCAGTCGCAAATCGGGGTCCCTACCCGACCGACTTGTACTCATAATACAAGATTTCCTTACGAACCGCACCTTTCGCTACAGAGTGGAGGGCTCGTACTCGTCTCCCCATCCGATCAGAGCCGGAGTCCCGCAGGGCTCTGTTCTCTCCCCAATTCTCTTTTCGTTGTTCACAAACGATATACCTAGAGTTCCGCATGTTCATTATGCACTTTTTGCTGATGACACCGCCATCTATACGACTTCTATCCGCCCCTCGGTTCTACACGGTCGCCTCCAGGACGCCATCAACGAGTTAGGTCGTTGGTTTAGGCTCTGGAGGATCGAAGTGAATCCGGAGAAAAGCGCCGCTGTGCTTTTTTGCCGGAAACTCAGTCTCAGTTGGTTAGGTCCCTCCTACAATTCTATTCGACTCTACGATAGCCCCATTCCGTGGGCTAACGAGGTCAAATATCTAGGGGTCACCCTAGATCGTCGATTGCTTTTCCGGCCACACATTAGGCGTGTCCGGAATCGCGCGGCCTTCATTCTAGGCCGTCTCTATCCGTTGTTGAACAAACGCAGTAAGCTGTCGCTTAGAAATAAGATGACAATTTACAAGACGTGCGTTCGCCCCATACTAACTTACGCTAGTGTGGTCTTCGCTCATGCGAACTCGACTGCTCTGTACCAATTTCAGGTGCTGCAGAATCGATTCTTGCGCAGAGCCACGGGCGCTCCGTGGTTCATGCGCAACTTAGATCTTCACGACGACCTCGGTCTTCCAACCGTGGCCAAGTTTATGAAGGATGCCTCTCGGCGGTTCTTCAATAACGCTCCTCACCATCCTAACCCCTTATTACGCGATGCCGTAAATTACGTCCCGCTCGTGGGCGTATCCTCTCGGAACAGGCGTCCCCGACACGTACTGACCGACACCGATGACACTATCACGGCTGCCCTCGCAGCCCGCGAAGATATTCGTCGCCCAACCGTCTCACAGGGCAACACCAGCTTAGATCCATACACACCACAACGTCTCCGTCCGCGGCGGCGGAGGCGTCGGCGTCCCCCGGCTCACCCTACACGTGGGCGACCCCACTTTGCACCGGTACCGGTACCGGTTAATTCACATAATCGACACCCAGATGGAGTTTCTTGACGCTTCTTCTCAGTCTGGTCTAACGTAAAATTTCCGAAGCGTATTGTAGCATAAAACCAATTCGATTGAAATTCTCCCCTAGCGTCCTAAGTCCGAGGTCGGCCCAATAGGGGCGCCCTTAGGCATGCTAGTGTAAAACCCACTTTTAGCGTGGACTCCCATCAGGAGTCCGCCCTCTCTCCGGCGAAGTAGTCAAAGCCATCAGAGGCTAACTACGTAGGTCCCTCAAAAAAAAAAAAAAAAAAAAAAAAAAAAAAATCGGGGTCCAGAAGATCAGCAACTGTCGTCAGAGAAGGGCTTCCTCACGTTCGCTTAAATCGATACTTAGGTATTTTGCTGTTCGTTTACGTGCTTATTATTTACGTTGTGTTAAATTCACGTTTGATTTTATTATCGTGTTACTTTGATTCATTTGATCATAGTTTATAATTATCTTGTGTAGGGATACATAGTCACGGTATTTAACGGAAATAGAAGTGCGTTAGGTACGTTTACGGTTTAATTTATAACGTCGGTCGTTATAGTGCTTATTGTAAGGATACATAGCCGCGGTAATGAACGGATAATAGAAACAAGTTACGTTTACGGTTTAACTTTAACGTTGTTTATAGTGTTCATACCTAGTGAGATTCGGGGTCTATTTTCCTACAGCTGACGTCGGAGAAGGGTTCTGTCGTGTTAGGGTCGGCGTCGCGTAGTTTATAGGGGTATCTAGGTATTTACGGTTCGGTTACGTGCTTACCTTTTTATGTTGTGCTAAATTCATGTTTGCATTTAATATCGTGTTGCATCGATTAATTGATTATAATTCAGTATAAGGCTGCATGGACACTGTATTTAACGGGTAAAACTCATTCATTTTGTAGTGAAATTTTATATTGTAAATAATAATGTTTTCTTACGGTTTTGTGCGTGCGGGTTATTAAAATAGGATTCTTTTCGGGTTATGTTTGATACATAATTAACTTCATTATTATATTATTCAAAGGTTGAGTTTTATACATTTACTTAGTTGCAGTTTTAACGATTTGTGTCGATTTTATTTTAGTTTAGTTGGAATACCTACAATAAAATACGGCTAGTTCAAAGCATTTATGGTTAAAGTTAATTGTTCAAGTTGTTTTAAAATACGGTTTCTTAGTTTCGAAATTAATAGGGATCGTATCGTATATCCTCGGTTTATTATATGAGGAAATAGGTAGTTTTGCGTTGCATTTGAGTTATAGTCGCGAAGATTTTGTTTATTCGTTTTATTTAATTGTTAAAAAAATTAGGAAGTTTATTAGGAGGGAGCCTAACTTTGGAGTTGCGGGTGGACTAATTCTTGGTTGTCATTAGTGTCTAGCGCGTTGCAAAATTAATAAATTAGTGTGGGATTAATGTGACAATTTCTTGTGGGGAGGTTGTTTTGCTATTTGTATTAAGCTAGATTAGCATTATTCGCGCTAGAACTATGACTAGACAAACAGTGTGTCTGACGAACTATATCTAACTTATAACGGTGACAAACGGGTCTGGTTCGGAACTATTAAATTCTAAAAGAGCCTCGGGCAAGCCCAGATGATCTTTTTACCAACACAGACATCTGTATAAGAGCCCACCATTCTCATTCGCCAGCCTGGAGTGGGATCGGGGTCCACAGGTTGGGCATGCAATTGCACCCGTGAAAGCTCTGGGAAGTTTGAGGATTGGTTCCTTAAAACTCTATATATTTATATACACTAAACCACACAATAGGGCGTCATACTCTCACCGTCTTGGACTTCGGTCTGTGTGAGGGGGGTGGCAATCACACGGGTGTTAGGTTGCTTTCTCAGCAGACCCGGCTGAACTTTACAGTTTACCTAGGGAACTGGCTAATTACGAGGATAAGGTAAGCCTCTAGGATGTAGTTCTTTGTAGAATAGGCCTTATAAGTAGAGTTAGGGTAGAATCAATTGTCTAGGGTATTAGGGATTTAGGTATTTAATCAGTAGGATTTTATTTAGGAATAGTTTAGGATGCGCTAAAAAATTAGCCTTTAAACTTGTTAATGTTTGGTTTTGTACTGCCACTGCATATAAATAGAAGTTCAATTTAATCTAATAATCGCCATAAATATAGATTTCGGGAATTTAACTATATTTTCATAGGATTTTATTCTGAGAAGTTCTCAGATTATCATGTTTTATTTGACCATTTGTGTTCATATAAGTTTGACAGGAAGTAATTATTTCCAGTTCTAGACTTTCTGCATTTAGTAAAATTCAGGTAATATTTATGGGTTGGACTGTCTTCTTCTTCTACGGCTGTTGTTTTCTCCGTCTTAATACTGGGTTACGTACTCAGCCGTCACTGTCTAAGGGCATCGGCTAGTGTTTTGCGGTTGAAACATCACGCCATTCCCAAGGGAATCTAAAGTGTAAAAAATATACACGTAACGTTGACAGAGGTCTCCCCGTCTATATTAAAGTACTTACTTGTATTAATTAAATGGTTAAATGACTGGAAAACTTTACTGTAATAAATTAGAAATTGTTATTTAAATATAACTAGGAAAACTACCGAGTCACGTACTCAGCCGTCACTGTCTAAGGGCATCAGCTAGTGTTTAGGGGTTGAAACATCACGCTATTCCCAAGGGAATCTAAAGTGTAAAAATATACACATAACACTGTCATAGGTCGTTTTAGAGAGGCCAGACCCCATCCAAAGAAAGGACTAATTTGATTTTAGATTTCAGTTCAAATAACTATTAAATACCATAGTACCATACCATAGTAGTAATAAACCTAAGATCAAATAGGTTCTCGCTGTAACCGGCCTCATTTCAAGGTAGGGGTTTAGGTAGGGCAAATATATTTATATTGTTTCTCTTAAACACATAGGTAGGGAATAATATTACATGTTAGGTATTCGGGTAACAGCTAGTAATTAAATATTATTAAAGACATTAGATAAAGTAAAGGGTCAGTGTAGGTTAATTAGGAGTGAGATTAATAAAGGAACGGTAGTTTATATAATTATATTTTTAAAAAATATAGGAGAATCATTAGGGCTTGTAGAATTAGAAGAATTCCAAATCTGACTATGCTCCATATAAAAGACATGGGTGCTGCGGTGCAATGTAGGATTCTGACACTAGACGATCAAAAGGCCAATTAAATATATCAAATTAGAATATTCATTCTATTCATTAAGAGTTTAAATTAAATATATTAAGATTAGTTATAAAGTATTAAATTATTTAGTAGGCAGAGGGGGGTGGTTACACTGTCCCGATACATACCTAAATGTGATGACAGATGACGATACTCTAGTTACTAATTATAGGCCTATTTCAATTATGTCAACAACAATCAAGTCATTTATTAACAATCAAGTCAAGAAATTACCACAACCGATCCGTAGTCACACCAATTTGCCACATTGGTGTGACTATGGTTCATTTCATTTATCCGTAGACACACTGGTGTGACTACCGTTCATTTTACCCGACCCATGGTCACACCAATACAAACCAAATTTCAATTTCTTATTCGGGTAGATACTTCTTTTTTATTTCCCCTGTTGCGTTACTCCTTTAATTTTTATACTTTTAATGAAGTTAGTAAACTATTACCTACCAAGTAATATTTGTAAGAGGTTTTTATCTCAAGTAGGTACGTACCTACTGGCTACATGAGATTTTATTATCAATTAAGTAAATGTTAACTATTTATGGATTTGTTTTTCTCCTGTCACTTACCCCCTTACTTATGAACGTGAAATAAGCTTGGAATAGTTTATGCCATGCTTTGTCACTTTCTGTCAGATGCAAATGTCACAATTACAGATAAGGACAAAGCATGGCATAAACTATTCCAAGCTTATTCCACGTTCATAAGTAAGGGGGTTAGTGTGTAAAAATGGACATTGAGGGCGAACTGAGAACTTTGGAAAGAAAACGTGGTGTAGTGCTTTTATTCGAAGGTTACCGATACTATAAGCAAAAAGTATGCGCCAATAAAAGCACAATTTGGTTTTGCAGTAAAAAGCGAAAAGAGAAATGAGTCGGGCCTATTACTACACACGTAAGGGGGCGTTTCCAAAAAAAGTGTACATCGTTAAGGACAAAAGTTAAGAAAATTTAACTTTTTCCATTTCGTTACCAAAATTAGCCATACATTTACATACGTTAATTTTCGTGACGAAATGGAAAATTTAAATTTTCTTAACTTTTGTCTTGAACGATGTACATATTTTTTTGGAAAACGCCCAAGTAGCTTAATAATATTAGGTACCTACCAGATTAAGTTTCAGGACTGTCATAAAGAGTAAAAATATTGTACCTATCGAATCTTTAGTGCAAAAAATCTCAAAAAGACAGGTTTCCAAAGACCATGAGGTCATTTATTAATTATTATATATCGTACCCCCATCAATTTTATTTTACCCTTTCTACTTACAATTTTTTTACAGGATGGAAAAGTTTTGAAACGCGTGGAACTTTCTTTAGAGTGTAAGTCTGATTATGCTGGCAACGAAATATTATGTTGTGTAGACCAAATTAAGGTAGAAGCTAGTACATCGGCTGAATCAGTGCCTAGAGTTTAAAAAAGAAACATATTCAACCTATATACAACAAAGGTCTACATTTGATTAATAAAGTACCATCGTTTGATAATGTGAAGCGTAGCCTATATACCGCCTTCTGAGGCACGAAAGAAGAAATTTCAAGTTAGGAAAACGGTCTTCGCTCAATTGGATGAAGTTGAAATACCAGTACAATTTGATAAATTCTTTTTAGCGGATTACCAATTCGAAGGTTCGCGAATAATATTATTTTCTGTTCAGAGGCAGGACCGTGGATCGCAGTGGAGATTGGTGGCGTGGGCAGCGGGTTACAGAATGAAAACAATTTATATCAGGATCTCGTGTATTGACACTTCAACTATGTTGTATTACATTTAATACATATTAAGAGCCGCGACATAAACATTACTCGAGACTGTTGAAACTGTGTGATATTATTAATATAATAATTAGGTATCGGATAACGTGCCGTCCAGTTCAGAGGTTAAATCGAAAGAGGAAAAGGAAGAACAGTGTTGCCCTGTCAAACATACATCAATATAATTGCCAGAGCAAACCCATGAAATTACAACTAAAAATGTTTATTATAGAGCATACACATCAAATATTATTATTATAATATTAACACTTCCCCTTATGCTCTTTAATAACAGCTAACATTAGGTTTAGGTAGCATGTGCTATAAACATTAGTACATAACATAATATTACATAATTACAATATGAATACTAACAAAACACACGCTAAATTTCCCTAACGTTACAGTCATTTCTGAAATTTGAATGCTTGCTGCAGCATAATGGCTTGGTAAATATATCGGCGATCATTCTATCAGATGGCAAATATGTAACATTAATATCATTATTATTAACCAAGTCCTTTATAAAATGATAACGTAGATCGATGTGTTTGGTTCTCTTATGACAGTATTCTTTAATACTTAACAATTTTAATGCACTTTGGTTATCATTATATAAAGCAGTTTTTACATTAATTTTTAGAATTTCATATATGAAATTTTTAATAAAGCATATATCCTTGCCGACATCACTCATCGCTAAGTACTCTGCTTCGGTGGTAGAGAGAGCTACACAGCGCTGCTTTCGAGACTCCCAATTAACAGAGTCATTACCAACTTTTATTATAAAGCCTGTGTAGGACCTTCTATCATTTACGTCATTAGCCCAATCTGCATCAGCAAAAGCAGATAATTCAAAATTATTATTTTTTGTGTAAAACAAACCATAATTAATTGTTCCTGCTAAGTATCGCAAAATACGTTTGGCAGCGAGCCAATGTGATTCATCAAAGCCATTGTTAAACTGACAAAGCTGACTACAAGCGAACGATATATCTGGTCGGGTACAAACACACAAGTACATTAAACAGCCCAACAACTGTCTGTAATTATACACACTATCATCCAAATGTTTTTCAGATTTTACTAATTTACAATTCAATGACATTGGTGTAGCCACAGATCTACAATGCTGCATTCCAAATTTCTCCAATATTCTTTTGACATAATTTGATTGGTTAAGTACTAGAATTCCTTTAGACCTATCCCTGGTTACACTTATACCTAAACAATCTTTCAAAGTTCCCAGATCTTTGACATTAAAGGTATTTTTTAATAAATTCACTAATTCAATTTTATTTTGACTACCTTTAGTAGAAAACAGATAGAAGTCATCTACATATAATGCAATTACTACGAGATCATTACATACCCTCTTAATGTAAACACAGGGTTCACACTTAGACTGTGTGTAACCATTACTAGTGAGCAAAGTGTCAACTTTGCTATTCCATATACGACTGGCCTGTTTAAGACCATAAATTCCTTTCATGAGCAAACATACTTTAGTTTTATCACCATTGCCAAAGCCTGGAGGCTGCTCCATGTAAATAGTTTCTTCCAGGTCACCATGTAAGAACGCTGTAGTGACATCTATGTGGCCCATATCTAAATCTAACTTATTAGCCAGAGAAAATAATATTCTCATACTAGAGTGACGAACTACAGGCGAGAATGTATCATTGTAGTCTACCCCTTGAACTTGAGTAAAGCCCCGTGCCACCAATCTAGCTTTATGTTTATCAAATTTTCCTGTCGTTATCATGTTTAGTCCTAAAGACCCATTTACATTTGACTACATTGGTGCCAGGTGGCGGTCGATCTACAATTCGCCATACATTATTAGCTATGAGAGACTTGTACTCACATTGCATGGCAGCGTGCCATGCTTGACCTTTTGAACAAGAAATAGCCTCCTCATATGACTGAGGTTCGGCAAATGTCATTTCTTCCTGCACGAACATAGACAAGTCGTAATCGCCATACCTTTTAGGTGGCACCATACGTGTGCTACGCACGGGCCGTCCTAGTACAGAGGCGGGCACCTCTGGCCACGACGCTGCTTCCCCTGCGACCGGCGTCTCGTCATCTGACGAACTTGGCGAGCTGCTGCTCTCTTCAATAGGAGACTGAAAGTCAGAGCCTCCATCACTGCAGGGGTCCTCAACTGCAGGTTCTGAAATCATTGGGGAATTGACATTAGATTGACTCACTTCAATATTATTATCTAATTCATAATTTAAACTGCCATTTACATTATCACAGTCAGATAAATTATTCTGCTGAATATTATTATTTGATGGCATAACACAGTCAGATATATTATTCTGCTGAAAATTATTATTTAATTTCATATTATGGTCAGATATATTATTTGGAGTATGATTATTCAATTGCATAAAATTATCAATGTAATTATTATTATTGCTATTATTATCCATAGTCATTGCATGATAAAACTTGTGCTCAATAAAAGACACATTTCTTGAAATAATTATTCTTTTAGGATTGGAAGGTTCGACCAGTCTATAGCCCTTAGAGGTTTCGCTATATCCAACAAAAATGTACAATTTACTTTTTACATCCAACTTCTTACGTCTCTGCTGGGGAATTAGAGAATAGGCAATGCACCCAAATATACGGAGATGACCAAGATCTATTTTGGATCCAGTCCAAACCTCCTCTGGGATGGATCCTGATAAAGCTGTAGTGGGGCTTCTGTTCTTCAGATAGATAGCTGTCATAATCGCCTCTCCCCAGTACTGCTTACAGAGACCACTCTCCTGAAGCATGCACCGTGCCTTCTCCATCAAAGTCCTGTTAAGACGTTCACTTACCCCATTTTGTGCAGGACAATATGGCACTGTTGTCTGGTGAAGTATCCCTTCCTTCTTCAAATAAGCAGCAAATCGTGCATTGCAGTATTCACCGCCGCAGTCTGAACGCAGACACTTGATTGGTAAACCAATTTGTTTTTCTACTAGGGCTCTTAATTCTATAAAACAAGACATAACATCAGACTTACATCGTATTAGATATCCAAATGTCTTTCTGGTAAAGTCATCAGTAAAGGTCACTAGATAACGTGCACCTCCCCAGCTGCATACAGGTACTGGACCAAAAACGTCAGAGTGGATGATCTCCAGAGGCTGGCTGGCTCGCTTGACTTCTCCCTTCGGGTAGGATTTGGCCTTCATCTTCCCCTCGAGACAAGCCACACATTCCTGAAGTGTAGTTCCCTGAACATCCTGAAACATAACACCAGAAACCATACCGTCCTTCAGAGCCTGCATCCCTCTAAGACTCAAGTGTCCAAGTCGTTTGTGCCACACATCAGTTGACACACTTAATGCAGCAGCAGTACAATGCAGGGACCGGAAAACCCCTTCATTTGATTAACCCTATCGATAGGGTAAGCCTATCATTTGGCTACCCAATCGATGTGGTTACCCTATGATTGTGTTACCTTAACGTTAGGGGAACCCCTTTGAACTAGTTAACCACTTCCATAGAGCTTACCAATTTCATTAGGGTTTCGGTAGTTTAATATTGAAGCGCTTAGCATTAACTGGGTTTTACCCCATTGATCGCCTCTCTCTTTTTTGCGCATTTGGGCGATTTCTGTCTAGCCTGACGTTACTTGCCTACTTTATTTAAGTTCGTGTCGGGACGGGATTGAGATGAAAATGTTGTTTAATAATTATTAGTTCATGTTCCCGCCGGAATAATAAAGACGTTTGGCTGCGTGACGGATGGCTGCTTGTGCAAGTACCTACTGCAAAAAGTGCAAGCTATTTTATTACTATAAGTGTACGCGAGTTCTGGTTGACTTTTAAATAATAAATTTTGTTTGATTTTAAAGTATTTTTAACATGGAAACGTACCAGGACGATTCTCAAGAAGAACTAAAAAAATGTATCAAGCAAGCTTTAAAACGTAAGTACCTATTTGATGTCTTGTTAATTTGAACGTTAGGTAAATAATTACATTTTTGATCATTTAAATTTCTGATTTAAAATGCTTTTAAAAATATATGTATATTTGTACCAAAGGTAGGCAAAGCATGACCAAAAATGTACGACGTGTGTAAGGTGGGCGCTGTTTTTTTAATTACAAGCTTTTATTTAACTTAACATACAAATGTAGGCAAGTATGTAAGTAGGTAGGTATTTTTAGTTCAAATGTTGAAAGCAAGATTTAAATCACTTCCAGACATCCGATTGAGCTGAAATTTGGTATACCTACTTCGGTGATAATGCGGTAATATGGTGCCTTGGAGCCGGTCTGATGATGCAGTCGGAAGGTCGCCATATGAACACCGCAACGAAACAAGATCGCCTCACCGCTTTTGGATTCATCGGATTTATGTCTCGATAAGCAGATGATGACTGTGCAAAAAGTATAGTCGGTAATAAAAGCTTGTCACAAAAATGAAAAATTTGCCAGAAACTTATTCAGATTAATAGTAACGTTGACAAAAATATGACAATATTCTAATCAAATTACGAAATATGGCTGCACCTCATACATTTCTGGTCAGGCTTTACATACCTACATGATTTGCGGAACACGATATTTACGTTACGTTACGCCAGTTACGATATTTTCATTAAATGTACCATCTCATTTATATTTAAAAACTGTAGGCAGATAGCCGTAGGTGTTTAAGATAGAGCAGCATAATCCCTGTCAAATGCATAGTAGCGGTACTGCGGTATGGTATCACTATCTATATTTTTTGGAACATAGATATAGGAGCGGAATTAAATTTGTAATTTGTCCCATACTTACGGCGAATTAAAAGATTATGAAGAAACAAATGTATGGTGTGAGAGTGTGAAGTAGTTAGTAAGACGTAGGTATGAACGTAGCAGGTTAAATATATCATGTTAAGACGTTGAGAACACATTTGGATTTTATTTCAGGCAAAAAAAAAAACACATTTGGAGGCTTGGAGCGAAACGAGATGACTTGTCCTAAACTATCAAAGGAAGATGACTCAGAAAAACGAAGTTTAGTAGACACTGCAACACAATGTTCTATTGAAGACAAAACAATGTGTCCTTGTAATTGTAAGAGAAATTTGGTTGCAGTCGAAGTAAGAAAAAACTTGGAAAATGTCCCTGAGGAATACTTAATAAACTGCTTTCTGGAAATAAAGGAGGTCATTAAAAAATACGAGAGGAAGTAAAACCATAATACTTAATGCATGACCGTATTAGACTAGGGACAAAACTGTGTTCATGAATCGAATATGATTAATGGGAGAGGGAACCTTTAATTCATTTTCTTTCTTCTTCTTTCCTTTAAGTCATTAATCATGTTCAGTTAAATAATTAAACTTACATACCTATATCAGTTAGCGAATTAAGGGTAACACACCAAAATAATAAGAACATTTTTATCACAACAATTGTTTTATTTAATAATCTATATCTGTTATTATAACACATAACTATGCACCCAGAAAATAAGTACCTAACGCATTTTGATTAGGTACAACAACAGTCTCATAAATAATTAACCTTATAAATATCCATGGACTTACCAAGGTCATAAAAATAATGTTAATCATTTCGATGAACAGTCTTATTAATTAATTAATGTCATATGTACCTATCTAGGTAAATTATTTTGATCTCAGTTACGGTTTATTTATTTATTTATTTACTAATTACCCTTATATATATCAATAGGTAAATTATGATTTACACTGCATAAATATGTAAGTAAATCATTTTGATTTCAACAACAGTGTTATAAAATAACTACCTATCCTTTTTAGGGTTCCGTAATCAAACTAGGAACCCTTATAGTTTCGCCATGTCCGTCCGTCCGTCCGTCCGTCCGTCCGCATCCTAGCTCAGAGACTCTTAGTACTGGAAAGCTGTAATTTGGCATGAATATACATATTAGCCACGTCAACAAAGTGGTGAAATAAAATCTTGAAAGATTTTTTTTTTTGTGTAGGTACCTCTCCTACACGTAACGTGGGGATGATTTTATTATTTTTCGTCTACCCTATAGTGTGGCATGTTGTTGGGTAGGTCTTTCAAAAATACTGTGGGTTTCTGAAAACAGTTTTTCGATTAAGGGATCCGTTTATGTAATTTTAAGCTTTAAAGCGCCAATTTTTGTTAGAGTCAAGTGTCCCCCCTTCCCCCCCCACAGCCAAAACTCCAAAAAATAAAAATCTGATATTTTTTTTTAATGAAAGCGCATATAACGAATTTTAAAGGAAAACTATCACCACTAAGTAGACTTGATTGGTTCTTGAGATACAGGCGACTAAAAGTGTTTATATCTACGAAAATTAGCTAAGACGGCACCAAATAACTTTAAATAGAAAAATAGTTCATACTTATTGTTTTTAGAGATAGTTTTTGGTGTTTGTAGTATTACCGGCGTCGGAACCCTACCTGAGCATGGTCCGACATGCTCTTGCCCGGTTTTTTTAAAACATTGGTTTAATAATGGACTGCTGAATGGATGCACTTTAAAAAATTGTACTCAAGTAAATAATGATTTACACTGTATAAATATATAAGTAAATAAGTACCTACCTAAATAATTTTGATCTCAACAATATAGTTTCATACATTAACCTTCTACATTACAATATAATTTTGATCACAGCTAGTTTCATTTAATAATTAACCTTATATATGTAACAATAGGAAAACTGTAAAAATATGAAAAATAAATAAATCATTTTGATCATCAACAGTCTCATTAAACAATTGACCTTATATTTAACAACTAGTACATAATTACACTAAAAATATGTAACTATAAACCAGTCTCATTAAATAATCGACCTTATATATGGAACAATTAGTAAATAATGGCTTGCTTAAAGTTTAAACACATGTAAGTAAATTATTTAGATCGCAGTGATGGTTTAATACAATAGGTAAATAGTGATTTACAACGTACAAAATGTATGTAAATCATTTTGATTTCCTCAACAGTCTGGAAAAGAACAATGGCTAAATAATGGTTAACACTTTAAACAGTTGAACTTAAGTAAATTAGTTTGATCACAGTGGTAGTCTCATTGAATAGGAAACCTTATTATCTCAACAATAGTTTCATTAAATAATTAACCTTCTATGTATCAATATAATTTTGATCACAGCTAGTTTCATTTAATAATTAATCTTATGTATAATGTAACAATAGGTAAATAATGATTTACTCTGAAAAAAAATGTAAGTAAAACATTTTGATCACAAGTCTCATTAAATAATCGACCTTATATGGAACAATTAATAAATACATACACTAAAAAAAATATGTACTTAACTAAATAATTTGAATCTCAAAAACAGTCTCATTAAATAATCGACCTTATTTGCAAAAATTAGAAAACACACACGGCTTGCTTACACTTTAAAAATATGTAAACGAATAATTTTAATCACAGTAAATAATTTTGATTTCAACAAGAGTCTAGAGAAATGGTTTAATGGGTTCACACTGCAAAAATATGTAAATAAATCATTTTATTCACAACAAGTTTCATTAAACGCTGTTAACGAATAACTTTCAGAACATCGTAAAAATGCAAATGAAACTATATTATAGTAAGTCTTTGTTCTCCCTTACAAGCATTAAGTCTTTTAAAAACATTGGACTGATGTTACTTCTCAAGGGATGAAGTATGAATTTCAAAGACGAAAACAGACGTTCCACTGACACCTGGGTTGCTGGAGCTCCCAATACAACCATTGCCACTGCAGCTATTTCTGAAAACGCTTTGTTGTGCCAGTGCATTAAGATATTTTCGTTTATAGATATTCGAGGGGCAGCGCATAATTCGTATAAACAAATTTCTATAGACCTATTTTGTCTAAAACTTCCTCTCGCTCTTTCGCTGTTTCGAAGTATATCTTCGACTGCTGATAAATTTCTGCTAGTGCTAGGTATCGGGTTATCTATGGAATTAATCATTTGAATTGATTCAGTGTCTGAATGCTCTGAATGTGTAGTTATATGTTGCTCTCTTAGACGGTTGAATTGATTGTATACTTCAATTAGAAGTGTTCTTGCTTTTTGGCATTGTTCTGCGGACAACACTACATTAAGACGACCATCTAAATACAAGGCTTCCAAAATTACATCATTTTGGAAAAGTTTTACTTCACGTTGTGTCATGGAAGTTTGAAGGCAAAATGCAAAATTGTGTTCAATTGCTGCGATGTTATTTTTGCAATTAAGCCACGTGATATAAAAATCACCTAATGTTAGCTGCTTTTTTTGAAGTATTATGGTGGCTTCATTTGCTGGCTGAAAACATTTGATTAAACCTTCTATTTCAAGCCAAAAGCTGTTAGATATTAATGCAGTTATTTCTGCAATCGTATAGCAGAAATCTTTTAAGTTGTATAATCGGACCAACATGTTATATGTTGAGGTCCATCTGGTAGTACAGTCTTTAATAGGTTTTCTCAAGTTTGCTTGTCTTAAGGAGTTTGCATTATTCGGCTTGCGTAGTATATTAACAACATTTTTTGCCAAGGATATTGTCGCCTGTGCAGTAACGTCACAGTTAATTGCGTCTTTGACCGCTAATTGTAGGGTATGCGCCGCGCATAGCATCCCTCGCACCTTGAACGTCCTATTGTTATCAATAAAATATTCAATGTCGAGATCCATAGTGTTAAACATATTATCACCATCATTTTCCTCTTCAAAGCTTTCTTCCTCGCTGTCTTCATTGTCGTCCGTAACTTCTTCTTCTGGTGTGCTATTGTGGTAAAAATCTTCGGATTGGTATGTTCCTCCCATCATTTTCACCATTTTAATCATGTTACTCCCATTATCGGTGCAAATGCAATATATTTGATCTGGGGAAATCATAAAATCTACTAATATTTCTTCAATTGCATTTTTCAGAAACGTCGCCGTTTGTCTTTGATGCACCTCTAAAACAGTAAGATTCCTAACGACGACTTTTGCATTTTCTACATACTGAATGTTAACCCCGATAAATTTTCGCTCCAAGCAAGTTGCAGAATCTAATTTTAAACTTATCATTCGATTCCTTATTTCAACAGATATTTTTCTTCTAATTTCATTCGCTTCATGAGTAATTTGCGTTTTTATAGCCTTAACATTTATATTCTTACACGAAATATCACTAGCTGCAGCCATATTAATGATATCTTGAAAGGCTTCATCTTCCATCATTGCCAATGGTCTTCCGTGAATAGTCACCAGTCGAACGCAGTGGTTTTTCAATTTTTCAATTGTGGCATTCTTGGCTTGTGTGTTCTCGTTTGATGTCGTTTTATTGTTTTGAATATTGTTTTTATTCAATTCAGCAATGACTTGGTACTCATTAGGATGTTTTGCCAATAAATGACTCTTCAGGTTCGTAGTGTGTTTCCCCTGAAATAAAATAATCTCCATTAGACTTTAAACGCTCTTTTTGAAACATAAAAATCAAATTTAAAAAAGGGTGTGATACTATAGCTGCTATAACAACAAATAATAAAAATAAAATAAAGTTAAAAATGGAAGGGGGTCCTGATACAATATTTTTTTGTTTTTTTTTTTGATATTACGTTACGTTATTTTGTACAATTGTAGAAACGATAATACATACAATCGTCAAATTTAGTGTCATTATAGCGCAAACCCTAAAGAAAACAAATAATAAAAGCCGACCAAGTGCGAGTTGAGCGGTACGGTAGATACCCTCGGTGCGCGACTCGCATCTGACCGGTTCATTTCTTTATTACTTACTTACTTTAATAAACTTACATAACATAATTTACCATATAGGTATTACTTTGATTTGATTTGATCAGTGGTGGTAGGACCCTGTGCAGTGTCCGTCCGGATCGCTACCACCATCTTATCCATTAACCACCCGCCAAGCAACAGTGTTCGCATTGTTGTGTTCCAGTGTGGGGATAAGACAACCGGTGAAATTACTAGCATAGAGGCATTCCATCTTAGTCCTCAGGGTTGGCAACGCATTTGAGGTCTTGTGATTATAGTCTTGAGAATTCAAATGTCTATGGGTCTCAGATTCCACTTACCATCAGGTGGCCTGAGTGCTCGTGTGCCTTCTCCTTAACATAAAAAAAAAAAAAAAATTGACAATGACAGAAGTGACAGTTTACATCGTTTTTTTAGTCGCCTGTATCTCGAGAACCAATCAAGTCTACTTAGTGGTGATGGTTTTCCTTTAAAATTCGTTATATGCGCTTTCATTGAAGATTTTTTGCGTTTGTAATTTTGGCTGTAGGGGGGGGGGGGGGGGACATTTGACTCTAACAAAAATTAGCGCTTTAAAGCTGAATATTTCATAAACAGATCCCTTAATTTAAAATTGTTTTTACAAACCCGCAATATTTTTGAAAAACCTATCCAACGACACCCCATACTATGGGGTAGACGAAAAAAAAAATTCATCCCCACGTTACGTGTAGGAGAGGTACACTAAAAAAAAATGCTTTTCAAGATATTATTTTACCACTTTGTTGGCGTGACTAATATGTATATTCATGCTAAATTACAGTACTTTCTAGTATAAAGAGTCTCCGAGCTAGGCTGCGGACGGACGGACGGACGGACATGGCGAAACTATAAGGGTTCCTACTTTGACTACGGAACCCTAAAAAGCTACTTTTCATTTGACAAATATTTAATATTTATCAATATTAACCGTGTTATAGCACGACACAATTAATAATGCGCGCATGGAAGCGCTTACACCGTTGATAGAGAGTCTATTATTGCATAATCCGCGCGCCATATTAATTGCGTCCACCTATACCAGCGTAATTTGCCTGCGCAAAGCAAGCTTTCCATTTTGTTTTCTTTGAAAATTCGTCGGCGAAACTTTTTAACTGACGATTTTATTTAAAAAATATCAAATATTTAAGATGGAACTAAGTACTTAGCTAACTACGTAGGTAGTATACAATTTATTTAATCGACCTTGATCACTCATTTCTGAATAGCTAGCGTAAAATAGGAACCTAAGAGATGTTTTTGATGATAATGATTTATGCAAGCGACAACATAATTCGCGATTTTTATCTATTGTGAAATATTTTCTTTATTGTACTTTTACTTTTATCTGTAAACTGCTTTTAAAAACATTGTTTGCTACTCTTGCGAGAACGATAGGTAAGTAGGTATAACGATTTAATCTCGTGCCATTTAAAAAGTCGCGAATCATTTATAAATTCCTTTACTTACTGGATTATGTTTGTAATATGATGTGATACGTTTCAAATATGAAATTAATATTATGATATTATGAACGGATGAAGCGCTGACGTCACACACGTTATGTCTTTACAATTAAATTATATGTAATAGGTACGTACCTTTAACTTATTTTTGCATAGTAGGCAGGTGGTATTGTTGGACGTTTCATCGTACTGAAAGTAACGATGGACGGCGTCCTTTCTCACTGGAGCCATATCAGATAACACTAAACTTTTACTTAACACTAGGCACGGCACGGACTAGGTATCACTTGAGAGATGCGCACTACTTGTCTTCTTGTCGATCACAAAGAAAGTAAACAAACACTTTACGCCAAAATCCACCAGTCAGTTGAACCTACAGCCTTCAAAAAAAACAAGTTCAAAGCAAATCCCAAACAAAACAATGTACATTTTGTGCGAACGATAATTAGGTTTACTATTGTTTGACGTAGCGAACAGTGCGACTCTATGACAAAGCCTCGGCCGCCTTCGGCACATTTCGGCTGGCTCACCTCGCCGTCTCGCATGCGCTACTCACCTGCCGCCGCTACCCATTCAATTGTTAGGTAGTGCAATAATAAGTCGAAACACTTGCGCATAGAGATTAAAAAAGCTTGAAACCGTTCAATTAAGTTTAAAAAGGGTAACAGATGATAGGGTATTGGGAATGGGTTAGCGCTTAGTCGAATTAATTGTATCGCTTGGTTGCCCTTTCATTGGACTATGTCAACGATAGGCTTAGCTCATCCTTGGGGTTTGTAAAAACAAGTCTATCAAATACCCTATCGAAAACCCCTTTAATGCTAAGCGGTTCCGGTCCCTGGTACAATGTACCTCCTCCACGTCTGGCAGGACCACGGAAGAGTGCACTATCTGTGAAGCACACTGAAAAGACCCTATACCATTTAAAATATATACCCCATTTCTATTGGTCGCTGTACCAATACATTTATTGTCATCATTTATAAAACAAACCTCTTTCGTAAATCTGACAGAAAGACCCTTTTCAGTCAATTTAGACACTGAAATTAAATTGGTGGAGAGCTTGGGCACAAACATCACATTACTAAGCAATGTAGTTTTATTGTTGAGGGTAATATTTACATCACCAACACCCTCACTAACCAGCCTATCATCATTGGCAATGGAGATAAGAGAATTATTACTTTTAAAATTACATAATATATCTCTACAATTTGTCATATGAGAAGTACAACCTGAATCAATAATCCACGCTTTAGCACTAAGTGCCATTAAGGCAGTTACTAGAAAAGTCTGTTCATTTGTGTCCAATTTTTGTTTCTTGTCTCGCTTTAATTTAAAACACTTTGATTTAGTATGGCCAGGCTTCTTGCAATAATTGCATGTAAAAACTGGCTTGTAACGCTGTTGCTTGGACAAGTATGCACTTCCACTTTCACTAGAATGTTTACGAAATTCTTCCTGAAGAAGTCTAGTGCGGACCATCTCACTAGATAGGCTGCCTGTGATGTTTGCTGTTTCAAGGTTAGAGACCAGAACATCGTATTCCGCAGGTAGCCCGCTGAGCAGCAACTCTGCCACTTCACTGTCTTCGATGTTGCGGCCAATATCCGCCAGTTGTTGTACTGTCGTCATCAATGCTTGAATATATTCAGTCATGCTGCTGTAGTGTGAATATTCCGCCTTATGCAGTTGACGCAGCAAAACGACTCGCCGGTACAAACTTTTGTCTTCAAAGACTTTAATGAGGTTATCCCACGCGGTTTTTGCCGTCGTAGCGTTATTCACATATTGATAGCAGTGGGATTTGAGACAAAGGCATACACGTGCAAGTGCGCGTTGGTCCCTGACAGGGTCAGTATCAGACCCTTCGACACACGCCCAAAGACCCTCTAATTTTAGGGCCATTTTCATGGCGAATTTCCAGGAATTAAAATTGCTCACACCATCTAGTCTTTCTATCATGCCTCCGCTGCCGCCGCCGATTGAAATCACGGAAGGCGCTTCATTACTGGAATTACGAATCACGCTGTCATGGCCGTCACCGTTGTTAGACATTGCTAAACGATGCGACACTTAACAAAGTTCCTTTGAACCCGCGCCCAACTAGCACACCAATATATTTAAAGTAATATGACACACCTTGTAAGCTTCAGCGCTGGGACCAAAACCTGTTCAGAGGCAGGACCGTGGATCGCAGTGGAGATTGGTGGCGTGGGCAGCGGGTTACAGAATGAAAACAATTTATATCAGGATCTCGTGTATTGACACTTCAACTATGTTGTATTACATTTAATACATGTTAAGAGCCGCGACATAAACATTACTCGAGACTGTTGAAACTGTGTTATATTATTAATATAATAATTAGGTATCGGATAACGTGCCGTCCAGTTCAGAGGTTAAATCGAAAGAGGAAAAGGAAGAACAGTGTTGCCCTGTCAAACATACATCAATATAATTGCCAGAGCAAACCCATGAAATTACAACTAAAAATGTTTATTATAGAGCATACACATCAAATATTATTATTATAATATTAACATTTTCGTCCCTCGAAAGTAAAAAACAACTGACAATTATAAAGGAATATTTTATGGACGGCACTTTTAAGAGTACACCGAAACCATTCATGCAACTTTTCTCTATACACGGAGATCTCAAGAGTACTGCAGAATCAAGCAACGTCATCCCGCTTGTATACGCTTTAATGAGCGATAAAATTGAGACTACCTACATATTGCCCTCTTTGACTTATTAACAACAATCTGTCCAGAATGGGCCCCAATAAAGGTTCACGCTGACTTTGAGTGTGCTTCAACTAATACCATAGTTTTTTTTCCACAAATCGCAATCAAAAAATTGTATTACCATTTCAGCAACAGTATCTGGAGAAAAAGCAAGTCCATAAAATCCAAACTTTATCGCCGTACTGTGTGGTGTGTGTGCTTCTCTCCCTCTTTTACCAGTGAACAAAATAAAAGAGGGATGGACTTATATTCTGTCGCAGTCGGAGGACTACAAAAATGCAAACCTAAAAGATTTTTTAAAGTATATGAAAACCACGTGGTTAAAGAATGATAGCTTCATAAATGAATGGTGTGTTTATAACGAACGTCACCGCACTAATAACGTTTTAGAAAATTGGCATTCCCATTTGAATAAAAGAATCAACAAATATTACGTGACCGTAGTTAAATTGCTTAGTGCACTGGAAGAAGAGGCTACAACAAACTTAATTAAAAGCATAAATACTGAACAAAACACCAATTCAAATAAAAGGCGCGAGTTAGAACGAGAAAAAGATAAATTTATATTAAAAAAACAGATGAAGTTAATTCACAGTGAAATTATTATAGCTAAATTTTTGGATTTTTATTTTATGATAAAATTAATAAAATATAAACACATTGATCATCTTTTGTTCTTTATCGTCAAGGGTGCGTTGGGCTATAGTGGTGTGACTACGGATAAATTAAATGAACCATAGTCACACCAATGTGGCAAATTGGTGTGACTACGGATCGGTTAAAAATTACGTGTCCGAGCACCAGCATGGGCTGGAATTTTACACGGTAATAACGATATCGTCTTTGACGTGTTTCCGTATTGTCCACATTTTGATAACTCTTATGTCATTTACAAAAATTGCGATATCGTTATAACGCAGTATAATAAAAGCCAAGCCTTCCTTATAGCATTGTCTACGAACACTAACTTAATATGCTTCACCGAGTCAATAATTGAATCTGCGGTTAGTCACAAACAGGTACATATTATCTTATAAACAGATTTCAGTAAAGCCTTCGATAAAGTTTAACACGCTACTTTAATTAAAAAGCTATCATGCTATGGACTTTCAGAATATTTACCTACTTAAATGGCTTGATTCATACCTAAAAGGAAGGTTTAGTTGTTTACGGATCTTGAAACTTGAAAGTCACACCAGGCGTCCCTTAAGGATCACACTTGCTCCCCCCCGCATTTCAACTTATTTATAAATGATATTCTTCTGATACTCCACACCTTACTCATTCGCTGACGACTTGAAACTTGCTCGAGTGATTGAGATCTCTTCGGATGTTGACTTACTACGACAGGACCTCAATAGCTTAACAATGTGGTGTTGCAATAACAGTATGCATCTACATACAAACATAACATCATGCCTTCATTCCTAGGGAGGGGTAGGCAGAGCTACAGAAATACCAACAACTCTAATGAGCTACAGAAATACCAATAACTCTTGTTGATAATTAGGTATGTAACCACAATTGCAAGAGTTGGCTAAGGTGTTTACCAGTGTTATTAGTGACAGGTTGCAAGCCCATCGCCTAACAGTACTACAAGCCCTTATTCTCTTAACATAACATCTGCATGCATCTTATCGCGAAAACATGACGTTTTCACATCAAATTTACTATTCCTCTTGAAGATCGTAGAACGGTCTATAAGAAAAACTCCCCGCTAATGATCCAAACCTTGAGGCAGAGGTTAGCGCAAGCAAATGTAAACACAGTTACCAACTGAAATATTATATTAATCAATTCGCTATTACACTTCTCGATTTAATTTTAACTTATTTGGCTAATGGCTCGCTCCGTAGGGCGCGCAGCATGGAATGCCCTGCCACCTATCGGCTCGAATGGCCCTCCAGTCTGTCACCCGGGAGATCGTGCCTTTTTTAAATCAAATCAACAACCTACCAGAAATTATTATTTCGACTCAAACTATAATATAAATCAAGTTAAGCTAAATTGCTATTCTAATTAATTAACAATATACACAAATATATTTTTTTTTATCTATAAGTATACTTCTTAAACAAAACAAGTATTTTACTCGATGTAATGTTACCAGGTATTCAAAGTATACACATATTGTAGCGAATAGCTTACAGACGGCCTTCCTGTTATAGGAATGTCCCCATTCCTAGCCGGCCATTCGAGCTTAAACTGTATGTCCCCATACACAAGAAAAAAAAAGTAAAACAATAATGATTACAAACCGCAACGTCTGACTTCGTACATTGTAATATTTACCATAGGCAAGAATTGATAAGGAAAAGCACGAGAAAAGGAAAAAAAAAAGGAAAAAAATAGCGAGTCTGTAGGCGCAGGTTATAACAATGAGGTCCTTGTAGCATGTAAAAATTTCTTGAACTTCCTAGTCCTCGTCGGTCGTAGCCGTCTGTGGAGCGTCCCGCACCGGCGCCACCCGGCTCAATGGCAGCTTAACTGCTCTGCTGCACCGCTCGATTGAGTCTGTTGATTACCGGTAATCGTGTTGAGTGACCGCACATATAGTTTATATTTATAAAGGATATTTTTGTCTTTGGGGATCTTAAGCCAATAAATTTAATTAATCTATGCAAGTGCAGCTGTAAAGATTAGTCATAATTATGAAGTTTATTTTTTTTATTTTTGTTTATTGTAAATATTTTATATTAACACAAACAAAGGAAAGGGGTGAATTGAAAAAAATGAATAGGGAAATTATAACATGATTTTCTTTTGTACATTTAACTAAAATGTTATGACACGATTACCGCCCTGAGTTAGTGTAGTCGACTGCACCCTCAAAGGGTATATTTCCAATCGGGTGAGTACCGCTTGTGCCTAGGCCTTCCTTAATGGACAAAGCGCCTGCACTTCGGCATCCTTCGCCCTCATGTATCGGTCATTTTGGTGAGTACTGCTTGTGCTTCGGCATCCTTCACTAAGTGAGTACCGCTTGCACTTCAGCCTCCTTCACCATTATATGATTTAGATATTATATTGTAGAGAGTACCGTTGTTTCAATTTTGACGTCAGCCGGTGACATGATTGTAATAAGAAGTTCCTTCATAAGAAAACTTCCCATTATGTTACACGGCGGCGATGACGAGTGATATAACTGAAAAATGGGGCTGGGGTTTGGAACGTCAGTAGCGTGATATCAGTCATAGTGTGAGAGTAAAGTAATACAGCTTGTCGCCGCCTTTATTTATATATATTAGTATCATTATATTCTACTATTATCTCTAGCCAGACTCACGCCACTCATGGCGTACAATGAGTCTCAGACTGTATAAACATAATAGCAGAAAGTGGCACAGCGACATTAATTTTATATATATAGTTTATTTATTGTGTGTTACGTTGATTTGTGGGGGTTTGTTGATTATAACACTTAACGGGGTTCATTGTAATGTATGTGTATTGATCAATGGCAATAGTAATAGTAATAATGTGATCTCATACCTGGCGACAGATCCTGCTAGGTCCTCACTCCCTGCTGTTATATCATCATCTCTCTCATTAAATGTGGCTCACAAATATGGTGCCACTGCTATTGGTTGGTAGTAAATTGGTCACCACCTGTAGTTAAAATAAACACTATGACTTCAACCGCAGTTGAAGCCACGGCTTAAGCCACACACAAAGTCAAGGAATTAAATGCCAAGCTGTAAACCGGTTGGCTTAACCAACCATCAGATTTAATGTTATATTGATAACTGTACCATTTCCATATTAGTGTCAGATATAATTAAACCTCTCTCATCACACATTCACAGGGCTGGACACAGCCACCCTGGCTGTCCACTGGGTCTGTCAAGACAGAACCCATGGACACTGAGCTGGATTACAACCATCACTCTCTTCCGGGCCAACACAATAGGCACTCGGGCATTACAAACACAGGGCTGGACACAGCCACCCTGGCTGTCCACTGGATGGACACTGAGCTGGATTACAACCATCACTCTCTTCCGGGCCAAATGATAGGCACTCGGGCATTATCATACACAGCACGTGGAAAGGTCATATAGAAACTTGGCATATAATATTCATAAAGATCATACTCAAACAATCATAAACTTGGCATATAATTAATCAATTATTCTTAAAGATCATACTAAACAATCATTTAATTTGACGCTTTGATACTAAGTGTACCTACTCAGGACACTTAACATCTCAGCGAACATTACTTGTAAGACTTGATTACTTAGGTAATACTTAGCCAATAAGTACTTAGCTAATAAGTACCCAGATAATAAGTACTTAGATAATAAGCACTTAGCTTCTATAACAGCTCAGGAGTTTGGATGAATCGAACTTATTATCACTTTCACTTGCACAACTATGAAACTATGTTAAGAATGTAAAGTTTATGGGTGACATCTTACCATAGACAATCAAAGATTAAGGCGGGAATGCTCCGTAGACAATGTTGCTATATACAAATATTTACATATCGCGAGACGTCGCGACACACCCGCCGAGGCGAGCTAAAGCAAGGTAGTCATCAAGTGGCTCGTCCATTCCCTGATTTTCTCCAGAGCTCGGACCGCAGCAACTCGTTTCTGTTTATCTTCTATAGACTGTTCTTTAACTAATTCATTATCTCTCATAATAGTATCAGTATCCCTCTCATTACTATCATGTGTCATATCCGTGTTATCATTTGTCATATCTGTGCTCTCAATTGTCTCATCCGTGGTTTGCGTCGTGTCTGTGTTTTTATTTGTTACATCTATACAGTTTCCTATTTCGTTTGTAAGTATATCAGGCTGCAAGTTATTCACTTCTTCTATCACAGCTACTGGTGTATCTGGAGTTTCTTCAGTATCAATTTCATGTGTTCTTGGCGTTGTCTTAGATTCAACATTTTCACAAGAAAGATTACTTTGTGGCTCAGATTCATCAACTTCCAAGGGATACAAATGAGCAATGGATCTTGTAAATATGGTATTACCAACCTTTACTTTTGCTACTCTGCATAGTCCATCTGCACCCTCGATCAGCTCAACAATCTGTCCAACCTTCCAATTTTCTCGATTCTTTGAGTCACCTTTTATTTGTACAATATCATCAATACAAGGAGCATCATGAGCCTTAACTCTGGGTTGTTTTGGTGAGTGTCTATACCGTTCCCTTAGACTCAATAAATACTGGTTTATAAACATGTCCTTGTATTCCTTCATAATGGTTTCACCACGTTTCCATCCTTCGACCATTTGTTGTTTTGTAGTAGTAGCCAAAGATGACACTTGGTTCGTTGACCCCTGAATAGCTAGACATTTTCCAGGTGTTAAAAAGTCTGCAGGTTTGAGTACATGTTCTAAGCCAGTTCCGACATAAGTGAGAGGTCTTGTATTAACTACTGCTTCAACTTCTTTCATGATAGTCAGCAATTGATTATCACTAAGCAAATGTTTTTGTAAGGTTCTTTTTAAACTATGTTTAACTATAGCCACAAGCCGTTCATATACACCTCCATGCCAGGGAGCCATTTGAGGTATAAATTTCCATCTTAAATTCTCCTTAGACAAACCATTACCCGCTATAACTTCAGAGAGTAATTTAAACTGTAGTGCATTATCAGTTACTACTAATGTTGGTGCTCCTCTAGTTGCTATAAATCGTCGAAATGCTAACATACATTCATCAGCAGTAAGATCCTTTACTATCTCAAGATGGATAGCTCGTACAACCAGGCATGTGAATAGACAAATCCACCTCTTCTTCTTGCCATCTTCTGACGTTACAAACATTGGGCCAAAGTAGTCTACACCTACATATGTAAATGATGACGCGTACTTCACCCTTTCTACTGGCAAAGCTGGGGTAGCAGGCAAAGCATACGGTCCACCGCCATGCTTTACGCATTGTGGACATTTGTTTATCACTTTAATCACTTGCGCTCTACCTTGAGGTATCCAGTAATTTTGTCTCACTATGCTTAATGTGTGGGGCACACCAACATGATGATTTTGCTCATGTGCCTGTTTTATTATGTTTACTGTGAAGCTGCAATCTTTAGGTAAAAGTATCGGATGTTTAGCATCGTAAGATAAATCCGAATGTGTCAGACGACCGTCGCAACGAAGGAGTCCGTCGACGTCGATGAATAAACCTAGATTGCGAGCCAGGTGTGTCTTCTTGTCCTTAAATTCTTCTGGAAATGATCGTAACTGCAGATTTCTTATTTCCTGCACTTGAGAGTTAATTCTCGTACCCGTGATTGGTGATATTGCAGAATTCGTCAGTAAATCCTTTGTATTAAGTGTATTTGCCTCTTCTTGGTTTTCCTTAACATAAGTCAGTCCAACAGTTTGAATTTCCAGTTCTGGTAAGTTTTGATAACCTTCATCAGGATATACATCTACTTCCATTGATGATTCATCAGCATTCGAGAGACCCTCCCCCGCCAAAAGAGAAGTGTCTCTGATTGGGCCAACAGGCCATGTAGCTGGTTTTTGAGATAAAAAGTCTGGTCCAGTCAACCATCTTACATGATCTTCTTTTGAACTTGTAGGCCTCGTCGCTACGTCAGCAGGATTAAATCCAGATGGAACGTATCTTATTGTTAAGTTCTTGTTACCTTTAATCTCCTGAATCCTTCTTGATACAAATGGTACTAGCAGTTTGTTAGATCGGTACCAATCTATAACTATCTGGCTGTCGGTCCATAACACTTGTTGTGTTACATTTAGTTGAAGGAATTTCATTACATAATTAATTAATCGACTTCCTATTAGAACTCCAAGGAGCTCTAACCTAGGTATCTTTAGGTTTTCTTGGTCCTTTATTGGAACCAGCCGTGACTTACCAATTACAAATTTTACATTGTTACTCTGCACAATGTATACAACAGCAGCATATGCTAGTGTAGACGAATCAGTGAAACAATGAAGCTGACAGTCCTTGTCATTTGACTTAGTTATGTTTCTTGGTAGACATATTGAATTGACCTGCTCTAAGTCTTCTAATATGGTTTTCCATCTATCAGCCATATCCTTAGACAACGTCGTATCCCATTTGGTTTTTGCCTTCCATAGGTCTTGTAGTAATAATTTAGCTGGCAATAAGATGGGTACTGTAAAACCACATGGATCATAAATTGCTGCGATTGTCTTTAAAATACCTCTTTTGGTATATGGATTGATCTTATTCGTCGTTTTCAAGCTAAGAGTATCTTTGTTTATATCCCAATTCAGTCCTAATGTTTTTACTATCTTGTTTTCACCAGTGTCAGGAATGCACTGCATGAATTCTTTTGAATTGGAACTCCATTCACGAAGATTCATGGAGATCTGTTGAAATGCTTCTTTGTTTTCTCTATAGAGTTCCAAAGCTTCTTTTGTGGTATTTGAACCAGTCAGCAGGTTATCCACATATATGTCATTTGCTATCTTCCTTACATTTTCACTTTCAGATTTCAGTAGATGATGCTTTATGGTAGCGTTCAGCAGAAACGGACTTGCTATGATTCCGAAAGGAACACGCGTGAATCTGAAATGTATAAGATTATCTTCAGTTGCCATTTGACTAGTATTTTTTAACCATAAGAATCTTGTCACATCTCTATCCCTTTCTTTAAGACCTATCTGTAAGAAAGCTTTTTCGACATCTGCCGTTACTCCAACAGCATGACATCTAAATTTTATTAATAATCCAGTTAAATCTTCTAACATTAGTGGTCCGCAATACAAACATTCGTTCAAGCTTTTGCCATCCTTTATTTTCGCCGAAGCATCATATACAATTCTGAGTGTTTTCCCAGGTGCTGAAATTCCATGATGTGGTAAATAGTGAACAGGATGTTCAACCTTGTCTTGAGTCGGTACCAGCTCTATGATACCCTTTTTTAACTGATCATTTAAAGTTTGGTCATAAGCCGATAAAGTCTTAGAGTCCAGTCGTTTTAACAAACTTACTAAACGACCATATGCTAAACCGAAGTTAGACTGTAGTTCCGGTGGATACTCATTCCAAGGCCAGTTCACAAAATATCTGTTATCCTTGAATATTGTATTCTCATTAAAATGTTTAATTGCTTCTTCGTCTCTGTTAATTTTAGGAGAGTCAGTAATGCCAATAGATTCCAAGTCCCATAAAAACTTTAAGTTTCCATTATCCAAAGGTAGATCTGGTTTATTCAGTTTTATCTCACAAGTTGATTGAAAATAGGTAAGAACTGATAAATTGTCGCTTGATTTATTTTCAGTCTTCCCAGAAAGAATCCATCCCAATTCAGAGTCTACTAGGTACAAGTTTTCCTTGATTTGTATTTTTTCCATTGACATAAGTGAATAATAATAGTCATTTCCAATTAAGATGTCCACACGGTCTGACAATGAACCATCATCAGCAAGTGTGTACTTATCTTGGTAAGTCCACTCGGTAAGTTCCTGTTTAGGATAACAAATTCCATGAGTTATCGAAGGTACAACATTAGCAAATAACGTTTTAGTTTGGTTTGTCCTTGTTGTTATATTCAGTTTCACCAAAGGACTATCCAGTTCCTGTGGTTTCTTAGAACCAAAGGTAAAAACAAATAAGTGGTTGTCTTCTTCAATTGCTAAGTTTAAATCCTTTGCAATCCTTTTTGTAACATAGCTCCGTTGACTTCCAGAATCCAGTAAAATACGACATTTCGTTGAAGTTCCATCTTGTCCCATCACGTTGACAATAGCAGTTTGTAAAACTGTAGATCCTTTCTCATTAACATGTAAAGTATTGGTAGCCTTTTTACCCTTATTCAATTCCTTTGGACACAATGCTCTATTGTGAAGTCCATTTATACCACAGTGCGGGCAGATCACTGTTCTTTTACAAGACTTCTTCAGGTGTCCCTTTTGAAAACAATTGTAACATCGGTTGTTCAACCTCAATTTTCTTTCTGATATTGTTTTAAACTTAGTGCATTTATCATTAAAATGAGTATCCTGACAAAAGATACAAGATAACTTTCTTCGCTTGTTATAGAAATTTTTATTTTCATTTATTTTTTCCTCATGTTGTCTTTTCTTTGGTATAAATGTTTTGTTATGTACAGAAGTGTTGGGTCTGTACTTCTGATGTCTCCTTTCAGTTTTATTAAATTCAAAGCCATTGAAAACTCTTTTCGGTCTTGCTTCTCTTATGTGTAACGTTTCAGCCGTGTAATTAGCCTTTTTACATTCATTCATTTCGCAAGCTCTTTTAGCATCTTCTCTTGCAGAAATTATTATAATTAGCTGTTTCCTCATTTCATCTATTGATTCGGTGCTTATTTTCATCTTCATCTCATATATGATATTTTCCGGGAACTTTTCCATGATCAGGAATCGTAGATGATTATGATTCGTGTTTTCTCCTAATGATTGTAAAACTCTAAGATGTCTTTCAATCTCGTCTAATGTTTTTCTACAATCTTCTGACGTTTCAGCTCTTTTCATTTTGTAAAGTGTAGAGTAATGAGCATCAATTATTTGTACGCCTTTACCATATCTTTCCTTTAAAGTCTTTACGGCAATCTGGTAATTTTCATTTGTTGTCTCCAAACCATCTACTACTGTCTTTGCTTCCCCCTTTAGAGAAGCCTTTAGGTACAGCAGCTTGTCAACATTACGAAGGTTTCTTTGGTCAATATTAGAGCTAAACTGGTCCCAAAACTGATGCCATTCCAGGACGTCGCCTTTGAATGAAGTTAAATTTAATTCAGGTAATTTGCCTCTGCTGCTATTCAAATCCGAACTTGAAGTACGAATGTCCTTGTTAACTTGAACTCTAGCATCAAGTTCAGCCAGTGTCTCTTCTCCCTCTAACTGAATCGATGTCAAATTAGATACTTCATCTGCATTTGGACAGACTGACGTGTTGAAATACTGATATAAATCAGCATTAAATCTGTTGAGTATAGATTGTAACTTTGAAGCTGTAATTCTAGCTTGTTCCAAATTATCACCATTCCACGAACTACACGCGCACAGACTGAGAGCCTTATCAGATAAACTCTTTATATTTGATGCAAATGTAGACAGTCTATTTAGCAATATTTCTTCCATCTTGTTTTATTAATCTGTTAATTAATCCATAAAGAAATGTAAGAATAATATAACCATGTTCGTATTAATATCAAATAGTTATTATTTGTTCATAACTAATTATCACCTTTGACAACTGTATACCGTTTAAAATGAATGTTTGCATATCAAGCATGGTTTGCTATACATCTACTTATACACACTATGGTGGTAGTAGTCATAGTATATACGCGGATATTCATGTGTACATAATAACATAACACAAAAAAATTTAGAAAATAAATAACCATGTTCTTACTCTACTAAGCAAATTATAGTAATAAAACAATAAATTTCTCTAAATCAATTAAATAAGAATTATGCTTTACTTTACTTTATCATTAAACACACAATTTTTATTTGCACAAATGTAACTTGTATTTTCATTTGTTTCATTAATTTTAAATGTAATAACTTTAGATCTCTCAAAAATGTAACATTATCAAATGAATGTATATTCTTTCATTAAACTAAATATTTTGTTAAATTTATTTATCTTTTTTCAATCTATTAATTTCATTTAATTAAAACAAAATATAATATTATTTAAACCTGTCAATGTATAAAATTGACATCAGCGCTATCTATCTCAAACTAGCGTAAACACAAACCTACTACGTAGCTAGTTTCATGAAATATTTCTATCGATGTAAGTATAAATGCATTATTTATCTTTTACTGAATGAAATATTACAAATTTACTGATTTTTAAATGTAGTTTAGCATCTCACATACCTGAGTATATTCTCTTACAAAACCGCCATGAAACCTCGATTGCCGCCGTGAGGCCGTGACGCCTTTGCAATATTCAAAATGCGTGCCTCCGTTATTTCAGAGCAACCAATTCGTAAATTCTCCTTTAATTTCTTTAATTGCTGCCGCTTCCCTATGATATAAAAGCGTATTACTATACATGTAGATATTACAATAACAATTTCTCTAACATGTAACTGGGACGTTGTAAAACTTGTAAATAACGTAGGTACTCTCGTCACAGGCATGGAAGCTTATCTATTTCTGTACAACGAAACAATGGTGTATTAATGTAATGCCATTGTATTTCACTTATAGTCTCACAAACGCATCAACTGTTTGTGTTTGTTATGATATTTAATTAGAAATTACTAATTTCTCAAGTTGGTTTGTAACTTTGTAAAGGCAAGTTCGCGACACCGCGTGTATTTCGGCGCAAGTACTATTTTTAGACATAAACTAACAAGTAACACTTTAACCACATAATATATTGCTTACCTGTTAATTACGCACAATTTTCACACACTTTTTGCTTATATTTCCACCTCTTTACTTAATAAATACTTTTTTAAAGTAAGAACGCACTTGTTGCTTCATGCACAAAATCGGCCATGTTTGTTTAATACGCGCTCTTCTATAGAGAAATACGAGTCAAGAACATATTTTATTACATAAAATATTCTTTTATATTCTTAAATTTAGTGTAATAATTTCGTAAAATTATTAATGTGTCTTATTTACTAAATATCCGTTCTTATTAGTAAGAATTAGATAAGTTAAAGATAAATTTCCTTTTATGAAATTTGTCATCTACGGCTTATTCGGTACTTCCGTTATACATACAAGCTTACGTGCTAAACATTCTTAAACAACGAAAAATGTCGCAAATTCACAAATAATACATTAATCCACTGATTATTATCGTTATAATAATAAAATATTTGTATTAATACAAATTCTACTAAGATTCACGTTGATTTTTCTGATTGAATTCAATTATACCTAACATGGCTGAAGGCCAAAAATGGCGCCTACAAAATTAAGTAATTATTATTAAGTCACGTTTATATAATTATGCTTAACTTGCAATATAAGTTTAATAAAATACAATTTTATTCAACTTACACAAGCAAACACAGCATTCAAATAAGTTCGATTTCAAAACAATATTATTATGTAAACCAAATACACAACTTTAGTTCTACTAGTCATCCCTAGATGTCGCTATGAGTCACAAAATTACCAACCGCACATTGATCTTATAAGAAAATTATTAATATATTCTTTACCCAATTTGATTATTCTTTTGGATACACATACATATCCCTTAGCAACCTTCACCATAAATATCGCCGCCTTTATTTATATATATTAGTATCATTATATTCTACTATTATCTCTAGCCAGACTCACGCCACTCATGGCGTACAATGAGTCTCAGACTGTATAAACATAATAGCAGAAAGTGGCACAGCGACATTAATTTTATATATATAGTTTATTTATTGTGTGTTACGTTGATTTGTGGGGGTTTGTTGATTATAACACTTAACGGGGTTCATTGTAATGTATGTGTATTGATCAATGGCAATAGTAATAGTAATAATGTGATCTCATACCTGGCGACAGATCCTGCTAGGTCCTCACTCCCTGCTGTTATATCATCATCTCTCTCATTAAATGTGGCTCACAAATATGGTGCCACTGCTATTGGTTGGTAGTAAATTGGTCACCACCTGTAGTTAAAATAAACACTATGACTTCAACCGCAGTTGAAGCCACGGCTTAAGCCACACACAAAGTCAAGGAATTAAATGCCAAGCTGTAAACCGGTTGGCTTAACCAACCATCAGATTTAATGTTATATTGATAACTGTACCATTTCCATATTAGTGTCAGATATAATTAAACCTCTCTCATCACACATTCACAGGGCTGGACACAGCCACCCTGGCTGTCCACTGGGTCTGTCAAGACAGAACCCATGGACACTGAGCTGGATTACAACCATCACTCTCTTCCGGGCCAACACAATAGGCACTCGGGCATTACAAACACAGGGCTGGACACAGCCACCCTGGCTGTCCACTGGATGGACACTGAGCTGGATTACAACCATCACTCTCTTCCGGGCCAAATGATAGGCACTCGGGCATTATCATACACAGCACGTGGAAAGGTCATATAGAAACTTGGCATATAATATTCATAAAGATCATACTCAAACAATCATAAACTTGGCATATAATTAATCAATTATTCTTAAAGATCATACTAAACAATCATTTAATTTGACGCTTTGATACTAAGTGTACCTACTCAGGACACTTAACATCTCAGCGAACATTACTTGTAAGACTTGATTACTTAGGTAATACTTAGCCAATAAGTACTTAGCTAATAAGTACCCAGATAATAAGTACTTAGATAATAAGCACTTAGCTTCTATAACAGCTCAGGAGTTTGGATGAATCGAACTTATTATCACTTTCACTTGCACAACTATGAAACTATGTTAAGAATGTAAAGTTTATGGGTGACATCTTACCATAGACAATCAAAGATTAAGGCGGGAATGCTCCGTAGACAATGTTGCTATATACAAATATTTACATATCGCGAGACGTCGCGACACAGCTAAATACCTGAACCTCTACCTACCTACCTATAGCTATTTAAATAACGAAGTCTATTGTCTATACTCAGACTACTACGAGTTCTAACTTAGTGTCATTCATCTTAGTCCGTCATAGAATTGTCAGATGTTACGTCGTCCTCGTTATCAGTCTCCTTACCAATACGAAACGTAATCCATCTTTTAAGATGATCAGCCGGGTATATGCTTCTATACTTGCGTTTAGAGTAACCATCGATACTTGAAACTTCATACCTATCGTTTTCAAGTACGGCAGAAATTTTAAAAGGGCCTCGGAATTTTTGACATAACTTTTTACTCTTGCCGTTTGCAGGGAAATTATGATTTGGAATCATCACAAGGTCGCCTTTCTGGAAAAACACAGTAGGAGCTCTCGTCTGGTCAAAATTCTTCTTCATATAGCGCTGACTCTTTTCAGTGTTAACTCTAGCAGTCTCCCGAATCTCTTCAATACTGGGCATACTGTTGTCCATCGCTACTTCGGCCAATGAATTCAATAGTGGACCCTCCGTAGGATTTACGCTCCTCTGCCCAAATACAACGTCTGATGGCGCCTTACCCGTTGTTTTATTTTGCGTGTTGTTAAGACTCAACTGCAGTCTCCCTACCCTTGTATCCCAGTCACGTTCGTCCTGGTTATGATTTAGAGTAGCCAACGCGTCTAGTGTAGCGACGGCGTTTAATATATGTTTACATCCTATAGACTGAGTAAACTTTTGAAATAATAACGAAGTAAAACTGGTCCCACGATCTGAGATAATTATTTTTGGGATACCTATAGTATCAAAAATATCTTGTAGGACTTTAATTGTGGTTTTACTTTTAAGATTTTTGACAGCTTTGACAAATATAAATTTGCTAAAACCATCGATCACACCTAATATGTACATGTTCCCTTGTCTGCTTCGGACAAATGGCCCCAGATGGTCCATGTGCAGTGTATGGAAAGGTGTATCGCCTTTGGGTATGGGATGCAGATAACCCGATGGTTTGTTAGTTGAGTTTTTATTGTACGCGCAGTTTATACACGACTTAACATATTTATTTACAAACCTATTCATTTTAGGAAACCAATAGTCGTGTTTCATTTTTTCAATAGTTTTGTCAAATGAGAAATGACCCGCCTCGTCATGACACAACTGACATATTCTCCATCTAGCGCCATTTGGGACGACCCACTTTAACTGCTTACCTACTCGCCTATAGACTTTACCATCACGGAGCACATAATTGCTTAAAATCTCCTTCATTGCCTTATCGTCGTTTTCTAATACGGATTTTATGTGTTTAACCTTAGGGTCAGTCATTTGTCCCCCCCGATTGTGCTGCCACCTTGCCGTGGTGGGGGGGCTTGCGTGTCTCTATGATCCCCGTGGCTATACCGGACAGGGCTACCCATACCGGAAAGGCTCGGGGTGAGGGGCCAGACTAAGAGCGGCACGTCCCTATCCCAATCCCACCTTCCCGATTTCCCATTCCTTCCCAGCTCCTATCCTTCCTCCCTTTTCCACCGAACCAGTGGCGGGATATCCACTTTCCAGGGCCAGCGCGGGCCCGGGGAACCAAATACTCCCCAAAAGAGCGCACATGAGGGGGGCGACGAGGGGGAGTTTGAAGGGACGGAGCTCGGGTAGGTGTCCCCGTATCCCGTTCCCGGAAAGCGACCCTGGTTCGCCCAGACGTGAGTCTCGGGTCTAGTGACCTCTGTTTACAGAGGACATTTTAGACCTGAGACAGGTGTAGTGTGGGTGTTTGAAGGATCGTGGACTTACCCCGGTCACTGCGACTGGGGGGAATAGCCTGCCGGAAAACACCCTACACTCCATGCAGGCTGTGAAGGGAAGGCGAACCCAGCTTTTGCTGATCGCCTGAACTTCATGGGGAGCCACGTGGGTGAAGGGCCCACATTGCACGGCTCCCCCAGCTTGGGGAGATCGCTGTGTGCGTACGCAGTCGTCTCCTCCTTTGGCGGTGTGCTCTTCGGAGCGGGCTGGGAGGCGCCCAGCGGGCAATGCTTTGGCGGTACCGCGGCGTCTCCGTTAACCAGCCAGGAGGGTTACGCCGGAGTGGTTTTAAACGGTAGTTCGCTTAGGTGAGAGTCCGTTATACCCCCCATTGCACGGTCATCCTTAGGCCATCGGGGGGATGCGTAAATGCATTTCCACTTCGTCATCAAAAAAAAAAAAAAAAAAAAAAAGGTCAGTCATTTGTACGGTCAGCAACCAATCGCTAGTAGTAGTAATATTTAAGATCTCGTATTCGCGTGCGTCAGTTAAGTTATCATAATCCTGCTTCGCGATGGGGTTTCTGCTGAGAGCGTCTACATGTTGCATATTAGTACCGGGACGATATTCTATAACGAAATTATACTCTTGCAGCAATAGCCACCATCTTGCAATACGCGGTATTAAATCTCTCTTAGTCAACGTTGTCCTTAAAGCGTTACAGTCAGTAAAAACTTTAAATGGTATGCCAATTAGGTAAGTTCTAAATTTTTTTAGGGAGTTCACCACAGCAAGCGTCTCCAATTCATACGAATGTAAGAACTCCTCGTCTTTGGTGGTTTGTTTGCTAAAATATGCAACTGGTCTAAGAGGGGACTTTTCATCGGGCTTTTGGAACAGTATTCCCCCTACCCCCAATTTGCTGGCGTCACAGTGGACCTCTGTAATATACTTCGGGTCATATAGCGCTAAAGGAGGACGTTCGGTCAATTTAGTTTTTATGTTTTGAAAGGCCGTCTCCTGTTCTTTCCCCCAATTCCACGGTGTATTTAGTTTTGTGAACATCGTTAGAGGTTTAGCTTCCGAAGCGAAACCAGGAATGAACCTACGGAAAAAACTAGCTAACCCCACGAATTGGCGCACTTGGTGTACGTTAGTAGGCTTAGGGAATGACGATACTGCCTCTATTTTCTTTTGCCCTGGACGCAAACCTCGGTCAGATACTTCATACCCGAGATAATCTAGTGAATTTTGGAAGAAAAAGCACTTTTTTTAAATTAAGTGTTAAATTAGCGTTAAGTAACGATTTAAGTATTTTCTTTAATTTATCCAACCCTTCATCTATCGTGGAAGCTGGTGAAAGAATATCATCCATATATGGTATTGCCAAGTCATACCTATCCTTACCTAACGCTTTATTAATCATATGTTGAAAAACTGCTGGAGCGTTAACTAACCCGAACGGCATGCGCGTATATTCATAGTGTCCATCAGGAGTGATGAATGCAGTAAGGTGTCGCGATTCCTCCGATATCGGTATTTGATAATAGCCAGATTTTAAGTCTAGGCAAGTGAAGTACTTTTTACCATTTAGCCTTTCTAGCTGATCATCAATCACCGGCATCGGAAAAGAATCTTTTACAGTCTTCTTATTTAGCGCGCGGTAATCAACGCAAAGTCTGTATTCATCATTCTTTTTATTGACCAACACTATTGGGCTCGCGTAGCAAGAATTTGACTCTGTAACTATATTATGATCTAAAAGTTCATTAACAAGATTACGCACTACCACTCGTTCGCTGTACGCGAGGCGGTAAGGTTTATAAGACACAGGGGACTCATCATTTAACTTTATATGCATTTCGGATATCGTCGTCCTACCTAACTCCGATAAGTCAAGTGCAAAGCAACTTCGATATTCATTAAGTAAGTTCAACAAACTCTTTTTCTGATCTTCGCTTGCATGAGAGCCTATGTTTAACATATCTAAAGTTATAGCGGGCTTTATATTGCCCAAAGATACTTGCGACGCGTTATGTACAGATGTAACAGTATTTACCTCGAATTCAGACTTATGGTGTCCTGCTTCGGCACCTTCGGTTAGGGGTAGCAGGCGAGCCCGAGCTAAAAGCTTATTCCTCTCCAATTTAACCTTTTGACCGGAGAAATTTATCACCAATATTCGACCACTACCCTTCCTAATGAAATATACACCTTGTAGAACAATGGCTTCCTGCCCAACTTTAAATGACGTGTTACCCGGTATGTATATGTATCCTGTAAAGTCTATATTACAAAATATATCGACTAAGTAAATACCGTCAAACATTATGTCATACTTTACGAATATGTCGGTTTTGTTCATCTCAAGCGATTCAGAATATAAAATAAGTGCGGTACTAGTTTTATGCACAATAACGTCCGCCATCTCGGTTAGATTCTGTCCTATTAAAATATCTGTACTCAAAAAGTCATCTGCTACAACAAACGATTCTATGTGAGTTTTAACAAAGTCTATTTCAACCGAGATTTTAACTCGGCCCAACGGCTGTGCAGTACCAAATGCGAACCCTTTTGTTATTGGAAGACTTTCTGTGCATAGTAATAGCTTCAGTTCATCAGCAACGCTCCTCTTAACAAGACTGCATTCGCTTCCGAAATCGACATACGCTGTCCTAGCTTGATTGTTTAGTTTCACTGTTTTAGTGTAAATATCAATTGATCCGTTGTTAGAAGTTATTCTTTGAACATTGTTTGTGTTGATTGACGACTTATTAGCAGACGGTTCTGTATTGGTTGAACTAAAACTCTGATCACGCCTACAATGTTCTGCGACATGGCCCATACGGCTACATTTTGTACATTTCTGTAACTTTTTTGTACACTTTGGTGTGCCAAAGTATGTCCTACCTCGGAGCAGTTAAAGCATCTTAATTGCGAGCCATTGTTAAAATTAGCAGGGCGCGTAAATTTCGAATTACCTACAAATTTCGTGTCATTTTTAGCGGGTAGTACTAGTTTTCTGGTGTCTCTAGTACTCCTCGCGGATACGTTACGTAAATATCTAAGCAACTTATCGGGGTACTTGAAATTAGAACCCTGTGCATTCAATCTTACATTATGATCGAATATGCCTTGTATAATGCAATCAACGGCGTTTTTTCCTTTGATATTACAATGCGCAACTAACTTTGCTTTATCAAAGAAATATTGCTCAAGCGTTTCGTCGCGTTTGCTTTTCCTATCAAGCATTTCGATGAGGCGATCAGCATAGTTGCGATCATCGGGAAAACATTGAAGAAGTTTTCTCTGCCATCGGTCCCAGCTAAGATTAGAAGTTGACAAGGTTTCGTACCACTGTTTGGCTATTCCTGACAATTTCGGTATCGCGTGAAAAATAGTCTGACTTTCTGTCCACTTATACATTTTTGCAGTTTCGTTGACTTTTTTTAACCAAGATTTAGTTGTTTGTGTTTTGGTGCCTGGATCAAAACTAGGTATTACAGCTTGCGTACCGGAGTAGGATTCGGACCCGCGACCGTTCAAAGCTTCGATTAACTGTTGTAAAGTAGTGCGATCATCTCTAAAAGCTGGGCTTCGCAAATGTCTGCGGGAGCTACGATGTGAACTCGACTCGCGGCGACGTTTAGACCGTGATCGTCTTTCCGTACGCCAATAACGATTGACCCTATGCTCCGAATGAGATGAACTTATCGTCCTTGAACGCGTAGTTTCACGACTTGGACTACGATAACGCCGCCTCTTTGCTGCGAGGGGCGACCGACTTCGATGCCTTTTACGGGTCCTAACGTCTTCAATCGGGGGAGTGCGACCGTTATCTGAACTAGACATGGCGTAGTCTATAATTTATCATAAATATCGTGTTGTTGAGTCAGTCGTATGAGGAAAAAGGATAAGAGGTTTAAAAAAACATCATTAGTAACTAGTAACATCACTTCAACAACAATATAACGCAAAAGGATAGTCAGGTGAATAGCACTCATAATAAAGTGAATGACAATAACTTGTCAAAATCATAGCATCACTTAATCCACACCATAAAACACTGTACATTCGAACGAAGGCATTAACATCTATTCAGCCTTCGCATCAAATACATGTATACATAAAGATTATTTTCAGTGGCATAGAAGTGTGCGGATATTTTGACGTTTTTTTTTTTTTAAATGTGTATATATATAAGGTGTACACATGACAGACAAAGCAATAACAAATGGTATTTATTATACACAGCTCATTCTGATAAGAAAACCCCTTTATTAGGATACTAGTTCTCACAAGCGTAATGCACTTACACGAGCAGCATAGTGGGTGGTGTATGAAACAAACGCCCTACAGATAGTAACCCTGGCATAGCGTGTGTATTTGCATAAGGTATGTGGTACCATGACGTATTAATTCCGTGGTACGCCCATGGTACGCCAATTTTACTTTATTTAAATGATTATTTAGTGGGTAGTCTTCTACGCAGAAGTTGAAAAGAAAAAAGAAATATGATAATAATAAAACCCATAAAAAGAAAGTTTCGACTCACCTGTGAGCGTGACTTACTGTAGCCACTTCGGATTATAAGAAAAACTCCCCGCTAATGATCCAAACCTTGAGGCAGAGGTTAGCGCAAGCAAATGTAAACACAGTTACCAACTGAAATATTATATTAATCAATTCGCTATTACACTTCTCGATTTAATTTTAACTTATTTGGCTAATGGCTCGCTCCGTAGGGCGCGCAGCATGGAATGCCCTGCCACCTATCGGCTCGAATGGCCCTCCAGTCTGTCACCCGGGAGATCGTGCCTTTTTTAAATCAAATCAACAACCTACCAGAAATTATTATTTCGACTCAAACTATAATATAAATCAAGTTAAGCTAAATTGCTATTCTAATTAATTAACAATATACACAAATATATTTTTTTTTATCTATATACTTTTTAAACAAAACAAGTATTTTACTCGATGTAATGTTACCAGGTATTCAAAGTATTCACATATTGTAGCGAATAGCTTACAGGTCAATGCCGATTGGTACACCACTATTTGTTTGCCGAGTATCTTTGCTGAACTCTGAAAAAAAACCCTAGTCGCCGCATTATCCATCACCACGACAATGCCAGCCCTCACACCGCTCGGAAAACAACAGAGTACCTGGACGGTGAAAAAGTCGAATTACTTGACCATCCTCCATACAGCCCCGACTTAAGCCCCAATGACTTTTTTACATTCCCCAAAATTAAGGATAAATTGCGTGGTCAGCGGTTTCAGACGCCGGAAGCAGCAGTGGAGGCTTTTAAAATGGCCATTTTGTCGACCCTAGTTCAGACTTCAATAAGTGCTTTAATGACTGTTTTGATCGCATGGAAAAGTGCATAAAATATAAAGGAGAATACTTTGAAAAACAATAAAAATACTTTTATTCAATTTAACTGCTATTTTTTTCTATTCCTGAAACTTTCAATTTGACCCTCGTACGAGGAAATTAATTTAAAAAAATCCAGAGAGAATGAAGATAATCGAAATCTACCTGCACGAAGTCGCGGGCAGAAGTGAGTGTATCATAACTCTCAAACTTTAGAACGGTATACGGCGAATTCAGTCGAGTTAGTGCCTAAGAGTAACCCACCAAACTTTCGCCCCATAGAAAAATATTGGGCTAACATAAAAACTTAACTGCGTAAAACTTGCCAGATTGTCAAAGAACATAAGTTAAATGCACAAAATGTTAACCGATGATTCCATGCAAAGTTTGATGAATCACATCAAAAGTAAAGCCCGGGAATTTCCTCGTCGTTCGTTAAAATAGCCATATTTTATTTTTATTGATTCTGTGTTAAATAAAATTTGTTATATAAATTGTTTTAATTACTTTGGATTTTTATTTTGTCTTCGGTAGCATGTTCGACCTGTGACAATTTAATAACGTTCACCCTTCAATTGAAGTACGAGTAGGTAGGTACATAAAAACAAAAGCTCTGCAAACTGTATTAGGACAGTTTGTCTGCAGGAACCGTTGCAGTATACTAAATCGTTGCTGTTCGGACCTTTTATTGTTTTAAATACGATGATATTTAAAAGCAAGTTTTTTTTATTCATTCTTTAAGAGGCCATGTACGAAATTTTGCCGGTTTTGCTTCTTTTCGTGATTTTACAGTTAAAATACTGCTTTTCTATAAGTTTTAATGCACATCATGAAATATCATTTCATTTATGACAGAATAAATGAGCAAATTTGTCGCGTATACGAGTTTAGGTTGTTTTAAAGCATTATATATTACATTTTTTTTCTTTTTAGGATGTTTTTTAAGGAAATGGATTAATTTAGAACTGAAGCTTATTACTGTTGTTTTAATTTTATGAGCGAGAGTTTTTAGTAGGTTGCCGAAATCAAAAACATTTTTTGGGCCATTTTCTATAACATTTTACCAAGTTAATTATCTTTTCATACCTTTATATGCGATATTCTAAACCTCTTACAGCAAAATTCACAAAACAATCGCCGGTTTCAGGTGGATTAATCAAAATAAAATAATAAAAACAAAAAAGTAGCTTATAAATTAGTTGGAAATCGAAATTATCTTTCGTGTTGCGCATTAAAATTTGTAGAAGTATAGTATTTTAACCGTAAAATCACGTAAATCAGCGAATACCGCAAAATTTAGCTTAAAGCCAATGACGAATTATTTATTTTAAATGTTTATGTTGATTTTTGAGCTTTCAGACTAATATTAAATGAAAATAATATCCAAACCAGTTTTTTTCTTTAATTTTTAGGATTATTCGAATAGTATTTAATTAAAAGTCGAATATCTAAATCTATAGAATATTTGCAAGTCCTGACACCATACCATGCAAAACTCGATTTTTTTACACGCTACATATAACCGAACCAATATTTAGCGGTTAGTTGTGAAGCGGAGGCCATTCTCGCAATGAAAAGAACAAACTTTTTTAGTTTTTATTACTCTTAACATTTACGTAGGTACTTTTTAGGGTTCCGTACCTCAAAAGGAAAATACTGAACCCTTATAGGTCATCTTTGTTATTAGTCCGTCCGTCCGTCGGTCCGTCTATCTGTCCCTTTATCTCGGGAATGCGTGGTATCGAGGTAATTAAAACCATATACTCGGGTGTTGAAGCTGTGAAAAAAACAAACTTCTAAGTTAACGTAAATTAAGATAGGTACAGCAGTGTATGCCGCAATAAACGTTTAATTCGACACTCTTAAGAGAATCAAAATTTATAGGGTACTTCCCATAGAACTAGTCCTGAACTTTGCCAAAGAAGTAGGTTTTACAGCAAAAGTAAAGGAAAAAATCTGAAAATCATTCACTTGTTACTTCCATCAAGTAAAAAATATTTTTTTGCGATTGCAATCTTATTTGCAGATGGTAATCTAATATTTCGATGTATGGCGACAACAGTATTTCAACGGCAAAGTGAAGTTTGTCTCTCAATACAATTTTACATTCTTATAAGCTTGTAGTACGGAACCATCGGTGCGCGAGCCCGACTCGCACTTGACCGGTTTTTATATTTATTTATTTCCTTGTCGTAGCATCAGTGATTATAATGTATATACATATATACCTAAATATTATTTGTTTGGAATGGGTTTATTAGGTTTTATTTGACATAATACGAGGGTGACACTAAAAGTTTTAGAACTGGCTACTTGCAAACAAAATACTTAATTAAAAAATAGGTTTACATTTTGAAAATGGAACTCTTTGCCAATATTATTGAGTAATATTGAGTATGAATATTATTTATTTGTCATTTGTTTTACGATTTGGCGGCAAATTGAAAATTGTCTGTGTCACGTAGGTAAGCATGAATTTAACGCGAGAAAATTTTCGTGCAATGAGTTTTCATGACTTTCGATATCATTTAAGTCAACAAGAAAGTTATGATAGACTACGATTGGCCTTTCCTGATGAAGCCCCATCTCGTGCCACTGTTTAGATCTGGTTTAATGAGTTTAAACGTGGTCGCACTAATCTCACCGATGATCTGCGTAAGGGACGGCCTTCTACGGCGACGACTGAAGATAAATCAGTGTTGTGCGGCGTATGATAGAGACTGATAAAAGAGTGACCTATCTGCAGATTCGGACAAGCTTAGGCATCGGTACGAGTCAAGTGCACAAAATCCTACATGAACATTTAGCGGTCAGGAAGCTTTGTGCCTCGTGGTTACCTCATAATTTGACCGAGGCCCAAAAACTCCATCGTGTTGATTGGTGCCGTGAAATGATTGAAAGATTTAATGCAGGCGACTAAAATGCTATGTTCGACATACTTACGGGTGACGAAAGCTGGATTTACTGTTATGATCCCGAAACCAAATGACAATCTGCTCAGTGGGAGTTGCCATCTAAAGTGAAGAGAGGTCGAAGCGTGGGAAAAAAAGATGGTGGCCTCGTTCTTCGGAAGGACAGGTCATTACGCGACAATTGTTTTAGAGGATCGAAAAACAGTTACTGCCGAGTGGTATACAAACAATTGTTTGCCATTTGTCTTGGAAAAAGTTCGGGAGAAACGACGTCGAAGTAGAATCCTCCTTCACGACGACAACGCCTGGTCGCACACCGCCAAGCGAACGATCGACTATTTGGCGACATCAGACGTGGAATTACTGGGTCACCCGCCATATAGCCCCGACCTCGCACCTCGCGATTTTTATTATAAGACTTCGCGGAAAATGTTTTGTGGACGCCGAGGAAGCTGTGGCTGCGTTTCAAAAGGCGGTCGAAAAGACCCCTAAGGACGAGTGGGCAAAGTGCTTTTCCCCGCATCCAATGGAACCACTGATGGTTCCATCGGATGCGGCGATGTATTGACATGAATGGACACTATTTTGAAAAGATATCATAAAACTAATAACTTGCTAGTTCTGTTTTTGATTTGATTGATCTACTTTTAACAAATTTTTTTTTCGAAGACACCATTTTAGAGTATAATTTATATATAGCTTATGTCACTTCCACAATTAAGACGATCGAATGACACCCTTATATGTTAAAACCCGTGAAGCTGTTTAGGGTGTAGAGCGTGCCAAGATATAGAAATATATACATACATTATACGCTCAAAAACATAACACTCCGTCGGGCAGTCTGGTAAAGATTTTAAACGTTTTTAATTATGAATATTACACATTTTAAAATTATAGTTACCTAAAGTTGTAAGAAACGGTTTTTATTTTCATTGCAAAGTGATTTTACAGCATTTAAGAGGATTATGTTGTGATGCGAAGCTTAAATCGCGTAGCTGTCAAGTTTCCATACAAATTTAGCTCCGGGTGGTATAACATTTCTCACCCCCTAAATCAAAGTATAAGGTCGATTCACAAGAGCTGGCACGTACGGATCGAATGAGTGAATGATAATATCTATGTGTGCTTCACAAAATGGTAACATACAGGTTAATTCAATAAGTAACAACCGTGTTTTTAGACAATCTGTCTTATATAACCACCCAAATACAGTGTATAAATATTTGTCAAATATTGAATCAAACAACATGCAACATGCAACAACATGCATACAACATGCTTTGTAGCATTTGATATACTGCCATGTATTTTAACTGATTGGTCCTAATAATTTACAGATTATATGTCATTATATCGATATCGTATTATGTAGTCTCGTTCGTTTTTCGTTTAATTCTTTACTAGTCTTATTTTGTTTTCATCACTCATTCTCTGTTTGTCTTGTTCGCTCCGTTACTAAATTATTTGATCAATTCAGTAGGTCTCTCTCTTAAAATGTCCTATTCGTTTTTCGTCACCGTCTTCCTTGGACTCATTCTTTGTTTGTCTGTAATGATTTCACAAATGTAACTGCTATTATTTATTTATTTTAATTTGCTTAACTTTTTTCTAAAGCCAATGCTTCTATTGATTCGCAATATTTTTTAAAATCCTTTCTACTTTTACAAAGTACATTCAGGTTGATCTCGTTTAGTCCAATCTTGCGTAACTTTTCTAGCCTAAGCTTTACAGTGTTCGGAGAAGCTGATAAAACTCTGGGTTTATTCGCTATGTCTTCAGGTCGAAATCCTTCGCTTATCAGGAAATCCACAAAGTGTTTCACCTAAACAAAAAAAAAATAGAGTTACAAATCGACGGTTCTGTGTCTCAACCTCGTATATAGAATAATGTCCAGTATAAACTGACACTCACTAAGTACGCGAGTACATACTTAGTGCGTGTCAGTTTATACTGGACAAAATTAAATATACGAGGTTGAGTCACAGAACCGTCGAAATATTACCTTTAAATGTTTGTACATGATTCAGTTACATTGCCAGACTGTTACTTTTTCTCATCCATACTAAAATTATAAATATGTGTGTCTGTCTGTCTGTCTCTCACGGCCAAACCACTGCACTAATTTTGATAAATGTAAATTTTAGCTTAGAAAATTATGAAAGTTTTAACGGAACAGGCCTTTATAAATTCTACGCAGACAAAAGTCATATTCACATATACCTAACTACTAAAAATGTTAATGGACAAACAGATATCGCTGAAATTTGACACACAGTCCGTGTCGTGAATCAGAACCACCAGAATACTTTATTTTTATAAAAAATAGATTCCAAGGGATAAACGTCAAATTAGTTCTACGCAGAGCTGACAAGCACACCCAATTCCCGCAGGAATTCCTTGATCCCTCTTATATATATATATATATATATATGTCGCAATAACATTCTCACGATGACATTAAGAGAGTCGCGTACTCGCGTCTAGTTAATACCCTCATTTGACAGTCGTTTGATTTGTGATGAAAGGTTACAATTGCTTTTTTATTGGTCGCTAAGAGATGGCCCAAAGATACTAAGTAATTATTAAATGGCAACACCGGAGGTTGCAATGTTGGTTTGGTATACTGCATGAAGAGTTAGCTAACTGACGAGTTTGGAAGCGGGCAGGCAGACCAGAATATACGTTTTGTTTTGATTAGGTATTTTTGATCGCAATCGTGCGGACAGCTATTTTGCAGAATTCGCGAAAAGTAACGTTCAATCCATACGTATCTATCCAATCATCACGTTATATTTTGGTGTCCTGCAAAGTGCATCGAATAAATTTACTGTGGCAATATTAGAAAATGTTCATATTGGAATTCATTCTGCTACAATGGAGAAGATGCAGTTTTAATATTTATCGATATTTTGTGATTGAAATGCTAAAAAAACATAAAAGAAGGGCCTCTGCGACGTTTTTATTTTAATTAATATTGATTTTGAATAATAATTACGGATTAAAGTAATGTGAAACGGAACGTGTTTTAATCCACCAATCAGCCTCTAGTGACGTCACTTATGTCCTGTCATGATATTTGAGGTTATATTTGTAAAGGTAAACATTCTTTCATTGCAAAAATTAATTGCATTTTCGAATAAAAATGGAAGTTGGGTTCACAAAAGCAGACTCCAGGAATTTACCAGAAGTAAATGTTGATATGGTTATACATTTTTTTATTGAAAGTGCAGAGTTTTCAAGTGTAGAAATGAAAGGGACTAAACTATTACGGTATGTATAAATCACAGTGAGACTTTATATTTTATTCAACAGCTTCTACACAATAGCAGTTATTTCAGGTCAACAAGGGAATCTTATGGCGACAATGCAATTGGTTATGTCCAAATCAAAAGGGAAGGAGAATTGTGTACAGTAAAAAGTCGAGTTACTCCGGAGCATAAAGTACGTAAACAAGGTTATCGTGTGACAACCATTATAAATGAAATGCATGGCTTGATTCAGTCCTGCCGATGCGAAGATTGTGCAGCTTCTGAAGGTGAAGAATTAAGGTTATTTTAAAATATAATATACTATAGCACAGATTATTACAACTAAAATCTAACTTCAGGTGGGTGTAAACATGCTGCTGCCCTATTGCTATGGTTGCACAGAAGATCTGAGGAGCCTTCGACTACGTCCATCACATGTTATTGGAAGAAATCGAAATTATCTACATGTGCTTCTGGAAAATCTTTTATAAAAGCCAAGGAAATAGGTCATATTCCGGTTACTAATAGTTTCTCTCAAGTAATCAGTTCTATTTACTTTTTTTATTTAGAGAAATAATCAAATGTATGTTATATGTATACTAAAATAATAACTGTACATTTTTAGGTGGATATTTTAAATGAATTTCTAGACGCTGTCAAAAAAAAAGATTGTGAAGCGAGTATTATTCGCTATTTTCCAGAAGACCAAAAGACTATAAGCATTCATAAACTATGTTCAGGCTTGGTTGGAAAGTTGGACTCTCCACAATCATTTCTTGAAATATTATCAAGGGAAATGACGACTGACAATATTAACATGATTTTTTTCCACCACCAAACGTCAAAGTGATTCCCCATTGTGGTTTGAGTTAAGGTACCTAGTACGGCTTCTAATTTTATTTTATTTATATACTCACACATTTAAAATGACATCGAAGGTTCAGCAATATTTAGTCATTAAAGACGGCTGGTCGTTATAATCAGTGTTATTTAAATGTATAGGGTTGCTTTGGGACTTTATTTTTGGTTGTTACACCCGATATGTGGTTATAAATGATGTCTTTATAAACGGGTTTCACTGTGTTTACAAAAATAAACTCATTTTCATACATAGGTACATAACATACACTTAATTGGTATATTTATACGTAAAAATATATATTTTCTATTTTTGCAGGTATGGAAGGATCACTGGCTCAACTCTTTATGAAGCTGCTCACTGTAAAACTAAAAATGGTTCTCTTCTGAACAAAATTATGGGGGAACAATCAAAATTTACTTCCTTTGCGATGGATAGAGGGAAAAAACTAGAAAAAGAAGTTCTTAAAATTGTGGCCAAAAAAGAAAAGGTAATTTCATTAATTTTTCTAGTGTTTAAATATTTTGAATAAATGAATTTGTGATATCTCATCCAAGGCTTGTCTAGTAATCAATACCATTTTGTTTTCTACATTCCAGATTAAAATTGAAGAAGCCGGCCTTCTTCTTAATGCTGAGTATCCTATTTTTGGTGTAACACCTGTTGGGCTTACTGAAAATTACACAGTAGAGGTGAAATGTCCTTCAACAGATGCTACTATTCTTTCCTATGTGAAAGACAATAAAATTAGACCAAAATTCTGGACACAAGTACAACTTCAAATGTTTTTCAGCAAAAGAAAAATGGCAATTTTCTGCGTGGCACAGCCAAATTTTGAACAATCAAAACAAGTAGATTTGTATTATGTGCCATTTGATAACAGCATTGTGTCTGTTTTGGATGCTGCAATGAAGTTCTGGATAGATGTTGTATTTCCAAAATTAAAAGATATATATAATATTTAACCATAATTTTTATTTTCCCAACACATTTTTGTAAACATATAAAATAAAAATAAATAAATAAATATCAGGGGACATCTTACACAAATTGACCTAGTCCAAAATTAAGCTCTAGATAGGCTTGTGTTATGGGTACTAGACAATGATATACATAGATAAATGAATACTTAAATACATAGAAAACGTCCAAGACTCAATATTCGTGCTCATCACACAAATATTTGCCCTTACCAGGATTTGAACCCAGGACGGCTAGCTTCATAGGCAGGGTCACTACCAACTAGGCTATCTGCGTCAACATGTGAAATAAAACCATATGTTTTTTAAATCTGTTTTTATCCAATTTTAATTAAAGGAGATTGTAAATTGACAAGAGCACAACAAATGATCATAGCATAGTCTACATTGGGTATTAAAAAATGATCAACACAGGCATGTGGCTTTAATAAAGCAAATTCACGCAGTTTTCTGATCACTCTTTCAATGTTAATTCGTAGGCTAGCAATTTTCTTCGACCTTAACACATCTTCCTTTGAACTTTTCTTGGTGCTGCTAACACTGGGTGGTCTAATTAACTGAATTTGTTTTTTTGTCAACACTGCTTCAATGTGCTTGAACCCTCTGTCCGCCATGATACAAACCCCCAGTGGTATAATGTCCATAAATCCGGATTCTTGAAAGATTTGTAAATCTGAAGTTCGGCCACCAAAACCGTCTGAGACAAAGTTTATAACTCCATCAGGAGTTGAAGATATCAGATATTTTAGAGTGTTACATTTCTTGTAAGAGGAATAGGTCAGAGATTGGTGTACTGCATTACTAGGAACTTCTATCTCTATTTCAAGGCAATCAATTATGCAATATGTTTTAGAGTAAGAATTTCTGAAGCTGATTGGCAAGTTGGCAAGAACTAACTCTCAAGATGGTTTTATAATGAACTTTTTTAATATTTCTGTCATTTTCCAACAAGTTCTTGAAAATATTCTGCTTGCTGTTGTTTCATGTAAATCAAAATCTTCAGCTAAAATAGAAAATGATTCATTCAGCCGCAGCTTTTTTAAAACTAAGCAAATGTGAATGAGTTTGCATTTTATATGTTTCTGTAGAAGTTCTACAAGAATACTACTACAAAGTGGAATTCCTATGTACAACTTAGGCTGTGCTAATATCCTGCTCATTGTTATGTCACATGACTGTCTTTGTTTTGGCTTTTTACATTCACTTAAAATAGAGTCTGAAGTACTCCCAGTCTCTTCACATTCAAACAAACTCCTTACACCGTCACTGTCACTAGAGTAAATAAATTTATATATATTTAGTTTTATTGGTGATGTTGAATGATTCATTATATCGACTCGCTTAGGTGATAAAGCTACAGTCTTTTGGGGTATTCTCATTTCCACTTGAACTTGCTTTGATCGTTTAGGAGGATATAAAGCCACCTGTACATTCTTATCATTGCATATATTCATATTTTGAGAGTCATCGGTTTCTTTGATTTCTAAATTTTCTAGAGCTTGATCTGAAATTTGTGTATTTTCAATACTCTCAAGAATTTCGCGTCTTTTCCTTTTGATTATTACTGATCTAGGCTTCACTGGCATCATTCTATTTTGACATTCAAAAATATGAGGTAAGTACCACATCTTTTTTCAGAAAAAGTTTTCCACCAAAATTTTTGAACTTAATCCAATTTTCGACGTCATTCTCCAGCTGTAAAATACAAATGAATATTATATGTGTCACAGTTCACAACACGTTTAGTAAATTGGTAGGAAATTTCTTTTAATCTAAGAATACCAAGCAAATGTGTAGAATATTTGCTGACTTACATCAAAGTGATCTTCACAGCATCGAATGACAGTCTTTGAAGAAATTTTGTCATCCCTCTTCGCAGCTCGGAACCACTTTTTTCTCAATTTAGGATCAGAAGGTCCAGTTAAAAATATTTTATTTGGAAACTTCGTTGAAGTCGATGGACACATTGGCACAAAACACGAATCAACACGGCTTTTTATCGGAACATTTGTATGATAACTTGATGTTGATGGAGAGTCCATCTTTTATAGTTTATAGTATTTATTCAAAATATCTCAAAATCGAAACTTATGCAAGAAAGCCTGCGATGAACAAATATGGCCAGCGAGTGACAGACAGGAGTGACGTCATCAGAACTGTAGATCCGTTTTCGCGCGAAAATTTAAACTGTCAGTTTGAAACCGCAATTTTTGACAATAAATCATAGTATTTTAATTTTTTAATATACTCGTGGCCTATTTTACATGAAATTCATTCAAATGAAATCAAAAATAAAAATATTGCATGTTGTCCATTATGGAAAACGATCGCTTCACAAATGTTTCTCCTGCGCCTCTCCTGTTATATAAATAAATAAATAATAAATATACACATGTATAACTTACTTTTGTAACTCTTATGGTTTTGAGAGCTGGTATTCTCCTGCACATCTCTTCAACAGCTTCTGGTGATGTGTTAAGTCGGTCCGCAAGATATATCTTTGTTGATTTATTATCCCCAAGAATATTCTTTGTTTCTTGTGATATTGTTATATACCTATAAGGAACAGTTTAATGTATATTATTAATTTTATATACAGAGGTACATGCCTAACATCACGCTTTCATTCCCAGAGTGGGGTAGGCAGAGCTACAGAAATACCAACAACTCTAAAATCACTTGTTTATAATTCTGTAACCACATTTTGCACAATCAGGCCAAGAAGTTTACAAGTGTATTAGTGACAGGTTGCAAGCCCATCGCCTATCAGTACTACAAGCCTTTATTCCCTTAGTTGCTGCCGACATCCATGGGAAGACATGGAGTGGCACTATTCTAACCCGGCAACCACTTGGGGGTTTTATATGTCCTCTTGAATTGTCAAAAGCTGACCGTAATTTGGACAAAATTTTATATACATAGTTAATAACACAGTTAGCCATTAATGATGATTAGTGATCGGCCACCGGTAGTATCACTTTGACGTCCACCGTAATGACTAATATGGATAAGTCGGTGTTGTTCAATATAAAACCACATAATGTTAAAAACCCGCTGAATTTATTTTTTTACAGTAAATTATATATATACATATATATATATATAATTATTATATTATTAGTTATTTATTTTTTTATCGTATTTTTCCCTATGTTTGATCTTGTAAGTAGTAAATTCGCTAGGCATATTTTACACCAAATAATATAGTAAACACTCCAGAAATATGATGAAACAAACCATTCAGTTATTCAGTTGCACGTGTTCAATCAATGAATAAAATAATGATAGGAACGTCAATGAGACGAGTACAAGATATGAGTTGACGTAAACACATTCATTCGATAAATAATTATAATTGGCCTGTACTTCGTAATCATATCATAATATAAATGTAAAACCTCGATAATAAGACTCGATAAAAAAATCATACATATTTAATAGGTATATAAATTGTGCACGAAATTAAATAGACTCATATCCAGGTAATACTTTCGTCATCCGAGTGACATAAATTGCTACCGTTGGCCGATCATTAATGATGATGGTGATATGACTTTTTAACAACTACTTAAATTACCTTTTCATTAATTTCTTGGTTTCGCTAGCATACGCATGTACTTACATTCGTCATCGTTTTCGCTCCCGGCCGGCCCGCGCGTCGTGCGTAGGGTGAGGCCATTATCGATACTATCGATTGTCGGTATTTTCATCGCTATGGAAAAATATCTACTTACAAGATCATTTTCAACGGAAAGTGTATCCAGTAAAAGGTCGGCTGATGACCTTGGCCTTGGAGACTGGAACAAACCTAAACGGCCTGCATACAAGGCAAAAGCTCAAGACTCTGCTAACACCAAAATTGGAAATCGCTTTGATTCACTACCACCTGATGATGACTGTGACCAGCCTCGTGAACCTTTGCAACAAGCTACTGCGGGCACCAACGCTAGTGCCCCGCGTGTACCCCCTATCGTCATTGATGCAAAACAAGTTTTGGTGCATCGTGATATGGTCAATTTTCTCACGAGCATCGCGCCGGATTACCATCTGCAATACAAAAGAAGTGGTGAGTTGGTCATTCATTCCCACTCAAACAGCTCTCACAAGCTTATTATAGATGGACTCACCGCTAAAAATGTATTTTTTCATACATTTACCCGCAAGGACGATAAGACACACAGAGTTGTTATTCGCGGCCTACCTGCCGATGCTGCTGACGACATTGTAGAAGAACTAGCTGCCCTAGGCTTTGAGCAAGTTGAGGCCAAAACCCTAAAAACTGCGTACGGCAATAATAACCCCTGCCCTCCTATCTTGCTGCAACTTCCAGTGGGCTCAGACATACTTACATACATACATAGCATCACGCCTTCACTCCCAGAATGGGGTAGGCAGAGCTACAAAAATACCAACAACTCTAAAAAGACTTGTTGATAATTCTGTAACCACAATTTGCAAAATCAGGCCAAACACATACTTAAATTCAGACAAAGAACCCCGCACAAAATGTTCGGTAAAAGCCGTTCGGTCGATTTGCCTGAAATTTTGTGGAAATATAGCCTCTAATACTCTGATGAAGTGTGTGAAGTTGCAACTTTAATTAATGACCAGTTTTTAAAATACAGCTATTTTAAAATACATAATTATTTACGTAGTATTGACGTAGGTATGTAAGTAAACAGTTGCATATTGCATTTTCTTTTAATAGCTGGAGCTATAATAAACAAATGCTATGGGCCTATTACAATGCCGGATGGTAATGTCCAGTTAGCAAATGAAATGCTTCATCGTGTTGAAGCCGTTAATGTTATAGAGGCACGAGTTGAAGCTGAAAATCTTGGCCGGAGAAGAGCACGATGGACTCCGCTAACTGCTGCACAAATACCATTGTTTTCACGGTTAAACCTGGAGTATTTGCATTTGATAACATTTGGATCATATCAAGTGAAACTGTCTCCCGGATATATACAAGACAGTACATTGCGTCATATTAACGACTTAGCAGCGGAAGACGAAGACGAGCGAGTTTTCGAAATAGATGAAAACTTCAATGAGCTAGGATTTATTAAAATAAGGGCTACATCAAGATTCCGAAACGCAACATTTTATTATGTGTGGATTGCGTTTGATCAAGAACATAATAATGGGTGTGATGACGATCCCATCTTAGGTTATTATTGCACGTGTAAAAGTGGAGCAAGAACCCTTGGTACATGCGGTCACGTTACAGCAATATTATGGTTTTTAGGTTTTGCCCGATACGAAGAAAATGTGAAGTATCCGTCGTTAAGAACGCTTTATACCATACTTAACGCAGTCAATGCACAAAGGTAGCCTTGTACAACCAATTATATTATATATAAAATAATTATAACTAGCTGTGTACGTTGACTGATAAGAATAATACTTAGGTAAGTAGAAAATACTGAACATAAAAATAGTTATATTTTAAAAACTGGTCATTAATTAAAGTTGCAACTTCACACACTTCATCAGAGTATTAGAGGCTATATTTCCACAAAATTTCAGCCAAATCGACCGAACGGCTTTTACCGAACATTTTGTGCGGGGTTCTTTAATATCTGTGCAACTGCGCAATACAAATTCAAAAATTTAAACCAAACACAGCTGCTGGTATCCAGTGCTATCGCTGCCAGCGATTCGGGCACGCCTCTAGTAATTGCAATTTACCAGCCCGGTGCGTCAAGTGCGCTGAACAACACTCAACACAAGACTGCACGAAAAAAGACCGCGTTCAACTGGCCAAGTGTTGCAACTGCGGCGAAAATCACCCCGCAAATTATCGGTCCTGCAAAGAGCGCATAAACTACTTAAAACGACTACAAAATAGTAGTAGGCGTCCTTCCACGCAGCCTAAGCTTAAAATCAATACCAACCTGGACACTCCACTCCTTCAGACGACAAAACCAGTTCTACTAAAAAAGACGTATGCTGACTATGCTGCAGCAGCCAAGCCTACCACTGTTGAGACTACCCAAATATCTACCGCAAACGCAAACTTACCATCCACCTCAAGAGCATACAGTGCGATAGCTGCAAACCCACCCGCGCAACCAAAGACCACAGACTGCCAAGCCCGCGTCGGGAGAGCGAGCCCGGCACCCCAGCACCGTCGCCGGACGCCGCTTCCACTTACGGTACTTGAAAATCATGATCTTGACCGAGAGACCTACGAAATTTTAGAAATCTTGTCTGTTATAAAATCAATTAAAACCGAACTTAACCTGTGTGAGTCCATGCTCGACAAAGTAATTCTTGTATTAAAACATTTCAATTGTTAAGAACTCCCTATCGGCACACAAACCGCTTCAAGGTTTTGCCTAGATGGGCATTGTAATAATGTAACCATGTATTTTCTTTTCTTTATTCAATAAATAAAAAATAAAAAAAAATAGGAAAGTATGTCTAATCCCAAAATTCCTTTCATCTTTTGGAATGCGGATGGCATACGCAACAAGCTTAATGAACTGATTGACCTTGCTGCCAATGATATGAACTGCGATATTATCGCGGTTTCTGAAACAAGAGTAAATGCTCATCACAGCTTACACCTTCCGGGCTTCCATTGTTATCGTCGTGACAAACACTCTCAGGGTCGTGGCCAGGGAGTGGCTATATTCATCCGACAAACCTTAAAGCACTCCGAAATTAACCCCCCAGCTACCAAACACCTAGAAGTTGTAGGGGTCTCAACCATCATCAATGGATTATCCTACTCAATTTACTCTATATACCAGTCACCAAATCTTCCACTCATAAGTGACGACATAGACCCTCTCCTAAATAGCGGCCCCCGTGTTATCCGTGTTATCCTCGTAGGTGATTTTAATGCTCGGCATCCGTACTGGTCCCGTAGTCGTCCAAACCCTCACGGCAACACCCTGTTTAAACATGTACTAAATAATGACATTTCATTACATGCACCAATAATGCCAACGTTAGTTCACTATAAACCAGAGCACCAACCTTCCAATCCTGATCTCCTCCTTACTAATGTCACAGATATTAATGACCTGAAAACGGTTCCGGCCTTATCGTCAAATCATCTTCCGGTGTTCTTTTCCTTGGGATGCCGTGCCCAAGACTACAATACTCCCGTACATAAGTACTCCAATTTCAAAAATGCGGACTGGAATTTATTTCGTGCTTACCTAAATAAAAACATTGTACTAAATTCCAAACCATTCAAATCTCCCTATGAAATAGATGAACAGGTAAACCACATTTCAAAATCAATATTAACAGCTAAAACCTATCTGTTCCTTGCGTTACTACGGCACCTAAACCAAAACCTTTGCCTCGTTTTATTAAAAAGCTTATTCAAACAAGAAACAGACTTCGTAATAATGAAGTGAAAACAGTGGATATATGGACTCGTAAAATGTTTAGATCACAAATTAATACATTGCAATGCAGAATCAAACTAGCTATTCAAAAACATAATGACAATTCTTGGCAACATAAGCTAGCTAAAGTGGAAAACGCAAAAACGGACTTATGGAAAATTGTGAAATCAATAAATCATAAACCTATTATAATTCCTCCTCTGGTAAAATCAGATAAAAGCTTAACTAACAACATTAAAGAACAATGCGATGCACTATCTGAAGCCTTTTGTAATAATCTTAAACTAACTTACCAATGGAATGACCTCGAGACTAACAAAACAGTTTCCATTTCTATAAATGATCTAATGAAATCTACAGATCATATCCTGCTACATCCGACAAGACCCACAGAAATCTGGCGTCACATACGTTCCTAAAAAACCGTAAATGCCCTGGCATAGACAACATACAAAACATCCTGTTAAAACACCTCACGCAAAAGGCAGTTGTCCAACTAACTAAAATCTTCAATTCATGTATGCTTATTGGCTATTTTCCTAGTCCATGGAAACTTGCCAAGATAATCGCTATTAAAAACGTGGCAAAGATGATTCTGTCCCCGCTAACTATCGACCTATCAGCCTGCTTCCCCCAATAGCAAAAATATTTGAACGTATTATCTCAGAACGTCTACAGTTGTATGTAAATCCCAAACTCATGAATGAGCAATTTGGGTTTCGTTCTCAACATTCTACCGTTCAGTAACTAGCGCGGGTTGCTGAGCATATTGCTCATTAACTCAATACTAAGGAGTCGACTGGTATGGTCCTCCTCGATATTGAAAAAGCCTTCGACACCGTTTGGCACTCTGGACTCTTACATAAGCTTAAATTGCTCGATGTACCCCCAATACTGATAAAAATTAACCAGTCTTACCTCAGTGGTCGTTTTTTCAGAGTTCATATTGGCATCGATACCTCCAACAAAATGCCTGTACCTGCGGGGGCTCCCCAAGGTTCCGTTCTTGGGCCCCTGTTATTCATTACATACTTGTACAATATGCCCAAGCAGCCCCGCACTGAATTAGCCTGCTTTGCTGACGATACCGCTTCCTTTACCTCGTCCAAAGACGAAGATTTAATAATAGAACGACTACGGCTATGCTTTGACACCCTTTCTTCTTATTTTCTTAAATGGAAGCTTAAGCTCAACGAATCCAAAACAGAAGCAATCAGGTAAGGCAGTCAGGCAAGCTATCGGTAAATCTCGATACACAACATTAAGATATCTCGATACATACAAAACGTACCGCTTACCCCATCACTATGTGCTTGGGCACGATCATATCATAACGCATGATCTACCTGCGGCCGCTCGGGGCCGCCGGTCTGCTGCGCTCGGTAACCGCCGCACTCACCGGCCCTCGAGCGACCGCCAATCGTAGCTTCTAATAAACAAGCACCAGTTGCGTATGCCTACCCTAACTATGAAAAAATAAAAATAAATCGTATGCTAAAAATGTAAACTGTACAAAGTTAACATGCCAAAACTACATTGTTATTTTTCTTTTTATGTTTTAACTGTATCGTACATTCATTGCCATAAGGTCTAAGAGGCGCACAAGTAAGTAATATTTATTAGCCTGTGACTTGTATTAAAACTACTCGTTCCGTATTATCCTGACTGTGTCTTGATATATACATGTAATGTATTTATGATCAATAAAGAAATTTTTAAAAACTAAACTAATTTACCTTTTCATAATGTCCTGACTGCAGCGGACCATCCAAGGACAGAGAGTTTCAATTCCCATGTCTCGAACTTGCTGTAGCCTCTCGTGAATTGTTTCATGTTTATATTTAAGCACCCATAGATCTCTCAAAATTCGATCTGAGGATACACCCATTTCTAAAAAAATATATTTTATTAAACCACTTTGTTGGCGTGACTAATATGCTTTCATACAGCTTTCTAGTACTAAAGGTCTCTGCGCCAGGCTGCGGACGAACGGACGGACGGACGGACATGGCGAAACTATAAGGGTTCCTAGTTTGACTACGGAACCCTAAAAAACGAAATTCAAAAGGTTTATTTAGTAAATTGGCCACATGAGGGCTCTTTTACACGTAGGTAGGTAATACCTTTGCAGTGCTAAATGCACTGACCGATGTGTTTCACTTCAAAACTTTATTCTAGCAGTAAACGAAATCAAACCGGCTTGTTATAATATAAATCAATAATTTTCGTGTAGGTATTATTATGTTAGTTGGTAAGTATATCACAAAAGTAGTTATGAGCTCTGAAAGTCGTTAAAATTGTTTTCCCCATTTATTTCTATTTATATTCCCTGTCTATCTTTCAAGGTGAAACTTGAAAAATCTCGCTTGAAAAAACTTGAAAATAATTTTAATAAAACATTTTGTACACGGTAACTAAACAGAAGTTTGAGATAGCAAAATCAGCATTTTATTGATCTTAGATTTCATACAATCACTTTTAAAGTTCGGAGGTCTAAGTTTGCTGGTCTTTTCTGTGTGTTTTCTTTTCTTTCAAAAAGATAAAAAAGGATGAAAAAAATACTTCGATGTCAAAGGAGTCGCGGACAAAAGTTAGTTGGTAATAAAAAATATTATTTATTAACGAAACCCCAAAGCGTAGCGTAGTGCGTAGTCCGACTAGCTTTTGACTGAAAAGCCGTTTCCGACTGGTTTGGAACACGCTTCGCCACTGCTGCGAATAAGTTTGCAATCGCAAAATATGTTTTTTTTTTGTAAATGAGCAACAAATTAATTATTTTCCGAATTTGTTCTGTAAGACCTTCCTTCTTGCCAAATTTCAGGATTCTATCTAGGTCTATGGGACCCTACAAATTTTGATTCCCTTCAGTGTTGAAATATACGTTTTTTGGGGCATAAACGGCCATATCTTTTTTTCAAGTTATGGCCGTTTATTCCGCAAAAACTTCTAGTTTCATTTTTTTCACACCATCAAGGGACTGTAGACTTGAGTATATGATTTTAATTTCAACTCGACATCTCTACGCGTTCTTGACATAAAGGGTCTTGACAGACAGACGGACGGACGGACAACAAAATGATCCTATAAGAGCTCCGTTTTTTGCTTTTGAGGTACGGAACCCTAAAAAGATAAATAAACCATATACTGTTACACTTGGAACACTATAATCAGGTTTAACACCTGTATTTACATTGTCAAATTATTACCGCTAAAAAATAATACCTATATTCGAATTAGAGGTATTGTAGTCATTCCGCTTTTGTTTTTATCGCTATGTATTCACTATTAACAGTATTAAATACCTGTATTCAATACCGCTATTCATTGTACCTGATAAGTGAGATGTCAATTAGACTTTAATGAACTGTAATTTCAGACTTGTCTAAGGCGAGTCTAAGTTTTTTGTAAGAGCACCGAAAACATTCACATATAAAAATAAACGAGAATATTGACACTGACAGGTATTACTGGTTATGGTTTTTAGGGGTAAAGTATCAAAAAGGGGTATTGTTGTCAATTGTCTAAACCGATAATAAACTTGAATACCGGTATTCATTAAACCGCTAATCAGAGCTTTAGCGGTATAAATAGTTAAAGTCAATTATAACCGGTAATACCTCATTTAAAACCGGTAGTCAGAATACCGGTAACGATCCCTGACTATATAGACCAAATATACATAAGTACATAAATCCTAATTGTAAATGATGTTAAAGTACCAATTGAAAACTGAATGTCTTTGAAGCACTGTAGGTCAAGAAAAACAAGGAAAATAACCACTTGATAGTTCAAGTACCTACACTATTCTTGTCTAGGCTTCGTAATTGACTCGGGGCTAACATGGTCGTCACACATTGACTATCTATGCAACAAGCTGTCCGCTGCGTGCTACGCACTGTCTAGACTCGCACCTTCTTTGTCTCCCTGTAACTTGAGGAAGGCTTACTTCGGTTACTTTCACTCAATTCTAATTCGAGGGGTAGATCTGTGCTCTCGTTCCCTTAAAACCATAATTGCAAAATATCTAATTGCCGATTTACATGCTTACCAAAATATTAGATTCCCACAATACCAGTATTTTTATATATTATATATCAGTTTTCTAAAATACGATGTCTTCAATACATCATGTTCCCTATAAAACCTTATACCGATAATATTAAATTTCGAAATCACAAGAATCTCAAAACACTGAAATACTTTACAAATCTGAATAGGAAAACACAATTTTCTCGAAAGAACTTGATCTCGCCTTAGCATGATCAATGATCATGTAATACTAGATTTTTCAAAGAGCAGATTTCAGATAAACCATATTTTCGATATACCAGATTTAAGAACACCATATCCCCAGAATATCAAATATTCAAACAAGTACGGTCAGGTGCTTCAGGGCTTCGTTTGCGTTAAATACCACTTTGTCACTCCTTTTCTCTTCTTTTGGGGATAAGTTGTAAAAAATGCTGATGCTGATGTTGTAAATACATGTCTAATGAATTTCATTCAGAGATATTCAATCCAAGATTCAAAAAATAGGTCAAAAAAAACTCTTTCACCCACTTAGTGTTTGAATTTCAAAAAACCCCGTCTTTTCGGATCTTTACGTTACAAAAGCAAATCCAAATTTAATGTTTCTAGCTTCCGTAGTATATTGGCTGGGCGACGATGAATGAGTCCGTCAGCACAAGTCTCTTTATTATATATAAGACTAGCTTTTGCCAGCGACTCCGTCCGCGTGGAAGTCGTTTATCGCAGTTCTCACGAACCGTGTAATTTCCCGGGATAAAAAATATTTAATGTCCTTCCTCGGAAGTCAAACTACCTCCATACCAAATTTCATCAAAATCGGTTCAGCGGTTTAAGCGTGAACAGTAACAGACAGTCACACTTTCGCTTTTATAATACTTATTAAGTATGGATATAGAATACAGGCCTGCTTGCTGACTATCATTATCATGGCCACTTATGTATGGAGTGTATTGTTACGAAGAACAAAATAGTTGACAGTGATATTAAAATAGCGAATTTGTGTTGTGTATAACATGAAACACTGACACACACAAAAACCCGACTGCAATAAAAAAACCAACTGAAAAGCGAAAAACAAGCTTGTAAGCAAACAAAATTGTAAGAGCAATGTACTTATTGATATTTATAACAATTTATATATATTATATACACCGTGTTTTTTTTGATTTACGATAACTTTAAGGGCACGTTCTTCAAGTCAAATTAAGCTAATTTCCCGAAGACAGACATATGATAACTCGTACGGTTATAAAGATATTCAATTATTAAAATTAATCAGTTAATCACGTTAAACTAATGTAAAAGGCTCTTAATTGATACCTAACAATTTTCTTTTAATTACCTATTATGAGTAAAGAGTTTTCAATTGTTAGGTCGTGCACCTGTCAAGTGTTATCTTTACTTGTGTGTGTGTATGTCACGCTGACTTGACGTATTTGACACTAACTATGAGTTTACTCTAAAGACCCTTTTAGAATGATTGAAGACACAACATTTAATTACTTTGTTCTAAACAATTTTTTTTTTTTTTTTGCAATTTTTTAAAATCTAATGTACCACGTAGTTTCTATACGTGTACCTAACAATATGCCGAAGTTATCGTAAATCAAAAAAAACACGGTGTATAATATATTATATTATATATTATATAATTTTAATTTAAAATATTGGAAAAGATGTTGCAGGAGAAGCAATGAATTTCAAAACCTGTCTTGAAAAAATTAACATTTGGACTAGCTTGTCCCCGCCTGGAACACCTTTTCCGATATTCAAGTTAAATTTAAATTGTTATAATAAATCCCGTAACGGCCGAGAGAATTATCGAAAGTGAATTGTCACGCCGGCGTGGTTGCCAGACGTAAGCAAAGAAAATAACAAAATCCATGGAAGGATATCAGCGTCCGATATTTATCAATTTTGGAAATTAGTTTCTTACCAATTTTAAAAGTATAATAGAAATACCCGCTGAATTTTTAAAACACTCCTTGCTAGAAAATAAAGTAAAACGTCCTAGGCAATTATGACACCTAGCAACACTTAACGAAATTACCTTTTAAAGTTTAATAAAGCGAAATGGCAACGGAATACGTAACATACAGCCACTAATATCGATTTTCGATACAATGTCGATTAAAATATATGTTTTGATAGGGGGTAGGGGGGTTAGAAATAAATACGTAACAATATCAATAAGTACATTGCTCTAACAATTTTGTTTGTTTGCAAGCTTGTTTTTCGCTTATCAGTTGTTTTTTTATTGCAGTCGAGTTTTGTTTATTTTAATAATTCAATTTATTTAACTCTAAGTTTTTATTAATAAAATAGTGGTTTAATTAATTATTACCAAGCAATATATGAGCTCTGGAGCTCGAAATTTTAATGTCGCGAAGTTATAATAAGTGACAAATTACAAGCGAAACTCTCTTTCTAGCAAAAGGAGTTTATTACTTAACATTTACCTACGTATTTTTTTTGTCTTTCCTGTCAAAATGGTAGCATCAAAGTGTTATAATGCATATATATTTGGAATGGGCTATTTAATAGCTTTCATTTGATACGCATATTGTCATAATAATAAAAAAAATATGGCCCTCCATTATTTTTTCGCGGACGCCTTTTGAAATATTATGGTACCCTATGTCACTTCGGCAACTAAGACGAATCGAATGACACCTCTTATGTTAAAATCCGTCAAGACGTTTAGGCTGCAGAGCGTGCCTAGAAATAGACATACATACATACATACGCTCGAAAAACATAACCCTCCTTCTGACGTATGATAGATGCACCTTAATTAGGTAACATTATTATGTAAAAAAAAGATTCCGGGGAATTGCGAACCACCTCCTTTTTTGAAGCCGGTTAAAAAATGTGTATATATAAATATTTTGAATTCACCAAATGTTTTTTTTTTCATTAGGTACTTATTATTTTATTTATAGACTGTATTTGCCATTTGCTAATGATAAAGTTCAGTACCTAGTTATAAATAGTTGACAATAAAAATTTGAAATTTACGGTTGGTTTTGTTCTCTAACCGTACTTATGTAATGTACCAAAGTAAAAATCCGGTGTTTTAGGAATTTAGGCATTCGGAAATCAAGTATGATCAGCATCAGGTGTGTTGGGAATTACGTAAAGTGGCAATCTGATATTTCGAGTATCTGGTAGCTTAAGAAACTGGGTGTTTCAAGTACATTGTGTTTTGCCGGCCTAGTGTTATCAAAATCTGGTATTATGGGAATTCGGTTTTAAAGAGAACATGATGTTTTGAAAACACGTTGATTTGGCAATCCGATATAAAAAGAAACACGGTAAAAAGAAAGTCTGGTATTTTGGGTATTTCATATTTCAGAAAACGGATAAATCGGCAATTAGATATTTTGCAATAAAATTATGGTTTTATGGGAACGAGCGGATCTGTGGGCAATGTCTGCCAACTGTGACTGAGTGTTTAAAATTCAAAAGCGAGCCTTGCGAATCATCGACCAAAAACCAGTAGACCATCCCGCGGGAGACATATTTAGACATCATAACATTCTAACGTTACCAAGTGTGTACATATTGACTACTTGTTCATACATACGAACCAACCTACATAACTATAACCTACGGTCAACCCACCCAAAGGCGTACGCGCAAGCGGGACCTGCTGGAGCCGGGACCCACTTATATAACTGTGTTCCCGAACACGTTGTCTGTTGAGAGTGATGCCTCATTTACTAAAAAACTTGCTTACTGACCTCGCCTGCTACAATGTAAATGAGTTTCTCCAAAAAGATCATTGACCCTAACACAGGCCAAAAATTGTTAACTGTATTATTTTATGACTTATAAATGAGATGTACATTTATCAAATAATCTGAAATCTGAAATCTTAACAATTTTTATCCCACGCAGTTAAGCTAAATTTTCTTCATGTGTGAAATGTCACTGAAAGTAATTAAATTTAACATTGAAATGGAACTAGTGAAAAAACACCACCCTTAAAACCTTATGACAATTTTAGTGAAGACAAACTCAAAAAGCTGGGTACGAACGTGAGCGGCTCAGCCTCAGGCATGCTCGCCCCGCGCGGCGAGTTGCTCGCGAGTCAAATTGTTGCACATAAACATGCGCGGTTGAGGCAGTGCGCTCGCCGCGAGCAGACATTTCAAAATGCGTCGGACACAATCAATGACAGCCGCGGCTGCGTTTATCAAAATTCACCGAATTATTTCAAAAAGAAGAAATCGCATCGGTGGTAGGACGCCTCAGCAACTTTATCAATTTGTACGTACCTTGCCCACAGACAAGTTATAACTTGTCGTTCTGTTCGCGGCGCGCTCGGATACACGTCGAAATTACACGAGGTACGCACACTGAGCCGCCTTTGAGCACGGTCAAAGGACCGATTCTCGGCGGCTCACCGCAGGCTGCTCGCGCACTCGAATGCATGAGCGCGTACGAATTTGAGCAAAATAGGTGAGCCGTGCATGCCTCAACCCGAGGCTGCTCATATTCGTACCCACCTTATTATTTACTTCAGATTCTTGTTGGCAACACATTAGCCTACCTAGTTAGCAGTGACGCTGCAGTGTGCTACTAAAGCTAGCCATCCTGGGCTCAAATTCTGGTAAGGACAGATATTTGTATGCTGAGCGCAACCATATGTTCCTGAGTTTTGGATGTTTTTTTATGTATTTAAGTACTTATTTCTCTACATAATTGTTTATCATTGTCTAGTAGCCATAATACAAGTCTAGAGCTTTGTTTGGGACTAAGTCGATTAGCGTGACCCTGTCACCTGATATTTATTTATTTATTTATATTCATACCCAGTAATAATACTTTTATTTCTTTGAACTTACCAAGTAATTTTTCCAGAGAGTTTTTAAGCCACTCAAATGATAAACTGTACACAAATGTTCTTTTTGCAATGCGCTCGCTAATTTCAGATGGTGAGCACTGTAAGCACATAAATTAATAATTATTATATAACATACTGCCATTTTAACATGCCATGATGTCGTAAGAGGCGACTAAGGGAATAAGGGCTTGTAGTACTGTTAGGCGATGGGCTTGCAACCTGTCACTAATACACTAGTATCTTAGCCTGATTGTGCAAAGTGTGGTTACAGAATTATCAACAACTTTAGAGTTGTGGGTATTCTGTAGCTCTGCCTACCCCACTCTGGGAATAAAGGCGTGACGTTATGTATGTATGTATGTATGTATGCCATTTTAACCCAATCAGCAAGTGATGTTTAACTAATTAGTAACCGACTTTATATGATAACATGTAAGGCAGATAATAATGTTTCAAGTGTTCCTAGGGCAATCCCCAGGTCAATATAGGTATTAAAAGGGAAATGAAGTTCAGTTCATTACACAATCATCAGTATTATGTTTAAAATATTATTTTACCTAACTATGATGAGGGCAACACATCTCAAAATTATGTTTAACAAAGAAACAGTAATTATCATTATTTCCTTGGGAGCTGTTCTATTTATTTGTAAACTATCTCTGCACCAAATTTCACATTGAATCAGTTGTGACATATATATAGATGGAAAACAAAACAAAAAAGAAACCAAATATAATAAACATAATATATGCTGTCTGATAGTTTTAAGCCTGGTTTAATTTACATCTCTATACGAGCCTTATTACTGAACTGAACTTTAGGGAGCTGCTAGTCCTTAGAGCAACAGAAATAACAGTTCTGTATAGTCATACAGGTACAGAAGTCAAGTCTGACTTAAGACCAGTTTACTACGACGGCCCTGAGAGAGTAGTCTTACCTTTATCTGTTCTGCAATATAATAGAGTCTATTGCTACAATATCCATTCATCTTATCATTATTTGTAGTGTTATAAATATGTAATAATGTTTTAAAAGGTAGTTTGTGGAAGGGTTTAGCATCCTCAGCACTCCGAAAATTCAATTGCGAAATTACTTTTTCTCTCGACTCTTTAAAACCTGAAATACACAATTCTTTCATAGGTAAATTAACCTTTTCATTATAAAATGTGTAGATATTAAAACCATAAAACGATTGTATTTCTTACTATTGTCATTGTTATCGTCATTCTTTGTTTTAACATCGATCTTGCGTGTAGTATTATACAATTGAATTCTGTCTATGTATTTAAAGTATTTGTATGGTATACGATTACTTTGAAATGTTATCACTGGAGGCACTATAATTTTAATGTATGCCTGTCTTAAGAACATAAAAGAGGAAAACAAAGATTTCCTCATTTTTTCGTAATCGATAATACTTGAAAACTGTATTGTAACAACTGTATTAAGGTAACAAAGTAAAACGAACTCGAATATTAATAAAATATTGTTAAATCATTGAAGAGTAAATAACAATTTACAGACATATTTTCTTTTAGACATTATACCCTTCTTGCTAAACTGTTATGTTTGATTTTTTTTTTTTTTTTTACATTTTTCTCACATAGAGAAAGGCAAAGGCAGAAGCCATGCAGCCATTGTCATTTTTTAAATATACTTATGATTCAAATATATGTAAGGCAGAAGCCACTTCTTTTGTTTCTTTCTTCCATTTCCGTTAAATTAAGGCCGAAGCCACTTCTTTTGTTTTTTTTTCTTCCATTTCTTCTGTAAATATTTTCAACTCATTATTCAGTATATCCATTCCATTTATGTTCAAATCCAGTGTAAAATTATTTCAAATCATTTTGCATTTCACATATCCAAGGTATGGGTTTAATCCAGTAAACTATATGTCAAGTCCAGATGTGATAGCAAACATGTATAATGCCTTATAAGTTGCTTGATTTTTCAATACGTCTTGAATATCGCGCGGGATGCGATCTCTTATTTTGTAAACTTCCAATAAAGCGTTAGCTAATAATAAACGTGGAATTCTATAAGCGGAGCAATCAAAAAATAAATGATTCAGGGTCTGATCGTCACCGGTATTGCAGTTTGTACAAGTCGGTGATGTAATAATACGCATTCTACAAAGATGAGAATTAAATCCAAAGAGTAAGGATATATAGCTGAAAAAGAGTAACTACTCTGTGGTAATAAGTGCATCTATGGAAAGCGCTGCCATCTAGCGCTGTACGAAGTAACTAATGCCGTATGTACATAGCTACGTATATGTATACCACCGTGTTGTAGGTACAGATGTATTCAGAGTAACAATATGTATACATTGTGGAAAAAACGAATGTCACATGGACGGCAACTACCTTAAATAGCGGAAATAGCAAATTCTACGCAAAGGAGACTAACTTTTATTTAAAGAAAAACAATAAATACTGCATTAATGGATTTTTGAAAAAAAAAAAACCTATTCCTTAACCGGGAATCGAACTGATCGAATACGACAAAACAGTAGACGTGTTTTATGCTATGATACAGATCGAAAGCGTCATTGATAATGAACATTTATATATACAACACATACACCTTGAAATTAAATAAAGACCGTAAAAACCCTACTTTCATATTTGTCCACTTCGATTCCCGGTTAAAGTAGACGAATTTCCGAATTTCCAAAAATCCATAAATGCGGTATTGAATGAATTAAAAAAGAAGTCTCCTTCGCGTAAAATTTGCCATTTCCAATATTTAAGGTACTTGCCGCGTCTATATGGCGTTCGTTTATTCCACCCTGTATAGCTGAAAATGCGTGTGATGCATTATTTTACCATTGTATTTTGTCAGGAATATTTGTATTTAATTGCTTTCTCAATTAACTTCACGACGGGAACTCAGATAAATGAGAAAGCAAGTTAAATACGAACTTTACGATGGCAAAACATTATTCACTACACCCAGTATTATAATAAATAATAATACATACTACTACACTTGTATAGAGGAGACTGTCATCAGGAAGATTGTTGTCACGTTGTCATTGTGATGTTTGTTATATTTTTATGGATAAACTCTCAATCCATGAGTTACCTTCATTTTTTCAGGTCAACTTGGAGTGAGGTGTCGATTAAAAACAATTTAATTAATAAAGTTTCGCATTTATTAAATTTAATTTGTGTTCACATTGTTGACATTATTACATGGCTATGACTGCATTAACTAAATCTTTTGTCTTAATCAGAAGTTTTAGCTAGAGCACATCATGCGACAACATGGTTAATTATTTATTTTTGTGTGTTTTATGCTTGTTATAATATAATTGAGCAGACTTCTTTATGAAATCCTCCCCATCATACACTAATTTACCCTCTAATATTCGGTTTACAGACCTGCACCAACTAAATATTATTAAATTAATGGATGTGTCCACAAAACACTCTTTTATTTTTTCATTGTGGTTTTCACAAACTAGAAAATTAAAATCAGTAAATAAGTCTATGAAGGCTTTAATTCTCTCTTTTATATGTTTTTTATAGCATTCACTATTCAGAAACGCAACCGTTGTTTCCTGTATTTCTTGAAAGCACGCTACTAGGCATTCAGACGGATAGCAAAGCCATTTTTTGTTTTTGTTATATTCTTTAGCCCTTATGTATCGGTACATTGCATTTTCCGAATTGCCTAGTAGCGTGTTTTTACAAGTTTTGCAACCTTTCACAACTTTTTGCAAACATTTTGATAGGGCCCACCCGCATACATATACTCTTTGATCAGCCCCTGAATCTGATATAGTTTTATTGTTTTGAATTGCTTCCAGGGGCTGATCAATTATAATACTTTGGGATTGTGAGGGTGCTGGTAAACTTTCTTTATTATTTATAAAAAATGACACCGATTGTAAACAATCATTCATGTCCTCTTCACAATTTGAATAAACTGAATGATTGCTACTATAATTATTTAACAATAATGTTTTGTATGCACCCTCAAACCCCATACAATTAGGTGCCACATTACGAGCACCTAAACTTCGGATACTTCCAAAGAAGTTTTCAAGTGGGTCCTGGTTGAAATTGCGAGTAAGCATTGCATCAAAAGAATACTTTTGAAACAACAGTTGCCAGAGTACCTTAAAACCTTCAATTGTCTTAATTAAGTTAATTATAGTTGGTACGGACTTCTCTATTTCCTGAGTATTATTTTTTTTCATTATAAACTTGGTTGATTTTAAAAGTTTGAGGGCATCTTGCCATAGCTGGTGATGAGGAGAATTTCTTTTCACCGCAGCTCTGTAAATCTTGCCATTAGGCGCAGAAAAACTTGAAGCATTTAATGAATCAAATAATTTGTCAATTAAAAGTACAAACGGAATTAAATCCCTACATTCTTCTGCTACACTTCCTCTAGCTACTAAATAGTCAGTAGCAACAGCCATGCTGTAACTCAATAATTGAGTAGCATTTTTCACCCTCATTTTCCTCATTTTTTCGGGGTCAATGTGCTCATTGGTCAATTTTGGTAAAAGACGCAACTCGCCGTGCGACCTGTCAGCTTCAAAGACCCGCTGAAAATATTCCCACTTAATCGTTTTTACATTGTCACTATAAGTATATTTCATTTCTTTGCTTATTAAATTATTCCTTACACCTTTTATTAGGTGGGGAGTGTCATACAGCGGAATAATTTCTTTTCTGTTGATAATAATAATATCATTTCGCCATTGTTTGTTTTCTTGGAAGTATTTTTTTTTTGAATCTATGATTAAACTGTTTATTGTACTGACATTGGTCGAACTTTGGTCGCACTCGGTTGCTATTATATTTAAGCCAGTAGCTTGTAAATTAGTAATAATATTTGTTAAAATTTCTTTCAGTTTATTTGTTTTCAAAGCTTGTGAAAAGTAATAAGCTACTGGTTGTTTAAAATTTTTTTTTACCCCCTTGACCATGAACACTAAGACGTGATTTGCAAATTTTTCAGTTTTTTCGCTATTCCCATAATTTTCAAATCCCACAAGATCGTCTGTGTAAATATTGTACTGAATATGTGGGGAAATCGACATTTCGTCAAATATCAATGTACACAGACGATCTTGAGGTAACATTTTTGAAACTGTCTCCTTTAATTCCTTAAATACTAATTCGTTTATTCCTGGCGATAATTTAATCCTAGCAAGCATGGCTTTTAAAACTTTCTTTGAAGGCAATGTAAAGAGCTTACACATCAACTTATAGGCCTTGGGGCTCTTTTTAAAAATTGAGAGAGACAAAATTTTTTTGTTCTTCAGTGAACCTATGTCCTTTTTTCTTCTTTCTCCCTTCAAAAAATTGCATCCTGGTAAATAATTTACCCGACTCTGTCATGTTTTCAGCTAGTTTCTCAAAATCCCTTTGAGTAGCCACCTTTTGCTGTTGCCGAAGACGTAACTTTTGGATCTTCACTTTTTGGCGCAGTCTCCTTATCTCGTTTTGGTTCTGTCGCTCCTTCCTTGCATTTTTGGCGACATTCTTTTTTAATAAATATTTAAAAGTTTCTTCTGAAAAAAAAAATTAAGTTAGCATTACTAAAAACCACCCAAGTAAGAGTCTGACTCGCGCACTGAGAGTTCAGTAAATTTCAAATAGATTTTTCTGCTATCTATAGGTAACTATATTGTTTTTATTTTCAAAATTTTAGCCCTAGTAGTTTCGGAGGCAAAGTATGATGGTCAATTTTCGCCTATTTTCCTAAATAACTTCAAAACTATCTATCTTAAAATTATAAAAAGTACATTTAAGATTCTCATAACAAGTGCTTTCATTTGATACGTCACACAATATAGTTTGCATAACTTTTTTTACTTTAACCCCGAAAAAGCATTAGTGTCATAACAAAAAACGAGGTATTATACTTTGTGCATGTCAGTTTAAAGTTGTTTTTTATCCCTTTATTTTATAGCCTGATTTGTTTGATTATTTAAAATTATTTTGACTTTTAACATATAAATTCTGACCAAGACATAGAATGCCAAACAGCACCGATAGGCTAGGTTATATTTCGCTTTTCGCTCTTTTAGACATACTAAAAGAAACTAAAAATAAAAGCAAATTTACTTCAGAAACGAAAAAAATTCAGACAATCCAATAAATAATAAATTAATAGTGAGTTTAACGAAAAAAGAATTCAATTAACTATGTAAATAAATAAATAAATATGTTGAAGTTAAAAAATGTATTGTTAAATCTTAATTATAAATGCAATGTTTCACTATGATTTTATTGCAATAAAAGGCTAAATTATTAAGTATAGAATAATATATACACTACCTGCATTCATGTTCTTCCTCTTAGATCGAGTAGGGTACTTTTCATTTACGGTCAAGCAAGTACTTGCGAAAGACCCAGACGGTATTGGCAAAGTTTCTGAAGAAGTGGGACCTGGCAGGACTTGGTTTGTGATGTCCATCAGAGTCCTTTGCAAGTGTTCTCTTCGGGGTCCACTGTAGGTATGGTCAATCTCAACAATGCTTGTAATTGACTGTTGTATACCTGTAATGTAATGTAAAATGTACAGGGGTGCCGACAACTGGGAATCATTCCTATTTTTTGATAGATAAGCTTACTTCAGATTAAAACTTGACACATGTTGTATGGGCAAATGTCAAATTTTAACTGGAAGTAAGACTTATCTATCCGCTGTTTGAATATAGGGTTCGGCCGTTAATTGTCGATGTGACATAGGGTATATAAATATTTCAATATGGTTTGCGCGAAAAGAAATATAGAAGAGGAATGATGCTATGTTCTTCCTAGTACTAAAAATATCTCCATACCACATTTCACTAAAATCCATTTAGCAGTTTAACTGCAAAGAGGACAGATAAACAGACAAGCATAGTTTCAGTTGCATTTATAATATTAGAAAGGACTAGTCTAAGCCCACGGCTCAACCTAGAAAGATGTTTGAAGTTTTTAGGGGGAAGATGTAGCCTATGTTGCGTCACTTTTCTTGTTAATGTGTGCGTATTGCTCATAGGTACAAAGTGACTGAATCACTAGAGGAGCATTAGTAGTCTGTTAGTGAGGCTCTGGCCATATGTTTATTTTAATACTTTGTTTTAGGTCCATTTTTTTTGTTTCAACACACTCCAATGGCTTCTACATAACAGCAGGCAATAAAGGAGAAAGCAGTAGTAAATGAAATAAGTAGAATTTTTACTCACAATGCAAATTCATTGTTGGTACTGCTGACCATATTAGACGACCTCCACAAGTTTTGGTTGAATGATCAAAATGCTGGTCACATATTCGCTTGTTTTTGAATATGCGCATAGGATCATTTTCCTTGAGCTTGTCGCCAGCAGCTGTGACCCAGGCAGCAAATACATCTGAGCGCTTAATGGGATTCGGGAACCGGTGAAGAGGTACACCTTGCTCATCTGAAAATGTTATATTTTGATTTTTATGGCAACTTTTCATCTAAGACATTTCAGGCTCGGAAGGAGCGAGTTCAGCTTCTATAAGTATTTGTATGAACTACAAATTTATACAAATAAAAATCAGTTGCCAAATGTACGTACTACTTCTATTTGGCTAATTCTTTTGTTTAGTTGCTTATTGTCAGGACAAACTTTGTATGAAAGAAACTATTACGAAAAAGTGAAAAATTTAGGCTTTAAAAAATCTTTTCATAAAACCCGTGTGAGACCGGGACAGGCAGCTAGTTTATAATAAAGCCATACGATACAACAATAACATCATATCTTAACTGGCTTTGTTAGAATATTAGCGCTAGTATTTGTAACTTACCTAAAGCTTCACATCGAAAAACGCAAAGTCTTCTTCGTCGCAAACTCATGTTAATCACACTGATCAACAACAACAACACAATGAAATAACGATAAAATAACAATAACAAACTAAACCAACGAATGAAACAAATAACAAATAACAAATAACAATGAAATGAATAACTGAAACAACTTAGATAACCTCGAAATCCGTATTTAAATTTAAATCCGAACCGAAAGCCAGAGTAGAGTAGTTAACAATGACAGTGAAATGACAGTGGCATAAGGTACAAGATGGCGGCGATTAATAGTTGTGCCTGTACACCACGAGTGTCGCTGTCGTCGACGGGTTAAAGTGTCAGTTTTGAGTGTGCCCCCCCTGATTAAATCGGCAATGTCCAAGTCGCAAGCGTGTAATAGTAGTATAAAACTTTCTACTATAAAATCCACTCGATTTAGTAAACCATGGTTGCTTACCAATAATATTATTAATCTTGGCATACCATTTTCCTTTAAATGCAAGCGTTTCTTGCCAGTCATTAAACCAATCTTGATTTAGCTGAATTTTAAATTTTGGTAGCAAGTCTGAATACGGTATTGCAACATTCCTTGTGACAGATGAAGCAATATTTTGATTTGTAATGCAAAGACTACTATTGTATACTTGGGTATAGACTGGTAACTCTGCTCTTTTTTCTGTTCTTGCGATACCTACGTGCTGCCATCTAGTTCGTCTAGTTAAAAGCTCAGCTATGCGTATGTGTGTGTAGGCACGTGCTTACACATAACCACATACGTAAGTTATTCGCTGACCCCTTTATTCATACAATATCACAACAGTATTTAAAGACCACTAATAGTTAAGATGCGTTGTTGGCACACATTAACTATTATAATTTAAACACTGTTCAAATATTATATGAAAAAGGGGTTAAAGGTTGATTTAGTGTAAGTAATACAAAAAAGAACATATCAGGCGTGATGGCAATATTAATTACCTTGAAAACTGATAAACTCCAAAGAAAATAGTCAACATTGATCTAAGTAGTCAACGCGATACGTTTTGGATAATTGAATAAGTTGGCGCAGTTACAATATAATTATACTTAAAACACATCGTTCTTTCGCGAAATGATGAACTTTTTAATTACCTACTTATTAAAACGGTTTGCCGTAAGTATAAGTAGTGGCTTTACCCATTTCGCAAATGAGCGACGGGCATTTAATTAATACGCTGCGCCGCGCCTGATCAGTTCTAATTTGAATAAACCAGTGAGAAGTTGACATCTTTTCTGCCATCCACTGAATACAGGATCCCTTAAGAACGACAAAATTATAAGTCCCGTGACATCCCTGGCGAATTTCACCAGGTTGTAAAAAAAAACATTTTACAGACCATTATTTTCCCAATGGTTTTTAATAGCTTATATAACTAATTCTCTCTGTAAGGATCATATATTTAATGGGTCTTCCTTATGCTGCGGCCGTATCTACTGGCATCTCATTTTTAACAAAGAAAGAAAGATACTTTACAACAACGTTTTAACTACTTTTAACACGAATATTTTTTAAATCCCCAGATGAGGTCGCAGCGTACCTATTTCGAGATTTCGAGGAATGCAACTAATTACACGTCATGTAAACATATGAAAATGTATAAATCATTTATTACATTGAAGTTTATTGTGTTTAAACCTAGTAAGTACATTCGCATTAAAAGTATTTGCTAAATCCATAACAATAACATAATTTGAGTAACAATTTAATGAAGATACGTTTTCAATACAAATTAGCATAATTGTGATGATGACCCATATTGAACATGTAAACCTACTCTAGTAATAGAGATTGTAAATCTAGAAATTAACATAAAGTGAAAAAATAGTTACGGACGTCAGACCTTAAGGTTCCGAAAATTGAGCTTTGTTATTAAGCCTATTTTTAGATGGGTCACTTTTTTACGACTATGATTATAAATTACTTCATTTTTTCCGTTCATTTAGCACAATATTTACTTAAGGTTGGCTTCATGGTTGGGTATCAATTTGTAAGGGGCATTTTCAATGCTTACTAAGAATGTTGGACGTTGACTTTTATATCCGACTTTTGCAGTGCAAGCTTGGTCCCTAATAATAAAAAAAACACATCTATCCTATTTGCATGATAACTTTTACACCTCAGCAATTGTCTAAGCTAAACATTATGATAATTACAAATACAAAACTGAAAATAGAGAATTGTGACAATCAGAAATCAGCACATCGACGAAAAATTACTAATTTTTAAATGAATTTATGGAGCGATTTAATCTACGAGCGGGCCCACATTTCGGATTTGATTGATTTATCATAACGCCTTTATCATATTAAATCCAAAAAGTGGGCCCGCCGATTAAATCGTTGTCCAAAAAAGGTGACCTGTCGCTTCGCCTAGTTTAATTACGCAGATTTTCGTTTCGCAGACAACTCTATTGGCAGACCTTTCTTTTGGCCGAGTAACGTTTGGTATAATTTCGTTACGCCTATTATTTGCTTCGCCGAATAGTCGGTAGACAGTAAAGCGATACGCAGAGTTACGTTTAGTCGATTGTTTGTTTCGTAATTGTTTCATTTTACCGAACAACTGTTCGTCGATAGGTACATGATATAAGCAGAGATGTGACATGGCATCATTATTGTTTAGTAGATTTAAGGTTCAGTCGATTTTTGTTTCGGCATTTTTTCAGTTAAGTAACTGTACAACTGTTGCATTTTTATGGAAGACTAATCAGGGCAGATCCGACTCGGATAGGTTAGGTTAGAAGATCAAGGCGGGAGCCAAGCTCCGAGGTTTTTTTTTTATCTCAGTAAATAACAAACACAACAAAGTCAATTTAAAAATAGGTAAATTATTAATAAACCGAGCAGTTACTTAGGGCAAATGATACTAAGGTTCATCGGAACTTGACTAAATGACAACAATAATAACATCAAAACTTATGCGGGTACATAAGGAAATCACGAAGAATTTATACCGCCACTAATCAGTGTTTATCACACGGCATATAAAACCACCAATGATGTCATAGCGTAATCCAGACACATTCGCAGTATTTGATGCCATTCCCAGTGCAAAACGAAAATGTGGCAAACAGTTAATATGATGATGAATAATAGTTGAATCGTTTAAAAGCGAACAGTTGTTCGAGCAAACATTCAAAATGTGTAGTGATTAATAGGCTTAACGAATTTCTACCAATAGTGGTTCAGGTTACTGACTCATAAGCCAACTAAAACAGCTGCTAAAGGTTGAGTTACGAAACGTTAGTCTGCGAAACAATACATCTACGAACAAATCCATCGGCGTACCGTTACTCGGCGAAACGTTGTCTGCCAATCAATAATCTGCCAAATAATTGTCGGCGAATCATTAGGTAACCCGTTGCGAAAAATGATTTCAAAGTTAAGTAGTCCTTTTTGGTCGGTGAGCTTTAAAAATTGCCCCCCAGAGAGTCGATTTTTGAATGCCACTTGTGATTATTTGACTTTTGTAAAAAATAATGGGTGCCAAAAGATTTTAAAGTAAATTTGTCAAAGGAGCTAAACTCTTGAAAATGGGAAGAACATGAACACTCAGTCTGATCTCATAAGCATCGAAAATCTTGCTGAAAATTATACAAAACCGATTGCGAAATAAAGCAGAAGAATTAATTGGCGAAGACCAATATGGATTTGGTAGAAACAAGGGCACAAGAGAAGCTATATTGGCTTTACGAACGATAGCTGACAAAAGGATGGATTTGGGCACATAAGTATATAGCTTCTTGATTTGGAAAAAGCCTTTGATAGAGTTGATTGAAGGAAGATGATGGGAACACTAGGCAAGCTAGAATAGATTATAGTGATAGGTGGATTATCATGGCATTGTACAAATATCAGGAAACGGTTATGAATATCGGGGAAAAACAAGGAAAAGCAAGGATGAGCTAAGGAGTGAGACAGGGTTGCACGATTTCAGCATTTTAATTTTTATATCACTACATAGTATAAAACAAATTCGCTTTTTCTGTCCCTATATCCCTATGTATGCTTAAATCTTTAAAACTACGCAACGGATTTTGATGCGTTTTTTTTTAATAGATACAGTAATTGAAGAGGAAGGTTTATATGTATAATCCTTTAATCCGGAGCGAAGCGAGGGCGGGTCGCTAGTATTTATATAAAGTCCCATTAATAAAGTCAAAAATGATAATGTACAGGCAGTAAAATTTAATGGACATAATGTCATGCAGATGGAGTATTGCACTATATGCAACCGAGGCGTGGACTGGACTCTAATACAGGGGGATAGAGAGAGGCGGGAGGCGATTGAGCTGTGGTGCTGGAGATGGATGGAAGGCATTAGTAGAACGGAGATGGTATCCAATCAAGAGGTATTGGCGAGAGTAAAAGAGAAGAGAAGGATATTGGAGTGTGTGGAGATCCAGAAGAATTGGGATGATTGGCCATTTATTGCAGCACGACATGCTTATTAAAAGGGATCGTATCATAATATATAGAGTTCAAAATACCTAATGGGTCATAATACATAATGTTCATAATATACTGGGTGGAAAAAATGTATGGGCCCTGGAGGGGATCTACCTTAAATTATTAAGTTAGCTCACTTTACTAAAAGGAAACATTCCTTTATTTTTTAAAAGAAACATAACTACATTCAAAGATCTTTTAAAATTCACCTGCCTCAACCGGGAATCGAACCAACTAAAATTTAAAAAACAAACTCGCGCTATTTTTTTAGACGAATTGGGAGCATTATTGTACAGGATAAAATTTATCCAATAAACATTTCACCTTACACTCATCTGTTGTACGAGATACCCATCAAATTGAATATTTATTACAAGTTCTTTATTAATAATACCTAGTACTGTTCATTTGTACAAGAAGTAAGGGTCGCGGTAGAAAATGTTATTGGGAGCAAACACCACAACACTTTGCAGAGGGCTGGCTACACGAAATGAATTTCAATTTAAATAGTCCGGAACGAGGGGATCATTTCGAGCAACTTATAAGTTAAATTATTAAGATTCTTTTCTCTTCTTAATATCCGTGTACGTTATAAAAACGTTTCATGTTTGTGTTCTTCGTATTGATGATAAAATAAAATTAATATTAGTTTTCACTTTTTTATTTCAAAGACCAAATGTTTATTGGACAGATTTCATCCTGCACAATAATCCCACCGATTCGAATAATAAAATGGAGATATTACGAAAATAGTTTATTTTTTATTTTTAGTTGGTTCGATTCCCGGGTGAGACAAGCTAATTTCAGAAGACCATTGATTACAGATATATTTCTTTAAAAAATAAAGGTATGTTTGCTTTCAGTAAAATGACCTAACTAAAGGATTTAGTTAGGACATTTTAGGTAGTAGTTAGGTAGTTCCCCTCCAGGGCCCATAGATTTTTTCTACCCTGTACAATGGTTTTATTTCTGAAACCGAATACTTTTAGGAATTTTTAAAAGGCCATTACGTAGAGCCCGTTTGGTTAGGTTAGGTTTGTTTTATAAGAATTCTGAAAAAATTACGGTTTCAAAAATAAAACCGTTATACATTATAACCAAACCAAAAACATTAAAGAGGTAAAGATTGAAGGAAAGAGTGATAGAGCAAGACGAAGGAGAAGCTACGTGTCGTTTGTAGAGAGAGGTGAAGGAGCTGTCAGAGAAAAGAGAAGATTGAATGGAAATTACTCCACCGACAAGAGCAGCAGGGCTCTTAAATTAAAAGAAGAAGAAACAATAGCTGATGGGGCGGCGACCCCCTTTACGAGTGGGTTGGATGGACTCGTTATTAGGACAGGCGTGACTTTCAAAAATATATACTTCAACAAATCAGTAATTCTCGGCCATTTTGGTGTGCTTAGGCAATAAATTCATGTGATTCAAAAATCGACCCCTTCTGGCTGTTTCGAATGTTTTTAACAAAAGTTCCACTTCCCCTATCTTACAAATCTTAGTCCACTGTTATTTCATACTTGTAAGTAACTTATAACTGCACCGTAGCTTTTATTTTCATTTACTCGAAATTCCGTTCCTTTCTTCAGGATTAATTTCGTGAGTAGGTAGATAGGTATGTAAGTAATACCGCTGATATTTTCATGCCTCCCTTTTCTTTGAATTGAGTCGAATTTATATAATTGTCCACAATATTGTACGAGTGCACCATGTAAAGAATATAATATGGTTTCTTATTTATTAGTATTATTAGCATTTTCCCCTTTTCGTGTTAATTTTCCTCTTTCCCATTTAAATTGCTTCTATCTTTTAAACAGGACCTGCTTGTTTTGTCTGTGTTATCCATAGTTTTATTCAATTATTTTTTCATTTTGATTATTGGTTGCAATCCTATGAACCCTTTCTCAAACGGTCAATTATTTTTCAGCTTGACATTCCCGGAACAAGACCATTGATTTTCACGACGTTGGCCAATACATTTCGCTAATTGATGCTTGGAAGGCGGCGTCAAGGCCAAGTCTATAAAATAATGACAATAAACTCTTTTTAAACAAAGACTCACTAATCTTAGAAATATTGTTTTTTATGATGATCAGCCATGGTGTTCTTTGAGTTGGGTATTTCGCTTCATCTTCATCATAAGGGAGGCGACACTCACTGTTTTGCTCTAACACCCGTTACATAACGGAAGTACCTACAGCAGGTCTTCACTGCAGGTCATAATGTCAATATTTTCTTTTTCACGGATTATACCAGACAGGATCATTGTCTAAATAAGTGTTCTAGTTATAACTGGGTCATCCTTCCTTGCTCTGGACACAACACCTCCTCCAAGAATCTCTTGTAACCTAGAAATAATTATTTTGTATTAGATTGCGCGAAGTCATTAGATGGTAACGAGTTTACGGTCGATTCTAAAAATTTATGTGACAATCCAGATATCGGAGTCTTCCTATAATGATTCCTTTTTAGGTACAATTTTGAAACGTTACCCTTATGATAGTGGTACGAGTAGGTATCATAGTGTGTCATTAAAGCGTTTAATCTAGAAAATTTATTTTTCGCTTTCAATGCAATAAAATAAGTCGAGAAAATTTAAAATTACATCCACACATTTACTACCCGTCACTCAAATGTAGAATGAGAGAGAATGAGAGAGAGAATGAGACATTTATTGATAAAATAACATTATTTTACAAGTCATTTTTGCTATGTAACATATTTTATTATTAATATATTATATATATACTCTTTAGTTTATTTTGTATTTAATTCAGATGTATCCATTAAGTACATAGTATAAGAACAACTTATTTTACATTATTACAATCATTACAATATTTATATACAATATGTCCATATAATGTCCGTTACAGTCATGTTTTTTTTTTTGTTCTATTGCTACCTAATTTATATATTGGGTCAACGATCCCTCAACATAAATTCACTAATGGTATAGCAAGCTAATTCGGTTAATAATATCTTTAACTTTTTTATAAATATTGCGTCACTTGCGCATTCAGTGATATCTTTCGGGAGAGTGTTATATATCTTTGGACCAATGACACCGAGAGACTTCCGAGCCTTGGCGAGTCTGCGGCGCGGCACCAGCAGCAGCTGCCCGCCGCGGGTGGCCCGGCCGTGGCTCTGTGCGCGGGTTGTGTATTGCCCAATATTCGACCTTACGTATTTGCAAGCTGTCAGTATATATACACATGGCAGTGTAAGGATTTTGTGCTCCCTAAACAGTGTTTGCGCAGGGTGATCATAGGGTTTTCTGGAAATCAAGCGCAGAGCCCGCTTTTGTAACCTAAATAGTCTATTGCAGTCCGCGGCCATTCCCCAGAGATCGACACCCTGGGTAAGGATTGAGTGAAAGTAGCCGTAATAGGCTGTTCTAAGGTTTTCAGTTGTTAGAGTGGGCGCTAGCCTGGATAGGGCAAAGCACGCCGAAGACAACTTATCGCAAGCCGCGTCGATGTGGGGAGACCACGTCAGGCCTGAATCTATAGTAAAACCTAGGTATCGCCCGCCCTCGAGGTGCGCCATCACCCGCGAGGCGACGTCGCGCGCAGCGTGCGTCGTCGACCGCCCCGACTGGTAGGCGTACTGTTGCCCATTTAGTAGGTTATTTGAGGCAACATGCTCCATCATTCTTGCACTCAATAATCGCTCAAACACCTTGGATATTACGGGAATGAGCGATATTGGTCTGTAGAATTTAGGTAGATGCATTTCCCCTTTTCCCTTATATATGGGCTGCACCCTCACTAATTTCAATGAGTCGGGGTATAGGCCCGCACCAACACACTCATTGAATAGAAAAAGCAGCAACGATATCACGATAGGTGGAAAAAGGTCTAGAATGTGAGTTGACATATCGTTGATGTCTTTGGATTGTTTACGTTTAACTTTTTTAAATGTTTTGATCAATTCGTCGAGGGTGAACGGTTTAAAAATAAATAAAGGTGACGATAGGGGCAAGTATCGGTCAAGAAATGCAAGCGCATCAGCAGTACACGGCTGAGTGTTGTAGGTGTTTGTTTGAAATGTAGTAGTGGTTTAGCTGCGCGGCGGCAATGAGGCAACTACACAAACAGTTATCTTTGTGGTCATATTATACACTAAGTAATAGCCGTTGCCCGCGACTTCGTCCGCATAGAAGTCGTTTCTCGCTATTCCCTCAGAAACTATTAAATCCCGGGATAAAAGTACCCCTATGTTCTTCCCTGGAACTCAAACTATCCCCAATTTTCATCTAAATCGGTTCAGCGGTTTAAAACTTAACCAACAGACAGACTGACAAAGTTTATTTTTACATTAAAATGTATCATCTAAATACGGACAGACAACTTTTCCAAAACGAAAACCAAGCCACCGCGCTCTACGACGACATGACAAACATTTAGTTTGCTGTATGTAGTTTTCCAAGGAAATTAAAAGAATTACGTACCTACTTAAGTCCCTAGAGACAAAACATAGAACTTTATGCTGCCTATACGTGGCTTGTACGTTGGCCACTGCACCGCTACTGATAGGGAGGATGGCCCTATACTTGGACACGGGACTAAACTACATAATAGGTTCGTGTCGAGTGTCTAAGTAGTGGCAAATTTAAAATTTAATTTAATTTAATTGGTTCTTTTTGTATTTTTGCTAATTTATTATAACTATACTCTTACTAACATAATCATAAGGACAAATCACAATTGTTACCACAACATATGGAGAAATCTGAAATAAATGTATTTGAATTGAATTTTAGGGTTTTTTTACCGTGAGCTTGAGATGTTTGATATGAGCTTAAACTTTACCTGTATTTGAAAGCCAGCGACGCAAATTTACGGCACTAGCGTTGAATACCCGCAGCCAATATATGCAGCATCCACTACAACAACTTTCTTGTTCACCACCATCGACGCCTTCGAGAAAAACTAAATCGCATGCCGTTGAGAAGCCTAAAATAAAATTCTGTGTTTTCAAATAGTTTCCGGACGAATGTTAACAATTCTAAACTAATATTATTAAATTTTCGAGTGCTTTTACACCACTTTATATATAACTAGCGACCGGGCAGCGGCTTCGCCCGCTGCATTTTTTTTTACATGACTTAGGGTATGAAAAATAGATGTTGGCCGATTCTCAGACCTACCCGATATACATTATTTAACTTGGTGTCAGAAGTGAGATTTTGATCATGTTACTTCTTCACCAACCAGATTCAAAAGGCAGGTTAATCCAGAACCAGGAAACAGGTCAAGATCCATAGTATAGCTTGCCCCATTAACGCAATATACCAATTTAAATAGATAACACAAGTCCGGCAATTCATATCATAAAAGACCAAAACCACTCCTGCCGTCTGTTAAAACATTTAAAGCCACAGGTCAGGCCAAATGTTTCAAGTCATTATTATCAAAGAAAGAAAGAAAAGGTAAGATAAAGCTTTGTTAAAAGGAGTTTCTGCCAGACTTTTTCAACTAGCAGAAAATAGTCACTCGGCTGCCACCTGCGAAATGAAGTTACCGTTTTTTGTGAAATAAATTAAGCAAAGGGACGTTGCTATAGTGAGTAGGTAATAAAAAGTAGGTACACAAGATTTAGATATGTCTCATTAAACGTTCTTTTTACCATTCTGTTAAAAAAAGAATAGAAATCAATCAGTTGATCGGGCACAAAGGTCTACTCCCTACTAAAAAAAATAGTTTACTAAACATACTTGGCTGGTTTAACGTAATCGGCCCTCAGGCCATTCCTATTAGGTACCTATGTTTGATAGTGCTATTCATTCCTGTTTCATTTCTGTTTCCAATCTCAAAACGAGCAAATTACTTTCCCTTACACTGAGCTAAGTAAACACAAAACCGATTGCAAGCGTGTTATGTAGGTATCCTAAAATTCATGTAACAGTAAATAGTTAAATAATAAGAGATGAACATTACCTATGTTTGGAAAGCCACCTGTATGCGAATAGTATACAGAGGCACCAGGAATACCGGAAACCAAGGTCAGCAGCAACCACCACCACGAGTCTCTCGATCTGCACCCGTTGCTGTCGCTACCGAGACAAACTTAAGCCAGAAATAAACCTAAAATTAAAATGGGTGTTTTTTGAGTTACTCCTGTGTGGAACACATGCAATGATTATTTATAAGGTACTTAGTCAAATTTTACAAATAATAATATTTTAAGCGTTAAATATAATGGAAACGCTCTTGCTTGGAATAAACACAACGTATACTAACCACCCTCTAAGACATGCCAAGTCCATCCCACGCAAGAGAACACATAAAATTTATAAAAAAAATAAAAACATTTGGACATAACATGGTAAGTATTATGTAAGTAAAGAATTGTCTTACAAAATAGAATAAGGAAATTTTAGTTCAACATCATAGGAGCACTATTCCATTGAATGAAGTGTTTAGTAAAATACAGAGGCACTAGAGTTTAATACTCGCAGGCAACCAATGTGAGCAGCAACCACCACAACGACTTTCTCGTTTTACACTGCCATCGGCGCCGCCGGAACCATCCCGTGCCAAAAAAAAGACCTAAAAATTAGTTGATTTTTTATGTTTTATTTCATTTTTGATACGTGACTTGTTCATAAGCCACAAAATAATGATCTTACAAATTGAATCAAAGATATTTAAGCGCAAAATAAAAGGAACACTCTTTCTTGTACAAGACAATGCACCAACTGCACGGGTCTCTTGTACCCTTTAAAGCATGCAAAGAGAGCCCCATGCCAGGAAATTACCTAAAAGTACACAATCAATTAAGTTATTTCATCTAGGATACATAACTTGATATTAAGGTAGGTAATGATGGGCTAACAAATTGCAATAAGGATATTTCCATTTAACATAATAGGAACACTCTTCCATTGATAGAAATAGTAGATACAGAGGCGCCAGGATTTCATACTCGCAGGCAACCAATGTGAGCAGCAACCACGACAACAACTTTTTCGTTTTACACTGCCATCGGCGCCCCCGGAACGATCCGGTGCCAAAAAGGACCTAAAATTAATATTTATTTCGTATTTCATTTAAGATACGTTACATGCTAATAAGCAAGTAAATTATGGTCTTATAAAAAGAAACAAAGATATTTAAGCTGAAAATAAAAGTAACACTCTTTCTTACCCAAGACAAAGCACCAACTGCATAGATATAAAACATGCAAAAACAATTCCATGCCAGAAAAACCTAAAATAAATATATAATCATCTGGGATACATAAAATGATATAAAGATAGTAAATGATGGTCTTACAAATTTGAATAAGGAAATCGAAGTTTTACAAAATATAAACACTCTTCCATGGACTAAAATAGTAAAAAATGGGAATAAACCATTTTTATTTCAAAATTATATCTTCTTATTTTGTTAGCGTGACTAATATTTGTATATTCATGCCAAATTACAGCTTTCTAGCACTGAGAGTCTCTGAGCTAGGCTGCGGACGGACAGACATGGCGAAACTATAAAGGTTCCTAGTTTGTCTACGGAACTCTAAAAACGATAATCCTACATTACTTAAGAGCGTATAGATGATACCGTTCTAATGAGTATCTAGCAATTTGTTTTCGGTGCCGTAACTATTTTTATTAATGAATAATCAATATAAGTAAATAAATAATTACCTAATGATTTAGGCATCATGAGGATTACTAAATACTACACCTCTTTTAAATTTAATTCCGGTGGTTTCAGCTATTTCAGAGAAAAAGGGGCTTGATGGATAGACGCACAGACGGGCAGACCAACAGATCAAAGACGGGCAGACTGATAGACGGACTAGACTGATAAAAAGCATAAAATAAATACTCCTATATACGTAATTGTTTATTGGCTTTAGGTATAACACACTCGTACGTATAGGTTTAGTAAGTCTTACATAATTAAAATCGTATATGTATTTTCAGCCTTTTTTTATTCTTTCAATTTTTGTACTGTAAAGTGTTTACATACATAACTATACTGTAATTCTATGGAACTTGTTAACTATGCAAACAAACAATATATTGAAATTGACATCTAATGTCAATTTTAGTATGGCGGCTTGTTTACATAGTTAGCAAGTTCCATAGAATGACACTTTACATAATTATATGTAATCAAACAACACCGCATAATATACTGAAAGGTAAAGGTGATGGTCAGAAAGATCTTTACGTGAGAACGTATCTTAATTACAGTTCCAAGAATCTATTTCAGTAAGTAAACTTATATAATGCCCCACTTACCATCAGGCCTTTTGCATCCGTGGTAAGATATTCTAGACTCGAAAACAAATAGTCGCGCTCGTCACACACATAATTATAACCTTATATAGGGAATCGAACCCGGGATCGCAAGCTTTGTAAGCTTCTGCCTATTGCCTGCCTGTCCAGTTACTGGACTACCTACTGTAGGTAGGTAGTGTCGCTTAACTACCAACTGGACTAAGCGTGTCGTCTAATTTTCTTATTCGGCTTGTCCAAGGCAAAATCAAAATACAATCGTGCACCGGTCCTTGTTGTAACCCTGTGACAATCCTATCCGTTCAAATTATCTCCATACAATTTGGAGCACGCTCGCTGTAGGGTTCCGACGCCGTTACTACAAACACAACAAAACTACCGGTCTTTTCTATTTGAAGCTCTTTGATGATCTCTTAGGTGTTGTTTAGTTGGTATAAACACTTTAGTTGCCTGTATCTCAAGAACCGATTCAATCTACTTACTTAAATTAGGTAACAACACCAATGTTCGACACTTTTAGCTGACATGCACCAATAATCGACAGAAGCTTTTAATTCTAAGATCATACGGAAATTGATTGTTGCAAAACAAATGAATAACTCTTATCTTCTTTGAGTAAGAATCAATGTCGAACATTGGTCCTTTGTCGACTACTGGTGTCTTTACCTTTCGTTACGTGCTTTCTTAAGACTTTTTTCATAATTGTAGTACTTATAGTTTTGGCTGTACGGAGTGGAGACAATAACTCTAGCGAAAATGGCACTTTTAGAGTTCAATTCATCCAAAATGGTGCCCCAAATGATAGTGTTTTATCTACCTACCTACACGTAATGTTTTTTTCATAGCTATATATAATACAGGGTGTTTTTTTGGTCAGCAACTTCCACAATAGGGGTTATATTCATGTTACTGAGCTCAAAAAAAATATAATTTTTATATATCACCTCTCGTTTCTGTAGCTACGAAGGGGGTAGGCCGCTTATCGTCAAGATGTTATTGTTTGTTACTACCCTCACAAAACTATGCGCAAGCGACGTCAGTTCCGTGTTTGTTTCGAAGCGAGTGCTTGTTAAGTAACGTGTTACAACAATTTTTTTATTATACTAATTGATAAAAAAAAGGCTCGGCGAGAAAAAAATACTTCTGGACAATCATGAAATGTTTGATGTTGTGAACATTTACTTTGTGAGTAGTCAAAACATTGCTGACACCGTTAGGATTTGGACTGAACGATTTCCTAATCGGCAGGCCATTACGCGCTACACTGTAAGCGTTGTAAGCGTTAGCAACCTATACGAGTGGGGTACTTTTGAAACGCCACGCCATGCTCAAGGAAGAGGCCAAAGTGGGCTTGCAGTGGGTTTTAAGCAGGCTATTCTCCAATTCAGGCAAAACGCCAAAGAAAACTCTTGCGGTTTTGTAATCCATACCGTTATCTGTAGTTAAATGCCATTTCAGAACGATTTTTAACAACAATAATCTACAATTTTTTAACCTATACCGTGTTTGTAATCTTTGACGGTCCTAAGCCCGTAACAAGTATGAAGGGAAAGATGAATCATAACATTGTGCACGGGGATTACGTCATTAAAGTCTCGGTAAACACGACGCATGGTAACCACAATTAAGAAAAATAATGGGAATAATTGAAAATGCTATTTCTCTGACTTCCTTAGGTTTTTTTAATTTTTTAATAAGATATTCGGATTCAGCATTAATTGTACTATCTCTCCTGCTTTGGAAGTTGTCGACCAAAAAACACCCTGTGCATCACACGGTGTTGTGAAGAAAATAATATAACCCTTCTTTTGTCACTAATGCCATCATTAGTCTTGTCATCAGATAGATAGACAGACAGACAGACAGACAGACAGACAGACAGACGGACGGACGGACGGACGGACGGACGGTCGGACGGACGGACGGACGGACGGACGGACGGACGGACAGACGGACGGACGGACGGACGGAAGGACGGACAGACGGACAGACGGACAGACGGACAGACGGACGGACGGACAGACAGACAGACAGACAGACAGATAGGCAGACAAATTTATAATATGTCAATGACCCGCCCTCGCTTCGCTCCGGGTTATATTATACCTACATTAAGTACTACAAACATAAAAATCAACAAGTGTAATAATTAATTTTCTTTTTAAAGTTACTAAAAGTAACAAAAATTTGCGCTTTAAAGCTTAATATTTCCTAAATGAATCCCTTAATCAAAAAATTGTGTCCACAAACCCGGAATGTTTTTGAAAGACCTACCTATCCAACGATACCCCACACTATGGGGTAGACGAGAAAAAAAATACATCCCTACGTTACGTTTAGGGGAGGTACCCTAAAAATTTAATTTAACATTTTAGTGAACCACTTTGTTGGCGTGACTAATATGCATATTCATGCCAAATTTCAGCTTTCAAGTACTTAGAGTCTCTGCGCTAGGCAGCGGACGGACGGACGGACGGACGGTCATGGCGAAACTATAAGAGTTCTTAGTTTGACTACGGAACCCTAAAAATTTAGACACTTACGCCGTAAACGTCGTTTGTAAAGGTTTATGACATTTTAAAACTATAATTAACTCGAGAGAACGTTTTCTTGTACGAGCGTTTGGCTTTTGGATGTTCGGAGTTAGTTTTCTAGGTCCAATCGTGGTTTCAAAAAGTAAAGTAACTGTGAATTAATGGAGTTTAGTATTTTTTTCTGGTCTCACCAGATGCATAGTTTCCAACGGCCTGTCGGCCTGGTTGAACGCAGCCTAATCTGTTTAAAAACGGACTGTAGGACCGCAGCTTAAGGTGAACATTTCCGAGCATTTCGGAGAACACTCGTTTATATCGCAATTCCCTAAGAAGGTATAAAATATATTTATATATATTCTGGAATAAAGTATGCTATGTATGTTAAATATTATTCAATTAAAATGTATCTGCGGTTAAGTAATAACTAGATTTAGCCTGCGACTACGAGTAGGTAGATCAGCGTAGAACATCGCTACTCGCTATGGTCTATCTCGCTAGGGCTGTATGTCATGGCCAGAGGTGAAGCACGCAGCCTAAATTAGAGCTCGATGCTCTCTGCCCCGACTATGGGAGTGATTTAACACGTTCCCTGTCCGGGTGCCCCCAATGTGGGGTCATGCACCTTTTTTTGCAGGAGTCCGTGCTTCCACTATGGGGTCACATCCCCATACTGAATGGACATTGGTCTTGTGACATTGTCAGATCGTTTTGTAGGGGGACAGTGAACGTATTAAGTAAATTCTATGCTAGAAAGAGAGTTCCCCTTGTATATTAAAAAAAAACCGATCGAGTGGTTCAGCCATGAAAACATATCAGACGAACGAACACAATCAAAATTTAATGTAGATTAGATAATTATCGTATATCGATCCCTATTCCCTCGAGAACTACAAAACAAATCAGAAATGAAAAGTAAGTCTTACTTTGTACTCATCAAAATCAGTTCAGCGAATCCTAACAGACGGAGAGACAGACACATTTTCACATTTATCATATGAATAGTACGCCCATTCTTAGTGAATTGCCCGTTGAATTTTGTCCGAATTCTTTTGGAATCTGTGTTTGACCCATCCATTTGAATTACCGTCTACAGTCCGGTTGTAGCAGCCAGGCACGCAGCACACCTTAAAAGACATCTTTTTTATTCTTATTCTTTTTCTTTGTAATTATCCTGTAGGTGAAATTAAAAATTTGTTGGACAATGACAAAAAATGTCAAGGCAGACAGGTAACTTATTGTGTTGTCATTATTTTCAATGTAAAATAATTTCTGCCATTTTTAAACAGCATATGTATTTTTATAAATAACAATAGTAAATAAATTTTCTTTTTTGTGTTATTATTCAGTATTTAATGGTTCCTAAAGAATGTTTTTTTTTTAATTCATCAGCAACACTAAAGTTTTAGGCAAGTCCATGCAATAATGAAATATTATTCGCCTAGTAGGGTAGATGGCGCCACCGGCGGGTGGCGATTGTGGCGAACCACCACTAATGTACTAAGTTGCCATAGCATGTTGTAATGTAATAGCTCTGGCTAACGTATCTGCGTTTTCGTTTCCAACCACACCAATATGTGATGGAATCCACAAAAGAATTATCTTATTACCGCTTGAGTAACACAGCTTGGAGTATAGTTGTTTAACTTCATGAATTATGTAGTTGCAGCCAGAATTTGATCTATTATTTTTCAAAGAGTGGAGGCAGCTCATGCTGTCCGTTAAAATAAGCCACTGTTTACACACATTAATGTTCTCCTGAATATACTGAAGCGCAGCAAGAACAGCAAGACACTCTGCAGAAAATATGCTCATCTGATCGGGAAGTTTAATACCATGACCAGATTTTATATGAGGTAAATATATAGCCATGGACACATTATCTCCATTCTTAGAACCATCTGTATAAATTTGACGATAATTAGGAAATGCAGTCAACTTTTCATAGACTTGCTCTTTGATTTTTAGATTAGGAAAAATGTAAATTTCAATGTCACAAAAATTGACATTATAAGACCCTGTGTAGCATATCCATTTATTTCCTGTTTTGTGTATTACATTCTGGTGATCAAGCTCAATAATCTCTGAGAAGTCATGAAGCAAATAAGGGACTCTGGAAAGACCTGACGGCCTGTAAATCCTGTGAAAATATTCTAATTTGCGAATTAAAGAATGAGAGGACAATGATAAAAATTTAACTAAAAACTTAAACTTTAAAAATTTAAATCTACATTTAAGAGGAGGCAAGTTGCATTCCACTTGTAGCGAATTAATAGGAGAGGTTTTCATGGCTCCTGTAATACATCTCATATTGTGATTTTGTAAAATTTCTAACTTACGTATTAATCTTTGATCAGACCCAAAAGTAATGAAGCCATATTCAAAATGGCTTCTGACTATTGACTTGTACAATATAAGCAAGATCTTAGGATCAATGCTTGATAAACATTTAATGACATTATAAGCTTTAAAAGCTCTACCCAACAGATAATCTACATAAACATTCCAACTGAGGTTATTAGTAAAAATAACCCCAAGAAACTTTACTTCATTATGAATTGGTAAATACATATTATTATACACAATATCTACAACAGAATCAGATTCACCAAAAATAACAACTTTAGATTTTTCTGGACTTATATCAAGATTCAAATAAGTAAAATAGTTATTCAATTTTGAGAGAGCACTATTAATTACAATAGATACTTGCTGTAAATCAGATCCAGAGTAGTAAATTACTAGATCATCTGCAAATTGAAGATTGCTAACATGTGAACCCAGAATGTAGTTTAATTTATGTATATACAAAATATATAATAACGGAGACAAAATTCCCCCTTGACATACTCCTTTGTAAGAAAAGCGAGGTCCTACTAAAAAATTATTTAATTTAACATAAACTTGACGATCATGTAAAAATTTAAATATCCAGTTTACAATTTTTTCAGGAACACCAAGAGAAGTAAGTTCGCGAGCAAGAATGTGATGATTAATATTATTAAAAGCACCAACAACATCAAGGAAAACACCAACCATTACATCATTCCTCTTAAGGGAATCAAAGATATCAAGCTGAAGATGCGCTATACTTTCTCTACAAGATCTGCCTTTACGGAAGCCGAATTGATTAGAAGGTAGAAGGTAGTTGCTCTCTATGAAAAATTCAAGTCTTTGTTTTAAGAGCTGTTCAAAAATTTTGCCCATACAGGATGTAAGGGCTATTGGCCGATATGAATTTGCTTTGGCTTTATCCTTATTTGGCTTTAAAATAGGTATCAAACAATCTTTTTTCCATTCTATTGGTATAACTGATCTAGACCAAAGCAAATTATATACTTGCAGAATGATTTCCTTGGTTTTAACTGTGGTGTTTTGTAAAATTTTGTAGGGTAATCCATCAAGACCATAAGCTGTATCTCTACGAGTAGAAATTGCGGAAATAAACTCTTGTAAATTAAATGGTGAAACTAAATAGTCACTGTTATGTATAACAGCATTAGTATCGACCTTATCTAACGGGGCCTCTACAGTATCAGGTGTATACTTTTTAAGAAACTCAAAAATCCAATCAGTGTATACAAGTTTATATGGCAAAGAACATTTACTAAACCTTCTGACTATCCTCCAAACTTTAGAAATGGGAGTGCAACGATTAAGTGATTCACACAATGTAATCCAACTTAAATTTCTTTCCCTCTTCAAAATAAGTTTTTTAAGAGCCTGTAGCTGTTTAAACTTCAAAAAAGTTTCTTCTGACAAATCACATTTAAATTGGATATAGGCTTTTTTACAGTCTCCTACAGCCTTTACACATTTACTGTTCCACCATGGCAGTGGCACATGTTTCTTTTGAGATTTAACATTAGAATTAGATACAGAATGATAATGTTTGTTAGAATGTCTTCGCATGACAGGGATAGATAGCTGCAAAGCAAGATGAATCAACTCTAAGAAATCTGAATAACATTTTATTGGATGCAACTGATCAATATGAAGACATTGTAACAACATTTCTGCATTTTCTCTATATTTTAACCAATCTACTAGACGAAAATTAATATGAGAGGGAGGTGAAAAAGATTGAGTATCAGACATAGTACTACTACCACTAATTTGAATTTTTGTTATTACAGGTAAATGATAACTGCCAAGTGGATCATCATAAACTGACCACTCACAACTCAATGCTAAGGAGGGTGATATCAATGTTAAATCCAAAGCATTTCTTTGCCACTTGTCTGAACCAACTGTTGTCATTTGACCATCATTCAACAAGACCAAGAAATTGTCATTGACGCTTTCAATTATGTCACGACCACGAGCATCAATAGAGCCACAACCCCATGCCGTGTGCCGCGCATTAAAATCGCCAGCTATTAACAAAGGTTCGGGAATACTACTGATTAGATTATCAAGCTTAGATTTAGTTAATAAGGGAACACAATTGCCCGGGCTATACAATGAAACAAGAGACATTTCCTTACTACCATACTGCAGACGAATAGCTATATTTTGAATAGAATCATCAAATAACGTATTAATCATAGAAAACTGCAAACTATTATGAACTAAAATGGCAACACCATTATGACGATTGCCAGAATCTAATCTAAGTATATTATATCCCTTGATATTAAATTTAATATGAGGTTTTAACCATGTTTCACAAATTAAAGCTATATGAATCTGATTTTGATGCAAAAAATGTGTAAACAAATATCTGTGGGCAGGCAAACTCTGTGCATTCCATTGGACTATGTTTAGACAATCCATAATGAAAAAGTAGATTAAGTATTTGATTTCTTATTTTTATGTATTGTATCTAAGAGAATATCTTTAATACTTTGAGAACAGATACTTTGTTCATTATTTTTGTTCATAGTTATTAATCTAACAACTGATTCCACAACCAAACTTAAAATTTGATCAGAATTTAATAAAGAGGCAAGTAAATCAGTAGGGTTTTGTCTTAATGGAGGAAATGACTTCTCATTTAGTACTTTGGCATAGGTCTTATTTTGAGCTTTTTCTTTATTCATTTCTATTTTCTCTTTTTTCACAGGGCATAGGGAAGATATCGCAATGTGATTACCTTTGCAATGACAACAAATGGCATCCGTAGAAGGTGTGCTGCAGGATTTGAAATTATGTGACTCACCACAGATAGAGCATCGATCCGAATTCTTGCAAAACTTAGCTATGTGCCCGTACCTCAAGCATTTCAGACACTGCTTCACGGGAGGAACGTATGGCCGTAGCTCGAACCGCCAGCTGTTAAGGTCCACACTCTCTGGAAGTGTAGGGCATGAAAAAGTAATTGAAACAGTCTTTGTTGGTTCCATTTTATGTCCATGCTCTGTTTTCACCCTTCGCATAAAACGCCGAATACATACAATGTTCTTTGTAGAAGTTAATGTTGCGTAGATTTGTTCATTCGACAAGTCAATAGGCACGTGAGTAATAACACCAGTAACCTCACTAGCCGACGCTGGAATTGAGGCTGATAGATTATATGCTTCAAGAAACTTTTTATTAGTCAATGCTGCGTTAGCCAGGCCAGGTCGCTCAAAAATGACTGCTATTTTAAACTTGTTTACTCGCTGGAGCTGTTTAACACCTTTATTGTATCGTTTTAAGCAATTGGCCAAAGACATCAAGTCCCTGTTCCCTATTGGTTTCTCAGGGTCTGAACTTTCCATGAAAACAACGTACTCGAAACTGCCACCATCCTCAGGATAAAAACGGACATAATTTGGAATTCTAAACACGCTATATTTATCCGTCCGTCTCCATTGCGACTTCAAGAGACTCAAAAGAAGCTGAGTCAGACTCATCATTATCCTTCTTTTTTCTTTTTTTCTTTGCAACCCCCATAATTATTTACACTTCACAAACTATTTACACTATATTGTCAATATTTACAATGTTAACAATGCGAAATATACAAAATTAAATAATTAAAACTGAAGTTTTATTCGAGATTTTTAAAAGGACCGCTAACTCATCCGACGGTCCCGCGCTTTTTTTCTGTTATGTTTGACGTTTGAAAAACTTGACGTAAATGTCGGCTGCGTTCCGAATCACGCTCACGGTGCTCACGTTTCTCGGTGCTGACGGCCGGTCCAATTGGGGATCGCCTAAAAAAAAACTACTTGTTTTTATATTTTTATTCGAAAGAATAGACTTTTATAAGCAATTAAAAAAAATATCTGATTTTTTGGTTGCGTCATATAATTATAAAAAATAAAAACAGATTATTAAATCTGGGACGGATTAAGATGGACACTAACCTTAGTCCGTCACATAATTAAAAAAACAGTGACAGATGTGCCATCGACAGCTACCCTTACCCTGTCATAAATGAAAACAAACAACATAACCTTCGCTTGTGATTTTACGCCGATTTGTACTTTTTATGGCTTTGTGTCGCACAGTGATTGAAGACTTGGACTTATTTCGTGTATCTGGCATCTTTCTTCTCGTTTCAAGTGGACTCGCAGTGGTGCAGAGGTTAAAACTATCTTGACCTCTGACCTACAAATCACCGTACAACGTTGCCCCCAATCTTCCTAGAGAAGATTGGATTGTGTTTTATTGCTATATTGATTTATAATTATATATACTTACTTGACACTGGCGAAATCACTTCACGTGGAAACGCCATATCCCTGCGGTAGTAGCTGTTCAAGTCGCCGCGGGGGCTAAGAAAGAAGAAGAAGAAGAAGATTTTACGCCCGCTTCTTTCTCTAAGTTTTCGGAATTTTCTCTGGATTTCTTTTAATTTTTCGACTGCTTACCCACACCGGACCTTTGATATTGCCTGCTTCGACGATAACTCTTGCTTTGTACCCTGAACCTGAACTTGATAGCTGATACGACGACTTGAAACTGATACTGGAATTTGAAAACTGCAAAATATGAATAGAACCACTGATTTTGTTAGAGCGGACGCATCAAATCTGCCAAAACTAGATACGATTATGCTTATGGAGTTTATGAACACTAGTGACAAGTATAACGTCGCTGAAATTAGAGGTGCTAAAGCCTTAATGTAAGTACTGAGCTCAACCTAATCGCGTCTTTTCCTCAGTATATTTCTTTATTTTTGAGGTATTCAATTGCGAAAATGTATTTACGAGTTTCGTTTCTATTATTAGTAAGGAAAGTTCTGGAAAATATATTTTGCTTTTAAGGTCATCACGGCAGTCTTATGTAGAGAGTGCAGTTGGCTATGTTGAGGTGAAAAGAACTGAAAGTTTATGTGATGTACGAGCAAAAATCGTTCCTGAACATAAAATAAACAACAAGTACTACACTGTTACGGTCCATCTCAATGAAATAAACGATGTCATCACAGACACTTCATGTGATGGCTGTGCAGCTGCAGCTGGTAAGTTTTGTTGATAAATAACTGGCATCTATCTTGCATATCTCACTTGTGTTTTGTGAAAACTGAAAAATGATTTCATTTTATTTTCAAATATTTTATGGCATACAAAAAGTTCCTTACCCATATTCTAAATAAACCTGCCCTGCATTGATTTTATTTTGTGACTTTTCAGGTGGGTGTAAACATACACTTGTCTTTTTATTTTGGCTGCAAAAACGTAGTGCTGAACCATCACCTACAAGTGTGGAGTGTTATTGGGTGAAGCCAAATTTGAAGCGTGCTCGTGAGGAAGTTTTATCAATTAAACATTTAATCAAAAGCAAGGTTCCACAGAAGGGTCCAAAGGATGCGAGCATTCTCGAAAAATTCCGCAACGAAGCCTACAAACATGCTTGCAGAAACAGTTTGATCATGACTCATGATCAGAATATGCAAACTGAAAAATTGACAAATTACTGCATTTTTAATATGATGGTCAACTTTGTACAACAAGAAATAGATCATAGTTTTGAAAATTTCAAGTTATTTATTGACAGAACTGTATGTGGAAAAGAAAATAAAATTAGCCAAGCCACAATTAAACAGGCCAATTCAAAATTATGGCATTGCCTGAGACAAAGTCGCATTACTGGCTACAAACTACATGAAATTGCTCATTGCAAAACTCCAGCTGGGAGTCTAGTAGAGGCGATATTAAGGGGCTACAAGATACAGGAAACGAAGACAATGATAAGGGGGAAAAATTTAGAGAAAAGTGTTCTAAAAAAAATTCAGGAAGAGACAAACGAAAAAATTGATGAGACCGGACTAATATTAATAAACGGACTTTTTGGGGCATCACCTGATGGCATTTGTAACAATTTTGTTATAGAGATTAAATGCCCCATTTCAGAAAAAACCAAAAAAAATTACATAAACAATGGGCAAATTTGTGATAAATTTAATGCCCAAGTTCAGTTAGAAATGTTAGCCACGGGGAAAAAAAAATGTTTATTTTGTGTTGCTGATCCAAATTTTGAAACCAATGGCAGGATAGAGAAGGTGATAGTCAACTTTGATGCAAAACATTTAAAAAAATTGATGGGTGCTGCAGAAAATTTCTGGGAAATGAATGTGTTTCCTATCATTTTGAATAGTGCCTTTACATAGGTTTTTAATATAAAATAAAACAATTTAACTAATCAAATAACTTTTATTATAGGATCCTGAAGGTTTATCAAGCCACATGCAATTGTTACTAATTCGTCCAAGTATTTCACATGTTTATTATCCACTTCAGAATGAGGTTTTAACATTCGAAACTCCCTTACTCTCCTTATAACCCTTTCAATGTGTACTCTCAAGCTTGCGATAACTTTAGTCTGAATTACCTCTTTTTTTGTTAACTGTTTATTTGTGAAAACAGAAGGTCTTAGCAGTTTAATATTTTTTGAGCTCAATAAGGATTCTATTTCCTTGAAGCCTCTGTCTGCCATAATGACAGCATTAGATGGAAGATTATCTATAAAGCCACTCTTCTCTGTTAACGCTTTATCAGATATTCTTCCACCATAACCCTCGGATATAAAGGATATAAATCCGGCGGGAGTGCAACCAATTAAATATTTAACGGTATTACAAGATTTATATTGTGACCAAGTCTGTGCTTGTCTAATGGGATCACTAGGTTTTTGAATTTGAATCTCAAAACAATCAATTATGCATTGTACATTAGAGTACCTTATTTTAAATACATGTGGTAGATTTTTTTTTATTTCTATTTGAGTTGGTAAATATATAAAATTTTGAAAATATGTAGCTAATAAAACAACATTCTTTTGAAATAACAATCTGATAGTAGATTGAGCCATTTCAAATTCTTCACTCATTCTTGCAAATGTGTCATTATTTTTTAACTTAAATAATGTCATCATAATATGTAATGGCACACATGAATATTGTTGTGCAATAAAGTCTATTATCCACCAAAAGTTTTTAGGCACACCTATATACATTTTAGGCTTATTTTTGATCCTTTTCATAATGTGTTCCCAACCAGATTTCTCATCATAATTTACAACACTAAATGATGACGTAGATTCTTAATTTGATGTTCCTAAAACAGAAGCAGATTGACAGGAAGACTCATCACTATCAGGTAAATGTGACATCAGTGATGGCATAGTTTTCTGTTTTTTCTTCGTGGTGCGAAAGTTGGTACTTTTTTCTTCAGTGGTTGGTTTGACCATCACATATTTATTTGCAACTGCTACTATGCTGTCACACTGCCCATCAACAGCAACATCAGCCTAAAACAAACATTTAGGGACTTAGTTACAATATATTCACTTTATTAATATTTCATCCATGTGGAACTCGTTTATCTTGATTCCCTCGGGATTTATCAAATTTCCTGAAATAAAAAGTATCCTCTGTGACAATCCAGGTAATAAACTGTGTGCCAAATGTCATCTAAATCTGTTCATTGTGCTCATGTGATTGAGTAAGTAACATAAAAAACTATCTCATTTATAATAGTAGGGTTATGTTATGTCATGTTACATAATACAAAAAATTGTATCATGCTGCCTGGCAGAACCGCCATGGATTTAACAAATATGTTTTAAATAAAATATAGAGACCTGTTTCCCGCTTTTTTCTGTAGAAGTTGGGTTTGTTGCTTTAAATGGTATATTTTTTAGCGTTGCATTTAATTTCAGTCGTGGTTTTACACCAGATATCCATTTATTGTAGTTTTCTAAGTCTTCTTCAACCTAAAAAAAAATCAAGAACAGAATTAGGCTACATACTAATTTATCTAATTTATAGGAGTCTGTATTGCACGCTGTTGAGAATGAGTGTAATTTGTACCCCAAATTCAAATCACATGAAATGCCTGCGGTCTTGCAGTCGCAAGGATGTGGATAAACAAATCACGCTTATACATTCACGAACATAACATTCGACAGTCGCGGACGACGGTACATCATAGGTTGCGGGCGAAGTGTGGTCAGGCAGACCGCAGCCTTAGGTGCAGTGCTCAAAGCAGTAATAATAATCAAAGTGGCAACTTACGTTAATGTGGTCTTCGCAACAATAAAGACGTCGCTTCGGGCAGTTTCTGTCAGCCATTTCACACCAATTTTCCTTTAGTTCTTTCCTAATAGCGAAGAACCTCTTCTCAGGGGTTTTAATGTCATTATTGGTGCATGTTGGTAAAAAACACATTTTAGGTTCCTTCCATCGTTGGTCTTCCATGGTAAAAACAAATTGAATGCCACGAACAGAAGTTCAGTCCAGGGTACAAAGCAAGATTATCGTCGAAGCAGGCAATATCAAAGGTCCGGTGTGGGTAAGCAGTCGAAAAATTAAAAGAAATCCAGAGAAAATTCCGAAAACTTAGAGAAAGAAGCGGGCGTAAAATCACAAGCGAAGGTTACGTTGTTGTTGTTTGTTTTCATTTATGACAGGGTAGCTGTCGATGGCACATCTGTCACTGTTTTTTTAATTATGTGACGGACTAAGGTTAGTGTCCATCTTAATCCGTCCCAGATTTAATAATCTGTTTTTATTTTTTATAATTATATGACGCAACCAAAAAATCAGATATTTTTTTTAATTGCTTATAAAAGTCTATTCTTTCGAATAAAAATATAAAAACAAGTAGTTTTTTTTTTAGGCGATCCCCAATTCAGATAGCGCCCTCAAGGCCGTTTAGAGTATTTTCGTTTAGGACCGCTCGTTAGCGCGCTAAAAATGTTTAAAACCTAAAATTCGTCAACTGTCAAGTCAAAATAGGAAAGTATAAAAGTATTGTGTCACTGATGAGATGATAATATAAGTCAACCTAGGTATTTAGTCTAATATATTGTGTATTCTATTTTTTCTCAGATCTATCAACTGGTCATTTACCTACACCGTTTGGACGATTTTTTACAACCGATTTCTTGTAGCTTCCAACCTTGACGCTGGCAGAATTGTCCTTATGGACAGTAGCCATTAAATACAAATTTAATAAAAAGTCAACCTAGCAATTTTGCACAACACATTACATAAACAATTATACACTTTTACTATTCATTTAAATATTCCAAGCAGTAAGTTTTTTCGACAGACTGGCCTTAGTGTCAAGTTGATTATTTGGTCATTATTGCTATAACATTAAAATAGCATTTACTAACAGTCACAGTTAAAAAATGTTTTAAAAAACTAAAAACTGTCTTCAAAAACCAAGAAATATCTTCTTTTAAAATGATAGGTCAGTCCAACTGAATTCTGCTTTTGGTTAACAATATAGTAGGACGCCGACTATAGTTGGACTGACCTATTAGTCCTGTTACCTATTCCATTTAGTGATCATAATAATAGTACTGTTATGTCGTCCACGTATATTTATTCCTATAATATTTAAGGAATTCCCTCGATTTCTGCAAGATCATCATATCTTGACATGCTGGAAATGGGACCAACTAGAAAGTATACCCAATCGAACAAAATGTTTTTTTTTTCAAATCTGTCCAGCGGTCTTTGTGCAATCTGGGAACATACATAAAAATATTATCGCGATAACTTGATCCTTTTTTTTAAATCAGTTAATATAGAGCCTGGTGGGCCGGTTTTTTGCTTAGGTTTTTTTATTGACTTTAAAGTAAGTTTAACTATGTATTAATTAATCAAAACTCATCATAAATATAAATAAAGATAAAGTTTAGTTTACTTTATGCTCATTAGAAAAAAATGCAATCCAATGGCTACGGATTGTTACAAATACCTACATTATGGATGCAGAGGTGAAGATTTCACGTAACCCTGAATTCTTCTGGACATTTGTAAAGGCTAAACGAGGCGCTACTAGCACATACCCATCTTCCATGACAGATGGCGCGGTGACGGTTACGGGAGGGTCAGAAATTTGTGACATATTCGCTACATATTTCTCGTCTGTCTACAGTGATCTGGACTCCATCGATGTGTTAAATATCTCGTCCAATGAATACCTTCATAATATTAAAGGCTCTGGGCCGGATGGCATACCTCCTATTTTCATCAAGACATGCGCGTCTGTTCTAGTCGATGGACTTTGTTTTATTTTTAATAAATCTCTGAGCAGCGGCGTCTTTCCAACCAAGTGGAAAACACCTAAGGTTGTTCCTATTCACAAGGGCGAAGACTCACGTTTGGTTACCAACTATAGACCCATCTCTATTCTCTCGATATTTAGTAAGGTGTTGGAGTTTCTTATTCTTCCGTTCATCCAGAGCCACGTCAAACAACATATAACAGAACATCAACACGGATTTATTCAAGCTAGATCTACCTGTACGAATCTAATGAGTTTTACTGAAGCCGAGTCCGTAGACAACCATAAACAGGTTGATGTCATCTATACCGACTTTAGTAAAGCATTTGACAAAGTCCCCCATAATAGTCTTCTGGTCAAATTATCGTCATTATGGCTTTTCAGGTACAATATTAAAATTGGTTGCGTCATATTTACGGGAAAGGCAGTTTTATGTCGTGGTCAACGGACACAGTTCGAAGAATTTCGATGCTCCTTCTGGCGTGCCCCAGGGCTCTCATCTGGGTCCTTTGCTGTTTAGCATATTTATTAATGATATACCATCCTGTTTCATCAACTCTACTCCCTATTTGTTTGCTGATGATCTAAAGTTTGCAAGAGTGATCGAAACTCCTAGAGATATTGATCTCTTACAGCCGGATCTAAATAGCTTATTATCGTGGTGCACCGATAATGGAATGGACTTAAATACAAAAAAGTGTTCCCACATTAAGTTCACACGTAAGTTGAATGTCATTCCTTCTGACTATACTATCAAAGGCAGCCGCCTTCAGGAGGTCAGCTGTATTAGGGACTTAGGTGTGACACTGGATAGCAAACTTACCTTTGTTCCTCACATCGACATCACAGTCAAAAAAGCTCTCGGTATCCTGGGCTTTGTTATTAGAAATGGAAAGGTTTTTCGTAGGAGTACCATCAAAATCTTGTTGTTTGGTAGCCTGGTCCGCAGCACGCTAGAGTACTGTAGTACTGTCTGGAGACCACATTTTGCCTCCCACACACTCCGGTTGGAAAGGATACAGAAACGGTTTTTGTGGCATCTAGCTCGTTCGGCTGGCCTAGCCAAGAGAAGTTTCTCCTACGAAAGTAGACTGGTTTTTTTAACATGATTTCTATTACCTACCCACAGAGCAGACATTACAGACCTGGCCCCTATCCCACAACACTTTGTGTACAATTTGACAAATTTGTAAGGTTTTCCATAGAAAAAGTTGACAATATTGATTGTCAACTTGTACACTTGTAAAGTTTTGTGGGATAAGGGCCTGGTGTTTCTATACAAGTTGATGCGGCACCATATCGATTGCGCTCAGCTTTTGCGCAGGCTCTGGTTCAGAGCTCCTAACAGAACTCCTCGAAAACCAATCACACCACTTTGCCCACCCTTTCGCAGAACCGTACTTGGAGCTAATTCACCTATTGCTAGTCTTTGTAAGTTGTTGAATGCCTGCAGAAGCCATGTGGACGTTTATGCTGACTCACTGCCCAGATTCTGTCAGAAAGTAAAAAAACTCTTGCTCGACTGGAGTTGAATGTTTTATTTTTGTCGGACAGCCTTGTTCGCATTGCATTACATTATAATTGTTTGGAAATGTTTTTTTTTATAAGGTCGAACCTAATTATGATTGCATAAATAGCTTCTGCATGCGCGTGTACCTGACCTGCATGTGACCTCTTTTTTAAGTTAATTGGCTTGTAGTGTTTACCTATAATTAGTTGTGCAATTAACTCTATTTTAATGTAATATACTATCAAAATTGTATTGTAATTGTAACAACTGTTGGTGAACCATAATAAATAAATAAATCACTAAACCAAGAATACAACTTTGAGTACGTTACGTTACGTTATAAATAAGGTAAAAGGCCCCTAATTCGTGCTAGTACGTAATTTCGTTAGTTTTTTTTCTGGCGCAAAAAATAAGCAACTGAAATTATTATTTATTTTAATTAAAAATAAGTAATAAATCTCTGTCTATTAATCTATTTAAGAAATTTAGTACCTATTTTATAGTGACAACACTGAAATTAATACGACGCTCAAAACTGTCAGTCGGCCATAAACAGTTGAGCGGTGTGCGCGTACTCCGCGCGGACGTAAGGTTTACTGTCCGACTTCGTAAGCTTATGGAAAGGCAAAGGTAAGTCCATTTGAATCAAACTTTTAACAGTGTTTGTATGAGTTCCTACAGAATCAATTTGGCATAAGAAAATATCATATGTAAGCACAGAAATCCCTTAAAACTGCAATAATTCAACTCACGAAGTAGCGGACAAGTTATTTTTCGTGTGTCCCTTATTTCGTGACACTACCGAATTAAGGATTTTATTAAAACATTTCGATTGCTTATATATTAGTATAAAAAACTAAAGTTAGTTTAATGTGAATTGAAAAATATATAACTTGGTTAATTAAGTTTCGTTTGAGGTAATTTCGGTATATGTTTTGTTCACTACAATTCTCATAAAACAAGTTTGAACGTGACCCAAGTTTACATTTTTAAAGTGAATAAGCATACTTATTAAAAAAAAAAAAAAAAACCCAGTTGTTTATTCAGTACCAGATATGTAGTGCAATATCTTATCTTTAAATATCGGACAGAGATTAACGTTTTAATATTAAGTATTTTGTGTTATTTTGTTTTGTAAATGAAAAAGAGGTTTAATTATTTTTATTTGTTGGAAGTTAAAGTTTTAGTTTGTTAATTTTTATGATTAAGTTACCTTATACCTATAATTACCTACCTAAGCACCAATAAAAACTGTAAGATTGATCTCACTCTCAAGTAAATCTTTTTTTTATTTAAATAATAACCTTTTGCTGTCCTTACTTAAGTAAATCCGTTAATTAATTGTTTTTTTTATCAAAAAATTAACATAACTTACCCTGGAAAACTATCCCGAACCAGGAGCCACGAATTCACGAACTTAGGAGCAGAGCCAAATTTTATCACGAAATAGGAGCCAAATAAGAGGTTTAAAAATAAATTCATATAAAAAAAAGTTCGAACTGTAATGATATAATTAATGCATTAAATTACTGTCAAAATAACAATATCCATCACTGAAAACCTTTCAAAGTACTATCATGTGTAGGAAAATAAAGAAAAAATAACAAACTCTGAAGAGCCTTAACATGCCGAAATAGGGGACATTTACCTTAACGTTGAGTAGAACGTAGAACCTTGTGAAATCTTGCTTAGCTCATCCAAGAAGCTTGGGCGCATCTGTCCATCACACTTTTTGTTTTTAACCTGGCAATGTCAGTCAGTGTGTGAGGGATAAAAAACATTAAACTTGTCTTCACAAAATTAAAAATAGTTCTAAGTGCAACACCGTATACAACGTGTTACAAAATAATTCGTAAAAAAGAAATTAGAAAAGTAGTGTCAACCCTTATTAAATAACCGTCAGTTCAGTATCTTAGGTATACAGTATACTAGGGTTGTCACTACTTTCGTAATTTATTATTTACGGATTATTTTGTAACACGTTGTATATTCTTCTTGCTTAAAGACATTGTTGGCCGTGCAATCTCCAATATCATATATAGAGTCTGGCAAACGAAAGCTGGCCCAGAGAAACAGCGGCAATTTCAAAAAACCTGCAGCTGCTTACACTGACTGTACACACTGAATAAACGGAGTTGATACTATTTGATTTCCTGATTTTTTCACATCAGTGTTTGTATCAACTCCGTTTATTCAGTGTACAGTCACAGAATAAGTAATAGTACAAGTACAGAAGCGACACTCCGTGACAGCAAACATGCGAATTTAAACCTAAACAGAACGAGTTAACGATAATAAAACAAGTGCACGGCCGGAAGTGACCTTGGTTACATTTCTGCGATCGATAGTGGGGGCGCCCCTAACGAGGCAAAATGCAGCTTAAATCTGCGCCGCGAGAGTATGTATTATTTCGCCCGCCATGAGCTTTACTGACTCGGCCCACTCCGCAGGGCTGGCAGTTACTTGTACTAATTAATACGTTAATACTTATTCCGTGGCAGTTGTAAGAAAACAAATTGCATTAAACTTATTATTAATTGTAGTTTTCTTATGTAGTTTTAGTTTTATTCATCCCTAACTGTGCTCATACTGTTGCATTTGGTACACAAACAGGACTATTTTCTTTGTACCTATTGCAGCATTACCGCTGCAAAGTTAAACCTTTTTTGCACCGTCGTATTGTTACCTCCTTGTTCCGGTACGTGATGTTATTCTTTGGTCGCTTGTCATATATGTTTTTAAATTTTTAAGTTCAAAAACTTTCGAATTTTTCCTGACGTTCTCCGCTCGCTTGTTCTCGGTCATTATGAATTCGGAGCTGACATGTTGATAGTCACATAAAGATTATTTTTTTTGAAGAAAAGTTTTGATCAGTGAAGGCTCTCTAGTGTATCGCCTGCAAGACGCCTCAGTCTTCAACCTTTTTTGGCCAACTTTGAGCCTTGTATTGCCTCACGAAGGCACCGCAGTACCGGTTTATTCCCCGGGTAAGTTACGCCTCGTCTGTGTTCGTTATCCCAAGATTCCGTTCCCCTCGTTTGGTTCTCGTAGATTTATTAGTCCATTCTTTCCAGTTCCTACCGCCTACCCCATTTGGCACCAGTGCTATTACGCACCAACCAGGCTCCAGTCCTTCCACCTACCCTAACCGGCACCACGGCGTGGAGAGGTTGACTCCGCACCACCACTGCTCAGCCCGCACCAAACTACATCCGGCGCGCGTATCGAGTTTACACTCCAGCTACGGACTAACACCGCGGTCGGATGGAGACCGACTAGTGCGCGCGTGCATTTTTTTCCTTTTTAATTATTTTTCCTGTATAAGTTGTTTTAACTGGTAGTCTCTGTACACAAACGTCACCCCAGAAACTGTGAGTATACCATTGTCACATTTCGTAGTGTTGCTTAGGCGGCGTCTCCGTAGTAACATTCCAGTATTTGTTGACTGGTAGTTTAGTCACCATCTCACACCCTTCATACTACCCAGCAACCCCTATCACCTTTTTTATGCCCCCCTAAATTCAAAAAAGGCCCGCGCGCCTGATCGAACAGCATTTATAATGTTCTTTTTCGGTTTTTAATTTGGTCAACGATAATTGTATTTGTGAACACATAACCGGCTCGCTTTCCTCTTTTACGGTGTCAAGAACCTATCTGTTTAGGTACCTTTGAATTGTGTACAACAACGTTATATTTAGGGTTTTGTCAAAATCAATTTGTACGGCTTGCTATTTTAATGTGTGTATTTCTCATTTGTGTATTTCGACTTAGGATTTAATTAAAATAAATCTTTGTCTTTAAAACGTTGTTCGGCATTTTTAATTCCACAAATTCTACGTATTGAGCACCGGTATACTCCGTGTGTTCGGTAGTACGATCATTTAAAAGCTTTTTTTAAATAGTCGTGCTACAAATGGCGCCCGAAGTAAGTGTAGTTCATTTATTTTGAAATTTAATTGTATTTTTTTTTCATCATCTTAACTATACCTTTTTTTTCTTTCCCACCAAAAAAGAGGACCCCGTGTTTTATTCACCTGTGTTTAGTAGTTAGAACTGTACAAGGTGAGTGTTTTTTTTTTCTTTCCCTGTGTGTATATTTCTGTGTTTGTTTTCTGTGTTTGTCCCTAGACAGGTTTCTAGGTTCCGTCTGTCTTCGTTCGTTATTTTTTTCCTGTTAGCGATGGAGCGCGGCGACGAACCCTGTACGGACATGGAGACTCCACAGCGGAATACACCACCTAGTCTACCCGTCAGGCTTCCGGAACAGTTTTTCGACACCGAGCTTGAACAGTCGTCGACACCTCTTCCCGCGTTACCACAGCGTCCGTGTTTCAAGCAGGAGTCTTTGTCCAAGTGGAACGTGGTCTTTTCGGGCGAAGGTTGCGTTAGGGAATTTTTCCTGCGCATAGACGAGGAGGTCGAAGCACGCGCGGTAACCTACGAGTACGTCGTTCGGCGTTTCCATGAACTTCTATCGGGTAGCGCGTTGAAATATTTTAGGTCCGTGAAGTATCCAGGTCTTACTTTTGACCTTTTAAAAGCCGTTTTCTTGCGAACGTTCGACGTGATAGATTACGACTTTAAGGTCGAACGCGAATTGCGTACCCTTCAACAGTCCCCCACTCAGTCCGCGAGGGATTTCATTATTGCTGCACGTGATCTCAACGCGAAGCTTCGCAGACCGATTTCAGAGACCGATTTGTTTACCATCGTGAAGTATGGCATGCACTCCAGGTATCACCCTTGTTTGGCAACAAACCTGATCGTGGACCTGGATGCATTGTTGCATATAACCGCGAACTTCGAGGCATTCTTGCCACAGACTAGCGTTTGTGCCGCATCTACCTCTGCACAGGGAACGATTCCGCCGCTGTGTCTTAAGTGCGACTCATCCGGGCACCAATACCGTGGTTGTCCGAATTTCCCGGGGCTTGTTTGTTTCAATTGCAAGCGTCCTGGTGTTGTCACCCGCGACTGTACGACATGTAACCCATCTCTTAAAAAAAACTAGTGGAAGGTGATACGGTAAGATCTAACGTATCACCTGTTGTCATTTCAAATACGCTCGACAATCGTCTTTTTGTCGAGATCGTTATCAATTCGTGTAGGGTGAAGGCGTTATTAGATAGCGGCGCTCAGGTGTACTTGGTTGACTTTTCAGTTCTTGAGAATCTCAAGTTGTCTTATAGTCCTGATCATAGACCTGTCGTAAATTCAGTTAACAGTTCTCCGATTGAGATTCTTGGTAGTGTTGACCTGCCTATATTTTTTAGAGATGCTTGGGTCCAACATCCAGCTTTGGTTAGCAGAAATCTACCCACTCAGTTAATTTTAGGTATTGAATTTTGGGAGTCATTCGGTCTCACAGCTGTTTTAGCGAAAGCATTTGAAGGAGAACATTCCGGTACCTTTTTTATGCCGCCGAGTGAATCTCGCGGTCATGCCAATGTCCACATCAGTGAGGTTCGTTATGTACATCCTCGTTCGGTTTTAACCCCAGTACAAGAAGCTAAACTACAGGTTGTAATCAACGAATTCGATGAAATTTCATCTGATAAAATCGGCCTTGGATGTACGTCTTGGTTGTCCCATAAGATCGTTACTGAGGGACCTCCGATCCGTCAGAGATATTATCCTCTTTCACCTGTCAAACTTAAGATTTTAAACGAGGAGATTGATAAGATGTTAGAGGTCGGTGTTATTGGTCCGTCTAGGTCACCCTGGGCGAGTCCAGTGGTCATGGTTACCAAAAAGGATGGCTCTGTTAGATTCTGCGTTGATAGTCGTAAACTCAATAATGTCACCGTTCGTGATTCATATCCGTTGCCTCGTATTCAAGATATTTTGGACAACTTACGTGGCGCTAAATATTTGACCTCGCTTGATTTTCGTAGTGCTTTTTGGCAGATACCTTTGGCCGATAAAGCGAGTTGTGAGAAAACTGCTTTCATAGTTCCACAACGAGGGTTATTCGAGTTTACACGTATGCCGTTCGGGTTAACTAACGCCGCGTCGGAGATGCAAAGATTAACGGATTTAATCGTTAATTTCGAATTCACCTCAGATTCTGATAACTTTGTTTTCGGGTATGTCGATGATCTTATATTGGTTTCGAAGGATTTTTGAACTTTTCGTCGATAATAGATCCTTTGACGGCTCTTATCGGCAAGAGAAAAGGAAAAGACCCTATTGACTGGAACAGCGAAGCGGATTCAGCTTTTAAGTCGCTGAAGAAGGCGCTCATGGAATCCCCGGTTATGTCTTGTCCTGATTTCAGCCTCCCGTTCGTTCTTCAGACAGACGCTTCCAGCTCTGGACTTGGATCTGTTTTATTCCAGGAGATTGAGGGTGTAGAGCATCCTATCGCCTATTATTCGCGTCTTTTCTCCAAAGCCGAGAGGAATTATAGTACAACCGAGAGAGAACTCCTCGCGGTTCTCGATTCAATTAAACAGAATCAGAATCAGAATCAGAATAATCTTTATTCAAGTAGGTTTACAAATAATAAACTCCTTTGAAGCGTCATAGTAGCGACTTAGCCTAAATTGACTGCAGGTTCAAATCGCGACCGATCAGAGAAGAACCTGTAAGAAACTCTGTCGGATGTCTTTTTTTTTTTTCGACGTTCGCAACCTTTTGTCGTAAGGACTAAACATTTTATTACAAGCAATTCAGTCCCAAGCATTGTTATCATTAATATAGTCTTTAATACTATAATATGCTTTAGAAATTAGTTTACGCTTAACGTAACTCTTAAATTTATTTACTGATAGTTCAGTAACATTACTTGGGAGCTTATTATAGAACCTAATACAATTACCCATAAAAGAGTTTTTTATTTTATGGAGCCGCGTGAAGGGCACTGCGAGCTTATATTTATTTCTGGTATTAACATTATGTATGTCACAGTTCTTTCTAAATTTAGCGATGTTTTTATGAACATAAATAATGTTTTCATAAATGTATTGACTGTGCATGGTCAATATATTAATTTTTTTAAACTTATCTCTAAGCGAGTCTCTCTGGCCCATCTTGTAGACAGCACGAATAGCCCTCTTCTGCAGAACAAAGATGCTATTTACATCAGCAGCACTACCCCACAGTAAAATACCATATGACATAATACTATGGAAGTAACTAAAATAAACTAATCGAGCGGTATCTAAGTCTATTAATTGCCGAATCTTATTAACTGCAAAAACTGCTGAACTGAGTCTACCCGCCAATCCAGCAAGATGAGGACCCCATTGGAGCTTGGAGTCTAACGTTATACCAAGAAACACTGTATCATTAACTAGGTCTAGTTTGTCATTTTTAATAGTTACAGTAGTTTGACTATTTTTCACATTAGTAGTCATGAACTTTATACATTTCGTCTTTTTTTCATTCAGTAATAAATTATTAACACTAAACCAATCGACTACTTTTGATATAGCATTGTTTACATCGACATTAAACTGCTGTTGTCGTTTAACTTTGAACACAAGTGACGTATCATCAGCAAACAATACTATATCATGGTTGTCCTTTATAAGGTAATGTAGATGAGGAATAAAAATGGACCCAATATTGAGCCCTGTGGTACGCCCGTTGAGACCAATGACCCAGGTGATCGTACTCCATTCACGTCTACCCTTTGTATTCTCCCGTATAAGTACGTTTTTATTAAGTTTAGCGCAGTACCTCTAACTCCATAGTGGTGTAGTTTCCTGATCAATGTGTCATGGTTAACGCAATCGAAGGCCTTGGACAAATCACAAAAAATACCTAAAGCATCCTGTGACCCTTCCCAGGCATTAAAAATGTTTTTAATCAACTCAACACCAGCTTCGGTTGTCGAGCGACCCCGAGTAAAACCAAATTGTTTATTGTGTAATAAATTATTATACCGAAAATGTTCCGCTAACTGTGACAAAATCAATTTCTCAAATATTTTACTGAAAGTGGGTAGTATGGATATTGGTCTAAAATTTGTGGGGTCAAAAGTACTACCCGTTTTGAATAATGGAATTATCTTACTATGTTTCATAAGATCAGGAAACTCACCACAATCAACACAGTGATTAAATACGACCATTAAGTCAGATGCTATGACTTCAATTAAGGATTTGAGTACATGGACCGACACTCCCCAAAGGTCACTGGTTTTCTTTATATTGATTGAGTTGAATGCCTTAATTACATCCAAGGTAGTAACGCGCTTGAATTCAAAGTATATACTGCATTCAGGCACGTTATCTTCTAAAAGTACAATGGCAGACGCAGGCGAAGAGTTCAAGCACTTAGTCGTGGACACTGGTATATCGGTAAAAAACTTTTCAAATTCAATTGCGATATCTGGATTGGAATCTATTATTTTACCATCTACTTTTTAATGGACTTTTTAAACATTTCCGAGGTTACCTCGATGGTGTTAATTTCACGATTATTACGGACCATATCGCTTTAAAGTGGCTTCTTATGCTCGATAATCCATCTGGTCGTTTAGCTCGTTGGGCTACGGTTATTTCACAATTTAATTTTAAAATCGTCCACAGAAAAGGTGTTTTAAACGTTGTTCCGGACGCTCTTTCGCGTGCCCAGGTCGGTTTCATGGGCAGTCCTACTACGGATCCATGGTATGAACGGATTTATAATGGTGTCCAACATTCTCCTCAGATGTTTCCCGCCTATTGTATTCGTGACGGTGTTTTACTTCGGAAAATGTCCATTGATAATCCATTAAGAAGTAATCCTTGGCGCATCGTTTTACCATCTGTTAAGGTTAGAGAAGCTGTTCTTGAGTTGCATGATGGATTTCCTAATGTTCATCCAGGTGTCATGAAGACCTATTCAAAAGCAAGGGAATTATATTATTGGCCTTCGATGTATCGTACCATCACTTCCATTTTAGCTGAATGTCAGACTTGCAAGGCTTATAAGATAGCAAACTGTACTCCGCATGGTCTTAGGCTTTACCCTAGGTCAGTAAACGCTCCGTTAGATTTGCTTTCGATCGATTTGATAGGTCCTTTGCCACCCGCTTATTATGGTTTCCGTTACATTTTGACGATGGTCGACGTGTTCACTAAATACGTTTGGCTTGTCCCGCTTAAGGTCGTTAACGCTGGTAATATCGCCAGAGCTCTTGAGTCCGAAGTTTTTTTGCGCTACGGTACTCCTTTGAATGTTTTGTGCGATAATGCAACAGTTTTTCGTAGCTCCGAGTTTTCTACGTTTCTTTCTGGTTACCATATCCCCGGTCCAATATTTACTCCGTATTATTCTCCTCAGGCTAACGTCGTTGAAAGATATAATCAGAATGTGATTACCACTCTAAGTATTCTCGTGGAAAATGATAACCGCAGTTGGGCAAAGGTGCTTTCAAAAGTTGCCTTGTACCTTAACTCATGTGTCAACCTTGCTACGTCATATACTCCGAACTTCTTAATGTATGGACGCGAGGTCGTTTCAGTACGCGAGCGTAACAATATCCAGACTGTGGACCCAGGCTTGGTGCACAGTCGGGATGAACGCGCAACGTGTCTCGAGACGCTCCAAGAAGTCTATGCCAAAGTTTCGGATGCACTTGTTTTAGGGTTCCAGCGGAATGCTAGGAATTTTAATCGGAATAGAATTCAACCTCTGTATAGATCCGGCGACATCGTTTGGCGGAGGAATTTCGCTCGGTCAGGTCAGGACGAGTTTCGTGGAGGGAAATTCGCTCCACGGTTTGTCAAGTGTAGGGTTGTTAGCGTCGTATCTCCTCAAGTGTTAGAGTTGGCCGACGTTGATTCTCGGCATGTCGGTGTATACCATGTCAAGGACGTGTTAAAGTAGGAAGTAGTTAAAAAGTTTTTTTTAATAGGTCGTGGATGGTTCCATGCTCTGCATGTTCATATCCATTTCGTTTTTATGTTCCCTTATATTTTTTTTTCTTCTCTCTCTAAATTTTAAAAGGTCTTTGTCACCACGATGCACCTAACATTGGTCATTTTTGGTCATTTATTTTGGTCTTTTTGTTTTGGTCACCTTTTTTGGTTCTCTCTAAATTTTAAAAGGTCTTTGTCACCACGATGCACCTAACATTGGTCATTTTTGGTCATTTATTTTGGTCTTTTTGTTTTGGTCACCTTTTTTTGGTCTTATCTAAATTTTAAAAGGTCTTTGTCACCACGATGCACCTAACTTTGGTCATTTCTTTTGGTCTTCTTGTTTCAGTCACCTTTTTTAATGTTGCCTTATTTTTTCATTTTTTTAAATTTTAAAAGGTCTTTGTCACCACGATGAACTTTGGTCATTTTTGGTCATTTCTTTTGGTCATTATCGTTTTGGTCTTTTCCAGAAATATTAATGTACTCGTTTTTTCTTTGAGTGTACTAATTTTTTTGGTCTGATCCAAAATATGTTTGGTCACCCTTTTTTTTGGTCTGGTCCAAAATATTGGTGGATTCCTTTTTTCTTCGGTCACCCTTTTTTTGATCTCGTCCAAAATATTGGTGTACTCGTTTTTTTTCTTTGGTCACCCTTTTTTTGGTCTGGTCCAAAATATTGGTGTACTCGTTTTTTTTCTTATCGTTTTGGTCTTTTCCAAGAATATTTGTGTACTCGTTTTTTCTTTGAGTATACTAATTTTTTTGGTCTGATCCAAAATATGTTTGGTCACCCTTTTTTTGGTCTGGTCCAAAATATTGGTGTACTCGTTTTTCCTAGGATGACTGTACCTAGTTTTTCCAGTACGAGTGTAAGTACCTCATTTTTTTCCCAGTACGGAGTAACTTCCGTACTATGTTCGCGGCGTTTTGCGTTCCAATTTTGAATTTGGTCGGCCGTATGTGCTTCATTTGTTTGTTTTGCATACTACGCATTTCACGCGGTTTTGCTTGCGGAATTATTTATCGTCAGACGTTCTGTCCGTTTCGACTTATATTGGTCTTATCTGACGGTTCGATTCGGTTTTTAACCGGAACCTTGTTCCTAGGGGTTCCGTACTTTCACGGTATGTTCGAGGTTTGTGGTTTGTCGTCGTTTTTTTTGTCGATGGTGAGCTGCTTCCTCTCACTCTGTTCTCCGAACACCTTTTTTTTGCGAGTTAGCGAAATCATTGTTTTCTTGATAGTGGTGCCGTTGTCGCCTTCTGCTAGCTCATTAGGCGATTTACGCTTGCGGACTAATTTTGCGTATTTTTTTGATTTAAAATCTGTATATAGAGATAATTATCTGCGCTTTATGTTACGGTTTAGTTACGTTGGTGGTCTTGAGTCCGGTTGTCCGTACGTTTCCTCCCTGTTCGGACAATTGGTGATCCCTCGGCTGTTCCTGTTGGGTTGTGGTCTTGGCACCAGTTGGCACTTCGCTTTTTTCTGTGTTCGCCTGTACGTTTTGGTTTAATCCCGCGTTTTTTTTTGGTATTTTTACGTTGTAGTCACGGTGTTCGAGGTCATTGACCTTGAATGTTTGATAACGTTTACCGCTATCTTGGTTCCCGGATTTGTTTTTTTGTCAGATTGACAAAAACTGTAGTTTAAGCTACAGGTGTACCTTTCGGTGACTGACTCCTTTTTACTTCCTACCTTGTTAGGGTTGTCACTTCTTAGATTGTGTAGGGTTATCACTTCTTAGATTGTTTAGGGTTGTCACTTCTTAGATCATTTAGGGTTGTCACTTCTTAGATTGCTAGGGTTGTCGCACACCATTTAATTTACTGTATGGTTGTAATTTTTATTTATTTTTTCTTCTCCTTTGTCTAGAAGGGGGATAATTGCAGCATTACCGCTGCAAAGTTAAACCTTTTTTGCACCGTCGTATTGTTACCTCCTTGTTCCGGTACGTGATGTTATTCTTTGGTCGCTTGTCATATGTTTTTAAATTTTTAAGTTCAAAAACTTTCGAATTTTTCCTGACGTTCTCCGCTCGCTTGTTCTCGGTCATTATGAATTCGGAGCTGACATGTTGATAGTCACATAAAGATTATTTTTTTTGAAGAAAAGTTTTGATCAGTGAAGGCTCTCTAGTGTATCGCCTGCAAGACGCCTCAGTCTTCAACCTTTTTTGGCCAACTTTGAGCCTTGTATTGCCTCACGAAGGCACCGCAGTACCGGTTTATTCCCCGGGTAAGTTACGCCTCGTCTGTGTTCGTTTTCCCAAGATTCCGTTCCCCTCGTTTGGTTCTCGTAGATTTATTAGTCCATTCTTTCCAGTTCCTACCGCCTACCCCATTTGGCACCAGTGCTATTACGCACCAACCAGGCTCCAGTCCTTCCACCTACCCTAACCGGCACCACGGCGTGGAGAGGTTGACTCCGCACCACCACTGCTCAGCCCGCACCAAACTACATCCGGCGCGCGTATCGAGTTTACACTCCAGCTACGGACTAACACCGCGGTCGGATGGAGACCGACTAGTGCGCGCGTGCATTTTTTTCCTTTTTAATTATTTTTCCTGTATAAGTTGTTTTAACTGGTAGTCTCTGTACACAAACGTCACCCCAGAAACCGTGAGTATACCATTGTCACATTTCGTAGTGTTGCTTAGGCGGCGTCTCCGTAGTAACATTCCAGTATTTGTTGACTGGTAGTTTAGTCACCATCTCACACCCTTCATACTACCCAGCAACCCCTATCACCTTTTTTATGCCCCCCTAAATTCATATAGGCCCGCGCGCCTGATCGAACAGCATTTATAATGTTCTTTTTCGGTTTTTAATTTGGTCAACGATAATTGTATTTGTGAACACATAACCGGCTCGCTTTCCTCTTTTACGGTGTCAAGAACCTATCTGTTTAGGTACCTTTGAATTGTGTACAACAACGTTATATTTAGGGTTTTGTCAAAATCAATTTGTACGGCTTGCTATTTTAATGTGTGTATTTCTCATTTGTGTATTTCGACTTAGGATTTAATTAAAATAAATCTTTGTCTTTAAAACGTTGTTCGGCATTTTTAATTCCACAAATTCTACGTATTGAGCACCGGTATACTCCGTGTGTTCGGTAGTACGATCATTTAAAAGCTTTTTTTAAATAGTCGTGCTACACTATCTTTTATATTTGTATTTGTTTGTGCAACTGTTAGTGTGTCTAATTGAATAAATAAATGAAATAAATAAATCTAGTTTGTAACTAGAGACGCACTAAGCGAGACAAGCGAGAAAATACAACTTGTGCTACCCGTACTGGAATAGGTAGGTTAATGTTAGTCTAGGAGCTGACGCACGTTTTCGATAAACAATCATTTATTTTAAGGACTTTTAAGGTTCATTTTGTAATAGTTGTATTACTAAATATTTGTTGTTAACATAGTATAATAATAGCTTCGATATAGACCTTAAAACATTTTGTTTATCTATAACAAGATGAAATAGGTATATAGAATACAGATAGATAAGAAAGGGGATAGCACAAAAATCGCAAAATACCTGCATGCTTAGTATGGTGGCGTTTATTGCAAGACAAAATATGGATAAAGCTTCCGTCACTCTCGTACTTATACACGTGTTAAAAAGTGAAGGATGTTTTATCCATATGTTGTCACGCGACAAACGCAGCCATATTAGGCCCCTGTATTGTGTTGATGCACCACATATGTTAACATTACATCGTTAGTACATGAAAAAACGTTAAAAACAAGTCGGATTGGTGAAATTTCAAAAAAACGTTTAATATATTTTTGATTTAAAAACAATAATTATTATTATATCTTATAACAATATTTATGTTTCATCAATAACATTTAATCAACATTTGCAACCCGCGATGGAAAGCCTATTAGTCTTATTGCCTGTTTCACAATCGACAAGTAAAGCTTATGTGACACATAAATTTACTCTTTCTTACACTTAAAAATATACAAGGAGAGAGCCAATTTTTAATGGCAGATAAATTTGTCCTTCCAATACTTAATAATAAAATTTACATTATAATTATTTGTAACTGGGACTGATTGATTACAATTACAAATGTTTAATTTTTATATATTTTTTTAACTCCTTTTTCATATTTTTGATATTTATTATTTATTTATTTATACTTAAGTAAAAGGTAAAATAAAAATTACAGTTTTTTAACAAAAGTTAATTATAATTTTAATTTTATTGAAAATAGTCACAAAGCGGACCTTCTTAACTTTTTCTTATATATTATATAGGTAACTCATTACTAGGGTCATGTTTTAGCGAAAATATCCATCTACATATTGTTATAATAATTACAAGTCTTAAACAAAAAATAAACCGACTTCAATTTCCTTCAACCTCCGGAGTAGGTATACCCTAACAGGGCTAACAAATCAAAAAAATGTTCAAAATCAGAAACGAAAAGAAAAAAAAGAAGGAAAGAAATACCTAATTTAAACGTTAGTACTTATATATCAAATTAAAAACTAATCTTACATCAGGCTCTTGGACTATGCAACTCGTATAACACGACAAAATTATAAACTCGAGCACTATTATTACCTATTCCGTTACTCAAGTAAGAAGGTAGGTAACCAGTATATGCTGACCTTGCTTTAGTAGGTAGTCACTATTACTGGGAGATCTACTTACGCGAAACGCTCTTTAAGTAAGGTAGGTAATAGATTTTTGATGCGAATAAGTCGAAAACTGCGAAACTGAGGTAGGTAGTTAATAAAATAAATAATATTATTCCGCTCTTTTTGTGTCGAGGATTCAAAACTGTAATCATTGTGTCAGTAATTAAGTACAGCTACTCGTAACTACCTACCTCGATCGAAGTTATAATTTATAAAATAATATTAATAATAATCATACCTTTCGATATCTTTTGGCAGTGTAAATAATGATAGATCGCCATTCCTGTCATTATTTAAGCACCCGTATGCTATACAGTACCTTTTGGCTTTTCGAGGAGCCATAGGTACATTTATTTAAACAACAAAAACAAAAACTCGAATTATTTTCGCAGCGGCGTACGGGCGGCGCGCTTCAAGACGAGCGCTCGCGTGACACTCAACTGATTAGCCTTGTATAAAAGGCCGCACATTGAGTAGGCAATAGCGCGGAGTGTCACCGGCCTGGTACAGTCAGTGTTAAAAGCTGCAGGTTTCTTGAAATTGCCGCTCTTCCTCTGGGACAGCTTTAGTTTACCGGAGACTCTAGGCTTCTTGTGCTGGTAATTTCCTACGGTTCCGAACGCATTTTAGAGGTTAATGTTATGTGCGTAACTGCGTCGATAAACGTGATTTACGTGATGCAATCCAATCCAATTTTTGTTTTAGTGGCAATCGGTCACCAATGGTAAGCGACCATTACTGCCAATGACTTGTTTTGTACATAATAATATGCAACAGTGTACGACCATAATATTTTAGATTATATAACTGTCCCTTTTCGGCACACTGAATCCAGAGGGAAAGGCAAAGAATATAGATCCATACAGCCTAGTCATAGTTTTCATTCTTTATGATCCAATTTGAAATAAAATAAGGCTTAGACCCGAGAAGTGACACGATAGTTTAGTCAACGAATGGCTAAAAACTGGGCAAGAGCATGTCAGACCATGCTCAGTGTAGGGTTCCGAAGCCGTTAAGTAATACAAATATAAAAATCAACAATTAATAACAAATATTATATTTAAAGTCAATTGGTGCCGTCGTATTTAGCGTGATCCTGAGTTCATGAGAATGGGAAAAACATAAGCACAATCATTCAAGGTCACTTCTTCTTCAAAGTAAAGAAAGCATTTCTAACCATTAGCATATTTTCCCAATATATTTATTTTTCAACAGATTATTTTCCTGGTAGGTTTTCTAACCATTCGCATAATTTACCACTTTTATTTCAGCTTATTTTCCAGACGGGTTTCTTAACCACTCGCATAATTTACTGGCATCGAAGTTAAATTACCAAAAAAGTGACTAGATATTATAAGTGTTGTGCTAACGGTACATTCCAATTCCATTCTTTCCGGTCGAAATAATTCTGGAGATTAGCAGTATACCAATGCCAAAGTTAAGAGCTGAAAATCGAATGTCCGAAGTTGTTTAACTTAGTTTCTTACTTAGTTTTATTAAGGAAAATCAATACTTTTAACGGGCGACTTACGGGGGGTCAAGTGAAAATTTAATTCAGCGGCTGAGCTTATCGATTACATAATGCTGGATTCGGTTTTATCCTTTAAGTTCCTATCTAACTATCCAAAATAAAACTAAAACACGCAATGATACAAGTTGTATTTATTATAGCTTAAATTAAATAAAATAACTCTTGTACATAAACCTAATAATAGTGTCGACTTTGTCAAACATACTCGTAAACGATTAACTACTCGTAATTAAATTGTTACCTTACCATTTGAGTGAGCCACTGGCGCGTAAAAATACTGCCAATCTTGGTCTCAATAAATGAGATGAGGTTAATACCTATTCTCCCAAAATTCACAATGAAATTCAAGGCGGGGGTGTGTATTTCCAAAACCCGATAGACGAGACATACCAAACTAGGGACTTACGTGGTGGTGGTCTTCTAGGTCTTCTATTTTTGAATCTCGAAGGAGTTCTCTAATGCCGACGGCGACGCCTTGTTTGAGGGCAGCTTGAAGATCGGTGTTTAAGTTCGAAAACAGCACAGGCCTGGCGTAATTCGTCTTCACTATCGCACACACAATTTATAACAGTCCCAAAGGAATGGAAATACACAATATACTTAAAAATAGTTATGCGGTTCTACGATGCACGATTCGAAATTAGACGCTTCTCGTAGGAGTCTTTAAAAAACACTGAACTTTGCTTGGGTAACAATGGGTGCGCGGGTGCGTAGATTCACCATTTCACCGCTAGATGGCAGTGGTCTCATCAATAATATCGGATGGTTTTATCTTTGGCTCAAACATAGCCCCCAGCCTTGAAAGGTTCCCTTTCAAAATGACAAAAAACTAAAAAAAAGAAAATATTAAATTTCGCCTTTTAATTAAAGGGTTACAAGTACCTAACTATTAAGAAGTTTAAACTACAACTTACTACCTATATGCTTAACAATACGAATTCCTAAACTACTAATCAATTACTGATAGGAAGTGGGCACAAACGTACCACTGGTCGCTTGTACGTGCCATTTTTTGTTTTAATTAGGGCTACGCGTACAATGCCATCCTGTCCTGGATATGTTTCAAGAATGATTCCTAGTGGCCAATACAGGGGAGGAGAATTGTCATTCATAACTAAAACTACAGTACCAACTGATACCGGTCGTGAATCCGTATTCCACTTTTCGCGCTCCTGAAGGGTGTGTAGGTATTCCATTGACCATCGTCGCCAATAAGATTGGACGAGTTTATCTAAAAATTGATAACGCGAGAGCCTATGAATACGCTCTTCTCTAATTTCAGCAGCAGGTAACGACCGCAAAGGTACCGTATTTAAAAAATGAGCCGGTGTAAGCGGCATCGGCTCGGATGGATCAGAACTCAGCAACCCTAATGGTCGCGAATTTAAAACTGATTCGATCTGACATAACAAAGTATTAAGCTCTTCGTATGATAACACCTGGGCACCAATCACGCGCAATAGGTGAGTTTTAAAGGATTTGACTGCCGCTTCCCAGCTACCTCCCCAGTGAGGTGCATTTGGTGGTATAAACTTCCAATTTATCCTATTATTTACTAACTCGTTTTTGCAGACTTCAGAAAATTCATTACTTTTTATAAGACTTCGCAAATGAGAATGTGCTCCTACGAAATTAGTTCCGTTGTCGGAATACAAGGTGTCTACTGGACCTCGGCGGGAGATAAACCGTTTGAGGGCGTTCAGAAAGGTGTCCGTAATCAAATCCGTGCAGATTTCTACATGGGTACCCCGGGTACTTAAACAGATGAAAACGCAAATATACATCTTTTGGGCCTTTGCACCACGCTTTCGAACCATGGTTACGTTAAGCGGGCCACAATAGTCAACGCCTGTGTGCGCAAAGGGTTTAGATACTTGCAACCTGCACTCTGGTAGGTTAGCCATTACGGGCGGAGCAACAACTCTAGGCCGAACCCTAAAACAGAACATGCAACTATGAACGCGCGAGCGCACTAATCCCCTAGCAGATAGTATCCAATAGCGTTGTCTTAGGAGAGACAGTAAATGATTTGGACCGGCATGACAATTCTTGCGATGGACAAAGTCCACAATGAGATTCACGATCTGGTCTTTACGGGGAAGCAGGAATGGGTGCTTGTGATCAAACGTAAGCTCACTATTTTCCAGTCTACCTCCAACACGTAACGCTCCATCCACTAAAAAAGGCCTAAGATGTTTGATTGCCTTTGATGAGCAAGCCCCTCCTGCTTGACATGCCTCAATGATATCAGGAAAATGGACGCGTTGTGTATCTCTCACCACTGTCAGCTCCGCTCGATCCAAGTCTTTAATTGTAATTGGGCCCTTCGTTGCCAAACGTCTTATAAAACGAAGAACGTAAACAGTTACCCGCAATAGTCTAGTCCAAGACGAAAACCTCTGAGCTAGGCCGTAAAATAACGGCTTGGCCGTGCAAACGGCAGGTTTTAGTTTCCGGCCATTCGGAATCCACACTTGATACAAAAGGCTTAATAGGCCATTTCATGTATGGAAGCCTAGCCCATGAAGGACCCTGTAGCCATAAGGGATGAGTCAACAACTGGGAAGGGGTAAGTCCCCTTGATAAACAATCGCTCGGGTTTTCTTTTCCAGCAATGTGGTAAAAATGTTCCGGCGCCAAATTTTGTTGAATTTTCGCAACGCGGTTTGCCACAAAAATCTTCCACTTATGGGGACTAGAATGAATCCAATGGAGAGTGACAGTAGAGTCTGAAAAAGCATACACTGGACCAATCTTGACACGAGTTACATAATGATCCATAATGACTCGTACTAATTTCGACATTAAATGAGCGGCGCAAAGCTCTAAACGAGCTAATGATATAGATTTTACTGGGGCAACCTTTGATTTTGCGCATAGGAGACGTAGCGTCACATTTTTATCTGTTGTAACGTGCAAGTAAATCACCGCACCATATGCCTTCTCACTCGCATCGGCAAACCCTAATAAAGAGACTGTGCAAGATTCTACCACACCGACATGGCGAGGAATCTGCATTTGATTAAGCAACGGTAGTTCCTGTAGAAACGCAGCCCACGCGCTTACAACGACTTGAGGGGGATCTTCGTCCCAATTGACCTTTTCGAGCCATAGCCTTTTGATTAAAAGCTTAGCGTACAGGATCACTGGAGCTGCAAATCCTAATACGTCCCACAAACGGGCCACCACTGACAATATGTTTCGCTTAGTACAACGCTCCGGACTTGAGTTTACTTCGAACGAAAAGATATCCGAACCGGGATCCCATTTAACCCCCAGAACCTTCTGATAAGACCCGTCATCGAAGTTGACGCCACTGGGCTGCAAGTGTCCTTCGGGCAAAACCTTCAGCAGGTCCGGAGAGTTACTAGACCACTTTAACAATTCAAAACCACCAGCCTTGAACATTGCTACCAACTCACTTACGGTCTCAACTGCTTTCGACATAGAAGAGGAGCTTGAGGCAATATCGTCCATATAATAATCCCCTCTTTGAATTACGTCAGCAGCACTTGGATAATTAGAGCGTTCGTCGGTCGCTAGCTGCTGTACAGTACGTAAGGCTAAATAAGGACTCACAGATAAGCCGAAACACACTCGTTCAAACTCAAACATTTGCAGCGAATCACCTGCATTGAACCGGTATAACATCCGCTGATATTTTCTAAACTCTGGGTGAACCCGTATCTGAAGATACATTTGCTTTACATCACTGCAAAAAGCCACCGGAAAGAGCCTAAAATTTAGCAATACAAGAAACAACTCTGACTGTAAATTTGGCCCAGGGTTCAGAATAGAGTTAAGTGAGACGTTATTATCCGCCGCAGCGCTAGCGTCTAGTACCAAGCGTAAACGCGTAGAGACCTTGTCGTTCCGCACGACGCCGTGGTGAGGGATTACGTAACCTTCGTCCTTTAATTGACCAGGCACCGGAATTAAATACCCTTTCTGAATGTAGTCATACACAACATCATTGTAAGCAGAGTGGAATTCCGGTGACGAATTAAATTTCCTTTCCAAGGACCAGAAACGCTTCTGTGCGTTAAACAGGGATTTGCCTAACTCAGTAGGACTAATCTTAAACGGTAGGGCTACAGAGTAGCGGCCTGTCGAATCACGAGTCGTGGTTTTATTGTAATTGTCTTCACACTCCTGCTCCTCTATGCTGAGGAAGGAAGAGGTACTAGAAGGTACTTCTTCTAGCTCGAAAAATCTTTCAACCAATTTATTTAGCGGAGCACCCGTGTATGCGCAGAGCGCAACGGTATTTCCTACAGAATGCTGAACATCTAAAGGCGCGGTACCCAAAAGCAAATACCCTAGCGTCGTTTGCACAGCGTCGGGTGTCCCCGCAGGGCCATGGACGCGGCCGGACAACAGCAAAGCTCCAAATAAATCTGCTCCTAAAAGTAAGTCGATTTCTCCCGGAATGTAGTAACTGTCGTCCGCCAGCGGAACGTCGGATAGGAATTTTAGCTTCGACACGTCAATCGGCGCAGTAGGTAAACAAGCTGTCACGTGATCGACAACTAGCGGCTGAATGTCGTAAGCAATATTGTTGTCAAAACGGGAACAAATTTTCAAATGCGCCTTACCTTTAGTTTGGTTAGCAGCACCACCGAAACCATTAACCACTATCGGCGTTTCTTCTGAGTCATAGCAATAGTTCAATGAAAGCCGCTTACAACAATCAACCGTTATAAAATGATTTTGAGCCCCCATGTCAACCAAACAACGCAGGATATGTGATTTTCCGTGAATGTCTACAACTACCACACGGGCCGTAGCAAGTAACACGGTGGTGGGCTCAGGCGATATAATGTTAGCCTGTAAATAATTATGCGTCACTTGCGCAATATCCGTCGCGAGCGCAGACGTCTCAGCGGCGGGAGCGGACGGCCGCGGCGAGAGCGAGCGCGGCGGTATGCGCGAGCCGCCGTCGTCGGCGCCGCAGTAACAGGAGTCTGGGCGAACCTCGGCTTCTTCCTCGAACACACACAGGGCAGAACCCTGCGGTAAAGTCGTGGCCATTGCCATCGACGTATTATCTATAAAATGCAACAATGAATGATGTGTGCTCGACTTACAACTTTCACACACCTGACTAGAACGACAGGTAAATGTTTTATGCCTACGACTAAGGCACTTTACACAAGTTCTATTCCTTTTAATTAAGTCAAAGCGCTCCCGCGGGCTTAGTTTTTTAAACTCTGCACACTGATAATAATGCTCATGTCCTGAAGTACACAAACTACAAGGAGGTAAGACGTCGTTGGAAGCGACTAACGCTTGAGTGCGCTTTGCAGGTCCGGGTTTTGTGTAAGACGCTTTCTGAGAGCGAACCGTCGATGAACACGGACTCGAAGCGCTAGGATCTCCTCTACGTTCTAGTATTTTTGCCTGTTCTTTAATGAAAGTAACAAAGCTTTTATACGTAGGTAGCTTTACCGAGCGCACAGAATTCTCAAACATTCGTGCAGTCTCTGGATCGATTTTCTTAAGACCTAGATGCAAAAATATAAACTCTTTTTTGTCATCTATGTTCAATTTGTCAAAAGCTGCGACGGAATTTACAAAGTTATCAATAAAGTCATTTAACCCCGCCGCCGTGGGCGCACTCAGTTCCTTGTAGGTAAATACCTCGTTTAAATATGTCGAGCCCAACAACCGAACGTCTTCATACTTATCTAACAGGGTTGAATAAATCAGTTGGTAATTTTCTCCACTTGGAATTATACCGGCAATCGAACCTAAAGCCTTTCCAGAAAGTTGTCCGCATAAATAAAACACCTTTTCCGAATTTGACAGCGACTCATTCTTGTGTACGGTGCTATTAAAACAATCAATAAAGGAGGCAAACTTCCTTTGATCGCCGTCGAAGTTTGGCAAAACTATAGGCGGCAATTTTAGGTTCCGCTTCAGAGGCTCAGACTGAGGCGAGACGCCCTCAGTCTTGTTACCAGTCACTTCGTTTAAATCGTGCTTTATATGCGAATGCATCATTTCAAATGAATCGCAAACCTGAAACGAGGGAACGTACTCTGAGTCTGCTTCAATGCGTGCCATGTGAAGTTGCTTCACTAAGTCATTAAACTCTAAACGTTGAGTATCTATGCATGCAGCTCGCGACATGAAGTTCTGTCGCTTTTCAACCGAATCTACACCTTTAGACACATCGTAAACAACTTGTATTCTAGCGAAATAGGCTTGAATTTGCGCTTCTAACAATTTAATATTAGGCCCAATGTCGTCGTTTCGTTTGCCCTTTTTATCTTGCGACATTGTAAGCCACAAATAATAAAAAGAAAATGAAAAAAGAATGTACACACACAAAATGTAATATGTAAGCCAATCGTGGCTTCCTATTTTACCTACTTATATATAAAAACAATGATACCGAGAGGCGAGAACACTACCTACTTACAAGATCAAACCGATCAAAATCGGTTCAGCGGTTTAGCCGTGAAAGCGTAACAGACAGTCAGACAGACAGACAGAGTTACTTTCGCATTTATAATATTAGTATGGATGGATAGTATGGATTAATGCCTATTTTCCTTGGTCACGGCATCTCGCTTTCTGAACGGCTAGACGAATTTCGCTAATTATTTTTTTATGTTTTTTACTGTCAGAAAAAGGTTCTTATTTTTTTCTTCAATTTCAAACTTAATTTCTTGTGAAAGAAAAATAAAAAGTTACGTCTTTAATTCACGCGGACGAATTCGCGGGCAAAAGCTATGACTTTTCTGAGAGAAGAAATAGCCTACCAGGAAAAAGAGTGCCTACTCAGTACTTATGCATTACGTATCCGATATAGAAAATCTTGTTTTACAAAACATAATCTATAAATTTTGAGTAGTAAAATAAAGTTTAAGAAAATATGCGACAAAGGAGATCCGCTTCATTAAAAAATCCTTTCAGGTAAAATATTAGTGGTAAATTATGGGAATGGTTAAAAACCCGTCAGGAAAAATAAGCTATTGGAGAAAATATACAGTGGTAAATTATGCAAATGGTTAGAAAACCTACTAGGAAAATAAGCTATTGAAAAATAAATATATTGGGAAAATATGCGAATGGTTAGAAATGCTTTCGAGAAAGGAAGCTATTGAGAAAAAATAAAGTGGTAAAAATTGCGTATGGCACACGGAAAAAACGATTTCCGGAAAATGGAGTACACACTCAACGTTTTGTGGACGCCGAGGAAGCTGTGGCTGCGTTTCAAAAGGACGGCGAAGGGACCCCTAAGGACGAGTGGACAAAGTGCTTTTCTCAGTGGTCCCATCGGATGCAGCGATGTATTGACATGAATGGACACTATTTTGAAAAGTTATAATAAAAGTAATAACTTGCTAGTTTACTCGGTTTTAGATTTTCTAAGAACTTTCAGTTTGACCCTCGTATTGCGTTATAGCAGAGAAGTTTATGGAAAGCCGTAAACGGCTATTTTTTTTTGTTAGCCAGGGTGGTAAACTTGGGGACTGTCGAAAGCAGTCCCCATACAAAATATTAAGCAAAGTCAGGGCTGGCAAACTAGGAAAATAAATACAAAATTTAAAAATGCCTATTTTATCTTCGATCTTTTGAATACAATTCTAATTCAAGAGGTAACTGTGTAATTTAATACCTACCAATATTTTATTGTAATATGTACGTGTGAGATCAATGATCGTTTAATGAACGTACTACCCGTGGTCCCACTTCTCCATTCGCTTTCGTCAGAAATTCGGTATCGTCTTGGGTCGTCCCGTTCGTTTTTTGTAAAGTTCTTAAGTCGTCTGATTCTGATTTCGTCATCCATTCTTCATTCGTCACTTTCGGTGGTAGTCTTTGTCGTCTTTGGTCATATTCGTTGTTTGTCTTTTTCTTATTCCGGGTCATCCCGCTAATAGTCTTCATATTTTTTGGTCATGATCGTGTTAGTCTATCTCTTTTTTAGTCTCATTCGTTATTCGTCCTATCGCCTTTGGTCTTATTCTAGTTCGTAGTTTTCTTATTTGGTCTCTTTAGAAATTTATCTCACTCTTTATTGGACACATTCACTATTTGCCCCGTTTGATATTCGCAATTTTACTTATTTTTTCTGGCCTGTTATTCATGAAAATCGCAAAAATAGAAATTATAAAAATTGTTAAGTATAAAAAAATCTACTATCCTTAGTCAGGGGGTTCCACTCCTTTGTACGAGCAATTCGGCACCTATTAAATAGTGATCTGGGGTTCTAGACAAAACGCTTCGATATCCGTTATCGAAATTTGCTATCGAGAAAATGTATGAAAGTGACAAATCCTGATAAATGCCGTCGTTGTTATCGTTATGTGTCCAGTAACGAAATAGCGGAGGTTGTATAACTAAAGCGGGCATTGAGACGAAAACCGAATAAGACGAATGATGAATGGCCCTACAAACGAAAGTGACTTAACGTGTCGAGAAAAAATGTGACGAGTAACGAATGAGACTAAAAAATAAAAAGACTAACACCGAACATGTCAAAAGAAGAAGAGACGAACATCGAATGAACCTGAATAAGAATAAAACAAACAACAACCATGGACCAAGATGGCAATGACTAAAAGCGAAAGTGATGAATGAAGAATGGATGACGAAAGCAGAATGAGACAGAACTTGACAAAAAACGTATGGGACAACTCAAGACGGTACCAGAAATTCGTCATTAATCGTTTTGATTTCGCAAAAGTAGGTAGGTTAGGTTTGTTAGTTTATTTAAATGCTCGAAGGGCAAATGACCCTGAAATAGGAGCCCTGCCACGAGGCAGGGCTCCGTCGAAACGGGCAGTGGGACGAAGTAATGGGACCACGGGTCGCGGCCCGTTTAATTATAACTAAGGATAAATCTAGCATGTTAAAACAAAAGGTATTTGACCCATTGCTTCCAAAATCGATGTATAGGGATCTGTCATCTGTGATCGGTCTCCGATAACGAATCAGTTAACAAAATTAGGAAAAGTAGCCCCTGCCAGTAAAATTAGGTATAAACATAATTTTAGCATTTTAAGAAGTCCTTATTCTTCGTTAGTTACACGTTTCGGATTGCCTAGCAACTGCACTACCACAGTATCAAATAAAACTGAAGCATAACGTTTTCAACGCTATGTCAAATATAAAACCAGAGCGAATGTCAACTTTGCCTCATAGATACTAAGGTCTTTTTTACGCTGCTGTCAACCATGACGGGAATATCCGTCACTGGCGTTGAAAAGGTTAAACAAACCTAATTTATTTATCGGCTGCTTTTTAACCTTAATTACAAATTACTCACTGAAGAATACTTTCGCCTGCTACATGTTCGGAAAGCTTTATTGTTAAATTTTATAATGTAATGAATAGCTTTTTTTACATAAACTATCGGGAAACATGGGCTTTGTACGATGAAACTGATTTTGTTCAATAATGTCGTACATTTTCTCTACATATTGGACAAAATCATCCGGTGGTACAACTAGTAACCTTCGGTTAGCATCTTTGCTGTGTTCTCTGTATCTCATGAAGTGACTTTCAGTACTTTAAGTTGTGGACGGTTTGATTTGGTTTCATATATGATTTCAAACTTTGACAATCGTTGTGGCGTTCGGGACTTTTCTTTTACATAGAGATAGCCACAGAACCCCAGATATCGATTTCGGAAGCAAACAGTCGAATAGCTAAAAAGTTCAAGATGACGGCTAGTTTTTCTCATGCTGTCAAGGGATTCGTTGTCGGAGACCACACAGGGCCTCTATTCAGGTGCGTTAAAACGATATCGTGTTTGACACGTTTAAGAATCGTTTATATCACAGTCGCCATTATTGTAAATGACATAAGAGTTATCAAAACGTTGACAAAACGGAAACAGGTAAAAAACGATATCGTTATAACACTTATAACTTATAACCCACTTGAATAGAGGCGCAGATCCCCAGATATCGATTTTGGAAGCAATCAGTCGAATAACTAAAATGTTCAAGATGGCTGCTACTTTTCCTCATACTGTCGACGGATTCAACAGCCGTATACCCCCAGTATATTATACTATTATTTGCGTATACCAATACACTCGTGTCATCTTTATAAAGAAAGAATATTCTAAAATGTAAAGGTAACCGGATTGTCTCGACACGACAATCGCAACAATATTCAAAGTCAGTCTCGTTAAAATTTGTCACTTTTTTATAACAAATGTCAAATTTTAACGAGACGTCACATTTTAACGGGACGTTTTGAATATAGGAACCCAGGGTTAGCTATATTATACTGCGGCTACACAGAGTATAAGCTCCTGCCCTAAAACCCTAAACACCCTAAACTTAGCAAAATTTTGTCTTGCTCAGGCTACCTAGTTTATCAGTCTGGTGGCGTTAAAATAAGGTTGAAATAAAAATGATAAGTGAATTTGTTTTACTTTTTTTTTGCTACGTCCGTCTTTGTGATCGCGAACGATGTCCCGGCCTTTTCGAATCCCGCAAGCGATCCCGGGACCGACGTCGCTTTTCTCGTCGGTTTGAGTCTCTATGATTTCTTTCTCTGGAACGGGAGCGTTTTCGTCCGGGGATCTCGACTTCTGGCGATTCAGACCATCTCCAAGAGTTGGGTGGAGTCCTTCGTCTTCTAAAACAAAAATATACGTGTATTTTTTGGGCACGTTAACTCAATATTTCTTAAATGATACCCACAAATATTTATTTTCTATCAAAATAGGATGCCACCAAGGGGTCTAATCGTATAAGTACTACCTTACAGATTTTCATTCTTATTCCATAGTGGTAAATTTTATTGGGTTACTATCAAATTTAACTTATCGCCAAAGGACAATATAGCTCAAACCTCTTGATTGTGTTGTTACGAGGGTGGTATGATAAGTAATGAGCCTTGAAGCTACGCGGTTTGGCTGAATATTAAAAATGTCTTTGCCTACATCCGCCATCTTGGACGCGGGAAAATTGATAGTTTCAAATGATTCCGTCAATTACTTCATGACTTATAGTTTTTTAAACAGAACGAGTGGCATTGTTTGTGTAAAATGGAAAAAGAACAATATCGATCAGTGATTCGCTTTCTGTTTTTGAAGGGGAAAACGCGTGATGAAATTAAAACTGAGTTAGATACCGTATATGGCGATGCTTCACCTTCTATTGCCACAGTAAAGCGGTGGTATAACGAGTTCAGAAATGGAAGAATATCTGTGTTTGATGAGGCCCGCCCAGGACGTCCAAATGAGGTTACCACGAAGGAAAACATCAACAAAGTCCGTGAAATGTTGATGAACGATCGTAGACTGAAGTTGAGGGAGGTAGCTGAGGTATGTGGCTTGTCACTGGAGCGTGTACAAAATATTGTTCATAAACATTTGGGAATGAGGAAGTTATCGGCCCGATGGGTACCGCGTTTGCTAACAGAAGAAAATAAGCAGAATCGTGTAGCCACTTCCAAAGAGTGTTTGGCACTATTAAAACATAATCCGAAAGACTTTTTTATGCGTTATGTTACCGTGGACGAAACGTGGATCCACCACTATACTCCCGAAACAAAACAACAGTCCAAGCAGTGGACCTGCCCCGGCGAAAATGCTCCAAAAAAAGCAAAAACGGTTCCGTCGGCCGGGAAGGTTATGGCGACCGTTTTTTGGGATTCCTAAGGAGTTATCCACATTGACTATTTAGCGAAGGGAAGAACGATCACGGGGCAATATTACTCTGATTTATTGTCTCGATTTGATGAAGAATTAAAGAAAAAACGGCCCCGTTTAGCCCGCAAAAAAGTGTTATTTCACCAGGATAATGCTCCGGCCCATTCATCTCACATCGTCAAGGCCAAACTGGATCAATTGGGCTACAAAATACTGCCGCACGCTCCTTATTCGCCAGATTTAGCCCCGTGCGATTTCTTCTTGTTCCCAAACATGAAATCTTGGCTCGGAGGCAAACGCTTCATGTCAAATGAAGAGGTCATAGAGGCCACAGAGGAGTATTTTGCAGAGTTTCCGGAGACATATTTTTTGGAGGGCTTAAAGAAGTTGGAGACGCGTTGGGATAAGTGCATACTTTTGAAAGGGGACTACGTAGAAAAATAAAAACAAAAAATAACAGAAAAAAAAATTTTTTTCTTGGGTAGGCTCACTACTTATCATACCACCCTCGTACTATATAGACATGAACGCTAAATATCTCTTTGCAAAACGGCTGGATGTTAGAATGTTACAATTTAATTTACTGTCGTTTGGAAACGTCTTTATCTTAGAATGTCTATATTACTTGAAAGACATGTTTAACAAGTGGCAAGTGTTGATATGGCACTTGATAATTAAAACTCCTTTTCGCACAATATATTATTATACCGGGTGTTGCCTGTAATAGGAGCAACAAATAATTTTCGATAATCTTACGGACCATTTATATTTCCAAATGTTTGGATACTTGCTCATTTTAATCCTGAGACGTACTGCTAAATTGACACTTTGCTGACTAAGTATTCTACTTTCATGTCGTCCAGCTGAATTGACTCTTTGCTGACGGTGTATTTTACTGTAATGTCATTTAGCTGAAACGGTCCTTTGGCGATAAAGCTAATTTAATAGTAACCCATTTAATTACACACATAGAAACATACATACTCTTACACTCATACCACATACACATGCAACATGCACAATAATACAGCAAAAGCAGTTTGTTGGGTTCGGTAGTCAAGTGCTGATCCTCATGCGTGATATAGAAATATCTTTATGTGTATCGGAATGAATATATTGTGATTGATAGTCGATTAATGCAATGTACCTTTCAGATTCCTGGCCGTAATTAAGCGGAAATAAATTATTAGGATTTCTGAAGACGTGTAAAAAATTACACGCGCGACCCTTTGGACAACGCCGCGTTGATTGGAGACCTAGAAGTGAAAGAAAATTACTCTAATTCAAATCAATAAACGAACACTAATGCAGAGAAAGAGGTCGAGCTTGTATAGAGTATGGAAATGTATATTTGTAAAATTGAAGGTCCCGCGGCATAATTTACCACAAATAGCATTTTTCCATGAGTTTATTCGACAAAACTGCAGCGAAAGTTGTTTGCCACCAAACCAGCGCGTGTGGAGCGCCCGATATGCCGCTACAGCACATCGCAGTTTTCTAAATTCTATGTAGGTATTACCACGAAGATGCTTCTCGTAATTGTTGCAAACCTGAAATAAAATTCCGTAAGTATGCTTTACTGAATAGCCGACAAATGTAATCAAAAAGTCACTGCAGTTTTGGACCGCCTATATGCTATAAATGTATGAGTATGCCGCCCTTATACCAAAGAAGGCGGCTAACTGCATAGTAATAGTAGAAACATTTTAAATTTAATTTGGTTACCAATAAGGTAGAAATAGAAGGTAGGTAGGTATAGAATACTTGAACAACAACATTGCTCTCAGCCGCCTTTGGTATTACGGCAATATGTAAAATATGTACCCTATATATGCCTTTGCCCAGCAGTGGGACATTACAGCCTGTTAAATAAATAATATGTAAACTCTTTATTACTTAAAATAAAACAATTGTATCAGTTAATTAAATAAATGTAAAAAGGTGAAGGACGGTAAGGGGGTGATAAATCGTATGAGGCTCAAATCGGGGGTTTGGAATGGATATCAAGTGTATTTGTTGGTACAGCGCGCGAAACCGAATAAGAAAACATTTTACTTTTAAATCACTCTTCTGCACTTCGCGTTATTTGATATATATTTGGTAGCATCATACTGCAAAATACACGTGATAGCTTAAAACCTCATCAAAGACAACCATTCGTATTTGGGGTGGGGTAAGACTATTTCATGTAGGCAAGGTCAATTTCGCGAGTTCCTCTGAAAAGACGAATTGAATGTGTCCACAACCGGCATAAGAAATCAAAGTCAGTGCACATATGTGATATACACCGTGTTTTTTTTGATTTACGATAACTTCGGCATATTGTTAGGTACACGTATAGAAACTACGTGGTACATTAGATTTTAAAATATTGCAAAAAAAATAAAAAAAAATGTTTAGAACAAAGTAATTAAATGTTGTGTCTTCAATCATTCTAAAAGGGTCTTTAGAGTTAACTCATAGTTAGTGTCAAATACGTCAAGTCAGCGTGACATACACACACATAAGTAAAGATAACACTTGACAGGTGCACGATCGCTTGACTTGGCGGGAAGTATCTTGCTTACTGTGTAAGAGGTCACCGGTTCGATTCCCAGGTGGGTCTCTTTTATTTATTACAGTTTTTTTTATAAATTGATATTTTAACTACCCAGTATTTAACAATAACGTGCGTATCATAATTACATTTTAGGATAGTTACATTTTTATCGTCGGTTGAGTGCAAACAAGCACCCTAAAATAACAAAACAAATTGAAAATTTCTTTATTTCATAAATGGATTTAGCAAATTGCTCTAATTTTTAATATTCTCATTCATCATAACTAATTACTTAATGGTTTATAAAATGAAAAAAATTCGTTGCGTTGTTTAAAATAATTTTATTTAAAATTTAGAGTAAATGGCCGCACAAACATCAACAGTCATTTTATTTATTAGGCACCTTATGATTTATTACAATGAAAAACCTAGCATTACTTAAAACTGTAAAAAAACATATCAACGGTATCAAACAATGAGTATAAAAACAAATATCGTGCGTATTTACAACGGATTTCACAAAACTGTTTAGAAATCCTTCAAGCGGCATGGTCTGCAGATCATAAGTTATCACAAAGAACGAAATCACCTTCTGTTGAGTAACAACTTTTCAAGTATTTAGTACAAATAAACATACGGGCACTTTTAACACAGGATTAGCCAAGCAAAGAACGATACTGTGGGTGACCGAGGCAGAAAAAACAAGAGCTTTGAATAGTCAATTATGTACGTGTCTCGAACAATTTTTTTTCTAAAAGAGCACGAAATTTGGTCAGGACGTCTTCGTCCGCGTGGAGCTCGTTTAAACTGTTCCCGAGGGATCAGTGTAGCCTTTATTCATCCTGAAAGTCCGTTCTAACTATTGGTGACACAATGTTTGAAATCGGCACAGTAGTTTTTGAGTTTATCCATTACAAACATACACACATACAAAAATACAAACCTCTCCTCTTTATAATAATATGTTTATCCTGAAAGTCCCTTCTAACTATTGGTGAAAGAATTTTTTAAAATTGGCACAGTAGTTTTTGAATTTATTCATTACAAACGTACACGCACATTGGATAGCTACATTATTAATACCATAACCAAAGAACCTTTTATGATAGCTAAGTACCTAATGTGAATGTTTGAACCATCAAGAAGCCTAAGCTATTCAACCTAAACAACCAAATTAAATTTATTTAAACTAATGTGAATGATTTTCAAAATGACCACCTTCATGCTCTAAACAAAGGTGTAATCGTGTGCGTATCTGACGATTTAAATTAACTTCAGTAGAACGCATGTCATCAGCTACTTCCCGAATCCTTATGAGTAAATCTTCTCGTGTTGAAATTGGTTTTGAATATACACGCTCTTTAAGAGTTCCCCAGACGTAAAAGTCCAGGGACGTTAGATCGGGAGACCGAGGACACCAAGCAAGGGTTGGACTACCGCGTCCAATCCACCGGCCGGCGAAATTTGTATTTAAATATTCGCGTACGCGAAGAGCAAAATGTGCAGGTGCCCCATCATGCTGTATCCAATGTGTACGTAGCGTTTGTAATGGTAATTCTTCAAAGTAATCCATAGAATGGAGAGATTGTAAAAAATCCAAGTAATTTTCACCGTTCAGTCTGCTTGGAATTTCTACGGGACCTATCAGTTGGTTATTTAAAATTCCTGCCCACATATTGACCGAGAACTCATGCTGAAAAGAAGACTCTCTGGCTAGTTTAGGGTTGTGCTCTGACCAATGATGGAAGTTTTTTGTATTCATAATACCTGCTCTTGTAAATTGTGCCTCGTCCATCCACAATATTTTCCCGATGAGTTGTGGATCTTCTGTCAAAAGTGCGTTCATTCGATGGCAGAATGCAATTCGTGAAAAGTTATCGTGCGGCAAAAGGCCTTGCACTTTGCGATAATGATATGGATGTAGACCATACCGCTTCCAAACTCTCCAAACCTTATCGTGATTTACATTGTAAATTTGCCCCACACGTCTTGTTGACAAGATCGGATCTTCAATTATTGCGTTCATGATCCCGTCTTCGTCCTGTACTGTCAAATTAATATCCCTTTCGTGAGGAGTCTTTTTTAAACCCTGTTCTCTAAATCGTCGGTGTAACTGTAACAATAATAATTACGGTTTGTTTAACATAAAATAATCTTAACATAGTATAAATTAAAGTCGCTTCCGGTGTCTGTCTGTCTGTCCCTATGTATGCTTATATCTTGCAAACTACGCAACAGATTTTGATGCGGTTTTTTTTAATAGATACTTAGAGTGATTCAAGAGGAAGGTAAAAAATAATAAAGGAAGGTAATATTCCCTCGGGAACCGCGTAAACGAGCTCCACGCGGACGAAGTCGCGGGAACAGCTAGTTACTAATAAATGAAGGAATAAAGTACACATTAGAAATACTTACATTTATGAACGTATGAGGGTTAGGCGTCCGTCGGTCGGGATAACGCCGCCTATATTCTCGTGCCGCTTCAGAAGCATTGCCGTCACATAAGCCGTAAATAAAGTGCATTTCAGCTTCTTCCTCAGGACGATAATTAAAACGAGGCATTTTTTCTTCTTCTTCTTTTTTAATTAATGGCGGTCCACACAGTGATTTCGCCAATGTCAAGTGAATAGAGTAAATCAGTAATAAACAGAATAAATCAAAAGTAAAAGCCGGGCATTTTTCAATCGGCCATCTTCCCTCCCCGAAGGTTACCGGAATCCGAGGCATTTTTTATTTATATGATTTACATTTCCTTGACATTGTCAGTTTACATTGACACGTAGGTATTCAATATCATAGACATAATCATTAGTGTGTTTATGATTATTCGTAAATAGGTTTTACTAGCCCTCCTAAGACTTCGCGAATTAACGTAAAGCAAGATAGAAGATAGGGCGTCGTTATAGGCGGTTTAACCCTCTTTGATGAAAAGAGACAGCTTTCAAAATACAGCAGTTACTGAGGACTAGGAAAACCAACTTGAATTTCATTCAATTTAATGTCATGTGAATACTCGTATACGTAACATAAGATACCTATTTTCTTTAACCTTCGTGTTGTACCTATAAACCTAAAAATTGAAAACTCTTTACTCATAATAGGTAATTAAAAGAAAATTGTTAGGTATCAATTAAGAGCCTTTTACATTAGTTTAACGTGATTAACTGATTAATTTTAATAATTGAATATCTTTATAACCGTACGAGTTATCATATGTCTGTCTTCGGGAAATTAGCTTAATTTGACTTGAAGAACGTGCCCTTAAAGTTATCGTAAATAAAAAAAAAACACGGTGTATTACGATATGTTGTACATGAGTTTATGGCATAAGTGAGGCGGCCACAACTGCAGCGCCCTTTTAAATTAAAGTATGGATTACATAATTGTTACAAACCTCGACATCTCTTGGCACCTCAGAGGTGATGATGTATGTAATACAGATGAGATACCCCTCTGAAGTTATTTCATGAGTATTATTGCTGCATTTAAATTGACCCAATTAACTAAATTAAAGAAGGCCTTACCTTTATATATTTAATTTAATTTAATTGAACCATAGTTGTTTAAAGGATACATCATATTCACATGGTTTCAATTCACTCCACTCATTACTTACTTTGAATTGTACTATTTGGCCGAATTTCTCAAATTCAGGAAGGACATCATAGAAAAATTCTTTAAAATCCTTGTAAGTTTCACTAAACTCATACTCTAACAAGGCATCTGAATCATACTCATTGTCTATTGCATTGTTAATGCCAAAATGAGCAAAAAAGTTAGCAGCTAAAATCACCTGAAACAAAAGCAAATATGAAGCAGAGCATATAGACATAAAGTTTATTTATTATAAAAAGATAAAAGAACATCAAAATAATTTCCAAAATCACAAACTCAGCATCAACAGTGTGGCAAAGGCGCACCATCGTCGAAGCCAAATAATTTGGCTAGCGGTCTGAATTTAAATCGCGTTCCACAAATAATAATAATGCGTGATCTTATTAACCATCCCATTACTAAGCTTAAAGATCTGTCCCATCGATCAGCAATAGCTTCTCCGAGGTGTTTGACAAATACACTACGTGGGTCACTAAATAAGTTTTGAGATAAGAAAAAACTCTCTAATATATAATCACAATTTATTTTTCATTTTTTCGAAGTACTCTCCACGATGCTCTATACAAACTTCCATTCGTCTAAACCAACTCTGGACAACTTTTGCCAGTCTTGATCTGAGATGTCAGAAATGGCTACTTCGTAGGGAGCGACGGCTTCTTCGGCACTCGAAAAAAACTTTCCATTATTTTTTTTCTTTGACAGTTGGGAACAAAAAGAATCACAAGGAGCTAAGTCAGGGCTGTAGGGTGGGTGAGCTAGGGTTTCAATACCAGATTCCTCAAGAAGCGCCTTCGTTCTGAGGGACGTATGTGAAGAAGCGTTATCGTGATGCAGCATGATTTCTCGAAGCCCGGCCGTTGGTCTACGCTCTCGCACAGCTTGAATAACTTTCGGCAATGCTACTGTTGTGTACCATTCCAAATTAACTGACCTACAATTTTTCAGCAGGGATTTCAATAAGTGTCCACTCCGAGCAAAAACATTTTTTTACCAACATTACGTGGTCTTTGCAATTTTGTTGGTAACCCTCCGTCTGAGTAGACCCAGACCGAAGATTGCTTCTTACTTTCGGGGTCATACTGATAGATCCATGTTTCGTCACCAGTAATGATTTCCGAAACTCGTCTCGACGCCCCGTTTTCAAAACGTTGACGCATTTCACGGCACCAACCAACACGAGCATGTTTTTCAGTTTCGGAGAGCAATCGCAGGATCCAACGACGACAAAGCTTCCTGACTCCTGAGATTTTGGTGTAGGATGGTGTTCACACTCCCCGAAATAATGCCCAGGATCTTCTCGATGTCTTTGTACGTAATTCGTGGGTCTTCCCGTACCAGCATTTCAGTAGTCCACACATTTTCTGCAGTTACTGCTGTTTGCGAGCGTCCGCTTCTTTGATCGTCATCGAGGTAAGTTTTGCTCCTTTTAAATTCACTAAACCACCTAAAAATGATTGCCCGTGAAGAAGCAGACTCTCCCAATGCCGACTGTAGTCGTTGCAAACTTAACTGTTTGGTTAAACCAAATTTAAAATCGTAATAGATCATAGCACGCAAATGTTCGCGGTTAAGCTCCATCGTTTCAGCCAAAAAACGCGGGAAGCGTTGTAGTAAAATGACAGGAACATCGTATTTTTCTTTTAGATTAAAAAAATGGCTTATAGTATTCTATTTTAAAATAAATTTGCTTTTTAAAAAGATATAATACCCATGCGTTCCATTTTTAAATTTCGAGCATCTCAAAACTTATTGAGTGACCTACGTATACTACTGAAGCTATAAGAGAGTAAAAGTTGCATGTCGCATTTCAACAGCATTAGAATATTTAGCAGAGTATATAGAGATCATTGACTTAAGGGGGTCCCGATCCTAGACTAAAGTCAAAGTAGTACTGATATTACAATAAGTACATATTTTAAACATAATTTGAATAAAATGGTCTTACTTTACTAATACCAGGAAACTGATGATTTCTAGAACACTGATTTCCAAATCTGCAACACCCAGTTTTGATAAAAAATGGGCATGCTTCATGATTGGGTTTAGTTTCACTTGTAACAAGCAACTCTGCCGGAGGTTCATCAGAATCCCCAGAAAGAAACTGCTCTAACTTTTCCATAAAAGCCTGTTGTTTTCGTTGATTTTCTTCTTCAATTAATTTTAACTTTTTCTCTTCTTCTTCTTTAAACTTTTTTTCTAATTCCCTTTCCTGAAATAAGAGAATAATAAATACAATCCATTAAGTCATGAATCATGACAAAAATAAAATGAGTTATTAAATACAATCTTGTGTACCATTTTCAGCTTTGCTTCCTGCTCAAGACGTTTTTGATGCATTTTTTCTTTTTTTTGTTGTAGCTGATTCCAACGTTTCAAAGCTATTTTTTCAGCTTCAATCCATTTTTTATTTTCTGCTTTGTTTACTGCTTCAATTTGCTCTCTCTCAAATTTTTCAAAGCTATCATATTCTCTTAACCAAGTCTCATATTCATTTTGTGATGGGCTTGTAAATTTATCTAGGATATAAAAAGTAAATAAGAATATGATGTGATGTTGGCCAAAATAATCTTCTTTATTTTTATACACAAGTTGCGATTTAACGTCTAGTTTGTCTAGGGACGGATTTGGATCTTTTTTAATAAATTAGATTTACAATTTTGAGTATATCATTTACCTAAAGAGACTAGAACTCGTTTTTTTTTCGTTTAACTTATGTTTTAAAATAGCATAGCATTGTGATTTTCATTAACTTATTAACCCTTTGAATGATTGATGAAAAAAATCAAGTTCTAGTGTATTTGATAATTTAAACCGAAGTATTTTTTGTTTCATTTAAATGAAGATGTGTGGAAATTTCGCCTGCATACATTCCTAGTTTTCTACGCATACATAAGGTCAATATGTAAGAGTTAAAATCTTAATCTTAAGCAACAAGTGAAACCTAACCTATGAAATAAAAATTATTAATGCTAGTATCATTTTTGTTGATTTTGGAAGAGCGAGGCGTCCCACAGGCTTTGTACGAGGGCTGTTTGATAAGTCCGTTTAAAAAGTAAATATTTTTTTTTATGCAATTTAAGTTTATTTTTCAACATAGTCTCCTTTAAGGGCCGAACACTTATTCCAGCGAGTTTTCAATTTATTTATCCCCTCCAAAAAATACGATTTGTCGAGGTATGCAAAATAGCCGTTTACACCTGCGATGCAGTCCTCATTCGTAAAAAAATTGTTCTCCAAGCCATCTTTTCAAATTTGGGAATAGGTAGTAATCACACGGAGCTAGTAAGTCTGGTGAATACGGAGCATGCGGAACCAGCACGAAGCCCAACTCGTGTATTTTAGCCATTGCAATGTTTGACGTGTGTACTGGGGCAATGTTTTGATGAAAGAAGACTTTCTTGGGCAATTTATTTTTTCCAACAATTCGACATTAAAACTGTACAATAACTCAGCGTAATTACGGCCAGTGATAGTCTTCCGCTTTGCCATGATGATTCCTTCGCCATCCCATAAAACTGCCGCCATCACTTTCCCAGCCGACAAAATAGTCTTGTCTTCTTTGGGGCACTTTCACCAGTAGCCATCCATTGTTTGGATTGCTGTTTTGACTCGTTTGTAAAATAGTTGACCCAAGTTTCGTCCACAGTGACAAATCGACTCGAAAAATTTCGAGGATTACGCTTCCGCTTAGAAAATCGCTTTCGTTCGCGTTTTTGTTCGATCGTCAACAAACGTGGCACCCACCGTGCAGACAGCTTTGTCATAGCCAAATCTTTGTGCAGTATTTTATGTACTCGCTAAGTGGAGATGCCTACGTTATCAGCTATTTCACGCACCTTCACTCGGCGGCCGTCGAGTACAATATTATGGACTTCTTCAAAAACATCCTCAGTAATGACTTCGATTGGACGACTAGAGCGTGAAGCATCAGATGTGCTTGACCGAGCACGTTTAAATCATTTAACCAGTTATAAACAGTCTGCAATGTTGGTGCGTTAGTGCAATGAACAGAATCAAGTTCAGTTTTTATTGTGGCAGCACTGCAACCCTTCATAATAAAATCTTATATAACGGCACGAAATTCCGTTATTTGCATAGTTGTGGAAAATTTTGAAGTGATCACATTCAAGCAATGGTTTAAGTGTCAATTTCTTGTTTTTTTACTGAATTTGTGACAGTCTTCACTTGAACTATTGTACCTGCCAGTGTTAATAAGAAGGTTTAACTAATAGTTTTTAATTGGACTTATCAAACAGCCCTCGTAAGTCTTAGGCCGAGTTGTTTGATCAGTAGTTAAGTCAACTAATGGTTTAAATTCAAAATATGAAATTTAAAAAATCCCCGACTCAAAACAGTCTGTAAAAAAACCTCTAAAAAGTAAAAAATAATAAGTAGTGGCCCTATAATTTTACTTATAAGTAGGTTTTAATATTTTGATCCAAGCGTCGTCGCGTAGGTGTAAGGGCTGATTGTTAGATAAATAGGTAGTTAACGGAACACTGACACTAACTAAACTGACACGTCGGGGACCGGTAAGTAGCTGGGGTACGAGTATTTTATATTATTTCACGCCTAAGCAAGCTTCTAAATGACAATTGCAGCAAGTGTGATATACATTTTGACTCCTCGCTCAAGATTCGCAGGATCGTCCAAGATTAAACATAACTCTCAGTAACCTCTATCTGTAGTTCTAGTACCTTTGTAGTTCTAGTACCTTTTGTGTATTCTTTTTTCTCTTAACGCTATGTAGCTTACTTAGTTTTTAAATGCATGTGGTGTCAACCAGTAAGTAGCTGTGCAATTAGTTAGTACATTATTTTATTTAAGACTTCTTTAAAATGTATCATTGTAATAGCTGTTGGTAGACCAAATAAATAAATAAATAAATGTACTTAGCGGTCGGAGGTTTTTTACAGACTGTTTTGAGTCGGGGTTTTTTTAAATTTCTAATTGAAATTTTTTCATTTCACGCTTTTTAAACTTCTCCATCTGAGTGTCTGTTTGTGGCAACGTAACTCCCAAACGGATGAATGGATTTGGACGCAGGTTTAAATCAAAGCTACATTAATGAGGATGGTCCGCATTCAAATCGGTTCGTCCATTTAAGAGCTACGGTGCCACAGACAGACACACCCACACACACGCACGCACGCACGCACGCACGCACGCACGCACGCACGCACGCACGCACACACACACACACACACACACACACACACACACACACACACACACACACACACACACACACACACACACACACACACACACACACACACACACACACTTACGATTTTTAACAATTACTTTTACTATTGATCAAACAACAGGCCGAGTTGTTTGATCAGTAGTTAAACCTCAGATCATAGAAACAAGGGAAGATATCTCATGAGCGCAAATTTAATTCGTGACCCGGTGTCGCCACTTAGCTGCCATCTAGCAACGTGTATAATCTTAACTATTCAGCGCTAGATGGTGTCGCGACGGTAGTCCTTAGGCTAGCTACTTTAGAACTACGATTACAGCGACATCAAATAGACGTTTTTACATGCTGCGTGCGTCATATGTCTGCTACTCAAGTAGGAATGTCACCATGCCTGTTTAAAAATATATCGATAACCATGTAAAATTTTGTTTGAACCATTAATAACATTCGATTCTCAGAAAAAATTATCGTTTTTATTTTACTTTTAGGTGATAAGATTATATCATTTAAACTTTTACATTAATTACTATTGGACTTCAAAGACGTGTCGATAACGCCTGGAAGAGCTACTGGTCCATGAAACATTAAATTTGATGAAGGGAAACCTTCCTCTTTCATTGAAACGCGAACTCGTCGACGTATGTATGTATGTATGTAAACTCTTTATTGCACAAACATATAAATATTACAATTATAATACTAAATTAATGTACAAAGGCGAACTTATCCCTAAATGGGATCTCTTCCAGCTAACCCTGAAGCAAATGAGCAATATATATGTATATATGTATGTATTTTGCCCATTTTAACCTACGGTGCTGTCGTGGTCTTTAACCGAAAATCAAAAGTCCAAACGCAAGGTCGCAACGCTTGTCAAAGAGCTATGGAGCGTAGCCTATTAGGGGTAAAAATAACGGACCGAGTACGAAACACTACTCTTCGTTCCAAGACAGGCATAGCCGATGTGGGAAGAAAGACTGCCCAGTTATAAGTGGGCCTGGGCCGGACATGTTTGTCGCATGTACCCACAGAGGTGGGCCAATGCGGCAACCTGGTGGGTCCCCCGGAACGGCTACAGACGACGAGGCAGACCCAAGCGGAGATGAGGGATGGCGGGATGACTTGCGACGCTTTTCTGAAGGATTGGCCGAAAATTGCCACAAAGAGAGAGGTGTGGAAATCAAGGGAGGAGGCCTTTGCGCAGCAGTGGGACACTATGTTAGGCTAATCATAATAACTATAGGACTAAATGACACTTTTCTTTTTAATTTTTATTTTCTTATAAGTAAAAGCCTTTGAAAACCATAAACAGCCAGATACATATCGACGCTTGAAAGGTGAAATGGGATAAGCGACCAAATGATAACTTTACAGGAGAGCCAAAAAACCGCACAAATTTTTGAAAAAAAAACATTGTAATTTATTTAGTTAGCCGATTTTAAAAATTCTACTTTGAACATGATCATGGCGGTGTTTTTTATACATTGTGTTCAAAACATTACCCAAAAATGTATTATTTTAGGATTTAGTGTAGCTTACGCAAATTGATCTCAAAAACTGCAGGAGGTAAAACTAGCTAACCAAAATATGTGATGAAAAATTATTCAAGTAAAAGAGTCTAACCGGAAAAAGGAATTGAAAAATAATTAGTAAAAACTATCCAACACAAAACATTTCAAATTTAATGGCAAGGTTAGATTATACTAATGTCATTATTAGCCAGAAATTAAATCAAGACAAATAATCTAACTACTATGAGCGACAATTTTAAACTTCAAAATATTTTATCTAAGCTAAAATTTACCAGTCATAATTATTTCTCTTATAAATCAATCAATACCAAAATTCAAGTTATTGATGAAAAAAGTAAATAAAGCAACTGTTACGAATGTTAATGGGTTTTTAATAAAAAGGAACTGAAAAAATCCAGATGAGCAAACAAATATAGATACTTCACCTATTTGAGATAAAAATAAACAAATAAGGTAACTACACAATCATTAGAGATAAAAAAAAAGTTACAGTCAAACAATTTGTCGACAAACTTGTCTGTACTAAAGACTCTAATACTCAGAGTAACTTTAGAGTTTTTAGTATGAGTGTAAATTGTGTTAGTTTAAAACAATGTAAATTATATTTATAAAAAAATGTTCACTCCAGACCTAATCACAATCATAATGAGATCAAAAAACTGTAGTGTGTACACACTCCTCTCTCCTCCCCTATATATAAATGTCACACAGACCTAAGTAACATGTACTACAATAAATATTATATCATTATCATTTATGTGTAAAATTACTTACGATGTTGTAGTACAGCTCGATCGATTTGAGTACCTACACGGAGAAAGTGTCACGCGTGTTGCTTAGACAGTGTCTCGAAGCGTACTGAATTTAGATAGATGGCGTTTGAGTGATGCAGAAGCTTCCGCGGCCAGTGCGTATGCGACGCATATATATTTTAGATGGGTAATAACGGACTTCACAAATACATTCTATTAATACAAATACGTTCTGTTTTAGAAAACAATAATAGAAAAAAATATCTAAAAACCAGCACGTATGAAAATTACGTGTTATTTAAAACGATCTACTCAACGGTCTAGTTTAGATTTATATCCAGGAAAAAAAAAATAAGCGACAGCAATGATTAAAAATTATATCAAGTAAAAAAGGATAAGCGACATTGCTCTCGAAAATAAATATCAAGTAAAAGGTGATAACCAACAATAGTGCGAATAAAGACGTTTAAGTTATTTGATCTAAGCCAACTTTTGTTTTTCTGTAGATATAGCTAAAATGATATACTGGAAATAAAAATACGTTATACGATGAGGTAATAATATATAACCGACAAATAAAAAGATAGTTGTAAAAAAGCCAAACAGTCTAAGTTACATTTTCTAAAAAAACGTGTCGGTCGGTGTTTCTAAAAATCACCGATGGGATAAGCGACACAAAAGTCGTCATACGACCACGAGACCTAGCTCAAGCGACGCAGAAAAATCTGCTGATTTTAATGATGTATATAACTCAATATCACAAAAAATGTCGCTTATCCCATTTCACCTTTCAAGCGTCGATATTGCCATTTGATGTTGGTGTCCTAAGCTTGCCGTTGGAGTGTACGGTGGAAGGCAAGCTAGGCATACAACCTCCACCGAGGCGGACAAGCAATCTTCGTTTTGAAAATGTTGTCTATGGACTATTTAGTTATGTTCTAATCCCAAGAACAACCTGTTGTTGTGTCTTTATGTATTACAGTGACGGGTTGAGACCGGTAGCTGTTATCCATTTTTATTTTATTTTCCATGAAAATGAAAATAAAAAATATTTTATTTCCATAAACTTAAGTCTACATGACATCAATAGTTGGAACTTCCTAGTAGGTACAAAATAACCTGTGTCAGGACACCCCACTCTTTCATTGCTACAAGTCACATCCGGAAACAATTTAAAGAAAGGTAAGTATCTACGAGGGTGCATTGAAAAGTTCTGAGCCTAAGGTTGAATATAATAAAAAAAAAAACAAATAAATACTGGCAGGTAAAAGTGCCATATTTAGTCGCCATTACGCACTATCTTTTGTTTTTTTCCTGTCACAATTTTGCGTTTTATGCTTTAACTGCTACATAAGGTCACTGATTTTTCAAGTAATGGATAAAATTGAGCACCATTCTGTCATAAAATATTTGCAAAAGAAGGGGTTAACACCAAAACAAATATTTGAAGATATGAACAAAACATTAGGGCAATCTGCTCCATCGTATGCTACCATAAAAAGATGGGTAGCTGATTTCAAACGTGGCCGGGAGACTGTTCAAGATGAGCCTAGGAGTGGGCGGCCGTTGACGGCTACTACGGATGAAAATGTCAATAAAATATTAGATGCGATAATGAAGGATAGGCGATTGAAGATTGTGGAGATAGCAGAAGCAATGGATATTTCTTATGAGCGGGCACAGAACATCATCACCGATGTACTTGGATTTTCTAAGGTGTCAGCCAGGTGGGTGCCTAGACTGCTTTCAGTCGAGAACAAACGAATACGTGTTACAATTTCCCAAGATTGTTTGGACATGTTTCAACGTGACCCCGAAGATTTTCTCAATCGTTTTATAACTATGGACGAGACATGGGTCCACCACAGTACACCAGAATCGAAAGAACAATCCAGGCAATGGAAAAGACCAGGTTCACCACCACCCAAAAAAGCCAAGGTCATTTTGTCAGCTAATAAGGTAATGGCCTCAGTTTTCTGGGATTGCAGGGGAGTTATCATGATAGACTATCTCGAAAAGGGCAAAACAATAAATTCGGACTATTATTGTGCTCTTTTACGTCGTCTGCGAGAGGAAATTAAAATAAAGAGACCAGGAATGCTGTCGAAAAAGGTACTGTTTCACCAAGACAACGCTCGCGTTCACACTTCGGCGAAATCAATGGCACAAATACATGATTGTGGATTTGAAGTGCTGCCGCATCCCCCTTACTCGCCGGATCTAGCTCCTTCCGATTATCATCTCTTCCCAAACCTCAAAAAACACTTGGGAGGACAAAGATTTTCGACAAATATGGAGGTACAAGAAGCAGTAGACTCATATTTTAACGACCTCAAAGATTCTTTTTTTTTTGATGGGATAATGAAGTTGGAGGCGAGGTGGACTAAGTGCATTGACCTTCATGGAGACTATGTCGAAAAATAAAATTGTTATAAAAAGTGAGCCAGTTAGTTTTTTTTACCCGGCTCAGAACTTTTCAATCCACCCTCGTACTTTGTTTATTTTAACTTATACAATAGGATAAACTAATCTAGTGTGTGTGCGTGTGAGTGTGTGTGTGTGTGTGTGTGTGTGTGTGTGTGTGTGTGTGTGTGTGTGTGTGTGTGTGTGTGTGCGTGTGTGTGTGCGTGTGTGTAGGTGTGTGTGTGGGTGTGTCTGTCTGTGGCACCGTAGCTCTTAAATGGACGAACCGATTTGAATGCGGTTTTTTTTTCCCGATTCATTAGGAAATGTAATAATATGATTTTCGTAAAAGAACTCTATAATTATGGTGATTGGTGGAATTATTAACATCTTCCATAATACTCCTATCTACATTGGTGAATGAAGAATGTCAACAATTTTAGGAAATTGGCTCATGTATTCCTATTAAAAACAAAAAAGATATTAAATTTAAACTTCGTAAAGGGCGTGAGACCCCGGGCGACCAGCGTTCACGGATTATTTACTAGCAGCGGTGCGCGTTCCTAAACGATTCAGTAAGCTCACATCATGGCGGTAGCTTTTAAACCATAATAGGTAGCCAGCTGAGGTTTTCTAAGAAATTCAGAATATGTCTTACTTTAAACTCTATCGTTCAAAATAATAAATTAAATCCCTAATTTTGCAATGTTTGAAAGACGGCTTCTTAACCATATGTTAAATTAACCTTTTATAATATTTAATGCAAATTGTAATATTGGCTAATAGTGCAACTGAACTCAGGGTATTACCACAGTCTAGAAACCAATATAGTCGTCCGACGAAGCCGTCTAGACAGGGCAATCGTGCGGGGTGTGAGGGGCGAGGGGCGGGTAGGGCGAGCCCGAGCTGCATACGTCGCCATTGTTAGTAGCTCGGGACATATTTTTCAGGGCTGACGGGTGTCGTGCTTTGAATAGTTTTGATGTGTGAAAAAAATGGTGCATACGACATGTGCAGTGCGAGAATGCAAGTCGTCATCTCGCGCAAATAAAGAGCTACGATATTTTTAATTTCCACACTCAAAAGAAAGGTAAATACCTATATTATTTTATGGTGCTTACCTAATTTATAACATTTTTGTCACGTAAACAAAATGTAAAAGCGTGACGCCTGCAAGCAAAATTGAAACTTTTCTCAATTTTTTTGATTCTAAACAAATTTAAAATGGCGGACATGATTTTTATAAATAATGATAATGGTTGTCATTATCTAGGTTTTTGGGGGTGCTGATTACGAAAAAGATATCCATCTTGAAATCCAAGATGACGGACATTACTTTTTCTGAAAAATTGATAACTATGGGTGTCATCTTCGAGTTCCTTGGGGTGCTGGTTACGAAAATGACATTATTTTTGGAATCCAAGATGGCGGACATATTTTTTTAATATAATGATATGGGTGTAATTTTCGAGGTTCCTCGGGGTGCTGATTACGAAAATGACATTATTTTTGGAATCCAAGATGGCGGACGTATTTTTTTAATATAATGATATGGGTGTCATTTTCGAGGTTCCTCGGGGTGCTGATTACGAAAATGACATTATTTTTGGAATCCAAGATGGCGGACGTATTTTTTTAATATGGGTATTGATATGGGTGTCATTTTCGAGGTTCCTCGGGGTGCTGATTACGGAAATGACATTATTTTTGGAATCCAAGATGGCGGACATAATTTCTTCAAACAAAATTGTATGGGTATTATACTATGATTAATTATTTATGATTCGTTAGATTCTAACCCATGAAATGAAAACCATGGAATAGAGGAAGCAAATATTTATTAGTGCTGTATTTACATTTCAGATGCAAATTGTGGGTGCAAGCTTGTAGCAGACCTGATTTAGTTAAAAGAACTTTCGAGAGTCTGAAGAATACATACATTTGCAGCTTGCATTTCGAAAAGCACACCAACTCTACTTTTGTCAAGTAAATACTCAACATTAACACAGACTGATCCTAAAATAAAAATATTAGATAATGTAATATTGGGTTCCCATGACAAACGTCTTATTTTAAAACAAAAGCCTCTCAGAATCGCCATGAATTAGCAGGTTCATCATCACAAATTGCAGAGAACACCGATACAACAAAATATGGTATTGATAGCACTTCGCAGACACCAGCAAGATTGACGGACCACAGTCCCCGAAAAAGAAAACTCAGAAACCAGGTGTCCAAAATAAGCAAAAAGCTAAAACTAACTGAAGAAAAATGTAAAGTGATTTACAATGCAATCGAACCAATAACAAAAAAGGGAAGCCAAACAGACTGGCGCCGTAACGCGTTACGTAACGAAGCGCTTTACACTTCCATAAGAAGTTAAAAAAATAACCAGCGTCACTCGAGACGATGTAAAAATTGTAACTATAGCCCATAATGTCTATACTGTTGAAGCATTTAGAAGTTATAGCGGAACAAAGAAACGTACATACATACATATATGAAACCTAAAAACATTACCCTCCTTTTTGGGCAGTTGTGTAAAGTTTGTGACAACCCTAGGTTAGTACTGTGGCCTTGTGCGGTGTCGGCATTTACGCAAACATCAAAGGCGTCGGCCCACTGTTAGTTCCTCTTTACACTGTGGTATTACTACAAGAACTAAGCACACAAAGCAAAAACGTAGGCCTAGAAATGAACGAACAAAAAACAAAAGTTATGACCAACTTGAAAGAAATAAGCATCTGAGACTAAATAAAGTGACACGGCGGGGGACCGCTAAGTAAATTAAATAACATAAAATACCCCAGCCACTTAGCGGTTCCCGACGTGTCAGTTTAGTTAGTCTCAGTGTTCAGTTAACTATCTACTTATCAAACAATCAGCCCTTAGGGCCACTACTTATTACTTTTAACTTTTTAGCGGTTTTTTTACAGACTATTTATTTAGTCGGGGGTTTTTTAAATTTCTAATTTAATTTTTTATTTCACACTTTTTAAACTTCTCCATCTGAGTGTATGTTTGTGGCATCGTAGCTTATGAAAATTGTTGAGGCAGTTTAAGAGATATCAGCTCTGAAAGTAGGTGTCGCCGTTACTTTGGGGGCGTTTTACCCTCTAAAAGCTCAATATCTCAAAAACGGCTGAAGTGATTTTGATGAAACATATCTAAGAACCACCGCTACAAAAACCTGCCTTCATTTTAAAGAAACTGCATTCAAATCGGTTACACCCATTTAAGCGCTACAGTGCCACAGACAGACACACACACACTTACACGTCGAACTTATAACACCCCTTTTTTTGCGTCGGGGGTTAAAAATAACAAATGAATTTGAAAATAAACAAATCTATCATAAGAGAACTAGTTAAGACAAATCCAACGAGCCCAAACTCGATGGGTTTACTAAAAGGCAGTCCAGGGTTACGTCTCCTATCTTCGAGCCCTAACAGCAGACCAGCTCAGTGGTTCCAGAAGACATTAGTGTTTCAAATATCAGATCCCACATATGCTTGCAAGCTAACTGAGCGTGTAACATTCCTATCACACCTAACAAACGACCTGATGAACTTGAAGACCTGAACCGATTTCCACCAAACAGCTAAGAACACTCTCGGCTGATATACCTTTCAAACAAAAAAAACAGCATTAAAATCGGATCATCAGTTTTGGAGCTACGATGCCACAGACAGACACATACACATTAACACACACACAGACACGTCAAACTTATAACATCCCTCGTTTTTTGCGTCGGGGGTTAAAAAGAAGAACTAAATTTATAGACACAGCAAAACATTATACTGAAACAAAAGTTCAAGTGGGCAGGCCACATGGTTCGAATGCCAAACAATAGATGGACAAAAACAATAACAAACTGGAAACCAAAAATTGGTAAACGAAAAGTGGGCAAACCAATGACAAGATTCGATTCGGAAGAGGCCTAGGTTTTTTTTTTTTTTTACAAACCATACAAACATGATATATACTAAATGTATTTTTTTAACTTGAAATGTGTAAACAAGAATAAGTAGTTTGTATAATAAAGGCTTATATAAATATTTATATTTATATCTAAATATAAATATAAATATTTAATGCTCATAGTTTATTAACAAATAAGATAAACCTGCTCTATTAATTTCGATGTAATAATTGTGATGTGCAGACGGATAGATAGACATATTAAATCAGATGAATGAATTATATCTGCAATAAAGTTGAACTGAATACCGATTTTAGTAAGTACCTATTTACGTACGCCATTCAGAATATTATGTACCTGCAGTGTAAAATGTATACATACTCGCTCGTTAAATCTGAAATCTAATTTCTTATACCCAAGTAAAATTTTAAAAAATGTCCTTGTGTTTTAAGCGTTTATTTCTATTGATCGCTGTAGAACAAGACTTTTATCGGTAGTCGATAAAAATCACATTCACATCCTTACGCTCGGAAATCCAAAAAACATTAAAATTCATTTTAAAATAGAAATAATACTGTAAAATTAAATTTACCGGTGGTATGTTACGCCGATTGTTTTTAAATTAACGTTTGCACTTTTAATTTTGAACACTTTTACGCTAATAAGTCATTTTAACATTTAAATAGGAGTTTGTGTATTGACAGCGATCGGTCGGCGACTGTGACAGTGCTTGACGCGTCTTGAGCCTATATCGTCGTCTTACTTACTCAAACTCATATCTGCATATTTTTTTGCGGTTGGTAATTTCATTTTCGTTTAGAATTACTTAGAGGCAATAAGTTTACCAACGGCAAACAAAATATGCAGATAAGAGTTTGAGTAAGTAAGACGACGATATGTCCATTTTGACCATATCGAGGCGTCACGAACCACGCCCCCATAACATATCTTCCTTGTTTCTATGATCCGAGAGTTAAATTTACTGATTGTTAAAAATTGTAACTAATAGTTAAATCTCAAGGAAATGTGACATACATACATACATACATAACATCACGCCTTCATTCCCAGAGTGGGGTAGGCAGAGCTACAGAAATACCAACAACTCTAAAGACTTACCTACTGATATTTCTGTAACCACATTTTGCACTAACAGGCTAAGAGGTTTACTAATGTATTAGTGACAGGTTGCAAGCCCATCGCCTAACAGTAATGTAACAGTAAATGTGACATAATTATATTCAATTCTTTTTCGAAATTTTACAGTTAGTCGAGGTAATCAGTTACCAGTATAACATTGATATTGAAATCATAAACTATAATTTAATCAGTGTAGGATGATCCCTGTGGTAGCTGTAATTCAAAATTTCAAACATTTACTGTACTTGAAAGTGAGGTGTGCCAGTCTTCACATTCCATGATTATATCAAATCATTTTAGAAATCTTGATTAGCTGTGTTTTAGTTAAGTTCATCTTCTAAATATCTTATTGTGATTAAATTAGATTGTAATCAAAAGAGAAAATGGTTATCTTTCTCACCTTTACCACCATGGTCTCCTCTGGTAGAATAGTGATCCTGATAGAAGAATCATGACCACTACCCTACCCAAAATTCCAACCAATATGTGGTATGGATAAAAAACTTCAGTATAGGTCCTGTTGTATGCGGTTGTAACACATCTGTATAGACCGTTTGACATTATTTATTTGAACTTTGACATATGTTCCATATTACTTTTGTACATGTTATAACCTCCGTGAACAATGCATATTAAGAAGTGATTAAGGGGCTATCCTAGGCCAACATCCTCGATGCGCAATTAAGCACAAAAGTTAAGAGTAAGTCATTTCAGAGAAAAATCAATTAACTGAAAATTGGAGTATTTTTGATTCTCCTCTGAAATTACTTGCTCTTAATTATAGCAAAGATATACAAAAAATCAGTAAATTATCCTCTATAAAAAACTACAGGACATTTTTTTTCATATTGTGTTCCCAAGGCCGTTGGCCCAGGGGAGTCCCTTAATCATATATAATTACGAGGGCTGCACTGAAAGTTTCGGGAATCTAATACTTAGAAACATATTTTTGACACATATCATACCTTTTTATACCTTCACCTTCAAAACCGACAATATACAGGTGGTATGCAGAATTTCAACGTGGCTGTCTATCCCTCACGGACGACGTGCGTGAAGGTCGACCAAAATCGGCAGTCACGCTAGAAAACGTGGATGCTGTGCGTCAGCTGATAAAGGAAGACCGACATGTGTCATATCGGGAGATTCAAGAGTGTTTGGGCATTGGAATGAGTCAGATACAAATCTTTTTACAGGAACAATTAGGCGTGCGAAAGTTGTTTTCCCGTTGGATCCCTCACTTATTGTCTGAGGAGCAGAAAACGACTCGTGTCAATTGGTGCCTCAGAACTTTGAACAAATTCAACGAAGGAAGCTCAAATGCAGTTTTTAGCATTGTATCCGGTGAAGAGTGTTGGATATATGCATATGAGCCTGAAAATAAAAACCAATCTCGAGTATGGGTCTACGAAGATGAGCTCAAGCCGACAAGTTATTCGTTCTCGCAGCACGGCTAAAAAGATGGTGGCTACGTTTCGTCTCCAAATCGGGTCACGTGGCTACTATTCCTCTTGAAGATCGTAGAACGGTCAATGCGATTGGTACACCACTATTTGTTTGCCGAGTATTTTTGCTGAAATCCGAAAAAAAAAACCTAGTCGCCGCATTATCCTTCACCAAGACAATGCCAGCCCTCACACCGCTCGGAAAACAACAGAGTATCTGGACGGTGAAAAGTCGAATTACTGGACCATCCTCCATACAGCCCCGACTTGGAAGCCCCAATGACTTTTTCACATTCCCCAAAATTAAGGATAAGTTGCGTGGTCAGCGGTTTCAGACGCCGGAAGCAGCAGTGGAGGCTTTTAAAATGGCCATTTTGTCAACCCCTACTTCAGACTTCAATAAGTGCTTTAATGACTGGTTTGATCCCATGAAAAGTGCATAAAATATAAAGGAGAATACTTTGAAAAACAATAAAAATACTTTTATTCAATTTAACTGCATATTTTTTTCTATTCCCGAAACTTTCAGTTTGACCCTTGTACTGTACATTCTGACAAGGTTAATATAAATGAAGTATTTGTAGAAGGTCAGAGAAACAAGTCTGATATGTGTGACTTCAGTCCCCAGGCATAACACCTGTCTGGAGAGAGATCTCTCAATTGTCCTCTCTTACTAAATATGTGTTAATATGAGCTGTCACAGGGATCCTCCTAGATTGACCTGACTATAATCTACATTACCTCTCAATTTAGCTTCTTGTTGTCTGATTCGTCTTCTTCTTTCACGTTTTGCTACTTTTCTCCATTCGGTGTGGCTAAAAATATCAGTAAAATAATATAGGGCACAAGAGGCACTAAGTTGACAATTAATTAAACGCTAAAGAAATAAAAAACAAAAACCTCACCGTCCCATTATGGATCGTAAAACCAATGAAAACATCGCATTTTGTATATATTGTGAATTTTATTGTAAAACCTTGTAGGATTTCACAGAATTAGGAATACTGTTTCAGTATTATTATATCCTAACTTTATATTTGGGTTGATGTCACAATTATAAGATTTGCCTTTGCTTGTAGCCCTGTACTGCACTGCACCTTAACTTTGTGTTAATATTCTCTTTGATTTGTACTGCACCGCACCTCAGAGCTCAATATAACATAAGTAACATAACAACAACATACATAATATTAATTCATCTTTTTTTTTTTTTTTGTCTGGACCCGCACGAATGCTTAGCCATTTATCAAGTATTTTATTTTGAATAAAAAATTGGGGAAACATACGCGGGATATTGTACAACTAATAAACGGGAATAATAAGGAAATATGGATCAGTAGAGTTGGTTATAATATAATACGGGTTAATAAATTACATGTATAAAAATATAGGAAAAAAGAGGGAATAAATATTACAATTTAATGTTGTTACTTTTTATAAAAGATTCTATAAAAAAATAAATAGAGGGGTCAGGGGAAGAAAGTAGGATATTTATATTTGTAGGCAGTGGGACATGGTTTTCAAAAAAGGGAATATGGTCATACATACTGCAAGCGAAAAATATATGATTCAAGTCCCCAAACTCATCCCCACAGTCACAAGCAGGACTCCTTGATATTTTCATTCTAGCCAGATGGGCAGGAGTACACGTATGGCCTAGACGCATTCTAATAATGACTGAGTGGCTCTTTTACCTAAACGAATTTTAAAAAACCAAGGTTTTAATGGTAATGTCTTTTGAATATTCTTGTAATATTTCCCTTTGGATTGAGTCGATTTTTCCCAAGATTTTCCCCAAGATTCCCTGAGATAAATCCTGGGAAGAGAAATCACATCATGATAATAACAGGCTACTTGCCTCATATTAAATTTGGCTTAATAAATTAATATTTTCTGTAGTATTAGACTTAAGAAGCCAATATTTATCGATTTCAGATATTAAAAGTGTAAGATGGCTACGTATTTTTTATTTAAAATTGTTCATTTTTATTTTTTAATTTGAACTCTGAAAACGCTGTCGGACTTGTTGTGACGTCATAGGACTCTAAGCAAACTTCATGTCGGTTCTTATACGAGTGAAATTCGCAATGGTATATTCTGTAAGTATTCTGTGCTGTGACATGACATTGACATTTATGACTCATGGACTTTGAGGTTGTGTTATGATCGTAGTCGTTTTAACATTAGTAAAAACCTAATCTGTGTATTATTGTTACTGCTTTCTAGTTTTATTGATAAGAGCAATCATGGATGTTGGATTCGTGAATGCAGATAGCACAAACTTACCAAGAATCGACACATTGATGGTCGGTAATTTTTTTGCCTTGAATCCAGATTTCTGCTCTGCCGAGCTTATTATTATTGAAGATAAAAGTTTTTGTAGAAACTGAATAACTTATTAAGTAAATACTAACATCAAAGTGATCTTCGCAAAAAAACAAAAATTGTTTCAGTCGATAAAGTCAGGATCCTTTTTAGCAAGTTTTAGCCATGTATTTCGCATATTTATTTCACTGGGCATTCTAATCCATAATTTCCCTGGGGTCGTAATTGATGCGTTCTTGCATTCTCGGAATATACAATAACGTTAATTACTATATTTTCCATGTAAACTGGTGGAAGTCATGGTTTTTATTAATAAAAGTATCGAGGTTTCGAAAATGATAAATTATTTATCTATATGTCAAATGCTCTCGTCAAATGTCAAATGTTTGTTTTCGGCCCGTATGACGTCACAGCACAGATAATCTATAGACTAATATGGCTGTAAGCGTTTTCGCCTGTTAACGAAAACTAAACCTTTAAAATAAAGTTCTGCGGTTTTGTAGGTCCTAAAAAAATATGGGAATATTTCTTTTCATCTAATCGGACAATAATTAATAACTTGAGACCTATTTTAAAACAGAGTCAACTAGCCTATTTAGATACGGGAAAATGTCACCACACTCCGCCGCTTCATTAGCCAATTTATCAGCACGCTCATTTCCAGAAATATTACAATTACTTGGTATCCATGCAAAATTTACTTTAAATCCAGATTTTGAGCATCGAAGAAGTTTGTCTCTGGCTTCGAAAATTAATGGGTAATGTGTTTTAGAGCGAAAAGGAAATTTAACAATGGATTCAAGAGAGCTCTTAGAGTCACTGAATATAACAGTATTTTTGAGCTTTGTTAATAAAATATATTCTAATGCTTTAACTATGCCGAAACATTCCCCTGTACAATAAATCAACCATCAATTGTACAATATTATACTGCTTGTGAAATACCCCCACACCAACATTCCCAGTCGTACCGTGCTTAGAAGCGTCGGTGTAAACTTGATGCCAATCATGCCATCTTTCGTCTATGATAAAGTTAAGCTTAATATTTGCGTGTGAATCACAACGATCAATATTTAAATTAAAATATATGATGGGCTCAAACAAAAGAGCCTGAAAGAGACATTCAAAAAGAGGCAATTTTTTTGTCTGAAAAGTAGGAGATGAGAAATTCAAAGATTTATTATAACTGTTTACCAAACAAGGAGGAGATTTATGCTTCCAATAAGGACATGTTGAGATAAGATTAGATAGAAGTCGGATTTTTGGACGAAGTTGATGATTGGAAAACTGTAAGGTACGGAAGAAAAAACGATTGGCCAAAAACTGGCGTCTTAATTCTAAAGGAGGGTCAACACATTCTACTTGTAGGGCATTAATGGGGCTAGATTTCATAGCTCCCATAATTATTCGTAAAGCTTTTGCTTTAACGCCATCTAACCTTTTCAAAACAGCCATATTACAAGGTTCTAAAAGAAAAGTGCCATAATCTAAGACACTTCTTATTAAAGCATTGTAAACAATTTTAACGTAAAAGGATGTGCTCCCCACCAAACACCAGAAAGACACCTAAGCAGGTTAAGGTTTTTCTCATATTTTGATATTACATGCTCACAGTGTGGATGACCTGTAAGCTTTGAATCTAATACAACCCCTAGGAATTTGGCATGACTCTTTTCAGGTATAACTTCATTATTGTAATAAATGTTTGCCGGAGGAACATTACGTTTACGGCTAAATGTAACAATTGTACTTTTTGAAGCTGAAAGCTCCAAACCATTTTCATTCAGCCAGATCCTAAGATAATTTAACGTGTTAGTTAATTTGGAGGACGCGACTTCCGGACAGGCTTTTACAGAATATGTTAATAAGTCGTCAGCGTACTGTAAGATTCTACAGTCTTTGATGGAGGATTCTAGGTCACAAGTATAGATATTATAGAGAAGCGGACTTAGTACCGAGCCCTGAGGCAAACCTCTCCACGCAGTTCTTTCGAAATCTGTAGAGTTTAAGGTGATTTTACGATCAGATAACATATTAATATAAAATTAGATAGAATGGAAGGAATGTTCAAATGTTTCAGTTTCTTTATCAAGATCTCTATAATGACATTATCATATGCCGCTTCAATATCTAAGAATGCTGCAATAACGGTGTCGTTTTGAGAAAAAGCAATACGTATATCTGTACAAAAAACACTAACACTATCTATCGTACTCCTGCCCTTATTAAATCTATATTGGCTATCAGGAATAAGATTCTTATTTTCCACGAACCATTCCAATCTATTTTTAACTAAATGTTCAACAATTTTTATTATAACTGGAGATAATAATTAAAGCTATAGGCCGATAAGATGTGGAATCCTTGGAATTTTTACCGGGTTTTAAGATTGGTAACACTATTTGAGTCTTCCAGGTTAGAGGAATGTCACCTGTCATGATGACAGCATTGATAACCTCTAACCAGTGTTGCCAGGTCTCCTGTTTTTACAGGAGATCTACTGGATTCGGGGTGTGTCTACTGTTCTACTGTTTTTCCCATAAAATCTACTGGATTTTAGAACTTCTCCTGTCGTAAAAAAAAATTTACTCATAACTGGTCAATGTTCTTGATGCGAGTGTATGGCGGCCTTAAATTCTATCGTAGAGTGTAACATCTAATGCCAATTTCTGAACGAAACGAAATGAGCGATGTTATGTGAAAAATGAATCTGTGTGTGGTCTAGGTTGAATCTCTAACTAACTTTTCTAAGTCTAACCGAGTGAAACTGAAACTTAAGTTAAAGTTTGTTTGCTTAACTATCACCTGTGCTATCACTTTACTTAGCATATTTCATTATTGTATGTATGTAATAATACATATAGCCGATTTGCCTTTTTTTTTAATCGGGCGAGCTAACATTTTACAATAGGTAGTTAAATTAAACAGTGTGTGAAATTTTTGTTACCCGAAATGTAAATAAATACCTACAATATAAAACGTAATATTCATCCTTTGTAGTAAATGAAAATGAAGATTATAAATCAGAAAATGAATAAACCGAGGAAAAACATGAGAAAGACATATATTTAGGTGAGTTTTATGGAATCAATTTGGTCTACTGTTTTTTTTCCAAATCTCCTGTTTTTTAGGGCATATGTCTACTGTTTTTTTCAGTTTGGACCTGGCAACACTGCCTCTAACAGATACTTTAAAGCCTTATCACCAAGATGAGAATAAAATGAGTAAGGAATGCCATCTTTGCCAGGAGCCGTATCCTTGGTTTGCGATAAAACACCTTTTAATTCGTTAAGAGAGAACAAAGAGTCAAGGCCGAATGGACACGAGGGAACAGAACTAGGAATTATGTTTATAAACATGTCTATGTGCGGAACCGTTGGCGGCGCCAAGCGATCTAAGAAACTATTGTATAGAGACTGCGGCATGACTGTAAAGTTTGTTGTACTAATACCTGATCGAAATCTGCGTATATTCCGCCAAACTTCAGCGGCCTTAGTGTTGGGAGATATGGATAAACAAAACTTCCTCCAACCTTCAAATTTTTTATCTTTTAGTGTTTTCCTAGTTTTTGAAATAACTTCCATAAGACAATTGAAATTTTCTTGTGACATATTGGCATTATAGATTTTCTCAACTTTTTTCCTTTCAGCAACAGCAATGCTACATTCTTTGTCCCACCATGGTGGACAAGGTAACTTGTCACAAGCAAATTTTTTAAGAGGGAAGGATGCGTCAGCAGCCTCTTTTAAATTTTGAGTAAAACCTTCAGAAGACCTTAGATTTTGTGATGTAACAGGAATAAGTTTTTGGACTTTATCCTCCATACATTGCTTGTAGTTGCTCCAATTATCACTAATTAATCTATATTTCATACAAGGAGGAGGTCTCGGAATTTTATTAACTTTAAACATAGATAAATTTAAAATTATTGGAAAATGGTCACTGCCATGAGTAGAATGTAAAGTTTCCCAATAAATTGTGGAAGCTAGGCTAGGAGATGTTATGGTAAGGTCAATAGCACTATCATTCTCTGTTGGTTCAGTGCGACGAGTGCAAGACCCATTATTAAGTATGCAGAGATTATGTTTATCTATTAAACTTAAAAGGTCCTCACCATGACAGTTGGATAATGAGCTACCCCATGCTCTATGTTGAGAATTAAAATCTCCCATAATTATCACTGGTTTTGGGATAGTAGAAAATAAAAAATCTAAATCACTAAATACTTGTATGGAAGGTTTAGGTATATAAATAGATACAAAACATATTCCATTGACTATGCAAGCTACAACAGAAAAGTTATTATTACTATGTACGGGAAATTGGGAAAATGTAAGAGAGTTTTTAATAAAAAGAGCAGCTCCTCCATAACCATCAGATCTGTCATCCCTGAGGCAGGAGAAGCCACTTAATTTAAATACAGAACCTGGCTTGAGCTAATGCTATAACTAATGGGTTAAAATTATTAACTAAATAAATGAGTTCACTCTTTTTGTTAATGATGCTTCTGCAGTTCCACTGAACTGCCTTGGATCTGTGATGATCCATTATGGTTGTTAAGTACTGTGATAGCGTCAGATAATTTAGCAGCGTTGGACAGTTCAATTATTTTTGACTTTATGAGGGAATTTAAAAGAGAAATAATATCAGAAATATTAAGTTTGTTTTCTGTGTTAAGGTCTTTAATAGCACAACCATTTGTCTGTGATGAAGCTGGTTGTTGAACTAATTAATTATGCTCTTTAATATTATAACCTTTACCTAACTTAGGTGGTAAGCGAGGTTTTGCAAAAAAAGTCTTTTGTATGATATTGGGGTGGTAGATTGCTGTCTGAAGTTAGTATTCAATATGGTAGGTTGGTCTTGATTTATGCGTCGTTGGAATAAAAGTAAATATGGCGATGTATAAAAATGTCTACTTGCATAAGTTCGTGCGTATATAATTTCGACAAAGTATAGAAATGTCCACCTGTATATTAGACCAAATATAAATATGTTGCGGCACTAGACTAAAAGTAAATATGGCGATGTATAAAAATGTCCACTTACATAAGTTCGGGCGTATATAATATTGACGAAGTATAAAAATGTGCATCTGTATATTAGACCAAATATAAATATGTTGCGACACTAAAAGTAAATATGGCGATGTATTTTAAAATAACTCTTTGTTATATTTATTATGAGAAATGAAAATGTATGCATGTAAAATTTATTAAGGAATAAATAGCTAAAATAATAACAATAATCGCTTTCTGAAGAAGGTCGTCCGCAGGCAGTGAGCCAAGATTAGATAGTTTGTTTATCAATTAAAATATTAATTATTAATTATAATTATATTTATTATTTTAATAATAATTTATAGATTTATTTTTAGAATTCAGCTTGTTTGTTGATCGCTTATCTATTAGCTTGTTCATATTTATTGAATATTATTCGTTTTAATTTAAGAACTAGATGTTACGAGGGGATGAATTTGTTCCGTATAGGTATGTATTATTATAATCCTGGACCTATGTAAAGAAAGTAGTCATTTTTAAATTCCGACTTGATAAGACTTAGACATTTGAATACTTTGAAAGTAGTCATTTTTATATTCCGACTTGATAAGACTTAGACATTTGTAGGTATACTTTAAAAGTAGTCATTTTTATATTCCGACTTGATAAGACTTAGACATTTTGAAGTATTGGCTTTCTAATACTCGGACCAATTTTTATTTTATATGTAGACATTTTTATACATCGCCATGTTTCCTTATAGTCCATACACGCATAGATCTTGGTCTTTAGGCATTGCTACAATATCTGTGTAAGACTTAGTCAAGGGTGGAAGTAATCGAGATGCTTCTGCATATGATATGCACTTGTCCGCCATGGCATACTTAATATTTTGTTGCCTTACAAATTCTGGGCAAGACTTGTTAGTTGCAAAATGTACACCTCCACATAAACAACAAGACAAGAAATCCTCACTAGTGTTACAAGAGTCCCCAGAGTGTTCCCTGCCACACTTGTAACAGCGTGGTTTTGACCTACACTGGATCTTTGTATGCCCAAAGTGGCAGCAGTTGTAACATTGAATGGTAGGGTATGTATACAGTTGCACTTGGAGTGAATTATAACACATAAAAATACGATTAGGAAGAACCTGACCATCAAATGTTACAACCACTGTCTGGGTAGGCTTCCAAATAGGGGCTCCATCAACAATTTGTTTTGTGTTAATGCGTCTAACTTTCAATATTTTACCGCATCCATTTGGCACTGAAGTAGATTCAATTATTTCTTCTGGAGAAAGATCTGTTGGGATACCTCGGACGACACCCATACGAGAGACATTGTATGATGGTATAAATGCTTTAAATTTATATTCAACCAGGCTTTTATGACCAATGAGAGAATTTGCATCATCATGTTTGGAAAAAGATATTGAACATCTGTTTCTACCAATCCTCTTAACACTACCATCAATAATGTTGCGAAACGCAAAGCGTTTTAAAAACTTGCCTAATGAGATGGGGTGGAGCGTGGTGCCGTCGTTGGGAGACTCTTGTTCGCGTTGGATATGAACTATATATGGAGCGATATCTGCCGAATCATATAAGGTTCTTGTTACTATGACTGGGGGTGACTTTTTGGGACTTGAATCAATCATAGGAGCGGGATTTGTAGGAGTGGGAGGATTTATGATTTCCTGTGGATTAGTCACGTCACTATCCTGACTAGTGCAATTGCAATCTTTGGGAGTCAGAATTCAAAGTAGTAGTACCAGACTCCCTTTTTCTTTTATGCAACTTGTGCTTACACATTGATTTATGAGTGTATGGACTAAAAGGAAATATGGCGATGTATAAAAATGTCCACTTGAATAATTTCGTCCCTGTATAATTTTGACAAAGTATAAAAATGTCCACATGTATATTAGACGACATATAAAGATGTTGCGACAATAGACTAAAAGAAAATATGTCGATGTATAAATATACTTTGAAAGTAGTCATTTTTATATTCCGACTTGATAAGACTTAGACATTTTGAAGTATTGGCTTTCTAATACTCGGACCAATTTTTATTTTATATGTAGACATTTTTATACATCGCCATATTTACTTTTAGTCCAACGATGGATAAATCTACACATTTTGTGTACGCGATTGCGTTTGTGCCCTTTAGACACCGAAGAAGTATCTGTCTCCATTCCCGATTCATTCGATACCACTACAAAACTTACCGGTAAGGGGACTGCCCCCACCCGGGTCATCAGATATGTCCATTACGGATAAAAATAAGAAAACTTACCAAATTACCGGAATATAAACAAACTAATCTACTTAATATACAAAATATATACAATACTGATCAATATTTTAAAGGGAAAATGTTTTTCCAAATTAAGAGAAAAAACCGCGGCCGCCCTCTTCGAAGTTTCCCGCCTTTTTAATTAATACATCTTCTGTTTTCTTTATGGCGTTCCATAGTGATTTCGCCAATGTCAAACCATAGACAAATCTTTATGGGCGTTTTCAGAAAAAGTTGTTGATTGAAAAAAGTCGTGTCCCATGACTTTCATGGCTGATTATTCGAATTTAAAGAAGGCATATCAAATGATATATTTTTTTTTACATAAAATATCTTATTAACTTTAGAAACACTCTAGAATTATGCAAAACAAGCATGTTAAATTTAAAATATAGCCAAAATAAGAAAAAAAGAGGTGCTATTTTGACGTGTCCCACACCCTCCACGACAAATTTGAAGTTGGATAAAAAATACTAAATTAGACTGTTTAAAAGTCAACGGTTGTGTCCCGGTCAGTTATGAACCGATCTTTAATTTTAAACCGTAAAAGAAATTTCTATGTAAACGCACTTCGTTTACATAGAAATTTCTTTGAAAAATATAGATTTTAATCTGTCCCGCGAAATAGCGCATGCGGAATTTCCCGGCATACGCGACCGCATTTTTAATATGTTCCTGGCAATAAAACGCCACAATACATGAAAATTTTGAATTATGGCAGCATTTTTAGTCTATGGAAGTCGCCATTTGGTTTCAAATGACAGCACTTTGTCCGTGAAATGTGTTTAGAGTGGTCGCGTGGCGTTTGCACCAAAAATAGGTTTCTTCATTGGACTCCAATTTTATCAAGGTAAGAGAATCCTGTGTATTTGATGTTTTATAATGTTATATGTATTAATTAATGCTGATTCGGAATCAATGGTAATATTTAAATAAAGTTCAATAGTTCATTTGTAATTTTATCTAAATGTTTGATTGGCATGGATACGTCACCTCCAAACCGCCACGGTCGCCTTAAAAGAACTAAAAAGTGACGTAATAGAATTCTAAAGCTCGTTTCATAAAGAGATTTAAAGATTATTTTAATAAAATGCCAATTTTTCATTTTATTTTACCTACATAAACGAATTTTTACAATGTACCTACCTGTTTGTTTGTCCGTTTGTCTGTGGGCTTGTTTAGGTCGATTCTTGCAATTCAGTTTTGAAGCAGTCTTTTCCGCTACTAATGGAATGGTCTGAAATTTGGAATACGTATGTAAACCCGATGACGATTCAATATTACGGTTACTGTGAGGGATATTGGAGGTTGTTATTTCGAATAAAGCAGCTTGACACCAAACTGAAAATGTGTTATTATTAAACTCTATTAATCTTATGTTACGATTAATTCCTAATTAATTGATTTAAAATTAAAGTTAGAAAAAAACAAAAACCAGCCTTCAAAAACGCAATAAATTAATTAATTTCAAACGAATTGAGAATCTCCTCCTTTTCTTGAAGTCGGTTAAAAAGATTTTTTTTTTTATGTTAAGGAGAAGGCACACGAGCACTCAGGCCACCTGATGGTAAGTGGAATCTGAGACCCATAGACATTTGAATTCTCAAGACTATAATCCTAAGACCTCAAATGCGTTGCCAACCCTGATGACTAAGATGGAATGCCTCTATGCTAGTAATTTCACCGGTTGTCTTATCCCCACACCGGAACACAACAATGCGAACACTGTTACTTAGCGGCTGGTTAATGGATAAGATGGTGGTAGCGATCCGGACGGACCCTGCACAGGGTCCTACCACCACTGTTTTTTTTTTTTTTTTTTTAATTATAAATATAAAAGTGTTACAGAAGGTTATAATAGTTTGTCCCCTTAAACCACGCAGGGTTTGTGAGGGGGCAGAGCTGCTGGTTTAACTAATCACATAAATTTACGTTGTATTATCATTACTAAAAGCTAAGCTAATTTAATTGTGACATAAAGTAATTCTTAAGCTTAAATTTAAGATTCGTTTCTTTAATTTCGTTTCGTAGCTTTAAGCCTAGGGCGTTAATAAGACGAGGAACTAGGTAAGCGCTGGTTCTTTGCCCGTAGGAATTATTAGAACTTCCAGTAGTTAGCTTCTTCTGCGTGACCTGGCGAGTAACTATGCGGCTTAAACGTACTTTTTGGTGAGTATTGTCAAAAAATTGTTCCTTTAGTAGGTTGTATTTTATTTTTAAGTGAATAGGGAGGACGTTACAGTATTTGAACAATTTCATATCATCCTTATAATACTTTGCCTTGATTGTAGGATTAACTTTCAACAAACGCAGTTGGAGGCGGTAAATGTCATCAAGGTAAGACTTATAGGTTCTGCCGTAGCTGGTCAAACCGTATGACATCGCCGCATCCGCAATCGCGTTGTAAAATAACAATCTAACCTTGTAGGAATGATGTTGTGTTTAACGATCTCATGAGATTACTTGTTAAAATTAATTAATTAATTGTTTTAGTAAAAAAAGATAGTAATATGAACGTAGCCTTATAGTTCCTAAACGCCATTTCGAGCTTCACTATACGTCACTGTCCCGTTATTGCTGTGGTTGAATTTCTTAAATAATTAATATTCTATCAAAGATGTTTAGAAGTTATTATTGTTAAACACATTATATTTAACTCATAGTTAGCTAACCAATAAAAAATAAACAAAATACTATTATATACTTACGTACGTACAAAGTACTGAAAGGTTGCGTTAAGGAAAGTTTTTGTCATAAAACTTAATTGAATTGTAATAATATGATTAAAAAATATTTTTTTGAACACTTTCTAGTTTAAAGTTTATCAATAAAACTTCAAAACATCTTGAACCTTTCTAGTTTTCTTTTAAACCCGTTCTATTCATTTTAGAGCGTAATGGAACTTCTTACGAGCAGAAACGAAATCAAATTCGGATTTTTTACTGAAATAGTAATTATTTTGTTATAAATTTAGTATTTTCATGCTGCTCATTTAATATATTATCAATTTAACTACATTTTAAAATAATCTAAAATACTTTTTCAAGTGGTATTCTTCTTACGTCACCAACAACTTTTTCTGAAAACGCCCTTATCATTGTGTCAACCACAGATTGGAACATAGATAAAGGAAGAGAATGGATATGACACGTTGACATATACAATAATAATAACAATAATAATAATAATAATAGTTCCGGTAACCTTCGGGAAGGGAAGATGGCCGATTGAAAAATGTCCGGCTTTTGATTTTGATTTATTTTGTTTACTGTTTTACTCTACTCACTTGACATTGGCGAAATCACTGAGTACATCGCGGTGGACCGCCATTAATAAAAAAGAAGAAGATAATAATAATATCACAGGACCATGTCACACAAATTGACCTAGTCCCAAACTAAGCTCTAGGCTTGTACTATGGGTACTAGACAACGATAAACATACCTAGATAGAGAAATAAATACTTAAATACATAGAAAACATCCAAGACTCGGAAACAAATACTCGTGCTCATCACACAAATATCTGCCCTTACCGGGATTTGAACCCGGGACCGCTGGCTTCAGAGGTGGGGTCACTCTCAACTAGGCTAACGTAACGTCAAGTAAACAAGTAAAAATATTTGGTGCTGTCTTAGATGATTTTTAGTAGGTATAAAACTTTAGTGAGATTTCGGAATAATATTATTTTATTTAAATAATTTTGGAATGAAACTTTCTCAGTATACTTTTTCCCAAAATCCATAAAAATAGTAATCCATGATGAAAAATGGTTCTTTGTTTTCTTTGGCATATTCCATATACGTTCTATATGATACAATTACAAAAAAAACAGAACGACGTTTTGCAAGCCCTTCAGGTATCCCACTGCTACTGCATCTTTATACAGGACATGCGAAGTACTGAACATACAGAACAGATGAGTTGAGAACCTTCCACCCATATGGTTGGTTTATCGATAACTTTATTATTACTATCGAGTCAGGGCAGCACTTGACAGTCCGCCGTTTTACGTTTGCTATGGTAGTTTAGGTAGGCACGTTTATTCTGTAGGTATGTCATATCCATTCTCTTTCTTTAACATTGGATTAGAAGATTGTCTAAAATGTCAAATATAAATATCCAATCAAGAAGCTTTATCCAATCCAATATTTTTTTTAATGGCAATAGGTCAAATAGGGATAAACATAGCATTAATTAACACTTAACACCCATTGATAAAGGAAGCCAATGGATATGACATACCTACAGAATAATATGGGCCCTTTCCACCTTAAAGGAAAGGAATTGTTCGTTACATTTATTACACAATTCTATTATTTAACTCTTCTATCTGTTACATATAAAAATTGGTGTGTCCTTCGCAGGAACAGCTCTTAGATTTCCTTTTTCCCAAAATTGTAATAACTTTAATGTAGGTCCCCTGTAGAACAATTACCCTATTGATTGAACATATACCCTCTTAACTCCGCCTAGAATAAATCGATTGTACTTAGGCCGTTTGTCCACCGCCGCCGTCACGATATCTTGATCTCGGCCAGAAAAATCTCGTGGTTTTCGTGCCGTTGACGGCGTGTGGGCGTGCGGTGGACAAATGGCCTTACGATCTCCATCGAAACTTTTGTTACGTTAACATTTTTGTTACTCTTGGCTTATCATACCGCTCTATGAGCCAGTACCTACAGACGGACAGCATTCGAACTCCTTGAGTGCAGTTCTGATACAGCTGACGTAACGTTACCAAGTATAAGTTACGTCAACCGCATCAGAACTGCTCCGGAACTGCCATTTTGCAGTTCAAATGCGGACTGCATTTGTCTGTACCGGCCCTATGATACCTACTCGTATTGTAATATGGTTGAATTTTTGATTTGATGAATCTTGTGCTATGAAATAATGGTTGAAAATATACCAAGAATCTTATAAAAATGAAACTGGAGATTGCACGGCGAACAACGAATTGAAGCCAAGAAAAGTAACCTTGAATGACTTCGCTTATGTTTTTTGTCCCTTTTTCTAGAATGAAAAGACATGACAAAATCATAACCGACGATTTTTGCCCCTTACTTTAGGGTGGACGTCACTCGAGGTCACTTTTCTTGGCTTCAATTCTTTGTTCGCCGTGCAATCTCCAGTGTCATATCATATAATTAAGATTCTTGGTTTCTTTTCAACCATTATTTCATAGCACAACATTTATCAAATAAAAAATTCAACCATATTACAATACGAGTGGGTATCATAGGGCCGGTATAGACGGTTATAATATATAAGCTTCTTGAAATATACCTACGAGTATATATTTAATTTAATGTGCTTAGGTAGTTTTTTTTTTCTAAAATATTTATGACCGGTACGAGGGTAGACTTTAAAACCCATAGATAAAGCTGTTTTCGGGTAATGTTTTAAAATGGAAAGTAAAAGCAATTTCATTAAAAATTGCATTTATAACAACGATGCAAGAAAATTAAGTGAATTATTGAATAATGGTTTAGATCCAAATTACGAAGGTGGATGGCCGATTCGGCAGGCTGCCCGTTCCGGATCATATGCTGTAGTGAAGACCCTTTTACAGTATCGGGCTAATCCACACATACTGGGCGATTCAGGTAAAATTTTGATACCGGGACTTCGAACTACTTGCATTCTTGACACCACATGTATCTAAATGTAAAAAATTAATGATATCTTATTACATTTTAGGTGCATCGACGTTACAACTAGCGGTTTTTTCAAATAAGCACTGGGAAACGGACCGATGGGCGTTTCTTTTATCGTGTTGCGATTCTTCTCAGTTAGCGGATGGTGCTGCAGTCGCAATTGTTTTTCATAATAAAGCAGCAATTAAAGCAATATTGCAAACCGGGCGCTGTAACACTAATATTCCAACGACACTAACAGGTAGGTAAAAATCAAGGCTAAGTGTTCTAATAATCATATCTTAGTAATATTTTGTATTTTATACCTACCACCAGGCAAATAAAAATACCTATACGAAGAACATAATACGAATAAGACATAGGTACTGATAATTCTTTTGGCATTACCATTTTTACAGGTAGATTGAATAACTAGGTACTTACTTATAATATGTTCTGGTTCTCCTATTGTAGCCCGATTTTTTTACCCAATTTTCACAACCACCACTTTCACTAGCCCAAATATCAAACAGCCGACTTTGTTATTTTCCTTACCTATTAGCCCTAATTTTAGCATCCCAATTTTACGTTGTACTTAATTTTACTAGCCCTAACATCAAAATGCCGAAATAATAATTTTCCTAACTATTAATTAGCCCTAATTTTAGCATCCCGATTTTACGTAACACCTATTTTCCTATGTCAGATTTCTTAATAGCCCTATTTTTACTTATCAGATTCCTCCGAACACCAAATACCTTATATATTAAAACCCTAACGTTGTTTAACCCTATGTATAGATGTTCCGTATACCCTCTTTATTAAAATAAAAATCAATATTTACACCAGCCATATCTTCATCACCTAGCATTCACTCTTTAAGAGCCCCATACACGGTCCCGCCTTCAATTGTTATTTTTTTCTATCTAGGGACCTAAACGGCCGTAATTAGTGTCGTAAGTTGGTGAGGCGCGCTTCGTGCCTTTTCGCAACTGTAACCCAACCTATAAACTATGCAGGTAAAATTTACTTAAATAAGTATTAATTTTTCGTATATATTTCGTTCAAAAAAATATAAGTTCAAACAATCAATAGGAATACTATTATTAGTTTCAGTATTATTAGGAAATTTACTGTTTAGAACAAGTAAAGCTATATTAGGTTAAAGTCTAATACTTAATCATTATTAGTTTTAGTAACGTTAAAGCATTTAATGTTTAGTACAAGTAAATATTAGGGTATACAACTTAAGGTCTAGCAAGTTTAGCTGTCATGAGTGAACTCATGACAAGACATTAGGGCTATAGTGAAAATTATATCAAACGTTGGTATGCCTAATGAAAATAGCTTTTATGATATTCGGTCTAGTAAGGGTGAACCATAATACCTATGTATCATACATAAAACAAAATCCCCGCTCGCATCTCTGCTTGTTGACCGTAAACCCCGAGTTCAATCGATTTTGTTGTTGTTAATGACATTTCTGTAGACTTAATAAACAACATCAAAATCGATTTAATGCCCTGGGGTTTTATAAATGTCCACAAGTACAGAGGATTCAATATCTATTAATTCCAGGTAAAACCGTAGAACAACTAGCAAAAGGATATCAACTAGATAGTATATTGAATGTACCGGTACTAAATTATGCGCGTACGACCCCACAGTCTTCGCCAAGAGTTTCCAGATACGCCAGAACGGTAAGTTTTATGAAAAAACACGAAGATCAAATTTTAAAGTTACGTTACTTTCGTACCTACGCGGTTTTCTCACTTTCCCTCTCGATTTAGTCAAGAATGATTGAATCGCGGAGCGCCTCGTTTTCTTCTTAGGAGTATAAAGTTATAAAATAGTGGGTTGTTCAACAAGGGACTAAAGTAAGCCATTATGACACGAGATATTTATCCACCCGAGCCAATGACATTCTATACACATGGACAAATCGCGCCATACAACAAAATAGCTCAAACATGGCACTCCATCTTATTTCACCATATGAAGCTTCGACTTGCATTATCGATACATTGCGCTGGACATACCAGTCCTTCAAAAATATGTTGACATTTAAAAGAGACTTGACTGGCTAACTATAATTGGACAGTTTCGTACATTACTAACTTCTAACATCAATATGCGCAACAGCTGTCTTTTTTAAATATCTATATGTCCTTAAGGGGTGACATATAGGTACAATTGATTTAAAAAAATATCTGAGGAATTTCTCTAATACTTTAGATTAATCTCTTGCTACTTACTTGCGCCAATTCTCTTTCGAAATCTCGTGTGCCGGAAAGCTAAAACACAACCATTATAGTAAGGGTTCCGTTTTTTGCCATTTGGCGACGGAATACTAAAAAGAGCTACTCTATCGTTTTCATTTCTGACTATATTTTTGTCACGTCCAGTAGGCCGTTTCTTTCTAACGCGCGCGATAGAAAGATATGGAATATTTCATAATAGCTGTCATTTATTGAAAATTAAATGGTTTTAATACATTATTTACAGTTTTTCGCGTGTTACGTTTTATAGATACAATTTACGTAATAGGAGGCTCTTTTTTATGATAAGGAGAAGTTACACGAACACTAAGGCCACCTGATGTTAAGTGGAATCTGAGACCCATAGACGTTTTAATTCACAAGACTATATATAATGCCAACCCTGAGGACTAAGATGGAATGCCTCTATGCTAGTAATTTCACCGGTAACACCAACTTTTTTTTGCCGTTAAGGTATGATTTTGGCACTTTTTGATGACACACTTCGGCATCCTTACAGCTTTGCAATCAACGACGACTAAGGTAAGAAGAGTGCTTAAACCGCCACGCAGCACAATTTCATTATGCCGTCCCGAGTTTTGCGCGCTGAGGCGAAGTCCTTGTGTATAGAATGTCATTGACCCGAGCAAAGCGAGGGTGGACAAACTTCGAATGTCATTATGGCTTATTAGTCTCGAGTTAAACACTGCTTTTCACTTCGATGGCGAGAATAATAAATCTTAAGTCATAATGTTGTTATTACAAAAACTTAACAACAGTTAAAAAATGTTTAATAAATGTCAATTCATAAATAACTGTTACTTAAAACATGTCTAAGGCGTGTCTAAGATTTTTGTAAAAACAGCTTAGACAGTTTTAACAAAGACACCATATAGCACTATCTTTTTTACTCTCAACCCGTAACTGTAATGAAGAAAGTGACAGCAGCAAGGTTGTTTTTGGGGTTAGAACATTACAAAAAGTCCATAGACAACAATTCCGAAACGAAGACTGAGGCGGTGAAGGTTTTATGCCCAGCCCCAGCCTGCCCTGCCCTCCAGCGGCTCCACCGCGCACTCCCACATCTAGGGCAACATCGTCAAATGGTAACATGTCTGGCTGTTTGAGGTTTTCTAAAGCTTTTTATAAGGAAATTAAAAAGAAAAATACTTTAGTCCCTGGGGATTTAAAAATCACTTTAGTCCCTAGGGAAAAAATGCATCACTTTAGTCCGCCTGTACATGGGTATTATGAGTCATTTTAGAGCGAAAGAAGTGAAAACCCATTTATGTCCAATGCGATGTTTTTTTTTTAACTATACCTACTCTTAAGTTGAAAATGTTAAAAGTATTTTAGTTAAGGTTGTGGCTCGCAACTTATTAAACACTAGCTGTTTCCCGCGATTGTGGTCACGTAGAAGTCGTTTATCGATATTCCCTCAGGAAACGTCCCATTTTTCGGGATAAAAAGTTAGTCCTTCCTCGGGTCTTCCTCAAACTTTCTACAGGGTGGCTGGTAACTCGACCTATTCCTTAAATGATACTCTAGTATAACCTCATCAGGACTAACAGCAAGTAGCTCTTGCTAACTTGCTATAATTTTTTCCCTGATAGGCGTGGTCACAGAACTGGGGGTCATTCTCTCAACACAGCGCTGCGTCGATCTTAAAGGTGAAGTTTTATCTGGCAAGTTTAAGAAGTCCCGTCGGAGCGTACAAAACGCATTTTAGCGCCTGCCTTCTCAATTAGGCAGCTTTATACGACACTGAACTCGACTCACCTGCCTGCTGTCTAATTGAGCAGGCACGCTCTAAAATGTGTTTTGTGCGCTCCGACGGGACTTCTTATACTCGCCAGATAAGACTTCATCTTTAAGATCGACGCAGCGCTGTGTTGAGAGAATCACCCACTGATCCTTTTTACTTACAGAATGCGCGAGCTACGGTTACCCCAGAGCCGCATCATAGAAATTTATCCCCGTCCGTGGCCCGATTCTTTGATCAAACGGCTGGCCAGACGAGGTTAACGGCACAAAGAAGTCCAGTTCTCCTCGCCTCGTCGCCAACACATGAACGAGCATGAAGTTTTACACGGAAGAAATTGAATTTAAAAAATGTTATATTATGTAAGTAGGTACATGACGCATTGATTCCAAGAAGAATGAAGTATATTTGACCTATATCGTGACATATTATACCCACTAATGCCTACTAATTTGTTGTGACTAATTAATATTGAAATATAATGTAATACAAATATTAAATAAACTCGAGAAATCTTTACTATTCGAAAAGATAAAACAAAACATTTGTTATATGCGCAAGTAAGTAAATATTAAATAGACAAATACCTACCAACACTTAAAAATTACAAGCTAGAGACTTTAACATAGGTGCCCGCAGTTGTGGCCGCAGCGCGTAAGATATCTAAATCAAGATATTTCTAAAAAAAAAGTAGCAATGTGCCGAGACAACTTGCATTCAAAGACCACCAAAGTTAAAAAATGTATAGGACTAACGTAAACTACCTGCAGGTCGCGTCGAGCACTTAGTCAATACATTTTACAGCAAATTAAGTAAGTAATCGTTAGTGAGTGCGGAGCCTAGCCCACGACCAAAACCTGTCCCATTCGTTTATTTGTATTTTTTGGATTAAGAAAAACCAAATCTATCGACATTATACGATTTTGATCGTAAAACGAGGAGGCAAAAAAAAATATCGTGGGTCCCGTACCTATATAGAATAGAATGCAACTTGTTCAACAAGGCCCGCAGCTCTCTTGCAACAGGTATACATACAATGGTATTAGCATAACATTAACGTCTTGTAGTAATCTCCCGTATTCGTCGAATATGGAAACTCATTAAGTCATTACATTACGTTCATTTGTAATCATTAGGTAGGTAACCCTTATTTAAATTATCGAGGGTGTTGTGTTGGAGTACACAGGCTTATTGGGTGGTCCTGGCTCTGGAGCATTGTATTTTTTTCTCCCATAACCTGTAAAATGTAAGGTTTCTCTTCAGTAACTCTTATACGTATTGGTACAGTCAGCATCAAAAGTAGCTTAGCAGAAATCTACACACGGTTTATTTTGACAATAGAGTTGAGTGCAGATCATGTTAAGGTATTCGGTTGCTTAGCTACTTCTGCTGATTGCACATATAGATATTAAAAAAAGTTTAGCATAATTTGCGGTACTTCGTCGCCAAATTAAATTACGACCAAAACGGTCCTTACTGGATGTTTTTAGTTACCTAAGGGGCTACCCTGGGCCATCCGCCTTGATGATTTTCTGTCATTTTCCTTAATATGTTTCAAACGCAACACAATATGAAAAAAATGACCGGTTTTATAGAGAATCAAACATACACCAATTTTCAGCTTTTTTGTTTTTTTTTGTTTACTTTTGCAAAAATATAAGTCAATAAGACGGGCCTCTATTTAAACCTCTGGGAACCATATTAGTTTTCACATGTTACAGTATTGTCAACGTTACAATAGCTCTTGACAGTAATTGGCGGCCGAGTTAAAAACAATAAGATTACACTTAAAATGCAATATGGGTTTACCCAGTAGAATAGAGCGCCAGAGTACTATGACCATTGATCTAGATCAACAATTGAAAATAATTTCTGAGAGATATCATGTCAATAACATGATCAATTATCCTTGACCGAAAAGGTGAGAGAGAACCTACTACAACTACTTATGGTCTAGAAGTTTAGATAAATAAATATTAGGGTACAACGTCACAAAAATTGACCTAGTCCCAAACTAAGCTCTAGGCTTGCACTATGGGTACTAGACAACAGTAAACTTACTTATATAAAGATATATATACCTACTTAAATACACAGAAAACATCCAAGACTCAGGAACAAATACTCGTGCTCATCACAGAAATATCCGCCCATACCGGGATTTGAACCCGGGACCGCTAGCTTCGAAGTCAGGGTCACTAGGTCACTAAACAACTAGGCCAACGTGGCGTCATACGTATATTATGTATTTTCGCAGTGCTGTATTATGCATGTTGGTAATAATCTATCAATTCTTACTTTTGATGCTTCCTTAACATCACTGGTTTCGATTATTATTGGAACACCGAGGAAGTAAGGCATTTTATTTTTCAAATAATTTATAAATCTTGATAGTACTATTTCCTGAAATTTAATCCATACTAATATTATTTTAAGCTGTTACAATTTAGTCTAATATTCTAATTAATTAATGCATGATACAAAATGCGTGAACTGTGTACTTGCCTCCTTGTGTTTTGGCATCGGGGTAATGATGGGAAATTGCCTCGTTACACAGATGACTGGATATGTCAGTGGTTCTCCTCGCCAGAATCTAACCATACAATACGAACTTTCTTCTTCGGGTAGGCGGTAACCGTGCTAAAAGTTCATAATAAATCACTCATATTAGTTTTGTTGTTAAGCTTATGTAGTAGGAATGTTTAGAATTACATTAAAAGTTTGAACAGGATCATACATAAGATTTTGTTGTAAAACCTAAGACTTAGCCAGTCTAAATTATGAAGCGTATAAATCCGAAGTGCATCGATAGGTGTTAGAAGTGTGTATTAAGTGAAGTGTTCTGTGTGCATCAACAATCCACACTTTATAAGCGACTTCAAAAAACAAAGGAGGTTCAATTGAGATCCCATAAAAAAGTTGATGGGATCTGATGAGGGATCCATAAGGAATCGACGGAATTCCTTGAACATTATAGCCATAGAAATTATACCTACTAACCGATTAAAAAAAAACATGTTTTTTTTAAATTATTTAATCTAGCCCGGGTTAGAATAGTGCCACTCCATGTCTTCCCGTGGATGTCGTAAGAAACGACTAAGGCAATAAGGGCTTACTGTCAGGCGATGGGCCTGCAACCCGTCACTAATACATTGGTAAACATCTTAGCCTACCTATGCAAAATGTGGTTACCTACTGAATTATCAACAAGTCTTTTTAGAGTTGTTGGTATTTCTGTAGTTCTGCCTACCCCACTCTGGGAATGAAGGCGTGATGTTTTGTATGTATGTATGTATTGTACGATTTAACCTATATAAATAGCTTTACGAAAGCAACATGATCACTTGGAACTGATGATGGAGACCAGATTTGATGGTTAGTTCCACCATCGGTGTTCGAGTCCGCAACTTGCTACTGCATCTTGCGAGTTATTCCCATCTTCCATCTTCCAAGCCCAGGTATATGGCAAAATTTCTATATATCAGGGTTATATAGGTTGGAAGATGAGAATAACCACAACTCTCACTTGATCGGTTTTTTCTTTACTAGCTTTCTCTTGTTAAATCTTAGGTTTTGCCTCGAAGCGAAGACACGGTAATAATGTTGAAAAATGTTCAAGTTTTTGTCTAGGTAATTTAGATAGTGAAGCAGTGTTCAATGTGCAATGCACCAAGAGTTTATCACATAAGTAGTACAATATCGTATGCTCTATAGTAAATAGCTTCAGCTATCAAAACAATCGCATAGCGACTTTTGCATGAGCAGTGGCGACATGCTCTTGTCCGGTTTTTAGGGTTCCGTAGTCTAACTAGGAACCATTATAGTTTCGCCATGTCCGTCCGTCCTCAGCCTAGCTCAAATAATTAAGAGATTTTTTTTTTTAGTGTACCTCCCCTACATGAAACGTGGGGATGTATTTTTTTTGTCGCCTACACCATAGTGTGGAGTGTCGTTGGATAGGTTTTTCAAAAATATTATGGGTTTGTTGAAGCAATTTTTCGATTAAGGGATCCGTTTATGAAATATTAAGCTTTAAAGCGCTAATTTTTGTAAGAGTCTAGTGTCGTTTCCCCAACCAAAACCAAAACGACAATTACTAAAATGGAAGCGCATGTAACGAATTTAAAAGGAAAACTATTACGACTAAGTAGACATCATTGGTTCTTGAGATGATGTGCCAAATGACTTTAAATATAAAATTGGTAATTTATTACTTGTTGGTTTTTATGTTTGTAGTAACTTTCCGGTTTCGGAACCCTACACTGAGCATGGTCCGACATGCTCTTGCCCGGTTTTTAATTACTTACTGCCCGTGGTGTAGGTTAGGTGTACAAAATTTTACGTCGCCACCTGGCAAAGAAGTAGGATTTTCTTTGGTAGTTAAGTGCATTTAGTAAATTTCTTAAAAACTATAAAAATGTTCCACACGTTTTATTAGTCACGCCAACAAAGTGGCAAAATAAAATATTAAAAAAAGAAAGGTTTTAAAAATAAAAACTGTAGGGGAGAGCGGGGCTGAAAGTCCCGGGGGTAAGTTGTTCCGATGATAATAGAAATGCAAGTAAAAACGTAGCAATTCGTATGATGTTTGTCGCGAAACGTTATGAAATTATGCCGGAGCCGTTTAAGTTGCTTGCATTATGGTAGAATAGTAGTAGGTATGGAAAAAAAAAACAAATTCGACGTAACAACGAACCCCACGAAATAATACCTTTTTTCCTTTGATTTTTTTGGTTAACTGAGTTGATAGTACTCACAAAATAAACATATTTTGACGAACTTTGAGGATGGAACAACCAGCTCCATAGTGGGGTTAGTTAATGCGTTCCGATCGATCTCAATATATATATATATATATATATATGAGAAAACTGTTTAACGATGCACAAAATAATATCACTATTCAGAAATTCCAATAATCATTCCTTTGATGTGTGTGTAAGCCACACAATGTATACACTATTTTCATTGCTAAATTTTGTGTTTTATGAAAATCGGCACCCCCCCCCCCCTACAATCAATAACGCATAATATAACGTATTGAAAATAACTATCACGACTAAGTAGACTTGGTTAATTCTTGAGATACAGGCGATTAGTGTTAATACCTACTGAAAATCACCTATATTGTGGAAACAGCCGAAACTACAAATACTAAAAATCTGAAAAAAAACTTAAATGAAAGAACATAATGAATTTTAAAGGAAAACTATCACGACTAAGTAGACATCATTGGTTCTTGATACAGGCAATTAAAGTGTTTATACCTACTAAAATCATCTAAGACGGCACCAATTGACTTTAAATAGAAAATTAGTTATTACTTGTTGAGTTTTAAGTTTGTAGACGTACCTTAGCATGGTCCGACGTGCTCTTGCCCGGTTTTATCAATTAATGTAATCAATAATTACATCAGAGGCCCGTTTCACGAAGCTACAAGTCACAAATTACAAGCGGAAGTCTCTCTCTAACTCCTTTTGCTAGAAAGAGCTTAGAGATTTCACTTGTAATTTGTAACTTATAGTTTCGTGAAACGGGACAGGCAGCAGTTAGGATACCTAACTGATAAATGCCTATATACAGCTGTTCCTTCATCAAGTGTTCTTTGTACTGCCAATATTTTGATCCAATCGGTTTTTAAACTAATTTACATTCAGTCTGAGACTACTTGTTCCATGGTTTCACTACTCTAGCGTCCTAAGTCCGAGGTCGGCCCAATAGGGGCGCCCTTAGGCATGGTAGTGTAAAAACCCTTTACTGCGTGGGCTCCTATCCCATCAGGAGTCCGCCCTCTCTCCGGCGAAGTAGTCAAAGCCATTAGAGGGTAACTACGTAGGTCCAGCAAAAAAAAAAAGTTACATAAGCGGTGTCTGCGAGGATTGTTATGAAAAGCTCAGTAGAGCAGTTTAAATTGATGGCTCCCGAAGTTTTTTTTTTGATTATTATTAAAATGTTTTACGAAACCCTTATTTATTTATTTAAATTTAATCCTTATAACACAAAAATACACATTTGAGAACAAAAGGTGAACTTTACTTTGACTGGCATTCTCTGCTAAATGACATTTAGGCAAATCAAACAAATGAAACTGTTGTAAGTAGGTAGGTAGCGCAATATTGTACAAACGATAGCAATAAGAGAAAATAACAAAAATAAAATACACCGCTAAACCCATGCTAAATACCATGATTGGTAAATTATAGCATAAGCCGAAGTCTAATCAATGGTAAAAATGCGAATTAAGTAACTAGATACCAACAACGTACCATCTCATGTCGGCAAATCTTAGGATATGTATAAAAATTTCAATAAATCGTAGGATTAACCGCAGTTGAATTTTCACAATTCCTAACAGAAAACTCACAATGTTCTTCCAATGGCGCCTGATATCTTTATATGTTTTGAAACTTCCCTCTTCTGGTATTGTCTTGTTGCAATCTTCTATTACAGCTTTGTTTAAACTAAGAGTGCAGAAATAAATGAATAAGAAACGTACAAATATTTAATTTGTGTAATTATCCAAAGACTAAATTACTATGTTATTTAGCTATAGCGGTCTATATGGGATTGTACATTTTAATACGGCTACAAATAAACATACCTCGGCAAAACTCTTATAAATTCGCCAGCTGAAATGTCTTCCGCTGCTTTAATTAAGTTTATGTTAACGGGTTTTAAATCTAAAACGGTGAAGTGTTCTGAAATCAAAGTTAAGATACATTAGTTTAGTTTTTAAATCATGATCTCCAGTTCTTGTCCTATGATCTCTACTCGACAGTCTCATCACTCCATCTCTTCCTAGGGGGGGTGATTCTCTTAACACAGTGCTACGTCAAACGCAAAGATAAACGTAAAGATCCGCTAGGCGACCGAATTCTGCTGCCTAATTGAGAAGGCACGCGCTAAAATGTGTTTTGTACGCTCCGACGGGACTACTTAAACTTGCCGGATAAACGTTCACCTTTGCGTTCGACGCGGCGCTGTGTTAAGATAATCACCCCCAGATCTAAACATGTATAAAAAAACAAGCTATTTTGAATAAAAAATCCTGATTGATTATGTTACCGTAAAAAAATGCAGAAGAAAATTAACGCCGAGCCACAAGCATATTGGAAGAACAGTAATCCAATGTCAACGATTAAATATGCTACAATGACGTCCGTAAAGTCTGTGTGAATTGAACTTGGGAAAGATTTAACCAAAACTAAACTAACCACCATGATTACTCGATAATCACGTAGGTACTTTAAAAGATTAAGTGAAGTCTTTGCAATGATTATACACTAGATCACTATTATTTCATCTTATACTTAATATGAATATTAAGTTTAAGATAAAATAACTATTCATAATACGTTTTTTTTAATTAAAACATGCTTGGTGAATTTTTGAGGTTATAAGTTATAACAGTACAAAAGTGTTTACAACTTTTCCAAGTGCAATTGACACGGACTTTATACTGTGAACGAACTTTTTCGACTCATAAATTCACGTCGTTTTGGACTCACAAGTGAAATTATGGAAATTGTTATTTGTGCAATTAGAGAGCAGAGTTGGTTTTTGATGCGAGTGTTGATTTTGAGTGCAGCGAGGGATTCAAAAATACGAGATGCAAATAACTTTGGTCTCGTGTTGCACAATTTTTGCAACTGAGCAGCGAGAACATAAGCCTTAAGGTGAAAAGTCGGACTCGCGCAAGGGTTCCGTACCATTATCTATACCTACAACCACGGTGTCTATATTAAGAACGAGCAAAAAACGGCAAAAAAATCACGTTTGTTGTATGGGAGCATTGGGAGCCCCCCTTAAATATTTATTTTACTCAGTTTTAGAATTGGTTGTTATAGTGGCAACATAAATACATCATATAATTATTAAATAAGGTACACCAACAACAAACATATTAACAAAATTACAATAAAATAAATTTGAACATTAATATCAGATATGAATGTCAATTATAGGCGTACACGACATTTGCAATAAGCCAATAAATTTAACTAATTACGATAAAATACAATACAAAGATGATAAAGTAAAATAAAATCTGAAATGTACAAAAAAAAAACAATTATAATAAAATAAAAATAAAAATAACAAACGTCAAATAAAATAGCCTAGGTAATTAAGAATTGGTAAGATACAGATAATTTAATCATTTAACAATAATTTAATAATTTAACATCATCTGTCTAACTATCACGGTTCATGAGACACAGCCTGGTGACAGACGGACAGACAGACAGACAGCGGAGTCTTAGTAATAGGCTCCCGTTTTAACCCGTACAGAACCCTGAGACAACCGTGAATTTAATAAACGACATCACCCAGCCGACCGCGTGGTGCCCCCCTAAAACCACCTTTATTTTATACATTGTTAAAAAATATAAAGCTACTTTGTCTCACGTTCGCAGCAAAATTTATTTTTGCTCACTGTCTTTAAACAGCAAAGCCGGCCCTTTTTGATGTGCTGAGGTGAAAAAAAATTGGTCACTCTTTTGATTGGCGATAGTGTTTTTTTCCCATAACCACTCCGGTATCATTCATTAGTAAAATTGTCGCTAAATAGGTACTTAAGAACATATAAATTATGGTACCTACTTATAATAAATCTATAAAATACCTAATACCTAATATTTTTTTATTAAAATCATATGGAAGTCATCATCATCATCAAGAACAGGGTTATGTTTTCAAAATGACGGGCATTTTTCCGAGCCTTGATTAAACATGCCCCACATGTGGATCCCCATGTGGTGCCTTAACGCGAGTTGAATATTGGACTAAAAAGTGTTAGGTAGTAGGTAAGTAGTAATAACGTATATATTTTAATACACAAATTGAACGGACCGTCAGACGAAATATGAATCTGGATCCCCTCTTGTACGCCGTTGGTAGTCAAGAAGTCCCTATTATTTATCAGGTAGTTGTAACCTAGTGCATTCCAAGTAGGTGCAAGTTTTGCGGTCATAGTATAGTTAAAGCACATCTGGAATACTTCAGCGGTGGTAGAGCGAATTACTCCATCCTTAAAAACAACAGTAAGTAATATTTTAAATATTTAAATCCAATAGTTAGAAATAATTAAAATAACATCATGTAAAAAAAAGCTTATATTATCTACCTGTGTAAGTGAGAATTTTAAAAACAATGAGTTGAGTTTATCGTAGTCATCTCCCATTTTGTTGAAAACAATATGTACTTGCTTTACATCCTTTTTGTCAGGGCATGCTAATATGGATGAATTAGAAAATATGATCATCCTGTACAGAAAGTTATAAATTAGGTAAGTACTTACTTAACTAATTATCACGAGTAGGTAACTCAAAAGGCAATCGAGTACAATAAAATTAAGAATCGGTAGGTAGGTACATCTCCTATTTACTTACCGGCATTTAAGAATTTTCCAGTGGAAATGAGAGGGTGTAGACCTATCATGCTTATCGTTTAAATTTGCAATTGCCACAACATAACCCGTATTGTTTAGATTCGGGTTATTTATATTATAGTTATAACTACGCTGCATTTTCTTAATTCTCAACCAACTTTCTTTGATGGTTGCCATAGGCTAGGCATCATAAATAGATTGTTTGTCATGGTTCGCGCCAAAATAGTACATAGGTGTATTTTTCCTCGTAAATCTGAGCAACTTTGTTTCTAATTGACGTGAACCTAATGCAAAATATTTATGTAAAAATAACTATCTATAAATTTTACTATTATTATGGTGAACAAAGATTAGATTATTATTTGCGTTTTGCCTGTGTAGTCTCTGGAACTACTGACTGGTGTTTGAGTCTAAAAATACAAATTTTTAAAAACAAAAACCGTCTTCTATAACGCAAAAAATAACTTCTTTTAAAATTCTAGGCATCTACCTACTAGGTTAGTTCAACTGAAGTCGGCTTTTTTGGTTAAAATATTGTGGTCGCCGACTTCAGTTGGAATAACCCTATTAGGTAGGTGCCTACAACTTTAAAAGAAGTTATTTTTTGCGTTTTTAAAGGCAGTTTTATGTTTTTTTAAACTTTTACGCTCCTCAGATACCTTTTAAGACTTATAAAAATTACTTTCTTATAAAATCCGGGGAGCAAAATGATGTTAAATATACGGTCCTAACACCATTTCAGCCTCGCGCCAAGTCAGACTGTTAAAAATCAAAAATGTCATGTCGTGGGGGGTCTTCCGGTAACCTTCGGGGAGGGAAGATAGCCGATTGAAAGATGTCCGGCTTTTGCTTTTGATTTATTCTGTTTACTGTTATACTCTACTCTTTTACTTGGCACTGGCGAAATCACTGCGTATGCCGCGGTGGACCGCCATTAACAAAAAAGAAGAAGAAGAAGCCATGTCCTGGGCCTCTATTCAACTGCGTTATAACGATATCGTTTTTGACCCTGGGCCTCTATTCAACTGCGTTATAACGATATCGTTTTTGACCTGTTTCCATATTGTCAACGTTTTGATAACTCTTATGTCATTTACAATAATGGCGACTGTGACATAAACGATTCTTAAACGTGTCAAACACGATATCGTTTTAACGCACCTGAATAGAGGCCCTGTTTCCGTATTGTCAACGTTTTGATAACTCTTATGTCATTTACAATAATGGAGACTGTGACATAAACGATTCATAAACGTGTCAAACACGATATCGTTTTAACGCACCTGAATAGAGGCCCTGGCATCATAAACAGCACGGCTAGCATAGAATAAGAACTATAGGCATAGAAGTAGTCTTAAAACTTAAGCGCCAGATCCTGTCACAAAAATTTCAATTTGAATGTTCAATAAGTTAAAAAAGGAAAGATTACAGTGTCCAGCTCTTACTAAAACCAGCCCTACACCCCCGTACACCAACTGGTCAACCAACTGGCGACCATTATGTCACCATGGTCGTAAATTAGCCTGTCAAATCAAAAATCTCTTAAAGATAGTCTATGTTGAGCTAGGTGTCAAACGGACGTCATGTTTTTTAGTTTTCTTCTTCTTTTTTATTAAATGGCGGTCCACCCAGTGATTTCGCCAATGTCAAGTGAATAGAGTAAATCAGTAAACAGAATAAATCAAAAGTAAAAGCCGGGCATTTTTCAATCGGCCATCTTCCCTCCCCGAAGGTTACCGAAATCCCATGTTTCTTAGTCGTGTGTATTGTTTATCACATAGAGTATAATGAATATATAGGAATAGAGTTGTCAGTCGGTGCTATGGACACTAAAGCGACCTCCAGCGTTCATTGCCCGAACTATTTATTTGAGAAACATAACAATACCTAGGTATAACGCTACGTATATGCATGCTCCCGATCCTTCGTGTGTAGCGGTTTTGTCGCAGACATTTTCCTTCACACTGCCATAGCAATTTATGTTAGTGTGAAGAAAGTAAAAAACTACCATAGTAATACAAAACTTTATTTTTTTCTTTTCAAGAAATAATTATAAGACATGTTCTGCACCACATCTTCGGGGTTGAAATCTCGTCTTGAGCCTCTCAAATTTTAATTTAATTTTTATTGGCTGCCGTTGCGACTTCATATTTGTTAGAATTTATTTTAACAACAATATATTACGTGGTGTTTTATATAAACGTGAAGAACATACATACATACATAGCATCACGCCTTCATTCCCAGAGTGGGGTAGGCAGAGCTACAGAAATACCAACAACTCTAAAAAGAGTTGTTGATAATTCTGTAACCACATTTTGCACAATCAGGCCATGAAGTTTACTAGCGTATTAGTGACAGGTTGCAAGCCCATCGCCTAAAAATACTACAAGCCCTTATTCCCTTAGTCGCTTCTTACGACATCCACGGGAAGACATGGAGTGGCACTATTTGAGCCCGGCAACCACACGGTACTGTACATGAAGAACAATAAACAGCAATATGGCGTGTGTTATGTTTGAATGCAGATCTCATATATACCGCAAGAAAAGTCAAATCGAAAAAATTTGCTTTTACCTGTAAGACGGCATATTGAATACGAGGGTGGATCAAATAGTACCCGTGTTTGATGTCAGGTGGCGTTACTTAGGAAAGTTGGCATTACCGTCGTATAGTATTGACCTTATTAAATAAAAAAAATTAAAACTGACAATTGTCTATGGCTCAGTTTTTTTCTGGCGGCAAAATTTGTAAGACTTGTTTTGTTTTTCGTACAAAATGGAAAAAGAGCAATATCGTTCCATAATTAGCTTCTTATTTTTGGATGGAAAAAAATGCGAACAAATAAAAGTTAAGTTAGATGCTGTCTACGGAGGTGTTTCGCCGTCTATGACTACCGTGAGATATTGGTTTAATGAATTTAAACGAGGTCGTACATCTGTTTTCGATGAGGACCGCCCAGGACGCCCGGCAGACGTGGTTACCGAAGAAGTCGTGCAAAAGGTAAACAAAATATTGGTTACCGATCGGCGTACCAACCAAAGTGCAGCAAAGTACAGCAGAGGCTGTAGGGGTGTCGTACGGAACAGCAATTAATATAATACACGATAAATTAAATATGAAAAAAGTGTCCGCCCGATGGGTGCCGCGATTACTCACGGATGAAAATAAGCGGTTACGGCTGTCAATGTCGAAGGAGTGTTTGGGCTTGTTTGAGCGAAATCCGCAGGAGTTTTTCCGTCGTGTCGTTACTGTTGATGAAACCTGGATTCATTATTATACACCCGAGACCAAGCGGCAGTCTAAGCAATGGATTTTTTCTAATGAATCTGCCCCAAAGAAGGCAAAAACAGTCCCATCAGCCGGAAAAGTCATGGCCACGATTTTTTGGGATAGTAAGGGAATAATCCTAATAGATTTCTTACAACAAGGAAACTATCACAGGGCTGTACTATAGTGAGTTATTGGACCGTTTTGATGAAAAAATAAAGGAGACACGGCCCCATTTGGCAAAGAAGAAGTTGTTGTTCCATCATGACAACGCACCAGCACATTCATCCAAAATTGTCACTGCCAAACTAACCCAACTACGTTACGAATTGCTACCACACCCGCCTTACTCGCCGGATCTGGCTCCCTGTGACTTTTTTCTGTTCCCCAATATGAAAACATGGCTCGGGGGAAAGAAATTCAGGTCAAACGAAAAGGTTATAGCGGAAACAGAAGCGTATTTTGAAGAGTTTGACAAATCCTACTTTTTGGAGTGGCCGAAACGCTGGGAAAAGTGTAAGGATCTAGAAGGAGATTATGTTGAAAAATAAAATAAAATAAAACTTTAAAAAAATATACGCGTCTTCATTTCTAACACGGGTACTTTTTGATCCACCCTCGTATATTTCAAATTGTAATCGTCAGATAGCATTGTTAAAACGTAGACAAGCAGAATATCATTATCCGAAGTTAACATGTGTGTTCGAAATAAGATCCTTAAAGCAATATTTAACTAGAATTATATTGTTTTGTTACATGTTACAGTAGTGAAGTGACGTTATAATTTCGTATCGATAAATCACTTGCGAAGTTTAATGTTTTTATTCATTAAGGCAATTAATTATAATATTCGAAATATGGTTTATTTTAGATTCCTTGGCAAAGATAATATCAAGCAATGTTGGATAGAAGCTATTTCACGACCAAATTGGTATTGGTAGAAACATAGTCGGATTTGCCTAAAACATTTCGAAGATGACTGTTATGATGGCACTCCACTTGGGTTTTGCGTGTTCGCCTTGCGCCGTTGCCCCTCTTAATTTGCAGTAGGAAGGTAAAAGATGCAACATGAATATTTTGGCAAGTACCTACTGCTAAGTGGAGTGCCAGCATTACTAAGCTAATGTCCCCACTCAAACGCTTTCGTAAGATTTTGTCATGGTTTATAATAAAACTGAAAAAAAACACACACTAGCCAATTCAGCGTACCTACAGTACCGGCAAATGAAACATAATATTTTTTATACTTACGTCTCGTACGATTGCCTACATTATGTGACTCGCCAAAATTGACAACCAATCAAGAACAAGTTGACCAATTGTATTGCTATTATTCAATTCGTAAGGTAATTAACATATACATACATAACATCACGCCCCCACTCCCAGAGTGGGGCAGGCAGAGCCACAGAAATACCAACAACTCCAAAAAAGTTGCTGATTTTGCACAAGTTGGCTAAGGTAATTAAATAAGGTTCAAAACGGTATATAAAAACGTTTCTATATATCGTAGTTCAAAAAGTTTAGATTTAAAAAACCATTGCTTATGTGTTCATGCAAATCGTAAATTTCGTATGAACGCGTCGGCTATGGTGTTTTAAATACTAAACTTTTTTAAACTACGACATGTACAAACATTTGTTATATACCATTTTGAACCTTATTTAATCAGATGACACAATATGTTATCAAGCCTCGTATAATGGCACCTAAAATCCACCATTAGAAATCCGTCTAGCCGTTTGGATGATACGAGGTAATAAACAATAAGTTATCACTACATAGTATAAAACAAAGTCTCTTTTTCTGTCCCCATATCCCTACGTTTGCTTAAATCTTTAAAACTACGCAACAGGATTTTAATGCGGTTTTTTTTAAATAGATAGTGATTGAAGAGGAAGGTTTATATGTATAATACTTTAATCCGGAGCGAAACGAGGGCGGGTCACTAGTGTTTCTATAAAACTTCAAAATATGTCGATATCGATATTACTGTTTTGTCCATCCCTGGTGTAAATTTACTTAGTCTGGGTCTGGGTCTAAACCATATCTGCACACATAAACGTTGTTGATATATGCAACAGTGTGCAACAGTGTACGACCATGACATTTTATCGTAGCTGAAGCTATAGAACTTTGCCTTTTATTTTATCGTTCCTTCTATGCCTTTAGTTCTTATTCTGTGATGGGTAGCACATGACGCCGCGCGAGATAGACTACCCGTCATTGTGTAATGAGAACGGTCAGAGAAAGACAGGTTGTTTCTTTCGCGGGCGGCATAACTCGCGTGCCGTCATATGCTAGCCGTGCTGGGTTCGTAAAATGCGAGCAAAATTCATTAAAGTGAGAAGGTTGTCACTTATAATACAATACAATCGAATAAATACTTATGAAAACACTTTAAATTCTTTTGTTTGACATGACTGGTGCCATGAAGGTTTTTTCGAACTCGGTAATTTTTTCGGTTTTATAATCAATTATGCATAGACTTATATCTTCGTATGGATTGGCCTCTAGAAAAAAAATCTGGAGAGCAAAATGGTGCTAAATCCAATGATAAAGGAAAATAATGGATAAGACACGTTATATTATCAGACCGTAACAAATATCCGCTCTTACCGGGATTTGAACTCGGGACCGCTGGCCTCGTAGGCAGGGTCGCTACCAACTAGGCTAATGTGTCGTCAAGTAAACAAATAAAAATATTTGCCGTCTTAGCTGATTTTTAGTAGGTATAAAACTTTAGTTTATGGTACTACTATTGGGAAAGAGGGACAACGACGAGTTATTCCCACTATTACTACGACGTATTCTTACCATTAGCAATACTGTTTTTTTTCGTTTTCACTTCCGATTTTATTACATACGAGTATGAAGTACATTATTATTAATCCATAGATCAAGATTAGTTAAAGATTATAATACGATTTGCCTTTTATTTACAATATTTTGAAAGTAAACAAATCGGTGCATTTGACAGCTAGGGTTATTCTTAAAGTATCGAAAATAACTTGGAAAGTTCTCATCATGACAATTAATGTTAAAATAACATGTTTTTTGTAATTGTATCATATATAGAGAACGTATATGGAATGTGTCAAAGAAAGCAAAGAACCATTTTTTTTAAAATGATATTGAGGTTACTAACATCATTTTTTTCTAAACTGAACAGTTTGCGCGAGAGACACTTCCAAAGAAAAAACTTCGTCAAATACATACCAAGAATCTAAGCAACATGCTTCGTCAAGATTTTACAATAGTTAATCAGCAACATGCTTCGTCAAGAGATTACAATAGTTAATCAGCAACATGCTTCGTCAAGAGATTACAATAGTTAATCAGCAACATGCTTCGTCAAGAGATTACAATAGTTAATCAGCAACATGCTTCGTCAATAAAACTATAACTATTCCCCAGCTCGGGTAGCACCTGGCTCAAAAGTTCCAAATATACTGGCAGCATTGCCACGCTGTATTGCTAACGAAATTTGTTGAACCAGATACGAACCAGACCGAGGATCACAGCCCCTATCCCTCATTCGCTGTCCCAAAGCCTTAATAAATGTCTTAGCCTCCACACACCAAGGACCACTGGTCTCCACCGCTACTGGAACGAACTCATACACCGGTTTGAGCTCCGAATATTTGGAGTGTTTGACCCTTGCAGCACCTTCAGCGGCAGCACCCGCGCCCCGCATCGTGTGGCTGAGGTGCGAGGGAGCAAAAGTGCTAACGCACGTTGCATCCCACAGAAGGCTACGGCCTCTAGCCCACGCAACCATCGTTAAGCCGTCTGGCCTCTTACCATCCGAGCGATTAAGACCCCGTGGCTCCAAAACACAAGGAACATTGGCCGCTACCAAAGCCAGTCGAATTATGTCGTTAATAGTATGGTGTCTAGAAAACCTTCCCGCGCACCGTACGCAACTTAGACCGTGGTGGTGACCATTAGCTTCCACCGTAGTACCACAGAAACACTGGTGAGGCTCACACACCGAGCAACCTAGCCTCAACGCTGCCCCTATTCTGAGCGAGTCGTTATCTAGCAAAGTACCTAGATGTGAAGACGGTAAAGCGTGCAACCAAGCTCCTGACTCAGGCTGCACGACGCCCTTAAGCCGAGCCATCTCAGATCCCGACGCTGCCTCTAACAAAAAATCATACGACTGTTTGCTCAAAATATCATCCCATGACTTTTGGAGGGCAAAGTTATCAGGGCGCAGATCACTGGGACACCTATTAGTCCACTCTACTAAGGCTTCTTCAACGAAAGGGATACGGACATTGTCACCATTCATTAATAAAATACGAGCAACAAGTTCCGAAGAAGCATGAGAGGACGACAGAAAAGCTATAAGTCCGATATCGTGCACACGACGCACCCCCAAACCTCCAAAACGTACAGGAAGAGCAGCCTGGATCCATTGAGACTCGTCGAAACTAACATTCAAAATCGTCCCCAAACCCCGTCTTAGAATTTCATCAAAACCTAAAAGGTGCTGTTCTCAACAAGTAAATCATACGAGGCATCGAGAAACAATTACGCAACAAAACCAAGGCTACATGAGCCGAAAGGTGCTCCAGATGGCTAAGAGATGCGGACAAATAATCACTCTTAGCCCTCAATGAATCCGCAACCCCTTCTAAAAGTATAGGTGCCCCCAAAAGTGACAAAGATGATTTGTCCAGGAGCCTTAATCCAGGCAGTAAAGACTGAAAACTCGAAACGGATACATTTGCACTACAAGGATAAAGCTCACACTTTTCTGCATTGACCTGAAGGACAAAGCTGATAATCCTGGTAAAAATTTACGCACATCGTCCAAAACCACCTCCGGGCTCCCTCCAATCGTGCCATCATCCAAGTACCAAACATTCAACGGCGAAACCAAGGATGAAACAGTTTTTTGGATGGCCAAGCAAAAAATCAATGGGCCCAGTGGATCTCCCTGCTGGGCACCAACCTGTGAAGATAAGGCATTATTGTTGTAAAATAAGTTACTCGGAGATGCATAACACTGATGAAGAAAAGGATATAACGTCGGGACCAAATCCTTGACTTCCCTCAACAGCGAGTCCCTTTCCACACTGTTAAATGCATTCTTCAGGTCTACTTTTAGAATAACCTTATCTAAACCATCCTGAGACAGTGCAAAAGACCGAGTCGCGTGAATGGCCGCGTCTCCACCTAAAGGCATGCCAAACCCCACTTGATGGGGCTGAAAATAAACCGCCATATCATCCTTAACTGCTCTGCAACCCAATTTAGAGACCAGGCGCCGTATAGTATTACCGACTGCAATAGGCCTTATCCCTCCATCTTTCCCTCAAGACGCCCCATATAAATACTGACAAACTTGTGGATGGACCATACCACGCAGAAGAAAATTGCACAGTTTAGTTAATGATTCCTGAAGTTTAGGCCCATTATTTCCCGCAGAGGAAGAAGTCAATTCTTTAAAATGCTGCGGTCGAAGACCATCTAAACCGGCAGCAGAACCGTTGTAAAAAGAACCTATTGCATTCATTACCTCCGAAACCGTTACGCTTAAATAAGAGGTGGATGTATCCGGTTCTGCAGGAAATACCAGCGGTCGCGAAGGGTGTGGATGTTTTCCTTCTAACGCTCGCAAAGTGTCATTGTTATCGGGAGCGAGGAGAGAATCAGAAAGTAGAAGACGGACCGCACCCCGTAAGTCCCCATCATGAACCTTAGATTCAATAGTACGATAGATAGACTGGGGTTTGAAACTGTTATTTTCCGGGAAGTAAACTGTAACGTTTTCAGTGTTCTCCTTTACTTTGCTAGTTAGTGACTTGTGAATGCCATTTTCGGGAACCCTCAGCGCAGTGAATGAAAAGGAAAGCAACTGAAACCAATCATCTAATTCGTTTGAGCTAAGACACCTGTCTATAACATTGCTTAGCCGACCAGCTGCTAAACTTCTTGCCCCCTTGGGAATATGCTTTAAAACCCGAACATTTCTTTTAAGTGTAGGAAGACTATCAAGGCTTGTACCGCTATTAGATCCCCCGGGTAAGACACCGTGAACATCATGTGATACTGGCAAATCCTTATGTACCCGAGAAATGTGCACGTTGAGGCCTCTAGAGCCAGCAAATAACCTTGACAGGCCGGGACAGTGAGGGCAGGATACTTTAGTGGGGCTGCTCATTGCTAGCAGTGCTAGCAGGTACCATCCCCAAATTAAAATATCCCAATCAATTACCATTAAAAAAAAAAATATACATAACAATGAAACTTTAAATCACCCCCAATTTAAAAATAAATATCAACAAAAATAAACAATCCTTTTAAAATATAAATAAAATCAATATAATAGAATTTAATAAAAAGTTGTACTGTAATGTAACCATCACCAAAGCGTTTCTAAAACCAAAAAAAGCTTATAGTTAATGGCACATACTGGGACTCGAACTCGCGCCGAAGCGCTGCACGGATTGTACCTTTATAAGCCGCACTTCAAACCACTGAACCAACTTGCTTAACAGCAAGGCGACGAAATTTGCGTTGGTACTGAGCAAACTTATGTTACCAACCCAGCAGTTAGTAATTAAAATAAGAACTATAAAGTACCCCACAAATTTAGTTTTTATGATTCTGCTGTTGTCGGCATTTAGCAATTGAATATCACTAAAACACTGAAAAATATCACTCACAGCACATGGGACAAAGAAACGCTTGCCCGACAAAGGCAGCAACTTATCTTCCCGAAATCCGCAAGTACCAGTCGGCACCTTTCCCGGCAACAACAGCCAAACATCATTGACGGGCATCAGAACAAGTCACAAACAACTGTGACCACCAATTGGCAACCAGCATCAACATTAGCACCCACATCCACTTACAGTATTCACTTATTTACTATTTAAAGCATTTAATAACGCGGCGCTCAAGTTAACGTTGTTTGTTTCCGCGTGGTCCCTACTAGTCAAAAAACTAGATTTGATCACTACATACTAATTGTGGTTGTAAAAGTAGGTAGGTTAGGTTCGTTAGGTATCTTCAGACGCCCGAAGGGCAATACCACCCAGAAAGAGGAGCCCCGCCCTTAGGCGGGGCTCCGTCAAAATTCAGTAGGACAAAAATAGTAGGACCACGAGGAAACGGCAACATAATGGTATTCATGCTCCTACCGGTAGGAGAATCAGGACATTATTGTCTTCGTGCTCCTACCGGTAGGAGAATCAGGACATTATTGTCTTCGTGCTCCTACCAGTAGGAGAATTTAGTAGGAGCATGACCCCGCACTCGTACCATTGAGTCAATGTCGTTCCCTGCCGACTTCCATATGGAGTCATAGTAATGATGACATTGCTAACCATTACTTTTTAAAAGTTAATGGCTGTCCCAGAAGTAGACAGTTTTCTTTAACAAAATTGGTCAAAGAAAAAACATCCAAAAAAGGTTAAACCAACTCTTATGTCAACGGTCAATGTCAAATCTTTTAAATAAAAAGGGTAGTCGTAGCGCGTGCGACGTAAACATCATCTGCGCTCAGCTCGTGTAAAATAAATACGTTAATAATACTTAGCGGCTTCCATTTTGTTAGAAATTTATAGCTACAATTAGATATCTCTATAATAAAGAGATAGTGAAGTTGTTCTTCTGAAATAGTTAACAGTTAAAAGACAATTAGTTTATTAAATGACCGAGTGACAAATGTGACAATAATTTATCGAATCCTACCGCCAACCTGTCAATTATAGTGCTCGGCCGTTGGGAAGTCAAGGATCTCTCGACGCGGCGATCAGCTGATGCGAGTACTAAAGACTGTCCGTGTTTTTGTGATTGCGCTGATTGCAAACTGTTTGTTTTTTGTTGTCTAACATGAAGTGCATAGCCTGCAATAGTGCGGTTGGTAAAGATGTCTTGTTAATGTGTACTTCTTGTAAAGACGGGTACCATTACACTTGTTTAAATATTCCAACCGAGCACTACAGGTCAAAGCTACAAAACGGTGATAATAACTGGCGTTGCCCGTCATGTAGTAATGTCACACGCCGCCGTAAACATGAAGATACCCGAGTTCGCAAGCACTATGAACAGTCCCCGTCGACGCAATTAGACGCCGATATGTCGATATGTGACGATTCTCAGCAACACGATTTTAGTAAAACCGGGGACTTTAACAGGTCTGACGTCTTGGCACTGCCCACTAAAAGTGCCAATGTCACTGCAGAGTTTGACACCGGGAGTATTATGATAGCATTGTCCAATATGTTAGAGACTAAGCTAGCTGATGTGAAAAAAGATCTATTAATAATAGACAATAAACTGAGTACCACGAAGCACGAGATATTTCGAGAAATTATAAACGAATTCCTACACGCAATAGAAAGTATCAAGAAAGAATTCTCTGACACTACCGATTTTTTGAGTGAACAAATAAAAACCTTTACGGGAGATCTCAACACGCTGGGTAACAAAGTCAAAGCACTCGAATCAGAGAACACGCGCCTAAATGCAGAGCTAGTTAGCCTAAAAAATAAGCAAAACTGTCAGCCTATCCCATCAGACATACACAACACAATACACCAAATGCGGATGGATTTGAATGAACGTGAGCAAATTTACCTTCTTAATGAGTTGGAAATTACTGGAATACCTGAATATCAAGGTGAATCTATTCTGCATTTGGTTCAGGCTGTGGCTTTTAAATTAGGTACGACTGTGAATGACTGTGATGTAATTAGTGTCGAGCGAGTGGGTCCCGCCCGTGTCGCGGGCGCGGCTGGCGCTGCCGGGCGGCCGCAGCCTCGTCCGCTGGTCCTGAGCTTGGCTCGGCGTTCTCAACGCGATCAGCTGCTGCGAAGTGCTCGGGTTCGCCGGGGGCTCGACTCCAGCGGTGTCGGGCTGCCGGAACATAAGCCCTTGCCGGTCTACGTTAACGAACGGCTGACGAAAACTAACCGAAGAATTTTCTGGAAAGCCCGCCAGGCCGGCGGTGCTGCTAACTGGAAGTTCATATGGACAAAAGATGGGCGTATTTTTGCGAAGCGTGCGGACAGCAACGAGTGTAGGGCAGTGCAAATCAGATCCGAAAAAGACATATTGTGTGTTTTTGGTGTTGACCCTACTGCGTCGGAAGGTTAATAAATTAATTGTAATGTTTAGCCATAGTGGGTCTACAGTTCATTTAACGTTATTTTTTGTATTTGTTTTTAACAGACGGCCCAAGAAGTGGAGTAGCGTTACTTAATTGGGTTAGTATAAAAACATTATTAGTTTACCACTTTTAACTTTTATATTATAAATTAGATAATTATGTCTTGCCTTGTCTTGCCGAAGTAGCTGCATTTTTTCTATATTTAACTTATAACAAAAAATTCAAACATATTTATGTGTTACAATTATTTATCTTGCTTGTGCTAGTGTTAATCATTATTTTGTATATTTTTTTATATATTTACTACTTTGTAACACAAAAATCTAAAACAAACAGTTTTATATTTTTTTATATAGCAGAAGTAAGCAAAGTTATTATGTGTGTATTTGACTTTCGACACTTGTTTATCACTTTATCTAGTTAATGATAAGTATATATTGATAACTTTTTCTTACATTATAAAATTTATAATTATAAAAATGCGTATCGGTTTTTTGAACCCGGGTTCCCTTGGCACAAGACATGAAGAATTTCTTGTTGCTATGGAAAAACATACTGCAGATATCATGGCCATTAACGAGACGTGGTTGCGCATGGGGGAGGAAGCGCGCGCGCCGGAGCCACCGGGCTACCGCCTGCGTCACGTGCCTCGCCCTCCCGAGCTGCGTGCGCGCGGAGGCGGAGTTGGGTTTTACCTGCGCCGAGGTATGAATACGCGAGTGCTAACTCATCCCACAACCCCTTCCGTCGAGCAAATGTGGCTGTCTACAAACATGAACGGGAAGAAGCTGGTCGTCGGAACCGCTTATCGGCCTCCTTGGTTAGATGTTGACGTTTTCTTTGACGCATTGGCTGAAAGTATTAGTTCGTTCGCGGTTTTCGATCATATTGTTCTGCTTGGCGACTTTAATATTAATGTTTTGTCAAAAACCAATGCCAATGTGAAAAAGTTAACGGATTTCCTTCACTGTGTGGATTTGGAACAATAGGTAAGTCAACCTACTCACTTCACTGACCACTCAGAAACACTAATTGACCTGGTGTGTTCAAATTTAAAAATCTCGAAGCTCTGTGTTGACTATATACCCGACTTAAGTGGGCATGCATTCATATCTTGCGAACTCAACATCAAAAAAATTAAGCCTTCACCGAGTTGGATTACCTTCCGTCCTCTAAAGGATATAGACATGGAGTGCTTTAATGCGGACCTTAATGCTGTCAAGTGGGGACGTTTGTTGGGTGGTAGTGTTAGTGATACTCTTTATAATTTTACTTCCTATTTATTGCACTTATTTGACCTATATGCTCCACTCTAAACCGTTCTCATTAAAGTACAGTCCTACCCCTGGATTACCCCTACTATCAAGAAAATGATGAAACTTCGTGACGAAGCACATGTAAGAAGTCGTCGAACTAAACAAGATAGTCATATAGACTACTATAAAACTTTTAAACACTTAGTCTCTTCTGCCCTGTTTTATGAAAAAAAAAGCTTATTTTGAATTTAATATCAATAAAAACGCTCACAACCCCCGCGTTCTTTGGAAAAATATAAAAAATAATGTAGTTAACTTTAATAAAACAAATGACTTATCATCCAATTTCAATAATGCTGATCAAATTAACAACCATTTTATTACTGTTCCATCCAGACCAGACAGTACCTTGTCTAGCTTAACCTATTTTGAATTTCATAGACATGGCAGTATGACGTTTACACTGACGCCGGTAGACGAAATAACTGTGCTTAAAATAATCAAAACGATTTCTAGTAATGCGCAGGGTGTAGACGGAATATCTTTGGATATGGTGACGCTTACATTGCCTCGGACCTTAAGTATTATAACAGCATTAATCAATCAGTCCATCACTACTAGCACTTTTCCTGACGCTTGGAAAACTGCTATTGTTAAGCCAATACCTAAAACGAGTAATCCATTTAACCTAAAAGATTCAAGACCAATTAGCATTTTATGTTTTCTGTCAAAAATTCTAGAGAAGGTTGTGTGTTCACAGCTGAGAGGATATCTCGAAGCTAATAGCATTCTCCCCTTAAAGCAGTCGGGTTTTAGGAGGGCGCGAAGTACCACAACCGCCCTGCTCGATGTTATAGACAACATATTAACTGCAAGGGATAGAGGCGAGGCAACCCTCCTCGTGTTACTGGACATTTCACGAGCGTTTTACACAATTAATATCCCTCTGCTCTTATCTAAGCTGTCATTTTACGGGTTTGACTGTAACACGGTGAGGTGGTTTTCGAGCTATTTGGTGGGTCGGTCTCAGTGTGTAGGATTGACTAATGCTGCTGGATCCACAGTCCTCTCTGAAGTAGTCCCTTTAAGTTGCGGGGTTCCACAGGGTTCTATTTTGGGTCCCATTTTGTTCATTTTGTATACTGCTGATATAACAAAGTGTTTGGAACATTGCGATTACCATATGTATGCTGATGATATCCAAATGTATCGATCGTTTAAGCCTACTGATATCTCTCAAGCGGTTGAAGCGATTAATCAAGACCTTGAACGTGTCTCTGAGTGGTCAGGAAGAAATGGTTTAGTTCTCAATCCTTTAAAATCAAAGGTTCTTTATCTCGGCACTAAATTTCAAATAAAAAACATGTTTGTTTCTGACCTGCAAGTGAAGCTGGGTGATGAACTCTTGGAGCGAGTCACGGTTGCTACTAATCTTGGCCTACATATGGACGACGAGCTCCGTTTTGAACATCATGTACTCAATGTCGTACGACAGTGCTTCTTTAGGCTTAAAGTCTTATACGGTGTTCGCAATTATTTGAGTGTAGATTTAAGGATAAAACTATGTGACACTTTGATCCTTTCGAAGCTCAACTATGTCGATACCGTTATTGGCGGTTGCCTTCTAGCTCGTACAAAGGCACTTATCCAACGTGTACAGAACGCTTGCGCACGCTTTTGTTTCCCGATCCCCCCTAGGACTCGCGTGTCACCTTACCTGAACAACAGCAATCTCATGAAGATGAACGCAAGACGTTCTTTACATTTTGCCACTTTACTCTTTGGTGTGATCACCACTCGCCAACCAATCTATTTATACGAGAAACTTCACTTTTCCAAGCGCGAGGTACGAATCGCGAGTCGTCTTGTTTGCCCTAGACACTGCTCAGCTGCGTTTCGTGGTAGCTTTCGGTATGCTGCCACGAAATGTTGGAACAATTTACCACCGCCTATAAGAAATTCCTGCTCAATTGGATCATTTAAGTACAAATTAAAGGAATACCTACTGAACATTCAGAAATCCCAACCATAGACAGTTCGTGCATTGTCAAACTATGTTTGCAGTTGTTAATTTGGTACATTTGATTGATTCTAGCATTGAAAGATACGCAGTAGTAAACTACAATTATTATTATATCACTTATTTATATATATATGAATATGTTTTCTGTATTATGTATACCTATTTACCTCCTCACTTACACACATTCAGTTTTTTAGACCATTCGTGCGCATTCAACAAGACACCAAGTTGCAACCTTTTTTTTTTAATTATTATTATTATTTTATTACTTTCTTAGGATGATTGTTTATCGTCGCACGCAAACTAGGGATCCACTGAAAATCAGCGTTGCAGCACATGTGCCGCAACACATGCTGAGTGGGCCCCTATTGGCGTCAGGGTGCAATACCACCAATGTACTGTAAAATTTCTTATGTTTAAGTTAATTAAGTTGGTGGAGGTGCGCTTTTGATTCCAATAAAATATTTTTCTTTCTTTCTTTCTTTCAAATAAGCCGGGAGTCACTTATTATCAAACCGCGATTAGAATAGTCTTGGAGGTAACAGTTTTTTCATATAGCTATTCCAAGTGTAAACTCATCGCGGTTAAGTAATACTATTTCGGTTGTTTCCAACAATTAACCAAGCGGAACAAGAACTAATTGTGAAATGAATGTCACGAGAAAACGCATACGATACATCATTTTATTGAAGAGGAATGTAAAAAAAACTAGTATTAACAGAGTTAATTAATGTTTTAACCTATTCAACGCTATGTCAAATACAAATGACATCACGCACAACCCAATGACAGCTTAAAACCGGAGCCACTATTTATTTATCCCGGTCTATTTTGCGTTGTTAACCATGACGAAAATCGTGGAAACGTCAATGAAGTTGAACCAGTAGTGCGGATATATCCGTTGAAAAGGTTAAAAAAACCGAAAAATGAAATTTTATGTAGGTAATAGGAGGACTACGTGCAGACTGTTTCGACAGCTCAAAACATAAATAAGATAAACAATATATTTAAGCAAATATCATTGACATCTGTTATTGTTACAGTAGTAAAATCTAAGATATAAAGATCTGGTACAATTCGGATAAGGGCTAAGAAACCAGGAATTAAAGATTTTGGAAAATTATCGAGGCTTAACCTTTTCCGTAGCCTGTTTTAGTGCACACATAACAAGCTACGGAAAAAGTTACAAAAAAACAGAAAGTTGACACTTAATGTCAAGCCTGAGTTCTGTTGATAGAAATTGTATTACTGGCAAGCGATATTTTCTTGCTTTTAGTCGAGATGGCCGTTATGTAAAAAAGCAAGCAGATAAACCCAAATCTTTTACTGCATTTAACTATTGGTGGACCAGATTGGCCAACACTGTAGCTTCGATATCTTGAAAAGCTGTGATGAGACATTCAGCAATTAACCATAAAAAAACTTGGTAATAAAGTTGTAGTAGAAGCCAAATCGGTATAGTTTATTTAATTTTATGAATACAGGATTTATTATGAACAAGTAAAGCTTAGCTTTTTGCATTCTTTCTATTAAATATTTTTAACCTCGTGTGACCCAATGTGCTAAAGAGGGTACATAATAAAAACAATTTAGTTTGAACTGTATTCCAGTGATTTTAAGATTAAATTTCCACAAATAAAAATATCCATATTTGTAATATAGTGGGCGCCACGAGGTTAATCTGACCATTTAGGTTCACTTCGTCCACATTCCCATTTCATTCACATTTCTACTTTGTCCATAATCCCACTTCGTCAACAATCCCATTTCATCCATATTCCCATTGTGCCCTTTTTCCACTTCGTCCATATTCCCATTTCAACCGCATTCCCATTTCGTCCACATTCCCAAGACACCTACAACGGAATTAATTATTTTTAAAACTTTGCTCCAGTTACAGGGCCCGCCGTATATATTCCTATTGACGTAATGTAAGTAACTATGAATAAGTAATAAAATAAATAAGCTGCAATACAATAGTTATAATACTCATTTTTGGGACAAGTTTTTTTGCTGACCTTGTTTAGGCCATCATACATGTCTCATCACCCAACCATCAGACCAGCTCTATGGTACGATATGGACGAAATGGGAACGTTGACTAACTGGGAATGTCAACGTAGTGGTAACGTGAACGAAATGAGAATATGGACGATATGGGAATATTGACAAAATTGGAAGTGGACGAATTTGGGAATTGATTGTGGACGAGATGGGATTTTGCTGACGAACTAGGAAGTTGGCAATATGAGAATGTAGACGAAGTGAACCTAAAAGAATCTGACATTGTCTCTTTACTTCTGGGACACCCCAGTATTATTAGGCAACTCTCAGTATAGAAAAGTTTTCACGCTTCGGTTACGCTATAGGTGGTATTCTGATACCGTTAACGATATTAATATTAGCTGTTAATAGTACGCCAGTAGAAAAAGTTATTTAGTGTTAAGTATGTATAGTGACTAGCGTTTTAAAAAGTTCAAGAAATGCCTATATAATTAATATTAACAGACATTGCCCGCTAGGCAGAATCATACGAACCGAATGCTCTTCTGACGTGCAGTGGACTGGAGTGGACTCGCGTTGCATTTTTGTGAGCAAGTGGAGAACACCTTTAACGTAGTCCCAACTGTATACTGTATAGCCACTTTGGGAATGATATGGGTTAGAATTCTCACTGTAGATACCAATTGATTTAAAAAAAATACAGAACTGTTTTTAAAATCTTTGATTTCGTTTCCCTAACCATTTAATTAGGATTGTCGAGATGATCTCTAGCTCTTCGTAGGACGCCATGGGTTTTGTGGATTTCTCGGCAAATAGCACGCTGAACACTCTTCTTCCTCATGTTGGCAGCATTTAACTGAGTTAGAGTATCTGCCAGTGTAGCCTTAGTTCGAGCAAGTTTCTGTTTCAGAGATATATTTTCTTCATACAAGGACCCTGAAATAAAGTTATGATATCAGAAGATATGTGGCAAAAGCTTAGACCAGCAGCGATTTTGTTTCGAAGGATTTTATATTTTAGCTCCCTCAGAGAAAGTACATTTTAAATGATTAAAAGTAGTTTTAGACACCTTATAATTTATCACAATTATGACTTGCTACTACTGTTTGCTATGATTGAATGCGAAAGATAGAAAAATGAAAAATATATATTTACAGTGCAGAAAAACTGAAAGACCATGTTCGGTTAAACCTACCATAGAAGCTAAATTAATAGACAGTAGTTAAGACATAGCAAAGTACCCAAAGTAAAAATTCCAAAAGAAATCAGATACCTACTATGGAAACTTAGCTTCGACCGTTAAAATTTATTAGTTAATAGTGGGATCCTATCATTTCATAACCTATGTTTCACAAATGATACATTTCACAAACATATCTTTAAGCAACCCGTTTTTTTTCCGAAACTGTAATTAATTCTAGATTTATTTCAGGACTACCGGGTACGTTAGATTTATAGAAAATCTTGAAATATTACTAGTTTCAGAAATAAAACGGGTTGGCAAATGAATAGGTTGCGAAACGATGCATATGTTGGCGAAAAGTCAGACAACCGTTAATAGTACATTTTGATGCAAGTGCGGATAGTTTGTATTTTACACGAGTCCCGAGACGAGACGAGACAAGACTCGGGACGAGTTAAAATGACGGTTCATCAAACATTTGCGAAAGCAAATCAATAAAACAAAAATAAATCAGTAAATAAAACTATTACAACAGACAATTTTACTTTTAATTGACACAGACTTTATAACATGGCAATGGTTGTGACTTGTGACCATTCATCCAAGGACCGGAAAACCGCTTTATTCGTTTAGCGCTTTCGATTCAAAAGCCTATCACTGGGCTACCCGTACAATGGGTAGCTCTATCAATTATGTTGCCGTATCGTTATGACTACCTTTTCGAATAAGGTTACCGCTTCCGTTGCGCCTGTTGTTCGATAGGGTGATGGCAGCTTGAATAAACAGCGTATCAATAGGGTTGGGTTAATTCTATTCATTATTGTCTCTTAGGTCCGCTTGCACGTAAATGTCGCTGCGTGGGCCTACCGACCGCTAACCATTCTAATGATAGGTTGGGCAATAATAAGTCGTAGGAATTGGGCGCAGATATTGAAATAGCTTGACATCTATCAAAACCTCTTTAAAAGCGGCCAGCGCATTAAGGGTTTTTGATACGGGTAAGGCTGCCAGCGGAAAGCCAAATCAATCGTATAATCTGTTGGATTTATATAATGATGTTTATAAACAAAAATCAATTACAATAATATTATCAAATCAAATTATGCATTGAAATGTATTATCACTACATTACGTTACTTTTTTTTTGCTGTGGCAATTATTGGCTACCCCTTACTTGGACGTGTACTTGCTTCCCAGTGTTTAACAAGAGATAAATTAATATATATAATTATCTAATCCGCAGTTAATCTTTTATTCCACGGCCCTAAACTTCCAATATAATCGTCGGATTAGCCTTTTATTGCGGCTAGCCAACGATACGCATGCCGCTTGATGGGGTTTTTTAAAAAAACCTATCGAATAATCCGAACGAGCGTATTTAACAAAAACCGGATCCGGTCCCTGCATTCAGACAAATCATAAAAATAATGCCACAATATAATTGCCTATATTTAAAAATAAAAAAGCGTAGATCGCTCGCTATCGCTCGGCCTGCTAACCATCTCATCAGGCAATCCGTTCTTTTCTAAGAAAAGGAAATGACACTAGTTCGACAAAATGCAAATTTCCGCACGATATACAGCTACTAAAAGTACCTCTTTGAAGTAAAGAGACAATGTTAGATTAACCTCGTGGCGCCCACCATAATATTATAAATATGGGTATTTTGAGAAACTATTAAAAATATTTTGAACAGTTGCTCAAAAATTGTTACTTTTCGTAGCTGTACATCGTGCGGAAAGTTGGATATTACGCACTAGTGTGTTATAGTTTTCCATTTTTTATTTAATAATTTTGTTTCAACTTCCAAGCCGTGCATCCAACCAAAGAGATGATTTGTCATTTAGCATTGACACTATACATAGGTAATATAATTTAAAATATTAAAATTAAAAACATACATAAAATGTATCTAATATTAAAAAAACAGCTCTCATCAAGATGGCTGAATCTGAATTAGTATTACGAATGATTAGATAGTTGTGTATTAAGGTGAATTCACAATACACCATGCCGAAACCGTGCCCAGCCCAGAACGGCGTAATGTGAATCCACCTTTATGCATTACTAGAGAACTGGTTAATAGAGAATTATACTTTTTGAGTTTTAAATATAGGAAATTAAATTACTGTGACTTTTTTTTATTTGGCTGAATGGTCACAACCGTTGCCATTTCATAAAGTCTGTGTCAATTAAAAGTATAATTGTCTCTTGTATTGTAATACTGATTTATTTTTGTTTCATTTATATTTTTTCGCAAATGTATTTAAAAACGTCGTTTGATATACGTGCGGAACTGTCATTTTAACTCGTCCCGAGTCTTGTCCCTCGCTTGCAGCTCGGGCCAAGATACTTCGGGACTCGTGTAAAATGACATACTTTCCGCACTTGTATCAAAATGTACTATTATTTAGACTAGGAAATACAAAGTAAGTACTAAACATAATGCTGCTCCCATGCTGCGGTTATATAACGTTATGAAACATTTTACACTTAACATCAATCTTCTGGTGTCCGTCCGTCAGTCGGTTGCAGAGGTAGCACAATAACATACTAGAATATTAAAGTATGTTTGTGGGTCAATCAACTATTGTTTGTACACAATTTTTTTAAGTTTGTGAGGCTATTAAGTATAAAGAAAAACTAAATAGGTTTTCTTTAAAATATTGTGTTTCTATTACACAGATAAACAGTGAATTCTATGACCCGATATATATATTTAATAAACAATTAAAATGTCTTCTTTCACTGGTAACTTATTGGACCATGTTGTCCCCAGTTTTGTATGAAGTTTGTCCCCTAAGCTACCAGTATTTTTGGCAAAAATGTTATTCTGATTGAAACAGCTTATTTTCACTTGTAGGTACCTACTGACAATTAATGTATTGATTAAAAATATAGTTTATACCGGGCTTTGGTTTAACAGTGTTGTAAAATTAAGACATACTTAAATTACTTAAATGTACAAAGAATATTTGATTAACCCTTCTAGTGCGTTAATAAGTCTAACTCTTAATTATCAGTTTATTTTTGCATTTCTATCAGTTACCTATCCCCACGTACGTAACATTAAAACGTAATTTAACTACGCTAATTTAGCGTTACCGAAAACGGAGATGGTCCGAAAAACCCAGAATAGATTCGGACAAAGTGGATTAATTAATGGGGTAAATGGCCGACAAAGTATGGATGAAAAAAAAACATCACTAGCTCGTGTTTTATGTTCCAGTTTTTATACCATAAATGTTAATATATTTATATATATAAACAATCTTACACAAATTGACTAGCAGTTGGCAACACCGCCAACATTAGACTGGTAACCAGTTTGTATGTATTTTTATGTTAAGTCTACTATAAGTCAACGCGTTCTATGGTACGCGCCTTAATATGTCTTCTCGATGGTGTATCGCAAAAGAACGTTGTGTTATTTATTGTGTATTTATTAAGTCAACAAGAAAATTACGAGGTGCGGTCCAAAAGTTTCCGGCCAAGTCAAAGTTTTCGATATAGTCTCCCTCTATTTCAATGCACTTTTTAGATCTCTTAATAAGCATTTCTATCCCCTAATTAAAATACTCAGCAGATTTGTCCTCAAAATGGGTGTAAACCGCACGGGTCACTTCACCATCTAAAGAAAATCTTCTTCCCCTTAAGTCTGCCTTAAGCTTCGAGAACAAATAATAGTCGCTAGGGGCCAGGTCGGGACTATAAGGTGGGTGGTGAATTTCCTCGAAGCTACATTTTGCAACAGCAGCCTTGGCAATTGAAGCAGTGTGACCAGTTAACTGCTCAATAAGGGTGGCGTAGTAGCTACCGTTTACCGTGGTATTCCTTTCTTTGATGTCAATCGGTAGGATTCCGTGTCAATCCCAGAATGTTACCTTGGCTTTCCTAGGCTGTTTATCACCAAGACGACGCTACTCCATCGATACCCTTTTGGACCCCGTAACAATTGACTCCAAAAAAATCTCTCCATGTCGTCTATACGCGTCTGAGAGCACGCTTTTCGCTCACTCCGCTGCAAGATCAAAAGAAGTTTGGGCATCCACCTCGCACTAACTTTATTCATGTGAAGATGTTCATGAAGAATCCTAAGAACTGAAGTTTTGGAAAGCCCTGTTCTTGCCGCTATTTCGATCACTTAGAACTTCCTCTTCCACTAATTTGACGCAGTCCACGGTGAGTGCCACCAAAGGCCTGCCGGAGCGAGGTTCGTCGTCAAAGATGTCCCGCCCTAAACGAAACTGCTTACTCCATTCTTTGATGGTGGAAAATATCGGAGAGGTATCCCCGTACACAGCATCTAACCTTTTTTTTATATCTGTCGGGCTGACCTCTTATTGATCAGAAACTTGATTATGGAACGATATTCCAACTTAAGCATGTCGAAAACTTTCAGACTTCCTATCATTCTAACGTCGAATGAACGTTACGTAACGTAACGTTCATTCGTTCGTCAAATCAAAACCACAGCAGAACCTCAATATACACTAACAAGCAGAATAAATGAGAATCACAATGACACTTTTAATTTTTATTTTTAAACCGCCTTACTTCCGCCATCCAGTCAGAAACTTTTGGACCGCACCTCGTACATATAAACAAAAGCCCTGCAAACTGTATTAAGACAATTTGTCTGCATGAAAAGCTCATACCTCATATACCGCATTGATTATGGCGTAACCCTTTCGATGGAGTAAATTGTGCACTATAATGAATCTACCAGTTCCCTAAATTGTCCCAATGTATTCTTGGCATTTGGACAATTACTTTTGGACCATCTCCTTTACACGAAAAGGAACCACATAATAATAATCATATCAGGGGACAATATCACACAAATTGACCTAGTCTCAAACTAAGCTCTAGGCTTGTACTATGGGTACTAGACAACGATAACATACTTATATAGAGAAATACATACTTAAATACATAGAAAACTTCCAAGACTCAGGAACAAATATTCAAGCTCATGCTTCGGAGGCAGGGTCACTCCCAACCAGGCCAATAATGTTGACAAACAGGTAAATTTAACATTAATTGTTGATTTGTTGTGTAATTTTCTACACAGATTTGACCAGTTAATTACTTAAGTATCCAAAATTAATACTCACGCGTAGATAAAGTGACCGGGTCGTTTTGCTCAAGACTGGATAATCTGTCACTGTCGATGCCTTGATCTGGTGATGTGGGCCGGTCCTCCTCCTCATCCTCACGTACCACTACATCGACGACTCTATTGCAAGCTTCCACAGCTACCTTACGGGTTATTTCTTTTTCAAGTTCCGCTATTGTTTCTGTAGCCCTAGCTAAATTTTCACGAGTATCTTCAAGATCTTTTTCAATGCGCATCCTGTCATGTTGCGCACGGGCCCGCTCGAGAGCGGCTTGTGACGCCTGGACTGTCGCATCATCTGCGGCGCGGCGCAGAGACCGTTCAGTCTCCAGAAACGTGGCTTCAAGCTCGTGCCTTTCGGAACGCAATCTATCTCTGACCTGGATAGCCTCTGCGAGTTCCTGTTCGACGTCCTTCATCCGCAACTGTAAGGTGGATAAAGTGCTTCTCAAAATTTCAGTATCCTTATTTATTTCGATCATCTTTGAATTTTCGAAAGCCAAGACCGTTTTCAGGTCATCTTTTTCCGTAATAAGTTCATCTATTTGAGTCTTGGCAAATTCCAATTGGCTTTGTAAATCGTTTTTCTCATATTCAAGTTCCTCGCATTGTTTTGTGAGTTGGTGTATTTCGTCGATCAAAACTGCTTCGTTTGCAGTTTTGTCTTCAGAGCGTGAGCCGTATGAGACACGCGAGCGACGAGCGCTTAATCTGTTGTTATCGGAGGTAGATTCCCTGGCACCAAGCCCAGTTTCGTTAAGCCCGATTCGTGCGAGAGACACGTTCCTATCAGGCTCCGACCAACACTCCGATTCGGACGGACATTCTTTAAGCAACTGTTGCCGCACGGATTTTCTTTGTTGATTTTTATTATCATCGCTGCAAAACGCATGGTGTCCAAACATAGCCGTAAGATCTTCGATTCTCATGGATTGCGACATATCAAAATTACTTTCATCTAGGGTAAATTCTTCAGGGGCAATGGATTCATCTAACTGCAAGCCGACAGGCAAAGCAAGACTTTGCTCTAATATACTCTCTGCTAACTTCTTTTTCTCTTCACTTAAAACGCATCTGTAAATATTATAAGAGAAATAGATTAGGTTGCCCTGTATACTATTATGTTCTTGTTTTCATTTTAACAAAATATTTAAATTCAACAACTCACTTATGTGACAAAAGTTTGTCCAAGAAATAAGCTAAACCTTGTAGACGCCGTGTGAGCAACTGATGAAGGTTTCTAAAAAAAAATACTTAATTAATTTAAACATAACATGTGTTACAGTATACGAGTGGTGGCTGAAAATTAATCTAATTTACCAAGCCTACAAAAATGTGAAAATAATACTGGCGAGTATTATGAATCCATAGTCAACAGCATTTTTTTAAAAACTGCCTGCATTGCTTTTTTTCATCACACTTGCTGGGTAAGGATGTGATTACACTTAGTTAAGGCAGATTTACCTCCTGCGGGAGTTGTGGATTTTTATAACTCCCGAGGGAGTAATAACTTTAGTTTTAAAATATTGAACCTACAAGACTACTCGTACCTACGCCATTTCAGACTAAGGAAATTTATAATCAGCCAAGGTTTATTTCCTATATTCAAAACTTGGCTATAAACCAATTTGACTGTATATAAAACTTATACAGTACAATTAACTGCATTATATTTATATTTTACTATTTTATATAAGAGACATTTGCAATTATTTTATTAAATTTCATTTTGGAAACCGGTAGAATCTGGCAGTATGGCCTGTCAAGTTTAAAAAACAAAAATACCGCCTTCAAAACCGCAAAAGAACTTCTTTTAAAATAGTAGGTACTACCTAATAAACTAGTCAAACTGATGTCGGCTTTTTTTGTTGAAAATATTGTAGTCTCCGACTTCAGTGGAACTAACGTATTAGGTAGGTAAGGTACCTACAATTTTAAAAGAAGTTTTTTTGTGTTTTGACGGCGGTTTTTTTTTTTATATATATATTTTATTTTATACTTTTTAGTGATCATAATACGCTCTTACATAGTCCCACTTTCTAGTTGATATGAAACTTTAAGTTACTTCAATCGCGCCACAAGCAACGCAGCGGGAAAGTCATAGTCATACTTCAACAAGTAAATATTCTTCGGTGTAGTCGCTCAACTAACTTAATCGAGATCTTATCGCCACTCTTCAAATAGGTACCGTTGAGGAGTTCCAGTGGCCATCTGTGGTCTTCATCATCAGTTCCACTTCACCAAGTGATACTTTCTGAATGCAAATGCTAGACTGTTACTAAAAATACTAAAATCGCTATATGTTTGCCTACAATATTTGAGGAGTTCCTTCAATTGCTCACTGACACAGAACTATATCGAGATAGAAGGAAAGAGTGTATGTACCTCGCGTGCCGAAACGACGACTAAAACATCGTCGTTGCTGGCCGCGATGCTCGGTCCGCTCTCGACCGTATTCCGCGTGTGACGTTCGATTGTTCGATTAGAAAAATAAAATAGCCCCTTGCTCGATAAAAACGTGTTCAAACACCACCAAAAAAGTTGGAGCTGTAAATAACGATATTTCCTTTTATCGGTAAGTACTCTTTGCCCTAAAATATCTGTTATTATTTATAAAACAATTTATTTTGTTGCTCAGTATTAATTTCACATAAACAGTTGCGGTCGACTCTGTGTCAAATGCTACTTTTCCATTGCGACTTTAATTTAACGCGCCAGACTTGGCGTGCACTGAAAACCAGCAAAGAAAATAAAACAATACAAATTGTCGAGCACATAAGTGCGACGCCTTCAAGGTTGAATTCTCATTTACTGTCAAAAGTAAGATAATAGTTTTGTACCCTGCGATTTCCAATGCCGATTTCTTAGTCGATTAAAATCTATTATTAAAACAGAAAAATGATAATTATTTTTTAAACCTAATATTATGTAATGAAATAGTAGATAATAATTATATTTATATCGATTATTTAAAAATATAGTTACTATATTGCAAATTTGTTTCTGTTTTCCGAAAGATCCTCTTGTAAAAAATAAATGGATTGAATTGGTCGTAAAAACTGGTTTCCTACAAAACACAGCCAGATTTGTTCCATGTATTTACACGAAGATACCCTTTACTGGCCAATCAAAGTTTCGGCGACAGCTTATCCGACTATTATAGATAATTATAAGTAGTGATAATTTCAAATAATGAATCAGATTTATACGTCACAATATTCTAGGGCATAAAGTGCTTATTTTTAACAGACTTCAGAAAAGGAGGTTCTCTGTTTGACACGTATTGCTTAACCGATTTAGATGCGGTTTTCAGAAAAGTATTTGTTACACTTAGGAGGTTTTGATATTTTAACCGATTTAAAAAAATATGTTCTCAGTTTTATCCATATGTACCTATGTATTTATCACGCGTTTGGCTGAACCAATTTCGATGCGGTTTTCAGGAAAGTATTTGTTATACTTACGAGAAGGTTTTGGTTTTTTAATCGACTTCAATAAAAAGAGTTTCCCTGTTTGACCCGTATGTATGTATGTTTGTCTACGATTATCTCGCGTTTGGCTGGACTGATTTTGATGCGCTTTTAAGAAAAGTATTTGTTATACTACGAGAAGGTTTTTGTATTTTAACCGACTTAAAAAAAGAGGTTCTCAGTTTTATCCGTATGTATGTATTTTTCCGCGGTTATCTCGCGTTTGGCTGAACCGATTTTGATGCGGTTATCAGAAAAATATTCGCTACATTTAGGAGAAGGTTTTGGTATTTTAACCGACTTCAAAAAGGAGGTTCTCAGTTTAACTTTTTTTACGCATGTTGCGATCACAGGTTGCGATCGTTGACACGATTTGAAACGATTATGTTTATGTTATGCACATCACTAAAACACTCGCGTGACGTCTAAGTACCTTCGCAAAATGTTACACGCTCGGTTCTCATACAAATCGACGAACTCTTTCCTTCTATCTCGATATAGTTCTGTGCTCACTGATCCCCTCATCAGATTCAGATTTGGTGACAATAGGACAACCTCGGAACTAATCTCTATCAAACCAAAAAATAATTTTCGAAATCGATCCACAATTGACGGGAGTAATCGGTGAACAAAGATAACAAAAACATGTTGGGGAACGTATAACGTCCTCCTTTTTTGAAGTCTGTGAAATATGGTTTTTAGTATTGTCTGAGGAAGACTATAATGAAAAATCTCTTTTAGCGAGTCAAATGCCATACATTTGTTTGATTGTTGTTTTCTTTAAAAGTTCAATTTTATTTCATTCCCTCGCAAATGTGATGAAAAACATTGTGTCTCGCGGGCATTAAGAGGACTGTTAAGTAAAAAAAATCCATACAAAATGCTATAAAGCTTTTCTCCGATTTTTTAATGTCTTGTAGATATTATGAAAAACTAGGTCTGTGCGTTTTCCTTTCCAAGAAAATATTTATTAGAATGAAATAAAATCAAAACTAACAGAAACGTACCTACAGACATAGTTTTTCATAAGAACTACAAAATATTTAAATCGGATTACATATATTTAGGTGGTGAGAAACGTTATCACCCCGAGCTAAATTTGTATGGTTTTTTTTTTTTGACAGCTTCTCGATTTAAGCGTCGCTTCATAATCCTCCTAAGGGGATTACCAACGAGAGTATAAGAAGCCCGACGCCGAAGGGTAGAGTTCTTACTTCCCTTGATGCACAAAGTACTATTGTTGCAACACGTTTGTCTCTGGGACTATTTTTCCAACATGTCGAAACAAAGACAAAAAAATGAAATTGAGCAGCGTGCAGTGTTAAGGTCACTATCTAAAGAAGGAAATACGCGTAAAGCTATTAAAAGTGGAGTTGGAGAACTTATTTTCAAGATGGTAACTCATTTCCAAAATGTAAAAGAAGAAATGGAGTCTGTCTGTAAGCAAAAGGAGCAATGTTTACATGAAATTCTGAACACAACGAGTAAGTCCCCAATATATTATTGATATTTTATTACTACTTTCTTAGTTATTTTATATTCATCTTTTATGATACACAGGAATAATGTAGGATTCTAATGGTGAAATATTTTTTGAAATGGACCTATTAGTTTTTGAGATTATTCTACAGACATAGAAAGGTTAAAGGATTTATTTTACAGACATTCAAAATACAAATCTTTCCTCTTTATAATATTTTTATTTTATTATAAATAATATAATAAAAATACCACAATACTACTAAAGTAAGGATTCATAGATAGAGTTAGGATGGTGGGGAAATATATATCGCCGCGCATAATACAAAATAATTAGAGCTATACTTGTAAGTATCAAAATGTGTTGTGTGACCAAAATAGTAGTTTATGCAACTGATGCATAATAATAGGCCTTAAAACACGAGCGTGGTTTTATAAATCGAGCGACGGCGAGTGTTTAAGGCCTAATTATGTACAGTTGTATACACTACTTTATCTACACACATATCATAAGTTTAGAAATATCCCAATTTCGTAACAGCAAAAAAAAACAAAAAACAAATGACAACAGTAATGGCGGCAATTGGATTATCTGTCAAGACGCATGTTTTTTTTTAATCGTAGACAAACGAATGAAGTCCCTATTCTCAAGTCACTCGAGATCAAACGTCGTGCGGTTTATAAAAACAACATAGTGAACGACGTTACGAGTCGATAACAGTTTTAATATCTTTGAATACTAGAATCCCCTCTCTCTATCTTTGAAGACCCTCTTGAGTTTTGTCAGCTGTTCCAAATTTAAACTCATAACCTTACCAATATCTATACTGTAATAAACTGTGTGACAAGAAAGTTCTCTTAGTAAAATTGGTTGTTATAATACTGGTCCTACGGGCTTTAAACGCGTAATAGAGCACTTATGATTTGTGTGTAGATATACCAGTATTTCCATAAACAAACTTAAGATTTCTACTGTTGTCACCTCATTGCAGAGTTATTGTGGTATGACTTTATTTTAATATACAGTTTTGGTCGAAGCAGTTTAGCCCTTTTCCAGGCCGCACCAATCTATATGGTTTAACATAGGATGCAATACATATGCAAGTTATTTACATATAGGGAATTAATTTTAGAGCAAGTATCATTTCACGTAAATTCAATTAGATTTGAACCCTAAATTAAGTTACTAAGGTTGAAGTTGTAACTAAACCTATGTGGTCAATATAGAGCCTCTGCCTGGAAAAGGGTCAAATTAGGTCGCGAGAGCCTGGAAGATATAGAAAAAAGGCCTCTTCTTAACAAAACAGCGTTTGCCTTTCTGCGGCCTAATTCTTATTATTTCGCAGGGATGCAAGCGGATACGCTTGGTGCTTAGTGCCCCGGGCCTTGGTAGAGGCAAGACAATATGATCCTTAAGATCCGACATTATCCGAAATAGCGGAAATAAAAGGCCCATCGTACCCGGCATTTTCGTCAATTTGTCCATTTTCAATATTCTTCTGTAGTTCCCTTAGTTTGCTCTCAAGGTCTTTGATGTGTTCATCTTTGCATTTCAATATTTCTTCATATTTTTCCAATTGAGAGTCACTAACATGAGCATAAACCAATTCTTTATCCTGAAAGTGAACACAATTAATAGGTTTAGTTAGGTTAGGTACCAAACGCTTAGGGAAACATACCATATCCCAAGAAAATGTCATTACCAATTTAATTTTTTTGATTTCTTTATCTTGTTGTTGAATTTTCTTCATGCAACCTTTTATCATTTGTAAAGCTTTGCGATTCTCTCTCCGTAGTTTTACTAACTCATCCTACAAAATAAAACAGCATTAATATGGATGTCACTTTTATTACATTATTAACTTCGATAAAACATAACTACTAGATTCAACGTCCCATACAAAATCAAAGCGAAAAAGTGGCCGCGTATCTGTTTAACCTACTAAATTAACTTAAAATACCTTAAGTCTGAACAACAAAGATCCAAATAATAATTAATTATATTGGCTGTGGTTGACGCGTACTGTCAGAAATATGAGCACAAACTTATTTTGTACTCTTATTGATCTGGCCGTTTTCAGAGCTGTCACGTTGAATAGTAATTGTTGATCAAAGATTATTAATCCCAAATCAACATAAATTTTATGTAATAAATAAGAAATGAAGGCAACTTACCATGTCATCATTATTTTTGGTAATGCATAAATAATCTCTGAAAAAGCAGACATAGGTGCGTTTAGTAGAGAAAATTATGTGAAAATCTTATTGATAGTCATGTAAGTCCTTACCCAGCAGATTCCGATGCGCAAGTATCATCAACAGTTTGAATTTTACTGGCTTCCTGCAATATAATGTCAGTTTAATCTGCAGTGTGTCCGGACAGGGTCGTAGAAAAGCCGAACGAAACCCATTCAGGCCATATTTCTCACCCTCTTAACTTTCTCCCAGTGCAACCGGGAACCTGATTTTTTTACACAACACTATCCTCCCGAGTCCCCAGGTTCTCGCTTGAGGACATAATGAGAAACATAAAGGGACCGGTATCCTATCGCAAACACTAAACGCGTTTGCCAGCTGTTTCATTTGCCATAATTTTCATTTTATTCTGATTTCAATTTTTTCAATGTGTTATACTTACAGAACGTGTAGGTTAGATTAGGTTTATTTTATAACAATTCAGGAAAGTTAAACGGTTTCAGAGAAAAATGACTTTCGGACAAATGAATATTATTGCAAATGAAACAGCTGGAAAAGGTTTTTAGTGTTTCAGATAGGTAACCTAAAGGACCCTATAGCTAATACCTATTTTAGTAACATTGTAATTGCAAACAATGTTACTAAAATAGGTATTGGGTCCGAGGTTAAACCTATGATCTTACAGACCAGTCCATTTTAAAAAAGAAGGTTCTAGTCATCCTATAAAAGTTTTTCATTTCTAAAAACGTCGTATTTGGTACTGACTGACTCGCTTATTAATAGCGGTACTTCCCAATGAGTCCCTTCCATTCCCTTGAAATTTGCCATCAAGGTAGGTCTTACAGAACAAGTAAAAGAAAAATACCGAACACTTTTAATATTTCTACCCATAATAGGAAAATAGTAAAATTATTGTTTACATACATACATAACATCACGCCTTCATTCCCAAAGTGGGGTAGGCAGAGCTACAGAAATACCAACAACTCTAAAAAGACTTGTTTAAGTATAATTCTGTAACCACAGTTTGCACAAGTATGAAAATGGTAAAAGGTGAGAAAAAATAAAATAGGATGAAACTCATTGGAAAAGGAAGACAATATAAAAAAAAAAATTACAAATCATAAAAAATATTTTCTGTGTAATTTCACACCAAAATAGCAGACAAATCTATCTTAAATTTAATAATGTGTTAAAGAAAAGCCAGGTGTGCGATTTTTTAATCTCACCGAAGAAAAAATACTAAACTACGAAACGGATTTTGAAAAGTTTTTTTTAATAGATAGTTATTCAAGAGGAAGGTTTATATGTATAATACTTTAACCCGGAGCGAAGCGAGGGCGGGTCGCTAGTGTGATTGTCAGTATAGACATTAAAAGGAAGTTTATTAGACAATAACAAAATTAATGGAAAAAAACCGAAAAACACGGAAAATCGGTTTTGACGTAATTTCAGAAATGAAAAACCGGTTTTTTCAATATTCCTTCGGTTTTGTGACCCCTAGCCGAGACTAAGTGTATTATTAGATTTCGTCGTTTATACCTGAATGTTGGCAGCATCTTTTCGCATCGTGTTGCTGTAGTTCATTGAATTTTCAATACTGTCAGTTGAAACAGAACCCTGCGTGACAGAACATATATAATAAATTAGATCTGGGTAGGTATTCATAGCTAAAGCCGGTATATCTATACTGCGTCTTATCTCGTTACCTGGTGTTCCAGGACGTCTATTGCTTCAGCAGCTACGGCTAGAAGTTCTTGCTTATCACTTAACTGTCTCCTTAGCTCTTCAACCTCTACCTGTAGTCTCACGTTGTGTTCTAGAAGACCCTTAAAAAAGATTCTTTTTTGTAAATTTAAACACAGCCTTACGCAGCTTTAATTTCAAGCTCTATCCGCGTATAGCATTAAAAAAATATTTTAAAGTATAAAAGAATAAAATAAAATATAATATAAATATTGGTCAATTAGGAAAAAAAAATAAACCAATTGTTAAGCACAAAGCCGATGCCAAAGCTTACGAATAAGGCGGGAGTCGGGTAACGTAACGGCGGCACCAGTGTTCGACACTTGTAGCTGACATGCACCAACAATCGGCAGAAGCTTTTAATTCAAATAATTATCTTAGGGTTATAAATTGATTGTCGCAAAACAAATTAATAACTTTCTACTTTTTTGAATAAGGGTCAGTGTCGAACATTGGTCCTTTGTCGAGTACTAGTGCCGTTACGTTACCAACCCAAGAACTTTTTCGTATTCATTGCAACCGAATTTCAGCCGCTCGGCTAAAAATCAATTCGTCGTCGTCATTATTTCAATGAAAGCAATCACGAATAGTGAAGACTCCTCTAACCGAAACTGCATCATGCAACATGCATGACATACGAGGGTGCATTGAAAAGTTCTGAGCCTAAGGTTGAATATAATTAAAAAGAAAAACAGATAAATACTGCCAGGTAAAAGTGCCATATTTATTTTCGTTTCGTCACTCATTGCAATCAAATCAATTTGCCATTATTACTTCATAATCACCTACTTTTGAAGTTTGAGCAAGGTCTATTATTTATTTATACACTTTGTCTTCATGTTTATTTTGAGGCAGTAATCTCTTTTAAATATTGTAGTTTTCATTAAAAGCGCTTTCAGTGAAAATACAATGACAGCTGACAACTGGTTGTCATAATATTTTACTTTTCAAAATATTCTTCTAGCTGAAAATGTAGTGATGTATTAATAGATTTGATTTATTTCTTAATTAAGAGAGGTTTTAACCCTGTAGTATGTAGTAAAAAAAAACACTAATGCTTTTAAAAATTTGGAAAGGTTTTTTGTTTTATAACTTATAACGCAAAAATATAAAAATCGGCTGTCTATTGTTTGCCTGGACAGTCATATCCCACAATCGTCATTTGCCCGAATTAAATTCGCCCTTTTTTCCGTTTTCTAAAAAATCCTATTTGTCATACTCTTGTTTTCCCGAAAATTTGATGTCTTAATGATACGAATACCATGCATATTGTTTACCATATTATTAAGTGCAATAATATCATTTAATAGAATATTTAAATGCCATACTAAATAGTTGATGCTGAGCTGAAGTTATCAACGGGGTCAACAGGTGGCGGATAGAGGAACGGCCATCAGATATGATGGTTAACTGCGAAAATTTTGAATAAGCAGTCCCCGACCAAGCAGCGGCAGGATTATCAGGATGATGTGGTGGGTAGTTCTGAGTCCGACAGGTGCAGACGCAACACTCTTCCTGCAATTTTCTTTCTACCCCTTAAGTCAGGCTAAAGTTTCGAGAACAAATAATAGTCACTCCAGGCCAGGTCGGGACTATAAGCCATACTTCGCAGAACATGATATCATAATATAGAAATATCATATTCGCAAAACATGATATTTGCAAATAGTGGAATTAGGTTATAGAATCGTAGGTAGGTTTAGGTTATGTATTTTTTTTTTTTATGTTAAGGAGAAGGCACCCGAGCACTCGGGCCACCTGATGGTAAGTGGAATCTGAGACCCATAGACATTTGAATTCTCAAGACTATAATCCTAAGACCTCAAATGCGTTGCCAACCCTGAGGACTAAGATGGAATGCCTCTATGCTAGTAATTTCACCGGTACACAACAATGCGAACACTGTTGCTTGGCGGATGGTTAATGGATAAAATGGTGGTAGCGATCCGGACGGACCCTGCACAGGGTCCTACCACCACTGTTAGTTTTATAGCAGGCCCGGAGGGCCAAACCACCCAGAAACAGGAACTCCGCGGTAGGGGAGCTCCGTCGACACTGTCTAATTGATGTCTTGTTAATAAAAATGTTTTGAATATCATGTTTTGCGAATATTCCTATTTAACATACTAATTGACTATAAGGTGGGTGGTGAATTTCCTCGAGGCCACAATTTGCAACAGCATCCTTGGCAATTGAAGCAGTGTGAACAGTTAACTGCTCAACAAGGGTGGCGTAGTAGCTACCATTTACCATGGTATTCCTTTCTTTTATGTCAATCAGTAGTATTCCATGACAATCCCTAAATACCGTAGGTATTATTATCTTTTTAGTGGATTGTGTTACCTTGGCTTTCCTTGGCGGTTTTTCACCAGGACGATGCCACTCCATCGATTCTCTTTAGGAGAGAGGGTAACAATTGGCTTCAAAAAAGTCTCTCGGTGTCGTCAAGCACGCTTTTAGCTCACTTCGCTGCAAGCTCGAAAGAAGTTAGGGCACCCACCTCGCACTAACTTTATTCATGTGAAGATGTTCATTAAGAATCCTAAGAACTGAAGTTTTCGAAAGCCCTGTCTTCATTCGTCGATCACTCAGAATTTCCTCTTTCACTAATTTGACGCAGTCTAGGGTGATTACCTTCACAGGCCGGCCAGAGCGAGGTTCGTCATCAAAGGACTCCCGCCCTAAACGAAACTACTTACTCCATTCTTTGATGGTAGAAAATTACGGAGAGGTATCCCGTACACAGTATCTAACCATTTTTTTATATCGGTTTCCCCGGTGACCCCTCCCTTTGTCAGGAATTTGATCACAGAACGATATTCCAACTTAAACATGCCGAAAACTTTCAGACTTCCTATTATTCTAAACGTCGGCAAATCAGAACCACAACAGCCAGAAACCTCAAAACTATCAAAGAACAAGCAGAATAAATGACAATCACAATGACACATTTTATTTTTAATTTTTTAAGCGCCATACTTCTCCAGCCAGAAACGTATGCACTCGTAACTGTCGGGCAAACAATAGACAACCATGGAAAAGACCAGGCTCAACGCCACCCAAAACAGCCAAGGTTATTTTGTCAGCTAATAAGGTAATGGCCTCAGTTTTCTGGGGTTGCAGGGGGGTTATCGTGATCAATCTTACAATAAATTCGGACTACTGTGTTCTTTTACGTCGTCTGCGTGAGGCAATTAAAATAAAGAGACCTGTAATGTGTGCTGTCGAAAAAAGTACTTTTTCACCTAGACAACGCTCGCGTTCACACTTCGGCGAAATCAATGGCGCAAATACATGATTGTTGGATTGGAAGTGCATCATCTCTATCCAAACCTCAAAAAACACGTGGGAGAACAAAGATTTTCGACAAATATGGATGTACAAGAAGCAGTAGTCTTATTTTAACGACCTCAGCGATTTGGTGGAGGTGGACTAAGTGCATTGACCTTCATGGAGGCTTCATGAAGGTCAATTTAGAAAAATAAAATAGTTAATAAAATAATATAATAATAATAAAATAAAATAAAACGTGAGCCCTTTTGTTTTTTTTACCAGGCTCAGAACTTATCAATTAATCCATGTACTTTATTTTTATAATTTCTAGCTTAAATATCTTAACGACGACAAGAAAGTTTTCGCGCCAGCCGTTTTAGCACCGTTAAATCGACCATTTATTTATCCACTTACTTGAACAGCTGGGGGTGCGCCGGTACCTAATTTTTCCTCTAAGAAATAAATCCTTAATTTCAGGTGAAAATTTTCTTTTCGTAAACCATTAAGCTGTTCTTCATATTGTTTCATGCTTATACCACTCGCAGCTGTAACATCTGTATAGAAAAAATACATTGTAATACGCATGTATAGGCAAATATTAAGGATGTAAAATTACCATTAACACAAACTGGCCATTACTGCCAGGCGTCATCTAGAGTTTTCGATGCAAAGTAAATGGTTTGGATAACTAGGGCCGCTTTCACAAAAAATAAATACAGGTTATAGTCTTGACTCTGTCAGTTACATACTTTTGACTAGAAAATAGGTTAATTTATCCTCACTTTACTTACTACTTATTTGACAACTTACCCAGTCCTTCATGTGCTGGTAAACTCATCTCTTGAAGCGCACGAGGACTTGTACTGTAATTAGAAAATATATTTTATTATGTTACAGTAAGATCGCGCACTTTTTTGATGAAAACATCACAGTCAGTGCCAGTTGCAGTGATGGAGAAAATTTTACACTTGTAAAACAAGCAGAATATTAGGTATGGTAAAAACGGAGTTATCTATCATAAACAAAGTAATTTTAACAGGAAGTACATTAACGCTTGATGAGATGGTTCGTGGACTGAGCCTTGGCGAGGCGATGAATCTGAGTCAGGCAATCCCTATAGGTAGGCATATAATATAACGCTTTTCTAAACAATGCGAGGAAATAATAGAAAAAAATACTTGTATTTGCAAAAAGATTTCAACAAAGTGAGAGAAAATGTCCTTGTCCTTTTTTTATTAAAAACGAGTATTAATATAAGTTTCACGTACAGTGAACCGCCCCCGCCCGCTGCCCAACACTGCACCCACTCTACCACAAGTTGCGGGTAGACTACACAGTAGAGAGCATTTTAAAATAAAATATCATACGTTTATTATAGTCGTAGGAAGAAAATGAGGCTCTTTCCGTCTTAATTTTTCAAAAGAAAAGCCGTCATGCCCGAGCACGTTGGAGAAGTTACTCTTTTAGTTCTTTTTTAATTTAAGGAAACCGGGCAAGAGCGTGCACAAAAAAGTACCAACAAATATATATTTGTTTATTTTCTATTTATAGGATTTTCAGTAGGTAAAGATACCTGTAACTCAAGAACTAATAAAGTTTAATTAAACCTTGATTTCCAATTGCGTAGAATTCTGACAGCTGTCACGACGCTCGGTAAATGACCAGGGGGCGAGCGCCGGGCAGTCGAGTATTTATGGTGCGGGGGACGCGGTCGTATAAATATGGCACGATACCTTTTTCGCCGCCAGACAGATAGGAACTAAATAAGACTAGGACTTAAGTATGCCTAGGAACACTAATAGGTATTGTAGAAAACAATAGTCATAAGATTTTTATAATAAAAAAAATAAGCACCCGTAGGAGGTGAGGTAGGACGCTGAGTGGTGGGGCAGGAAAAAACATATTTTTTTTAAATCAGAAGCATCAAGACGCCAGCAGGGACCGGAACTGGTTCCCGTTAAATACGGTTTAGATAGGGTTGATTTGGTTACCCGCAATAAAAAGATAATCCATTTATATACATTATTGATTTGACTTTCCGCTGGCAGTCTTACCGGTATAAAAAACCCTTAATATGCTTGCCGTTTTTAAATAGGTTTTGATAGATGTCAAGCTATTTCAAACTCTGTGTCCAATTCCTACGACTTATTATTGCACAACCTAACAAAAGAACGGTTAGCGTTCGGTAGGCGCATGCGGCGACATTTAGGTGCAAGCGGGCCTAAGAGACAGCAATCAATAGGATTAATCAAGCTGCCAACAACACATCGAAAAACAAGGAGGAGATTATTTTTGTAGTTCTTTATTTCATTACTTTTTACTGACAGACACGTCAAAAAACAACATAATATTTTAATCCATAGACCACTAAAACCTTTGCGGTCCTCAACATCCTCCGGGCGACAGAAGGTGATTCCAGCATCGTTCACGCTAATCTCTACTTAGTCTGTAAATAATTGGACGCAATCTCCATCGGATATAGTTTTCGTAGAGGCCGTTTATACTCTGCGTCTGCTGTCCGAATCTTAGCTACTCTTGGCACACCGTCCCGGCCCGCGTACAACTCTTGTACAATAGCCAGTGGCCAAAATAATCTTCTTTTCTCTGTCTCCAAAAGAACCACATCACCCGCTTTTATATTCATGTTAATTTTAGAACACCCTCTATGCACTAACAATCCCAAATACTCGCTACGAAATCTTTGTCTAAGGTCGGCTCTTAACTTCTGAATAAATCGCATTCGTTTGTTCAAGCTTTTACTATCAATCTGATCTAAGTCTGCCGAGTCACCGCTTGGAACAGATTGGATGAAAAGCAAAGATACGGCAACACAATCGATAAGGCTATCCGTTGTACGGGTATCCCAGTGATAGGCTTTTGAATCGAAAGCGCTTTACGAATAAAGCTTTTCCAGTCCTTGGACACCAGTAGGCTCAACAACAACAAGAACAAGAAGAAAAAAACCAAGAATCCGCCCCACCTCTACGTCTCCTACCTACCCGCCTACCTGAGTATTCACCACAGTACTAGGTTTTAATTACGGAGTAAAGCCGTTTCCCCCTTATACAGTCCACTGCCAATCGAAGGGAGCCTACACTGTACAATGTTTATTTTATTTTTGCACCATTGACTCAAGAAATATTTTATAGTCTGGTAAGACCAAGAAAGAATTTAAAAAAAACCGGGCAAGAGCATGTCGGACCATGCTCAGTGTAGGGTTCCGAAGCCGAAGTACTACAAACATAAAAATCAACAAAGTAATCACTAATTTTCTATTTAAAGTCAATTGGTGCCGTCTTAGGTGATTTTAGTAGGTATAAACACTTTAAACGCCTGTATCTCAAGAACCAATGATGTCTACTTAGTCGTGATAGTTTTCCTTTAAAATTGGTAATATATTGTTACGAGTAGGTTTGGTTAGGTAGGTAGGTAGATTAGAATCGACGCGCGGACTCAAGGACACCTATATTGTTAATGGATTCAATCGAGTTCAAGGCCGTCGCTATTGTAATACAAGGCCGCAATGAGTAGAACCTTCCACTATCGATCTATAGAGAACGTCCCCGGCGGGTCAAGGTCCATTGGTCATTCGAGAAGGTGTTATGGAACGTTCGGCGATTGGGTGTATAAAAAGCTGAGGCGCGCGTGCGGCGATTCATTCCTTACTCGGAGAGCGAACAGTGCGTACCTACGAGTGAACCGAGCGATCATCTAAGTTTATTGTGCGATAATTGTTTGTAACGATTAAGTGAGTGTGTTAATTAAAGTCTGCTCTTAATTATCGATGTGTTCGTGCATTTCTATCAGTTACCTACCCCCACGTACGTAACAATATGTTCTTTCATTTAAGTTTTTTTTTCAAGAAATATTTTTTTTACCTTTTATTGTACCACTTTGTTGGCGTGACTAATATGCATGTTCATGCCAAATTACGGCTTTCTAGTACTAATAGTCATTGCGCTAGGCGGCGTACGGAAGGACGGACATGGCGAAACTATAAGGGTTCCTAGTTTGACTACGGAACCCTAACAAGGTTTAGACGACTTCGAAATTCTATAAAGTTTATGTGCACACATAAGATATTATCCAGATTTTTCAGGGTCGAAACGTGTCTGTTTTTTTGTTAATTACTAACTAATGAAACAACAATAAAATATCAGGATTGGGCTGTCGGACATGCGGGTTGATTTACTATGCTTTCAGATTTTATTGTTACTAGAGTAAATGGCAATTTCAATGTTATACCTACTAAAAATCACTTAAAAATATAAAACTACCTCTACTTGTTTGTTTATGTAAATATCGAATAAAAAGAAGCGTAATTTGTATTCTTTACTTCTGCAACAATTTGATGTAAGAGCATTAAGAATTTCCATTCGGGGCAGGAAAGCATGGGTCAAATCACGCACGAAAACGATACTGATATCGGCTACAACTTTTGTAAGAGTTTTCGTATTGAGTCGAAATTTGAAAATTCAAAATTCAAAATTCAAAATCATTTATTGCGTATCACATTTCATTAACATCAGATGGAACTATAGGCTAAAGCTTAGGTATGCATGTGACGCCCTGCAAGGGCACAGCAACATGAGAGGGCTAACTATATTTATATCAATTTAAATTATTCTAGATCCTAATTATTGCACTTTATCACAATTTAGGCACTAGTTGTTATAATATCAGAGGTATTACACATTATTGCAGCAATTATTAAAACTATATTCTACGTATTCTTAATCTAGGTTCACCATGTAAGTATGGAGTTAATAGTAGTTAACATTAAAAAAATCGTTTAAGTTGTAGAAACATTTGTTAATTAAGAATGTTTTTAATTGTTTAATAAACATCTTTGGCTCATCTAGGTTTTTTATATAATTAGGTAGGTGATTGTATATCTTAATCATATTGTGGTGAGGACTAGACGTTACTATTTTTAATCTGGAAAAGGGTAATTTTAGTTTGTTAAGATTCCTATCATTTCTTCTTGTATCTGTTATTTGCGTGTATAGATCCATGTGTTTTCTTATGAACTTGCTTGATTCAAATATGTACATAGAAGTTAGGGTGAGCATTTCAAACTTGATAAAATGTGGCCGGCAAGACTCCATTTGATCTATATTAGCTAGTATTCTAATACATTTTTTTTGTAGGATGAAAATTTTATCAATATCAGTGCTGTGTCCCCATAATATGAGACCATATGACATTCTAGAGTACCCGTAAGCGTAGTACGCAGTCAGCGCCGTCTGGAAGTCGGTGCAGCGTTTGAGATGTTGGAGAGCGTATATAAAGGAGGAGAGTTTTTTTGAAAGCTTTTGGATATGTGATTTCCAGTTAAGGTTTGTGTCCAGATCTATGCCCAACAAAGGACAATTTGCGTGACATATTGACCCATGATTTATCTTTTTCTGATTTAAATATGTTGATTTATTATAAGCTTGTTTTGAGTGTCGTTAAGAAAATAATGCTGATCTCTGAACATACCCAGGGGGGTGATTCTCTCAATACAGCGCGCTGCGTCGATCTAAAAGGCGAAGTTTTATCCGGCTTTACAATATTTAACAGATGCCTTATTAAGGTAAAGACACCAGTACTCGACATAGGACCAATGTTCGACACTGACTCTTATTCAAAGAAGAGTTATTCATTACACACAAACAAATGAATAACTCGTATCTTCTTTGAATAAGAGTCAGTGTCGAACATTGGTCCTTTGTCGAGTACTGGTGTCTTTACCTTAATAAGGCATCTGTTTTACACAAGCATATAATAATATGCAGCGGGCATTCGGTCAATGGCGCCAACTGTCAAACGACTGACAGTTATAGTTTTTGGTTTGTATTTATTTAATTAAATTCAATATTCATAGTTGACAGGGCAACGTCTGCGGGTTAGTGTGTTTTAAAATAATAACGTTTTTAAAATTCGTCAAACTATACAGGGTGTCCGGAAGATAGTGGCCAACCTTACAGGGCTGGATAGCTGAGCTCAGGAGTGTACAAAATATATATATGAAAAATATTTTTAAGTAAAAGTCGCACCAAAAACGAGATATTTCAACTTTTTTAAATTTTGGAAATAACGCCCGCCGTTTTTAGATTTTTCAAGTCAAATTTCAAGTTTAGGAAGCAGAGTTTTTCTTCCAGCAAGTTTGACATCGCATGGTGAAAAAAGCAGTTCTGCTTTCTAAAAAAATTTCCTGTTTAATGGAGATTCTAAAATGATATAAATATTGAGTTTATTGACAAAAGCTGGGAAGTTATTGTTTGTCCAACAAAGACTGGATTCTATTAAAATATTTTAAACCAGTTAACTTGATTTTAAACGGAAGCAAAAGTCGTTTTTATTTTAATTAATTTGACAGTTTGATAAAATTCAGTCTGTATTGGACAAATTTAATAATAAATTCGCTGCTTTTGTCAATAAACTCAATTGTTGTATCATTTTAGAATCTCCATTAAACAGGTTTTTTTTAAAGAAAGCTGCACTACACGTTTTCGTAATCTTTTAACACCGTGCAATGTCAAACTTGCCGAAAGAAAAACTCAATTTCCTAAACCATATTATTGAATTGAAAAATTAAAAAGCTACCGATTATTTATTAATTTAGATAAGAGGTGTCTTAAAGCAAATTTATCAACTTTCTTTGACAGGAAACAAAATCGCAAAATTCTAATAACTGTGGTCGTGGCATCAAAATTGGTGGACCAGCACGGCTAGCACATGACGACGCACGAGTTAAGTCGCGCGCGAGAGAGACTACCCGTCACTGTCTAATAAGAACGGTCAGAATAAGACAGGTAGTCTATCTCGCGGACGACATAACTCGCGCGCTGTCATGTGCTAATCGTGCTGGTACCACATATCCCAAAAAAAAATAAGTTGAGATATCTCGTTTTCGGTTCGACTTTTACTGAACATGATTTATTGGACACTCCTGAGCTGAGCTATCCAACCATGTAAGGTTGGGCACTATCTCCTGGAGACCGTTCCGTACCATTATCTATAGAACATTTAGACTCTAGGTATATTATAAAAAAAACACGTAAGTTGTATGGGATATTTTATTATTTCATTTTTATTTTATTTTTAACTATTTTATTTTTATTTTTATTTATTTTATTTTTATTTCATTATATATATCAGAATTTTAATCGAATGAATATCTGAAGTGACACCTAAATATTTTGTGACTATTTCAAGCGTCTACCTGTTGACGTTATTAAAAACAGAGTAAATAACGTCAAAAAAATCACGTTTGTTGTATGGGAGCCCCTTAAATATCTATTTTATTCTGCTGTGATAGCGGCAACAGAAATACATCATCTGTGAAAATGTCAACTGTCTAGCTATCACGGTTCATGAGATACAGCCTAGTGACAGGCAGACAGATGGACAGACGGACAGTGGAGTTTTTAAGACAGTGAAACTTTTAAATAAATTTTTGGTAGTACACCTACTTGTGACGGTGTAACTTTTGATGTAATAGTACAAAAAAGATAAAACAAATTGCAGTGTCGACATCTACTACGTTAATAATAATAATATTAAAACATTATTAATATTTATAACAATAACTGACCAATAAAAACAACTAAATCGATTATTGTTTTTTTTTTTTGCGTTACGGTGTTAAGCAGTACATTTGTACTGCTTAACGCCGTTTTTATAGAAAAACACCTTTTCCTCAATTTTTTTTTCAAATTGTTTCGACTGATGGAAAAGTTATCTAAAACTTACGGAAACAAAATCATAATTATATTTAAATAAAGTGACCATTTCATCTACCTAAATGTCACTTTTTATTTTACGGATCCTTCGATATGTTATTGTTTTTAATTCAAGTGACTGTCGACTGTCAACAAGTTTGTACGCGGGCTGCCTTTTTTAGTTGTCATTTGCAAACCTCCCGTGTTTTTTTAAACTAGTATCATCTTAAAACAATTGAAGTTAGAATTTCAAAAAAAAATGTCTCGAGATTGTCCGTACCGTTTGAGTACATCGTCGGTTCAAAGTTGACAAGTCAAGTGAAAATGGAAATTTCGAAGGAAAACTTACGTGCGATATTTTTTTACCACTTCAAAAGGGGTTTAATTCGTCTTCAGTGCTTTGAAGAGTTGACTGCGATTTTTAATAATAAAGCACCATGCATCCGAACTGTGGAACGTTGGTATTTGGACTTTCAAAGTAGTTGCTCTAGTTTTAGTGATAGGCATCGTGAAGTTCGACCTAAAACAGCTGTAACCCAGGAAAACATTGATGCTGTACGGCAACTGATCGTCGAAGATCAACATGATACCGTGAAATAGAATTTTCAGTAAGAATTTCAAAAAAAAATGGTCGCCACGTTAGTAGCGAAAAATGGCCACGTTGCGACCATCTTGCTCGAAGATCGTAAAACAGTTAATGCTGACTGGTATACTACTGTCTCTTTACCAGAAGTTATCGGAAGTTTCGAAAAACTAACCCAAGACGTTCGTATAGTACTGCACCACGATAATGCGAGCTCGCACACCGCCCGACAGACAATTGCGTTTTTAAAAGAGCAAAACGGCAAAATTCTGGAACACCCACCGTACAGCCCAGACTTAAGCCCTAATGATTTCTTCACTTTTCCAAAAATCAAGCAACGGGTTCGTGGTCAGCGGTGCCGGATACCTGAAGAAGCGGTTGAGGCATACAAAACGGTCATTTTGGAGACTCCCGACTTTGGACTGGAATAAGTGTTTCGAAAACTGATTCGCTCGAATGAAAAAGTGTATTAAGTATCGTGATATTTAATACACTTTTTCATTCGAGTGATTACTTTGATAAACAATAAATACCATTTAACACTTAAATTATTTCTTTTTCTAAACGACAGAACTTAAAAGGCACCTTATGTTTGTAGTACTTAACGGCTTAAGAACCCTACACTGAGCTTGGTCAGACATGCTCCTGCCCGGTTTTTTTTATCGAATACGATGAACGCCATGAATTCGAACTTATTTAAAAAAAACCTAGACACGAAAGTCCTTTACTTAACTATTAAAAGTGCAACTAGTATTATGGCAAAGCAGTATTGATGCAAAATGACTTACCTAAAAGGAGAGGAGATACTAGCCCCTTGTTTTGAGGTTCTCGGTAGTGTTGCCATTTTGTATGTTTACATAGGAACTTTTTTATGTAATGTATAGTCAATATTATAGTTTTTAAGACGTTAAGGCACCACGCAACAAATAACATCAAACATCAGTTTAATAAAGACATAAATAAACGACGTAGGTATGTTCCGCTCTCTAATCGACTACGATAGATAACTTATAAAGGTCTTGTCACAACTATTTATAATTGTTTACAACTACGTAGTCTACTCACAACTCCGCGTATATTAATGAAAACACTCGTTAGGTATAAACTCAAACAAATATTGTTCGTTTATGCCTAATTAGGACTAACTCCGATTTATTAACGATCGGCTTTAACCATTAAGTATAGTAATTAGTATGCGACGTAGATGTTGTTTTTCACGAGACAATATAAAGACTGAACGAATGAATATAGGACGGGACTTCGGGTGGGATTCGGGAGTATTCGCAAGCCACCGTACGCATGAACAGAGAAAGCATTACAATACGGACTAGGACGAAAAGAGACACAAGAGTGGACTTGTAGTCATGTTTAGGGAAACATGAGGGGGGCGACGGATGCTGCGTTCGCTTTATGCACTCTTCGAAACAGAAATAGAAGTGGCTGCGATGTTACGTAGGTGCTCTGCTCCAAATTTTCGATTTATGCGCCACTTCCTGGACGAGCGTTACTGTTTTATGTGATATTATATTTCGTAATTTATTTAAAGACTATTTAATTCCTTAAAAGTCCATGTTATTGTTAAGCTCATTGCGGGTTTCACACTAAAATGTAAAAATATTAAACCCTTATGGTAAGACTTCGGTATCAGTCTGTCTATAGGTAGGTTAAGTTATCAAATTAAATCAAATAAAATCATACGAGGGGTGATCCATACGTTTTGATAATCGGTATAAAAAAATGGGACATAAGTAAATCGTTATACTTTTATTGGAATACGAGGGTGACACTGAAAGTTTTTAGAACTGGCCACTTGTAAACAAAATAATTAAAAAATAAGTTAAAATTTTGAAAATGGAACTCTTTGCCAATATTATAGAGTATTAATTTTATTCATTTGTCATTTGTATTACGATTTGGCGGCAAATTGAAAATTGACTTGTGTCACATAAGCATGAATTTAACTCGAGAAAATTTTCGTACAATGATTTTTTATGACTTTCAATATCATTTAAGTCTGCAAGAAAGTTATGATAGACTACGATTGACCTTTCCCGATGAAGCCCCATCTCGTGCCACTGTTTACAACTGGTTTAATGAGTTTAAACGTGGCCGCACTAATCTCACCGATGATCTGCATAAGGGACGGCCTTCTACGGCGACGACTGAAAATAACATCAGTGTTGTGCGGCGTATGATAGAGCCTGATAAAAGAGTGACTTATCAGCAGATTCGGACAAGCTTAGGCATCGGTATGAATCAAGTGCACAAAATCCTACATGAACATTTAGCGGTCAGGAAGCTTTGTGCCCGGTGGATACCTCATAAGCAAGATGCTTTGGTAAGAAGCCACCTGGAGTGTAAATGCGGTCATATGGGCTCCGCATAAAGCCAAGTACAGCACAATGTTGGAGCGTATACAAAATAAATTCACGCGTTACTTGTATTGGAAATTGTATGGCGTATACCCGTTTTACCCATTGATGTACCTACCCTACTCTATTTGTACTTGGTATGGTTGGCTACAACAAGCTAGAGGTTAGAAGGGACTTTGTATTAGCTCAAATGATATTTAAACTGATTAGAGGTAAGGCGCACAATCCAGGTATTCTCGAAATGGTAAGTCTATCTGTGCCTGATAAATATGTAATGCGGCGGCGGCGACCTAAGTTGTTTAAGGTACCGCGCGGCCGGACCAATCTCCTAAATAAGGCCCCTCTCACTAGAGCCTCATTTATTTTAAATGAAGTAGCTGAGAAGATTGATTTGTTCTCATGTTCCTTGTGTGAATTCAATAAAGTGACTCTTTATGTTTTGATGTATAATGTGAATAGACAATAAGTTAGTTTATAAGTATAATCTACAGACTTATTTGTTCAATATTATGTTGGTGCGCTATCGCATTGGGTGTCCTGTAATGATAGTGTAATGTATTAATAAATAAATAAATAAAATAAAAATAATAATAATAATTTGACCGAGGCCCAAAAACTCCATCGTGTTAATTGGTGCCGTGAAATGATTGAAAGATTTAACGCAGGTGACTCAAATGCTGTGTTCGACATACTTACGGGTGACGAAAGCTGGATTTACTGTTATGATCCCAAAACCAAAAGACAATCTGCTCACAACACACAAGCTGTTGCTGGGTGTTTCCTTCCGAGGAGTTGCCAACTAAAGTGAACAGAAGTCGAAGCGTGGGAAAAAAAGATGGTGGCCTCGTTCTTCGGAAGGACAGGATTACGCGACAGTGTTTAAGAGGATCGAAAAACAGTTACTGTGGAGTGGTACACTAACAATTGTTTTTCTTGGAAAAAGTTCGAGAGAAACGACCTCGCAGTAGAATCCTCCTTCACCACGACAACGCACATACGGGTATTTAAACAATCTACGCGGCCAAAAATCAATTTTACAAAATGTATGCCAGGTAAAAAAAACGACTACCTGAGTCAACGGGATTAGTTTGGGAACAATACCCATCCCCTCCAACCTTCATTCTGTTTACGCTGTCTACGTACGAGCAGTCGGAATTCGATCGTCCCGTGAGGTGTACGTGTCTGTTCTCGGCGTTCGTGTGCAAACATAAACTTTGACAGTGAATATTAGCTGTTTCAAGTTGAGTCGCAAAAAAATAGTGATGGATCCAGATACAGCAGGTAACTAACTAATTTTCTGAATTTCGTTTGACTCGCACTTATTATGTATAAATTAATTTCAGGTGTTTTGAAAGTTAGTAGTTAAAAGACAATTTTTTTACATGATTTGTTCTTATATTAAGGTTTTTGTTGTACTCTCGGGTGAGATCCGGTTTTGATTCTTGTTTTATTATAAACTTGAAACCTTTAGGAAGACAACTTTTAAAAAAATTGACGCGGAAAATCAAATAATTAGCATTATTGAGGCTTTTGAAGTTAAAGCGAAAAATACTACTAAAACCACGATTTATGTCTAACCCATTTTTAAACGCTCATTTATTTGTTTTAGGTTCACAAAGCTCGTCAGGTGTGAGGCTTGTGACTCGCAAGTACTTGTTTGACCGTTTATGCAGCTTTGAATTAGCTAACATTGAAGAAAAGCTCAACTTTTTAAAAGATGATATTTTATCAGGCGACATATACCACGAGGACCAAATCGCGAGTTTCAAGCGAAGATTTGCTCATTTTAAGTCCGAAATTAAACGAAGATGGTTTAAAGCTCATAAAAAAGAAGATTTATTTCGAAAATGTAATGATTTGTGGCTTCAAGGCAGTTTTGAACTTCCCGTGCTGACACAAACTAAACGAGGTCGACCTTGTAAATTATTTGAGGAATCAAGTGAAAGATCTAAAAGAAGGAAAACCGAAGAAGTTCGATCGACTTTAGAAGGAGAAGTAATTATCCATGCTGCAAAAACTGAGTTGCAAAAAACTGGAAAACGTGATGCGTCTGCCGTGTTAAAAGAAATTGTTAGTTCTCCAACAAGGACAACTAAATATAAAAAAGCATTTGAGGAAACAAGAAAAGCAGAAGCCGATAGTCTTACACCTATTCAAGCTTTACAAATGTTTGTAGATGCAGACTTAACTCGTCGACAATATGAAATAATCCGAAATACTAATAAGAAGTTCTTTCCCTGTAACACGCTTTTGCAAAAGGCCAAACAAGAGTGTTATCCACCTCCTGATGAATGCAAAGTGACGAGCACCTCTGCTGAAAGCAGCTTGCAAACCTTGGTTGATCTCACAGTCAGGCGTCTATCAATCTACTTAGAAGACGTCCTTATTACATTGCAGGAGCAAGAACGAGAGAGCCTAAAATTAATTTGTAAATGGGGGTGTGACGGATCTCAACAGTCACAATTTAAACCAAAAATTTGAAAGTGATGCAGACTCGGACGCGAGTATCTTTCAAAGTTGTTTTGTTCCTTTGAGACTAGTCTGTGGCAAAGATGACAAGAAAATTGTATGGGAAAACCCTAAGCCATCTTCTCCACGATTTTGCAGGCTTATTCGATTTAGATTCGTAAAAAAGAGTACAGATATAACGGAACAAGAAATAGACCACGTTAAAACGGCTGCTAATCTGCTAACCACAACAGAGGTGGTATTGAACAACAATAAATATATGGTTAAATATGTTTTTATCATGACAATGGTTGATGGTAACGTCTGTAACGCTGGCACTGGAACAAAATCCACAAGTCGATGATACATATGCGGTGCAACTTCAAAAGACTTCAATAAAATCGATTTAAATAAGGATATAAGTTTTGAGGCGACTAAGGGAATAAGGGCTTTTAGTACTGTTAGGCGATGGGCTTGCAAGCTGTCACTAATATACTAGTAAACTTCTTTGCCGGATTGTGCAAAATTTGGTTACAGAATTATCAACAAATCTTTTTATAGTTGTTGGTATTTCTGTAGTTCTGCCTACCCCACTCTGGGAATAAAGGCGTGATGTTATGTATGTATGTATAAGTTTTGAGGCTATCGAGTTTGGACTATCTGTGCTTCAGGCCAGAATACGTATCTTTGAAAGTATTTTACACTTGGCGTACAAATTGCACGTAAAGAAATACAGGGCGAGAAAAACAGAAGCTGAGAAGAATACAGAAAGAGAAGCAAAGCTCAAAATACAAAAACTATTTCGCGAAAAAAACGGTCTACTGGTGGACATGCCAAAGGCCAATTGCGGAAACACAAACGATGGAAACACCAGTAGAAAGTTTTTTGAAGATCCGAAATTAGCGTCTGAAATAACTGGAATAGATTATAATTTAATATACAGACTGAAAATCATATTAGAGGTCATATCCAGTGGATATCCAGTTGACCCGGAAAAATACGACAAATACGCATTAGACACTGCTCGCTTATATGTAGATTTGTATAATTGGCACCCGATGACACCAACAATGCACAAAATCCTCGTGCATGGATCAGTCATAATTAAAAATGCATTATTGCCTATAGGGCAGCTATCTGAAGAAGCTGCAGAGGCCCGTAATAAACACTTCAGAACATATCGGCGAGATTACGCCCGAAAATTCTCCAGAGAATCCTGCAACAGGGATATTTTTAATAGATTACTTCTCAGCTCGGACCCTCTTTTAAGCAGCAAGTGCAGCAGCATAAGGAGCATGAAAAAAAATAAAAATGAAAATTTCTCGCCAGAAACAATCGCCATGTTGATTTCTGCAACGCCAAACTTAGAAGATTAATGTTTTATTAATAAAAATGACTTATTTTCAACTTAACTTTTGTTTTAATTATTAATATCATTTAGAAGTAGTTTCTTAAAGAAAATAATTTTGGCCGCGTAGATCGTTAAAATACCCCTATGTGCAACGCCTCGTCGCACACCGCCAGGCGAACGATCGACTATTTGGCGACGTCAGACGTGGCATTCGTGGGTCACCCGCCGAATAGCCCCGACCTCGCACCTTGCAATTTGTATTTATTCCCGAAAATAAAAGAAAAACTTCGAGGAAAACGTTTTGTGGACGCCGAGGAAGCTGTGGCTGCGTTTCAAAAGGCCGTCGAAGAGACCCCTAAGGACGAGTGGGCAAAGTGCTTTTCTCAATGGTTCCAATCAAGTGCAGCGATGTATTGACATGAATGGACACTATTTTGAAAAGATTTAATAAAACTAAAATCTTGCTAGTTTACTCAGTTTTCGATTTTCTAAGAACTTTCAGTTTGACCCTCGTATGCACACTTTCTTTATTAACAAAAATGGGTACAACACTGTGCTCTCTAACTTTTAAAACTCTTGTGAGCTTTATGAAGTCAATGCAGAAGCATCAGCGGTTTCTGTGTAAATCCTAGCACCTAGTGAACTTCTGTGTAAATCCATCCACAATGTCTGCGTAGCAGGGCCTGCATGCGATACATCCATGAAACCAAATTGTGGTCATTTAGTTTTGTAATACCAATTTTCGTCAACTTTATTATTCAACAACCGAGCCCTGGGCCCGTACCCACTTAAGAGTCACGAAATGAGTGACGAAAGGAGTGCGAAATAAAAAGTTCACTAAAGTAAATTACACTTTATCACACAATTTCATAATGCAGGGTGTTTTTTTGGTCGACAACTTCCAAACTTGCGCATTTTGAGGGTAGTATCAAAAAATAACATAGACTGGTCGTGACGATAAGCGGCCTATCCCCTTCGTAGCTATAGAAACGAAAGACCATGATTTATAAAATAGCGGAGATATTCTTTCGACATTTTATGAAAAAAAAAATAGTTTAGAATCATAAATATAGAGACCAAAAAAACATCCTGTATAGAAAAAAAAAAAAAAAAAATCATTTATCATTTTTCTCGTCTACCCCATAGTGTGGGGTGTCGTTGGATAGGTCTTCCAAAAATATTGTGGGTTTGTTGAAACAATTTTTCGATCAAGGGATCCGTTTATGAAATATTAAGCTTTACGGCGCTAATTTTTGTTACAGTCAAGTGTAGGGGCGGACCCCTACAGCCAAAACTACAAATAATTAAAATCTGAAAAAATCTTAAATGAAAGCACATATAACGAATTTATAAGGAAAAATATCATGACTAAGTAGACATCACTGGTTCTTGAGATACAGGCGATTAAAGTGTTTATACCTACTAAAATTATCTAAGATGGCACCAAATGACTTTAAATAGAAAATTTGTTATTACTTGTCGATTTTTATGTTTGTAGTGCCGCTTTATTCGTTAAGCGCTTTCGATTCAAAAGCCTATCACTGGGCTACCCGTACAACGGATAGCCCTATTGATTGTGTTGCCGATAGGGCTTGCTATTCGAATATTCGAATAATTCGAATATTCGGCTCTTTCTAATATTCGAATAATGCGGCGAATAGTATTCGAATATTCGAATATTTATGGTTATTTGGACAGACGGATGTAACATCACCCGGGGATGGTCGGCTGTCTCTGTCTCACTCCCCGATCCCATTCACCCACCTCCCACCTACTCTGTACTCTTACATTATACTGTATAACAAAATTCACATCTATCATTATTGTTTCGTGTTGATTACATTAATAATTTAACACATACATATATATTTTACCATTTTAATTATTTTCTTTTAGTTATGTTGTTGATTCTGACTTTTTTTAATTGTAGTACATAATCTTTGTGCAATTGATACCAAATCATTGCTGTTCGTACATTCAGTTGTTTTTAACGCAATAATATTTAAATTCAAGTTTTTTTTATTCATTCTATAAAGCCAAGGACGTATTATTTATTTAAGATGTTTATGTTGAATTTTTGAGCTTTCAGACTGGTAATAAATAAAAATGAGCATCCAAACCCGTTTTTCTTGAATTTTTAGGATTATTCGAATAGTATTCGAATTATTCGAATATGTCAAAATTAAAAGTCGAATATTCGAATATCTGAATCTATCGAATATTTGCAAGCCCTAGTTGCCGTATCGATATGGCTACCTTTTCGAATAAGGTTACCGTTTCCGTTGCGCTTGTTTTCCGATAGCGTGTTTGCAGCTGGAAGAAACAGCGTATCAATAGGGTTGGGTTAATCCTATCCTATCCTATCCCTTTTAATGCGGCTAGCCAACGATACGCTTGCCGCACTGATGGGGTTTTTAAAATCAACCCTATCGAATAACCCGATCAAAAGCGTATTTAACGGAAACCGGTTCCGGTCCCTGGCACCGGCACAGTTGTAAATAGATACAACCGTGTCCGAACTTCTTCAGTTCACCGTCTCACAGGGAACGGCTATTAGATACAACGTCATCAGTGCACGCGTCGAAGCGACGTTGCCGCTACGCTCTCTCTGCACGCGTGCACGCAGCACGCAGCCGGTTGGTCTCAGGAGAGCTGCAATGCGTGCGACACGCACTACGCGCACGTGCTCGTGCACGTCACGCAAGCGGTGTGACATATTGTATGAGGATCAGAGGTCAGCGGAGGTGTGCTCTTTTTACGTCATTGATGTTATGTAGTTGTGTTTTGTAGATATAAATAAGGTGCATCCATAATAGTAGTTTATGCAACAGTTGTATAAGAGAGGTCAAAAAAGACGAGTGGTGTGGTTACGATGTGAGCCGCAGGTGAACATCGTAAAGCAAGACGACACGAGTATTTTTTGACTTAGTTATACACCGTTGCATACAATACTTTTTCTACGACTAGGTTTCAAATAAAATGCAAAATTAAATTAACAAAATTTTATGAATATACCTAGGTTAGATTACGAACGAACGAAGCACAGAACAACAAACGAGCGGGAAACATTCGAAAACGACAAAATATGTGTCTATGGTTAACTTTGTTTTTAAATTGATGTGCACTTGCCAGGTTTTATATTTAAAAAAAAAGTTGCACAATCGATTTAACTTGTGAAATAGGGACTAAAAAACACCTAATGATTTGAGAAATGAGTTCTTTTACCTGATTGGTCGATTTAAATATAGCTGCATTCTGGTTGGTTGATACCATGTTTATAAAGAGTTAAATTAGTAAAAGAGTTTACATACCAAAAAGAACCTAACGTTCCGATTGACAGTCAATGTGTATTGGTGGATTAATTTTGTGCAGTATTTTGATTGGTCAAATTAACCTAGGTGTAAGCTTTGGCAGCTAGGCATATCGTTTTGGCTCAAAAAAGCACAAGTGCTGTTAAGGGGAATAGACTAGATAGACTTTTCTACGGAATGTTCTGCGGACATATTATCTATATTCTTATATTAGTGTTCGTGACTATGTAAATGACAGATAAAAGTACAGGAGTAGGAAAAAATATTAAAAGAAGTCAAAACTGAAGTTATTGAACTAAAATATAATGCATTGATCCCTCGATGTGTCTTTGCACACTGCGTTTTTTTTCTTATCATACTGGTTTTACATTTTGTACAAAACATGGTTTTATTACTGTCAAATGTCATATCGGGTTCATTTTCAATCCACTTTAGGACTGTTTTTTCTTTAAATTTCGGCATACTCAAAATCACAATAATCTGTTTTAAATTGAAAAAATCATTATTTAAACGCTGTCATGATATTTCACCCAGAGAGAGATATGGCATCCTTAAACAAATTTATTGCCTATCTGAAGAGGTTTGATATCATAATAATATATCACTTGATTAACCTTCATATCATATGGATATTTATATTATTTAAAGAAGTTTGCTTTAATACTAGTTGAAACTGTTTTCCCACTTAAGCGAAAAGCTGTGCAAAATAGATTAATCACATTCCGTAGGTTCTAATAAAATTCATTTGTTTTGATGATGACGTAAAGCTCGCAGCAGAAAGGCAGCCGAAATAAAATCATTACATTAGTTTATTATAATTAAACATGGGGCATTTACTATTGAATAAGGTATGTCCATGTTATGCAAAAACTGAAAACAGCACACCCCCGCCGACCTATGATGAGGATTCATACTAAACAACACAGGTGCTGCACACGCAGGTGCTGCGCACGCAACCGGTGTGGCTTGGCCTTTATTGTGCGTTAATTGTTTGTAACGATTAAGTGAGTGCGTTAAAGTCTGCTTTCAATTATTGGTGCAGTTGTGCATTTCTATCAATTACCTACCACCACGTACGGAACAGTATCAACTTACCCATCAACTAGGTACCTACTAACTACTTCGGATTAATAAATTCATACCTTCATGAATGGCACTTCCGCACACTCTTAACCAACTTGCTAATTAATGTGCCTGGTGAATATTGAATTAATATTCACCAGCACATAATTAAATAGACTCGAGAGAAGAGCGCTCCAAGTTATATCAAAAATTATAAATGTACCTATAAGGGTACAATTTCACACATTGTCCTAGTCCCAAACTGAACTCTAGACTTTAAATATTGGCACTAGATCAACATAGTTATATAGAGAGAAATATACTGACCAAGAGCGTGTCAGGCCATACGCAGTATTGGGTTCCACCCGTAACTTGGTTGACTATGGCTCGATAACTTGTAAAGCTTATATACAGTTAGGTGCAAAACTGACAATCAAAGCTATTTTCAAATGCTTAGTACAGAATAGTTATCCTTGAAGTTAGCTACAAAACTGCTGTATAAAGAATTTATTTGTCATTTATAGTTTTTTAGTAATTTTGAACCAAAAACTGTAAAAATTCAATTTATGTTGTATACCTACTAGTAATTTAGTATTCTCTATGGCAACCCCAAATAAGAAAACTATTTAAAATAGAGAATTCCATTCTTTTTAAAATGAGGTATCAACTGCTTGAATCAGGGACGTAGTTTTCTAGTTATTGCAGAATTTTAATCCGCTACCATAGTGAACTAACAACCAGTTTATGTGGCTAATTTGTCTCGGTGCAAAAGTGAAGCGTGCACCGAACTAATATCGCCAATAACTGCCACCAAAAGTATGTCCGATTTTAATAATTTTCTACTTATTTTAAAAAGGCTAAATTTCTTTATTTTTTTCCGGGTCCTTATTTTGGGTTTCCACAGAGAGAATTTAAATATTAGACAAATTAAAAAAGTTAAATTCAACAGTTTTTACGATAAAATTACTTATTTACTGTAAATTTCAGGTAAATCATTTGGTAGGAGGATTTGTAGCAAATTTCAAGGAGTACTTGTCGTATTAAACATTTAAAAATACCTTTAATTATCATCAACTTACTTACATTCTACTAAGGTGCTAATATTGACTTAGTTTTGCACCTAACTGTAACTGTAATAGTTTTTATTTAAACGTAAAAACTACTACTGTGCATTTTTACACAGCGAAGAATTTTTGCTGGTATTTACACTTGACTCTAACAAAACTAACCACGTTAAATCAATATTGTTTAGCAAACAGATCCCTAAATCTAAAAACCGGTCAAGTGCGAGTCGGACTCGCGCACGAAGGGTTCCGTACGATTATCTATACAACATTAGACAATAAATTTTATTTTTATTTGATTATTATTTATTTTAAAGTAAATAAATACAATTAAATTTCTGTTTATATTTCAAGCGTCTACCTGTTGCTGTAATTAATATCGAGCAAAAAAACGCAAATAAACGGCAAAAAAAATACTGTTGGATATGGAAGCCCTCTTAAACATTTATTTTATTCTGTTTTTAGTATTTGTTGTTACAGCGGGAACAGAAATTCATCATCTGTGTTAATTTCAATTGACTAGCTATCACAATTCATGAGATACAGCCCAGTGACAGACATACAGACAGACACGACCTCAGATCATAGAAACAGGGAGATATGAGTGCAAATTCATTCGTTACCCGGTGTCGCCACTTTTATAAATGTGTGCGACTTAGGCTTAATCTATATGAACTACTACAAAAAGAACCTTCTCATAATTGATTAAAATTTACGAACTTAAAACGTTGTAAAATAATTTTGATAGTAAGACAAAATTAAACTTAATGTTATTTTAGCACGGTCGAAAAATAGTGAAAGGTCGCGTTTTTTACATCGTAGTTCAGCTACTCAACGTAAGGTGGCGTTTACTAGTTTACTTAGCTGCCATCTAGCGACGAGTAATATGCCTTGCTATTTAGCGCTAGATGGCGCAAAGACAGTAATCTTCATGATCTTCATCATAAAGACTTATATTACAGTGACATCGAGTGATTGTTTTTACAAGCAGTGTGCGCCATTTTTCTGCTACTCAAGTAAGAACGTAACCATATTTGTTTCAAAATATATCGATAACCATATAAAACTTGTTAGAAACGTTAATATATTTGACGGTAGTTTTTTTTTTTACTATCAGGATAATAAAAAAAATATACATACATACATAACATCACACCTTCATTCCCAGAGTGGGGTAGGCAGAGCTACAGAAATACCAACAACTCTAAAGACTTACTGATATTTCTGTAACCACATTTTGCACTAACAGGCTAAGAGGTTTACTAGTGTATTAGTGACAGGTTGCAAGCCCATCGCCTAACAGTACTACAAGCCCTTATTCCCTTAGTCGCCTCTTACGACATCCACGGGAAGACATGGAGTGATACTATTCTAACCCGGCAACCACACGGGGGAAAAAAAATATCATTTATAATTTTTACAATTATTAATGTTACAATAGAATAATATTATTATAGAATGTTAACAAGTTTAGGAATTTGGCTCATGACATGTATTCTTTATTAAAAACAAAAAATATCTGTGTATAATTCGATGCTCACAGTTTACTAAAAAATCGGATAAATCTACTATATTAAATGAAAAAAAAAAAGACTTCGACGTGATATACAGATGGATAGACAGACAACATATGTATAATCGAATCAATGGATATATCTGCAATACAGTTGAACAGAATCCAGATTTGAATAAATATTTACAACCAAAATTTAAGAAATGCACTTACAGTGTAAACTTTACATACTTAGTCGTACGTGAAATTTTGTCAAAACTATTTTCCTTGTGTTTTATGCGTGTTATGACGATAAATAACTTAAACAATTCAAACGTTTAATTCTATTGATCGCTGTAGAACAAGCCATTTATCGATAGTCGATAGAAATCACGTCCACATCCTTACGCTAGGAAATCAATCCATACATACATACTCTCACGGCTTCATTCCCAGAGTGCCAACAACTACAAAGAGAGTTGTTGGTAATTCCGTCACCACATTTTGCACAAGCAGGCTAAGATATTTACCAGTGTATTAGTGACAGGTTGCAAGCCCATCGTCTAACAGTACTACAAGCCCTCATCCCCGGAAAGACATGGAGTGGCACTATTCTAACCCGGCAACCACACAGGCTTAATCCATACAAACATTAATATTCATTTAAAAATATAAATAATGCTTGAAAATTAACTTTACCGGTTAAATGTTATTTCTGTTCTAGATTTTGAATTTACGTTTGCATTTTTATTTTTGCACACTTTAACGCTAAAATCAGTCATTTTACAATTTAAACGGAGCTCGTGTATTGACAGCGATCGGTGGGAGACTGAGGCGACGTTTGACGTGCCTTGAGCCGATATGTCCAGTTTGACCATATCTAGGCGTCACGAACCACGCCCCCATACCATATCTCCCTTGTTTCTATGATCTGAGGACACGACAGACAGAGATCCATTTTTACCATACCTACCTACCCCACCATTTTTAAAAAGCTATGTAATGACTAAGTAATGGCACCACACAATGAAATTACCAAGAAAAAATAAATATATTTACTATATTATTTTACTATGTACTTAGTTGGTCTGATTAATAAGTATGTATACCCATGCCAAATTATAGCTTTGTAGTACCAAGAGTCACAGAGTAAAACCGCTGGGCTAAAGGCTCCTTCTTTTTAGGGTTCCGTACCTAAAGGGTAAAAAATGGGACCCTATTACTGCCTGTCTGTCTGTCCGTCTGTCACCAGGCTGTATCTCATGAACCTTGATAGCTAGACCGCTATAACAGCAAAAACTAAAAACAGAACAAAATTAATATTTACGAGGGTGGATCAAATAGTACCCGTGTTTGATGTCAGGTAGCGTTACTTAGGAAAGTTGGCATTACCGTCGTATAGTATTGACCTTATTAAATAAAAAAAAATGAAAACTGACAATTGTCTATGGCTCAGTTTTTTTCTGGCGGCAAAATTTGTAAGACTTGCTTTGTTTTTCGTACAAAATGGAAAAAGAGCAATATCGTTCCGTAATTCGCTTCTTATTTTTGGATGGAAAAACATGCGAACAAATAAAAGTTAAGTTAGATGCTGTCTACGGAGGTGTTTCGCCGTCTATGACTACCGTGAGATATTGGTTTAATGAATTTAAACGAGGTCGTAACATCTGTTTTCGACGAGGACCACCCAGGACGAACGGCAGACGTGGTTACCGAAGAAGTCGTGCAAAAGGTAAAAAAATATTGGTTACCGATCGACACGTACCAAAGAGCGGGAATTAGCAGAGGCTGTAGGGGTGTCGTACGGAACAGCAATTAATATAATAAACGATAAATTAAATATGAAAAAAGTGTCCGCCCGATGGGTGCCGCGATTACTCACGGATGAAAATAAGCGGTTACGGCTGTCAATGTCGAAGGAGTGTTTGGGCTTGTTTGAGCGAAATCCGCAGGAGTTTTTCCGTCGTGTCGTTACTGTTGATGAAACCTGGATTCATTATTATACACCTGAGACCAAGCGGCAGTCTAAGCAATGGATTTTTTCTAATGAATCTGCCCCAAAGAAGGCAAAAACAGTCCCATCAGCCGGAAAAGTCATGGCCACGATTTTTTGGGATAGTAAGGGAATAATCCTAATAGATTTCTTACAAAAAGGGAAAACTATCACAGGGCTGTACTATAGTGAGTTATTGGACCGTTTTGATGAAAAAATAAAGGAGACACGGCCCCATTTGGCAAAGAAGAAATTGTTGTTCCATCATGACAACGCACCAGCACAATCATCCAAAATTGTCACTGCCAAACTAACCCAACTACGTTACGAATTGCTACCACACCCGCCTTACTCGCCGGATCTGGCTCCCTGTGACTTTTTTCTGTTCCCCAATATGAAAACATGGCTCGGGGGAAAGAAATTCAGGTCAAACGAAAAGGTTATAGCGGAAACAGAAGCGTATTTTGAAGAGTTTGACAAATCCTACTTTTTGGAGTGGCCGAAACGCTGGGAAAAGTGTAAGGATCTAGAAGGAGATTATGTTGAAAAATAAAATAAAACTATTAAAAAATATACGCGTTTTAATTTCTAACACGGGTACTTTTTGATCCACCCTCGTAAGGGGGGCTCCCATACAACAAACGCGATTTTTTTGCCGTTTTTTGCTCGATATTAATAACGGCAACAGGTAGACGCTTGAAATATTCACAGAATATTTAGTTGCATATTCACTATAAGAATAAAGAATAATAATAACAAAATAAATATTTAAGGATGGATCCTATACAACCGTTTTTTTTGCCTTTTTTTGCTCAATCTTAATACAGATACCGTGGTTGTAAAAATAATGGTACGGAACACTACGTGCGCGAGTCAGACTCGCACTTGGTTTTATTCACATTTTTGTGCATAACATTTTGCACTTTTCTTCCTCACCTAACTGACAGCAGTTTGCTGACGAGACAGCGCTCAAAGTAACAATTTACTCATGCTATGTGCCTAATCGTTAAACTAACCATTCACTAAAAGGAAAACCTTAACAGTTAAAGTACAGATAACACTTAAAATAACGCTTTAAAAAACATATCGAACGGCTTTTCTAAGTAAAAGACTTATAACTCATTCGAAACCTCTTCAATAGGATAGCGGGTTTTAAAAGCAAATCGAACGGCTTTTCTAAGTAAAACCCTTATAAAAACAAACCCATTCGAAACCCCTCGAATGGGATAGCGGGCCGGTCCCCGCCTAAACCACACCTAAACTAATTAAATAATAATATAGCATGATGGCAATTGATCCATGACTACTCTTAGCTTAGCACAAGAAATAGCCTTGTATATTCCTATGCAAAGGAAATATTTCCAGTTAGGCTTCTTTTTTTTTAATACTTCTACTGGAGCTAATTTATTCCCTTAGTATATCAATTTCATTACAAACCCTCTACCGTAACATTTGACGACGGAACTCTAAAAAACAAGCTTAAAAAGCCCAACATCAAGTTTTAATATTGATGTCTCTACATTATTCAATGGTGTGGTTATATTTTGGAAAGAATGGATAAAAAGAAAATTGACATTAGAGACAATACAGTGCAAAAGTGAGTGGATGGGTTGGAAAGAACCACCCTAGGCGTACTTTTTCGAATCAAATCAGAGAAATTCTACGAAAGGGGAATCTTTTAAGTACCCGAAAACGACGTGCATGCATGACTAGAGGTAAGTACAAGAGGTATGAATGTGGAAGAAGCGAAGAGATTTGTTAGGATCCTAGCAGGTGGAAAGAAGTGGTCTCTGCCTACCCCTCTGGGAAATAGGCATGATTTAATGTATGTAAAGAAATGCTACACTTGAAATTGTCACAGAATACATATATCATGGGAAATTAGTATCCTATATTAACGATACAAAATCATTATGTTAAAATTAGTGCACTGATAAAAAATTACCCTACCCTCTTTGTTTTCTCATAGAGGCTGAATGCAGCATGTCCTAATTTCATCAAATGAGGTGTTCATTAGTTCTTAGTGTTGATTGTATGGTGGGTATAAATTTATAGGTACATGGCTATTAACATAATGCAGAGACACATACATACATTATATACAGGGTGTTAGGCAGGTCGTGTGCCAAATGAATACGGCGGGTAGGTAGGTTCACTTAACAGGCTGGATGTACTGAACATGTAAAACCACCATTTTAGAGTGAAACCATTTTTTTTCCAGAAAATTCATAGTGATTCTAGACATGTGGTATACCGATATGTTGGTAATAAATTGGAGAAGTTTTTGTGAAATTGGAAGATCCGAGAAGCTCCTATTTTTTTTTAATTGTGCCGTAAAGTTGAGCTTGACGACTTTCATTTTCTAATTTCACACTTTAAAGGCTCATATCAACGCTTGAAAGGCGAAATGGGATAAGCGACATTTTTCGTGATATTGAGTTACATATATCGTTCAAATCAGCAGATGTTTCTGATTTGTGCGATATATGTAACTCAATATCACAAAAATGTTGCTTATCCCATTTCGCCTTTCAAGCGTCGATATCTTTTTTTTGTTCACTATGGGAATGCAAATAAGTAGTTAATTGTATAAGCATACATTAGAGATAAAAAAATTCTAATACCTTTTTGCTGCAACATTAAAAAAAAAACTTAAAGAAAACTGTAAACTTTTAGAAAATATTAAAATAAATTTTAAAAAAAAAACGTGGGCAGGATGATTGTTAATTAGCCTAAAGAGTGTTGCAAGCAGGGAATGCAAATAACCGGTTAATTACCGAATTTAGTATGAAAAAGACGGTTAATAACCGGTTTTAACCGGTTATTTGCATTCCCTAGTTGCAAGTGACCCTACCTACCCACCGTATTCATTTGGCACACAACCTGAATAACACCTTATATATAATGTATGTATGTGTCTCTACATTATGTTAATAATCATGTACCTATAAATTTAAACCCACCATACAATCAACACTAAGAACTAATGACACCTCATTTGATGAAATTAGGTCATACTGCATTCAGCCTCTATGAGAAAACAAAGAACATATACAGGGTATTTTTTTTATCAGTGCACAAATTTTAACATATGATTTTGTATTGTTAATATAATATATTACAACAATAAAATGAGTACAATTTTTTTTTTTTAGTTGCAAATTATCTTTTTTACCTTTTTGCGTGGACATAAAGTCACACTAGAAATGATGACATGGGTTGTCAAGCTGTAGGTATGCGATACACTATTGATATTCGAAATATGAAATTTCATGCTAATCAGACAACAAGCCCCTCTCCAACTTAAATTCTAAATTTGAAATTTTGTTTATTAACTTACTTAACAACACTCCTCTCTCCTCGCACCCCTGCATTAGAGGGTCCATGAATATCGCTAAGTTAGTGGAATCATTGAATCGGCATTATCTCTAATATTTTTTTAACTAGAGTAAAAATAACACATTTGTTATTTATTAACATTAGCAAAGCGAATATTAAAATTTGTGCACCTATTAAAAAATTTGCCTGTTTATACCTGCAGTCACACATCACATCAACAACTCAAAATCCTTACCCATTAGTTTCAGAAATAAGAAAAATCAAGAAATTAGATTTATCTTGGGCCATTTCTGTTAAATAATAGGTTTTATTATGATAATTCCCTGCTGGGCACTGGACAGTAATCGATAGAAAGATGTAATGCCTATGACTGTGTGAGAAGCCATGCAAATATTGAGGAGCTGAAGGCAAAATATGATTGGTGTTGCTACAGAGTACATCACACTCCCGAAATGTCCAATAAACTGAGCACAGCTTTTATAGTGTGACATACATAGATTTGAAAATACTTTCCAACTCTTGTTTTAGTGACTCACCCTTGCTTTGCACAGGTTTAAACAAAATATCCTGTATTAGTCATATCTATTCATGAAAACATTTAATCTCGGTTTTGTAGTTTTAGAGATAACCCAAACATAATAAACCAACCGACACTCAATTTTACTTTTCAATTATATTAGTAATACTTACTTATACATAGATGACAAATTTCAAAATATATTCAGTTAAAGCTGATGGCAGCTATAGGAAATAGATCGCTTTTATACACATAGTTGATACAAGTAGTTTATACACATGTTTGATTATTTATTTTTATAATTAAAATTATAATGTACAATTCAGATGATGAACAAAGACAGATATCATTTGCATGCAAATAAAGTTACTGTAATTACAATGGTATATCTCTCATGAAATTGTATATACTTCCCTCGTTCCTTATCTTATATTTACTTACGTCTAAATCTATACTTACTAATATTATAAGGAGGTAAAGTTTGTGAGGCTTTAGGGAGTAATCTCTGGAACACGATTTAGATGAAAGGTATGGAGAGGCGGGACTGGTTCGAGGAAGGACATAGGTTAATTTTTATCCCGAAAAATTGGACGTAGCTGAAGGAGTCGCGGGAACAGCTAAATAAAATATATTAAATATAATAACTATTACTAGATCTATGGGTACTTACTCAGTATTAGCATCCCCGGTAGATTCCGTCATTTTTTTGTAATATTATTCAATTTACAAAGACTGACGACAAAAAAAGACGTTAAGATACAAATCAAGGAACAATTTTTAATTATCAAATCAATCACTGCGCACTAATAGTCCAATAATTATATTTATAATAAGTATAAATAATAACACAAAACGTTGGCATTCGTTACTTTTGAATCGTAAATTCGTAAACGGTAAATACGATACGATATAATGTTGCTAGAGAATAAATTTATTGTACGAGAATTAAATTAACTGCCAGCGTCACACACGCACATTTTACAAAAACAAGTTATATTAAACATAATATATAATAATATAGGTCTACCCATAGAATAAGAACTAAAGGCATAGAAGTAGTGATAACATAAGCGGCGACATTATTATACTGTTACGACTGTTACGAGTAGGTATGGTTAGGTAGGTAGGTAAATTAGAATCGACGTGCCGGCTCAAGGACATGCCTATTGTTAACGGGTACAATCGAGTTCAAGGCCAAGGCCATCGCTATTGTAATACAAGGCCGCAATGAGTAGAACTTTCCGTTATCGAACGTCCCCGGCGGGTCAAGGCCCATCGGTCATTCGAGAAGGCATTCTGGAACAATCGGCGATTGGGAGTATAAAACGTGAGGCGCGCGCGAGCGGCGAGTCCCCATCCGATCAGAGCCGGAGTCCCGCAGGGCTCTGTTCTCTCCCCAATTCTCTTTTCGTTGTTCACAAACGATATACCTAGAGTTCCGCATGTTCATTATGCACTTTTTGCTGATGACACCGCCATCTATACGACTTCTATCCGCCCCTCGGTTCTACACGGTCGCCTCCAAGACGCCATCAACGAGTTAGGTCGTTGGATTAGGCTCTGGAGGATCGAAGTGAATCCGGAAAAAAGCGCCGCTGTGCTTTTTTGCCGGAAACTCAGTCTCAGTTGGTTAGGTCCCTCCTACAATTCTATTCGACTCTACGATAGTCCCATTCCGTGGGCTAACGAGGTCAAATATCTAGGGGTCACCCTAGATCGTCGATTGCTTTTCCGGCAACACATTTGGCGTGTCCAGAATCGCGCGGCCTTCATTCTAGGCCGTCTCTATCCGTTGTTGAACAAACGCAGTAAGCTGTCGCTTAGAAATAAGATGACAATTTACAAGACGTGCGTTCGCCCCATACTAACTTACGCTAGTGTGGTCTTCGTTCATGCGAACTCGACTGCTCTGTACCAATTCCAGGTGCTGCAGAATCGATTCTTGCGCAGAGCCGCGGGTGCTCCGTGGTTCATGCGCAACTTAGATCTTCACGACGACCTCGGTCTTCCAACCGTGGCCAAGTTTATGAAGGATGCCTCTCGGCGGTTCTTCAATAACGCTCCTCACCATCCTAACCCCTTATTACGCGATGCCGTAAATTACGTCCCGCTCGTGGGCGTATCCTCTCGGAACAGGCGTCCCCGACACGTACTGACCGACACCGATGACACCATCACGGCTGCCCTCGCAGCCCGCGAAGATATTCGTCGCCCAACCGTCTCACAGGGCAACACCAGCTTAGATCCATACACACCACAACGTCTCCGTCCGCGGCGGAGGCGTCGGCGTCTCCCGGCTCACCCTACACGTGGGCGACCCCACTTTGCACCGGTACCGGTACCGGTTAACTCACATAATCGACACCCCGATGGAGTTTCTTGACGCTTCTTCTCAGTCTGGTCTAACGTAAAATTTCCGAAGCGTTGGTAGCATAAAACCAATTCGATTGAAATTCTCCCTTCTCCCCTAGCGTCCTAAGTCCGAGGTCGGCCCAATAGGGGCGCCCTTAGGCATGCTAGTGTAAAACCCACTTATAGCGTGGACTCCCATCAGGAGTCCGCCCTCTCTCCGGCGAAGTAGTCAAAGCCATCAGAGGCTAACTACGTAGGTCCCTCAAAAAAAAAAGAGCGGCGAGTCATTCCTTACTTGGAGAGCGAACAGTGCGTACCTACGAGTGAACCGAGCGATCATCTAAGTTTATTGTGCAATAATTGTTTGTAACGATTAAGTGAGTGTGTTAATTAAAGTCTGCTCTTAATTATTGGTGTGTTCGTGCATTTCTATCAGTTACCTACCCCCACGTAAGTAACATTTGGTGTCAGAAGTGGGATAGAAAATGCCTATAACTCCGCGAGATCAAGAGCAGGAGGGGGTCAAAACCCGAAGCCACACTGCAGCAGAGGACTCTGCGGCCGGCGCTGGTACATCCACCGCCGGTACGACCACTGCTACTGCTCCGGCTACTACAGCAGCGTCACCTAAGCCGGATATTGACCTCAACGCGATCTTAATCCTCTTGAGAGAACAATCCAGAGCCCAAATGGAACAATCCAGAGCGCAAGAGGAGCAATCGAGTTATCCAAAATGAACTACTCAGTCTGAAGAAATTCCAAGAAGAACAATCCAGAGCCCAAATGGAACAATCCAGAGCGCAAAAGGAACAATCCAGAGCCCAAGAAGAACAATCGAGAATTCTCCTAGAGGTACGAGAGGCCACTTCGGAATGGAAGAAGGAGATGACTGAGGTTCAAGGGAAACTGGTTGACCTGGACATTAAGTTCGAGAACCGTCTCCATTCAGACCATAAGAGACGAAATGAAGAAGCTGGAAATTAAAGTGACTAATGGTACCTCTGGACCTGAGACATCTGTTCCGGTTGCTAGAAGGTTTAAGGTGCCTCCATTTGATGGTACTTCGTCATGGACGGCCTATAAATTACAGTTTGAGTCAGATTCATTGGCAAATGGTTGGAACAAAGATCAGGCGAAGACGGCTCTAACCTTGGCACTTCGAGATGAAGCCCTCACTGTACTGGAAGCTCTAGGAAAAGATAGGACCTACGACCGCCTTCTTGAAGCTTTGGAGGCACGTTATGGCGACAGTCATCTAGAGCACGTATTCAGAGCTCAGCTAAAGGATCGAACCCAGGGACGTAATGAATCATTGCAACAGTGGGCCCTGGAAATAGAAAAATTGGTCAGAAAAGCGTACCAAAGCGCGTCGGCCTCGTTTGTAGACAGCATGCTAGTACAGGCTTCATCGACGGGATCCGTGATTTGGAAGTCAGAGCTGCTGTGCGACTAGGACATCACGGGAGCCTGAAAGATGCAGTTGCCCATGCTTTGGAAGTGGAAGCTGTTCGCCAGGACTCGAGGCCTTTTAGGGTGCGAGAAGTTTCGACCAGAGATTCGACTGCTCCTCGTCGTGAATTTGGTCCAAGGTGTTACTGGTGTGGAGAACGCGGACACTTGCAGACCAGTTGCCCGAAAAGAAGGAGAACACAACCAAATCAAATTGTACGCGGAACAAGGAGTGATGACGTTCAACAGCAGATAAATGACGAGAGACGCAATAACTATGCGCAGACAGTTAAGGTCGCGAGGTCGCTGACAGATGCCAAGAGAGATTCGTCTGCAATGAAAACAAGAAAGGCTAGTGCGGTGTCCGCAAACGCTCTGGGCACTGTCGGGTCATGGCGGACGGCTGGCGGAGTAGGCTCAGAACGAACGAGCGAAGCGAGTTCAGCACTGGTTTATCAGCAACGGGGAGGTTGCGAAGCAAGCTCAGCGTGCGTCGGCCGCCATCGGAGTGAGAGATTACATGGAAACACAGATGCCCTTTACAGAAAACCTAGTCATCAAGAGGAAAAAGTTAAAGTGCGAATGTTGAAGACTGACACTGTTAGCGAGGAATGGAGTAATGAGGCCATGCGACGAGCTCAGCAAGAAGACGTTGACATCAAACCCATTTTTGAGTGGATTACGGCGGGTGCACCTAAACCAAAATGGTGTGAAGTAGCTCCAATGAGTAGAGGAACAAAAAGCTACTGGGCTCAATGGGAAAGTTTGGTTATGCATAATGGAGTTTTGTGCAGGAAATGGGAATCAACTAATGGAAAGGATGCGCACTTACAAGTAGTTGTCCCGAGAAAAAGAGTGAGTGACGTTTTGAGATCTTTCCATGATGGAATTGCCGGTGGTCACCTTAGAGTTAAGAGGACCTTAATGAAAATCCGGCAACGCTTTTATTGTATTCACTGTCGTGAAGATGTAGAAGACAGAAGGAAATGTACAAACTGCTCATCGGTCAAGGGGCTCAAACACGCAGTAGAGGAGCGCTCAAGTTGTATAACGTTGGAGCACCTTGGGAAAGAATTGCTTTAGACGTCGCAGGCCCGTTTCCAACGTCCGACTCCGGAAACAAGTACATACTTGTAGTAATGGACTATTTCACCAAATGGCCTGAAGCATTTGCGATTCCCAACCAAGAAGCAGTTACGGTAGCAGAAAAATTTGTGATGGAGGTGATTTGTCGGTTCGGAGTGCCTCTCGGAATTCACAGCGATCAAGGCAGAAACTTTGAATCACAGGTGTTCCAGGAGACTTGCCGAATCATGGGAATTCATAAGACTAGGACCACGCCATATCACCCACAATTGGATGGAATGGTTGAGAGATTCAACCAGACGCTGGAGACACTTGGCTAAGGTGGTTGAAAGTCACCAAAAGGATTGGGATAGGCATATTCCCCTCTTTCTGACGTCATATAGGTCAGCAACTCACGAAAGCACTGCTGTTACTCCAGCGTACGTGAACTTTGGACGAGAACTTCGTTTACCAGCAGATCTTTTAACTGGACGCCCTCCAGATTCGCCAAACTCGATCTCGGAGTATGCGAGCGATTTGCGGAACGGGATAGACGACGTTCACAGTCATGTTCGTGAACATGGACTTCAAGCCTCCTCAAAGATGAAAACACGATATGACAGAAAATCTAATCAAGTGGGGTTTGAGGCAGGCTCGTTGGTGTGGCTGCATAACCCCATGCGACGAAAAGGAAAATCTCCGAAACTATCGCCGAATTGGGAAGGACCGTACAGAGTAGTCACTAAAATCAACGACGTTACTTATCGGATACAACGCAAAGTCCCTGTAAGGTTGTCCACGTTGATCGACTAGCCAGATACTACGGGTCTAATAATGCTCGGGACGAGCATGTCTTAGGAGGGGGTAGTGTTACGAGTAGGTATGGTTAGGTAGGTAGGTAAATTAGAATCGACGCGCCGGCTCAAGGACATGCCTATTGTTAACGGGTACAATCGAGTTCAAATCCAAGGCCATCGCTATTGTAATACAAGGCCGCAATGAGTAGAACTTTCCATTATCGAACGTCCCCGGCGGGTCAAGGCCCATCGGTCATTCGAGAAGGCATTCTGGAACAATCGGCGATTGGGAGTATAAAACGTGAGGCGCGCGCGAGCGGCGAGTCATTCCTTACTTGGAGAGCGAACAGTGCGTACCTACGAGTGAACCGAGCGATCATCTAAGTTTATTGTGCGATAATTGTTTGTAACGATTAAGTGAGTGTGTTAATTAAAGTCTGCTCTTAATTATCGGTGTGTTCGTGCATTTCTATCAGTTACCTACCCCCACGTACGTAACAATACAAAGAGCGATATGCACGGACTTATTGGGATTCAGTGTACCAAAAAGAGACAGTTATATAAGCTAAAATATCATGGTCATACACTGTTGCGAACTGTTGCATATGTAAACTACGTTTATCTACGCAGTTACGCACATATCATTAGTGCTCTAAAACCGCAGGAAATGACCAGCACAAGAAGCTTATATATGTAGGTAACTAGAGATTGCACGGTGAACAATGCCTTGAAGCGAAGAAAAGAAAGGGACAAAAAACATAATTGACGTCATTCAAGGTGAATTACGTCAATTATGTTTTTTGCCCCTTTCTTTAGGATGACCACGTTGAATCCTGAGTTTAGGACACTACATACTTATTAGTAACACAGTTTACGTTATTAAACGAAAAATAAATGAAAATGTAGGAAAGGAACACAGTATTCACATCGTTTTTAATAGTATTAAAAAAGAACAATATAGTACTATTTAATTTTTTTTTATGTACATAATACATATTTACATTGCACATTATACATACATTTTAGAGGAATAGATTTGTCTGAGTAATCAAAAAAACAGGAGCAACATACGTATTAAAGAAAAAACGGCCAAGTGTGATTCGGACTCTATTATCTATACACATTTAGACACTATATACCCTAAAAAAAAAACTTTAGCCTTTTTTTTTAGTTTCTCCTGTCCAGGTGTCTGCCAATGACCACGGTGTCTGTCTGTAACCAAATCTTATTGTATGGGATAATGGTAGCCTCACTTAAATTATTTTATTTACGGGAGACGTGTAAACGATACGGTAGCCTGGTTGGAAGTTACCCTGCCTCCGAAGCCAGTGGTCCTGAGTTCAAATCCCGGTAAGGGCAGATATTTGTGTGATGAGCGTGAATATTTGTTCCTGAGTCTCGGATGTTTTCTATCTATTTATGTATGTATTTCTCTATATAAGTATGTTTATCGTTGTCAAGTACTCATAGTACAAGCCTAGAGCTTAGATTGGGACTAGGTCAATTTGTGTGAGAGCAAAAACGACAAAAGAACACGTTTGTTGAATGAGAGCCCCATTTATTTTATCCTGTTTTTAGTGTTTGTTGTTATAGCGGCAACAGAAGTACATCATTTGTGAAAATTTCAACTTTCTAGCTATCACAGTTCATCAGATACAGTGGTTACAGACAGACAGACGGACAGTGGAGGGACAATTCAGGATTTTACTGTATATACTTATAAAGACATGGCTTGGGCCATAATTGAAATGGGAGTACGAAAAAACTACAAAGACTTGGCTTCGGCCTTACTTCAAATTGGTAAAAGAAAATGTACAAAGACTTCAAATTGAATCATAAAGTATGAAACAAAGTTCTAATAATAAATGTAAATCAGTTTGGAAAATTATAAACATAAACAGGGGAACAAATAAAGTACCAGTAACAATTAAAAATGTAACTGATAATAATCAAGTTTTATTACAAATAATTAAGTTTTACAAATCCGATTGAAATAGCAACGATGTTCAATAATTTTTTCATTGATTCCTTACCTGTCTCTAAAGTAAAATCACAAAATAAAGTCACAAATCAAATTATTAGAATTTGTTCAACTATTTATTTAGAACCTACAACACCCATCGAAATAATGAAAGAAATTAAAAACCTCAAAAATACTGCCTCTGTTGGATACGACGAAATTTCAACTAAAATAATTAAAGAAACTGCTGTCGAACTAACTTTACCCCTGACACATACAGGATGACTTCAAATTGGTAATACAAAACACTTGATTGTGGCTTAGTTAGTGCCACACAGTATAATACATTAACCCCTTTGTTAAAATTAACTGTATTTAATTAATGCAAATTTTCGAACAAAACAAATAATTAAAGTCCCAAAGTGTGGTTACACTACATTTACAATACAATCTTATTTTCTTTGATAAGTGACAATTACTAATCAAAACACGTTTTCTTCATAAATTGTAACAGGTGACGGATAACCAAAGAGGAAAGTGTTCATTTGAAATTCTTCTTCTTCTTCTTCTTCTTCTTTTTTATTAATGGCGGTCCACCGCGATGTACGCAGTGATTTCGCCAATGTCAAGTGAGTAGAGTAAAACGGTAAACAGAATAAATCAAAATCAAAAGCCGGACATTTTTCAATCGGCCATCTTCCCTCCCCGAAGGTTACCGGAAGCTCATTTGAAATTCTTTTAACTTCTTTGTTAATTATTATGGTAGGGTAACCATGTTAAGCCAATAAAAATGGGATAGTTAAAAAAAAAAAAAAGACGTGTGGCACTCGGGGACTGCCGCGGTAAAGCTATTGCATAGCATTTTGTATCAACTTATGCAATTATAATTTTATTTGTTTATTTTATTCATGCAGTATTTCTTTTTCTTTGATATTAATTCAAGTTACACTTTTTGAGCGTGGTGACCGATAAGAAAACAATTTTTTCTATTATTAAATAAATAAAAAAAGTTAATATTGTTTAAAATATTTTTATTATTTTATAATACATGTGGGTTTTATTATCTTACAGTAGCTGTTGGTTATTCAGGAATATTTATCATTGAAACTATAGGTTTATGATAACTGAAATAAGAAACATAAGTTTGCGACTTAATATCCTCTATTAATATTTATTATTATCTTAATACCTAGAAAATACCGCGTACGTGTGGCACTACGTACAATACGAGTCGTACAATACGTCTAATCGCACACAACGCCGTGTCGAAGACTGCCGAACTGAAACGACGTTAGACGATGCACGGCCTTCAAGCCACACCTCCTTGCCCGTCGGAGTGGGAAGCGTGAGGTTTTTTCGTTACGGAATTTCTGGATTCGGTCCCCGCGCTCAAGGCCCGCGATAGAAGCTATGCAATAGCTTAAAAATACTTCTGATTATTTTAAAAGTATGAGACTTAATTGAGGGGCTAAGTTTAGGCGAAATGTGTGTAAAACATTGATTTTGTATTACCAATTTGAAGTCACCCTGTATTATTAACTTATCACTACAGAATGGTGTATTCCCAGAAAATTTAAAAAAATCCATTGTTAAGCCGCTTTATAAGAAAGATGAAAGGGATCAACTCAAAAACTATAGACCCGTAACTTGGATTCCCATTTTATCAAAGTTGTTTGAGCGTATTATGTTCAAAAGACTTTTGAACTTTTCCGACAAACATTCTATTATAGTGAATGAACAAAATGGCTTCCGCAAAAATCGTTTAACAAATTTAGCAATTTATCAACTTCTCAAGACTATATACAGTTGCATAGATAATAGAGTTTACGTGTCAGCAGTCCTAACCGATATGTCAAAAGCTTTTGACTGTGTTAATCATAACATACTCATTAACAAACTTGAACTATACGGTGTAAGAGGAATAGCAATCGAATGGTTAAAATCGTATCTAGTAAATCGAGAGCAATGTACAGAACTAAATAGCTTTTGCATACTTAATAAGGAAATAAAATCATACAGATCCGAATTTAGAACAAACAATAGAGGTGTTCCACAAGGTAGTATATTAGGACCACTACTTTTTCTCTTTTATATTAATGATCTACCTCATCATATCGAGGACCAAATGGTTTTATTTGCTGATGACAGTACTTCTGTAATAAAATGTAACCACCTCGAACAATATGAAAACAACATTAATAATACACTTAGGTACTAATATTATAAAATGGCTGGAACTTAATGATTTAAATATCAATCTATCAAAAACAAATATAATACAATTTCAAACTCCCCATAGACCTCCCTTACCATTAAGTATAAATCATAATCAGAACAACGTAGAAGAAGTTAAACATACAAATTTTTTAGGTCTTATTCTAGACAGTAACTAAAAAAAAAAAAAAAAAAAGAAGAAGATATTGAAGATCTTTGTAATAAATTATCAAGATACGTATTTCCGCGAAGACGGATTATAAAAACACCTCAGAAAGTGCTGGATTGATGGCTTATTATGCTGCCGTAATATCAAAGAAGGCAGCTAATTGCAATGAAGTTATCGAAGCATTCTATACTCTATTGGTTACTATATTAGATTTAAAATGATTGTGCTATTATCATACAGTTAGCCGCCTTCTTTGGTATCACGGCAGTATGGATTTGTTCAATCTAAATTAAGCTACGGTCTTGTGTTTTGGGGAAATTCTACTGATTTTATGAAAGCGTTTAGGATGCAGAAGCGCTGTGTAAGAGCTCTCGGTGAAATATCCCAAAGGGACTCTTGTAAGCCACTTTTTAAACATTATCGAATTCTTACTCTTCCATGTCTCTATATCAAAGAAGTTGTAATGTTCGTTAAAAAACACCCATCACTATTCGAAATAGCTACTCATAATATCAACCTTCGCAGCAAACATAAATTAATATATAATTCTAGTCACCGCACCACCATTTACTCGAAAAGCATGTACTACATGTCCACCCAAATTTTTAATAACGTACCTACCAGGTTTTAAATCGTATGATTTGTTTAAATTTAAGAATTGTATGTGTAAATGGCTTTTAAAAAAATAATTTTATAATTTAAATGACTTTTTTGATAACAGCGGAAGCCTTTAAATAGTTAGACTAGCATTATTAATAACTTTTAGTGATTAAGTATTAGGTAAGTAGATATTTCAATGTAAATAAAACATAATTGAGAAAGTTATGTATTATTTTATTATATTCGTAAAAAATGTGTAATCATAAACGATAAAAAGTGTATGCTTTAATTTAGTAAGTAAGTAACACAACAGAAAATAAGTTTTTTATTCCAGATATGATTATTTTCTTGTAAAACAACTCAATGTTACTCAATTTATTATAAGCTTGTTACAAAGTAAGCTTTCTAGCTACCGATTTTTATTGACATCATAATTATGGTAGATTGTAGTGATGCACACACCAATGTACTTGACACCTGTATAATATATTATACTTGTTACCTACAGTCATGCAATAAATATATTTTGATTTTGATTTGATTTTTATGACTAGGCTGTATGGAATTATGTCCTTTGCCTTTCCCTCTGGGATAAAGCTTCTTGGACAAAACACAAGAAAAAAAAAAACCTCACGTTTTTCATGCGTTTTTCTGACTTTGCAAATAATGCAAATTGATCATACCTTCTAATCTGTGAAATTGATTGTCAATTTGTTTCTCAATTAGCACTATGGCACTATTAAGTATAAGTATAAACTCGTCCCTGCGACGAAAAATTCTGGCTGAGGCTAGAAGCGGTGTCCGTTTCTACTGCGAACCAGCCGACAATGCTGCGGTCGAAGAACTAAAAACAATTGACCCTTCCAAAGATAGAACTAAAGTGATACCTCCTGAAACTAGCATGAGGTATTTGCAGAGCAAAGCTTACCAACTGACATACAGCGATAAACCAGTCTGGGCTTTGTATAGACGCAACCACAAAGGCAGTCTTGCTCCACGAAAGACCAGAAAAACTTGTGTTAGAAATGGCATTATTTGTACAGGAAATCCATGTCCTATTTGTAGGGATGAATACTTGGTTTTGGATCACAGGAACACAAAATTACTTGAGCAGTTTATTTCAGAACACACTGGCCAGGTAAGCGTCTTCTTTCTTTTTTTGTACTTCTGGCGGGGTCCATCGAGGCCCCACAGTGATTTTGCTAATGTTTAAGTGAGATTATAATCAGTAAACTCTGGGCAAAAGCATGTCGGACCATGCTCAGTGAAGGGTTCCGAAACCATTAACCCCTCGTATGCGGGAGGTGAAAAAAATACCAAGTTCTAGTCTCTTCTGATTAAAATATAGTCCATAAAATAAAGCTTAAAAAAAATACAAAAAGATATCCAAACTTTGAGCAAGGATCTGTGTCTTAAGCATACGAGGTGTTAAGTACGACAAAAAAAAACAATAAGTAATAACTAATTTTCTATTTAAAGTCACTTTAGCGATTTTAGAAGATATAAACACTAATCACCTTAATCTCAAGAACCAATGATGTGTACTTGTCATGATAGTTTTCCTTTTAAATTTGATATGCACTTTAATTCAGATATTTTTTTTTAAATTTGTAGTTTTGGTTTTGGGGGGGGGGGACACTTGACTCAAACAAAAATTTGCGCTTAAAATAACATAACATCACACCTTCATTCCCAGAGTGGGGTAGGCAGAGCTACAGAAATAACAACTACTCTAAAAATACTTGATTTCACAAACCCAATATATTTTTGAAAGACCTATCCAACGACACCCTACGTTTAGGTACATTAAATTTTTTTTTTGTTTTTTTTTTATTTTATGACTTTGTTAACATGACTAATATGTATGTATATTCATGCCAAATTACAGCTTTCTAGTACTAAGAGTCTCTGAGCTAGGCTGCGGTCAGACGGACATGGCGAAACTATAAGGGTTCCTAGTTTGACTACGGAACATGACATGTAATAGGTACACTTGTTTCTTTGACTTTTAATAAAAAACCAAGCAGTTAATATATTAACTAACCAACCTATTATTAAAATAAATCTTTGTGATTAATATGAGTGTCTGAATTTCGAATTATGGATAAGATGGACCACAGTTAAGCATAGTTAACGGTTCAAACAACGAAGGCGAAAAAAGTTCTGTTGTGCGACAAAAAGTATCTATACAATAGTATGGCTAATTTTCATTGCACAATGGAAATTGAATTGCTTGAGTTATCGTGTCCAACTTTTTGGTCCTCACCCTTATGGCTGTCATTGGGATCATCCTAGATTGACAGAACTATAAAGAAATGCAAACACTGGGTTTAGAACCTGAATTTTGAACAACAGCCACAATTCTTTTTAGGCTTAAGTATGCATTTTTAATTGACTCATTGTGTAAATATTAAGACTGCACTGAGCAGTGACACCCTCTATACCATTGTTGTGTTTGCTAATAAATTAGAGTATTATCTTGAAATCAAATCATGTACTAGTTATTACACAATTATAGGATACATAACAAAGTTTAATAACCTTTAATCTTTGTGTAGACAGTTAACAGTAAAAGGTAGTTTCTTAATGTTAGTTGAAAACAACCATCATGACAGCGCCTCCCGCGTCAGCATTAGACTCATTTGGAGACCTCTCTCTTAGGCTCTCTTTCTGACAAAATTAACATTAGACTATATGTGCGTCAAGTTACTCAAACTGGACAATACTTCAGTTGGTTAGATAACACAATAATAGTAATGAGGGAGCCGCTTGATGCTGGTCTTAAACATAATATCAAAAATACTGGTCAGTATCATAATTGTCTGTTTCTTAATCTAAATTATTCTTTTTTTTTAATGTTTCATTATAATTTTTGGTACCATTATTGGCATTATGCAGTGTGTATTTTTTAATTGGGACCGTATGGGAAACATCTGAAACCATAGAAGATACAGGTAAACTGTCTTAGGAAACATTAGGTCTTTTTTGGTATCTATTGTTATTTTAGAGAGAGTGAGGAGTTGTTTGTAACAATAAATTAAAAAAATATAAATCTTATTTGACTTAAGTAGTTTCATGTAAGGATCTTTTCATTGTATGGAAAGAAAAAAATTGGAACAGTAGGTGTTGGTCAAATTTACTAATATCAGGCCGGTGACACTCCGCGCTATTGCCTACTCAATGTGCGGCCTTTTATACAAGGCTAATCAGTTGAGTGTCACGCGAGCGCTCGTCTGGAAGCGCGCCGCCCGTACGCCGCTGCGAAAATAATTCGAGTTTTTTGTTTAAATAAATGTACCTATGGCTCCTCGAAAAGCCAAAAGGTACTGTATAGCATACGGGTGCTTAAATAATGACAGGAATGGCGATCTATCATTATTTACACTGCCAAAAGATATCGAAAGGTAAGATTATTATTAATATTATTTTATAAATTATAACTTCGATCGAGGTAGGTAGTTACGAGTAGCTGTACTTAATTACTGACACAATGATTACAGTTTTGAATCCTCGACACAAAAAGAGCGGAATAATATTATTTATTTTATTAACTACCTACCTCAGTTTCGCAGTTTTCGACTTATTCGCATCAAAAATACCTACCTTACTTAAAGAGCGTTCCGCGTAAGTAGATCTCCCAGTAATAGTGACTACCTACTAAAGCAAGGTCAGCATATACTGGTTACCTACCTTCTTACTTGAGTAACGGAATAGGTAATAATAGTCCTCGAGTTTATAATTTTGTCGTGTTATACTACGAGTTGCATAGTCCAAGAGCCTGATGTAAGATTAGTTTTTAATTTGATATATAAGTACTAACGTTTAAATTAGGTTTTTCTTTCTTTCTTTCTTTTCTTTTAGTTTCTGATTTTGATTTTTTTTTGATTTGTTAGCCCTGTTAGGGTATACCTACTCCCGAGGTTGACGGAAATTGAAGTCGGTTTATTTTTTGTTTAAGACTTGTAATTATTATAACAATATGTAGATGGATATTTTCGCTAAAACGTGACCCTAGTAATGAGTTACCTATATAATATATAAGAAAAAGTTAAGAAGGTCCGCTTTGTGACTATTTTCAATAAAATTAAAATTATAATTAACTTCTTGTTAAAAAACTGTAATTTTTATTTTACCTTTTACTTAACTATAAATAAATAAATAATAAATATCAAATATATGAAAAAGGAGTTAAAAAAATATGTAAAAATTAAACATTTGTAATTGTAATCAATCAGTCACAGTTACAAATAATTATAATATAAATTTTATTATTAAGTATTGCAAGGACAAATTTATCTGCCATTAAAAATTGGCTCTCTCCTTGTATATTTTTAAGTGTAAGAAAGAGTAAATTTATGTCTCACATAAGCTTTACTTGTCGATTGTGAAACAGGCAATAATACTAATAGGCTTTCCATCGCGGGTTGCAAATGTTGATAAAATGTTATTGATGAAACATAAATATTGTTATAAGATATTAATAATATTTTTTTTAAATTAAAAATATATTAAACGTTTTTTTGAAATTTCACCAATCCGACTTTTTTTTTAAACGTTTTTTCATGTACTAACGATGTAATGTTAACATCTGTGGTGCATCAACACAATACAGGGGGCCTAATATGGCTGCGTTTCTCGCGTGACAACATGTGGATAAAACATTCTTCACTTTTTGACACGTGACGAGACGAGAGTGACGGAAGCTTTATTCATATTTTGTCTTGCAATAAACGCCACCATACTAAGCATGCAGGTATTTTGCGATTTTTGTGCTATCCCCTTTCTTATCTATCTGTATTCTATATACCTATTTCATCTTGTTATAGGTAAACAAAATGTTTTAAGGTCTATATCGAAGCTATTATAGTATGTTAACAACAAATATTTAGTAATACAACTATTACAAAAAGAACCTTCAAACTCCTTAAAATAAATGATTGTTTATCGAAAACGTGCGTCAGCTCCTAGACTAACATTAACCTACCTATTCCAGTACCGGGTAGCACAAGTTGTATTTTCTCGCTTGTCTCGCTTAGTGCGTCTCTAGTTACAAACTAGATTTATTTATTTCATTTATTTATTCAATTAGACATACTAACAGTTGCACAAACAAATACGTAAATATAAAAGATAGGTACAAAGAAAATAGTCCTGTTTATGTACCAAATGCAACAGTATTAGCACAGTTAGGGATGAATAAAACTAAAACTACATAAGAAAACTACAATTAATAATAAGTTTAATGCAATTTGTTTTCTTACAACTGCCACGGAATAAGTTATTAACGTATTAATTAGTACAAGTAACTGCCAGCCCTGCGGAGTGGGCGGAGTCAGTAAAGCTCATGGCGGGCGAAATAATTTATACTCTCGCGGCGCAGATTTAAGCTGCATTTTGCCTCGTTAGAGGCGCCCCCACTATCGATCGCAGAAATGTAACCAAGGTCACTTCCGGCCGTGCACTTGTTTTATTATCGTTAACGCGTTCTGTTTAGGTTTAAATTCGCATGTTTGCTGCCACGGAGTGTCGCTTCTGTACTTGTACTATTACTTATTCTGTGCTAATATGTATATTTTTTCATACAACTTGTACAGTAAGACCACAAATATAAGTTACGCCGGCAATCTTCGTCCACGCAGAAAGGTGCTCACTAATGCCGAAGATAAATGAACGTAAAAACCAATTCAATACCAACCTTGTCGTGTTACGCGTAAGGTAGAATATGAAATGACAGTTAAACTCGTGCTTTCTTGCTCATGGGGATAAGCTCATGGCGATTAGCGCTTAGCGCTCGTGCGTTTCAGCTTGTATACGAATGACAAGAGACGCGACGCTAAATAAGGCATTCGACGGCGTCGCTGCAATGGCTGCCGAATATTTGACCAATAGCCATCGAAGTTTTACCCGCGCAAACGTACTGCCTTACGACCTTAGAGAGGAATTCAAAAGTAGTAGATGGCGTTCTGTACCATTTAAGAAACATCCATCACTTGTCTCTGTCTAAAGCCACAAAAGGTGTTCTGAAATGTGCTTGCACATACGATGGAGATGCAGGCCATATAGAACATTCATTAAAGCGTTATTTTTTCTATCTTGTATTATTTCTACTTGTATGACATTATTTCCAAAGATTTAAGATTATTGACATTATCTACAAAGAAATAGTTTTATTAACAGACTACTTAAAAATGGTATGAAGAACTTAATTAGTAAATTTGACCAACATCTGCTGTTCTATTTTTATTCTTTCTATACAATGAAATGATCCGTATATGAAACTGAGACGATTTACATGAAAAAAAAAACAGATTTTATTCATTCCTACGGACAACTCACTCTTAACCAAAAAAATATCCATGTCAAAATTGATTTAACAAACAAAGACCTGATGTTTGCTAAGATAGTATAACTGTATCTCTAAATAATTTATAGATTGTTGTATGTAATTTTACAAGACAGAAAAATCAAAATAAATAAAAAATGTGTAAGGAATAAAAATAACCCCACATTATCTAATAAAGTAGGAACATTTTAGTTTTACACAAATAATGGTACATCACATCTGAAGAAATTTTTAAACATGCATGTTATTTTAGAGTAAAGTCCATGAACATGTATATTGTAGACAGATATTGAGATTTTTGGTATTGTGTGTATATGTCTCAGTATTGTTTTGTTTTTTCAGATATTAGATGCATTCAAAACTGGGCTATGTCAGAAGAAACACAAGGAGTTACTTGTTGCTATAGAGCGAGCTTGGGACCAGGGTAACCTGACTTATGATGTACCATTCAGGGAATACAACTATTCCTTATACCATAAATATCAAAAGATACAGTAAAAGAGTTTTATATTTCATTGCTTTGTTAATTGTTACATAGAACATGATATAAATTTCATTTATTGCACTTTAGTTTTAGGTAAATATATGGGATTTATTAGTAAGTATGGCACTTTTGTTTATTGGGAGATATATATTAGTATCACAAGAAAAGAAAATATACATGTACATGAATCCTGTTTCTACAATTTTATGGCTTAAATCTTAGTACTAATAATAATAAGAATTAGATTTCTCTCCTCTTGATAGTGTGCTGTTAATCTATTATAATCATCTCCAATTATGAAATATTATCTGTTATTTTGGTTCTGTTCCGCTGTCCTAGGACCTCTCTTATAAGAGCTGCTTTTTCCCTCTCTAAAACTGATATTCTATCATTTTTCCGGTTCACTTCCTGAAACAATAATAAAGTTTTATCAGGTTTACAAACCAAAATGCAATTCTCTATTTTAGGTAACAAAGAGTGTAACTGCTGCTAAATATTTACAGTGGTGGATAAACTTAGGTAAAAACAGAATGAACTGTCTTTATGAGTAAAAAATGCATAAATTAAATCACTATTAACTTTGCCAGAATATAGTCAATGAGTTAAAAAACTCATAAAATATATTAAATAAAAGCTGTTCTATCTTTAATTATTAAAAAAGTTTAAATATCTTGTTAGTTGAATTTCTATTGCTGGCCGCTTGGACAACTACGCTTTCTACGCTTCTTCTGTAGTTTCGGCGGCAATTAAACGTCAATTTGGATTTACTTACGTGAATAATTAGTTTTATTAAAAATGGGTAAGAATAAGAGTTCTGACGAGTCGACTAGGCAAACCCTTTAGTGGGTAGCGGCAAGATATTTGCCGTCATACCTCTCAGATTTTTTTTTTTTTCCCAATGAATGTGTGTTAGTTAATATAAATTTTGGTTCGCATAAGATAATTATACTCGTACCAATCTACGAAAAAAGTAAAGCAGATAAACGTTATTCCATCCCTGGTTAAATGATGATTCTTAAACCTGAACATTGATTTTTAACTAATGCTTACATTTGAACAAAAATGTTTGTAAATAAAATTCTCTTTGCTGGATTTATCCAATAGTCACAATTCTCTACTTTCAAAGACTAGATTAGCGATATAAAGTTTAAAGAAAAAAAAACAGTTATTTGATAATTTTAAAAAATTAAGACGGCAATATATTTGCCACTAACCGTTAAGTGTCTGGTGTTTATTAAAGAAAAGGGTAGGTTAGGCTACTATTGTTATTGATTTATATATGGAGCAATATCTTAATTCAATACTTCAATTTATTACATCCACAGTTTTGCTGGGATTACAATACATACTTGGAAATAATATACAATACCTACATATAACAGTATATATTAAAATATTATAAATAAACAAATCGCATTCTTAATCAAACAAAGAATTAACTCAAAGCCAAATTCAGTTTTAAATAAAACTCTACTAACAGAAGTCAGGTTTGAAATTCGAATGTATTTCTATTTCACGATATTTCTTTGTTTGAGTAAACGTGCGAAATCTTTGGGGGCAATCAGAATTATGTCTAATGTTTTGTGGGTCTATCGCGTACCTACTGACAGACAGACATGTTGTTTTAGGTTGCTGAAAAGTAGTGGATAGGTACTTCCTTATTTCTCTTCATTGATGCTCCGTACTCTTATACATAGTTTCGCTAAGCCAATTTTTTTGCTGAATTAGCTGTGTTCGATATGACAACGGAAGAAAAACACTAAAGTGTTGATCATTCGACTGATATTACAACTATTGAGCTAAGGGCCTACTTAAGTATTTTAATACAAAAGGGCATTCATAAATTACCCTGTGTAGAAGACTATTGGTCAAGCGATCCATTAATCGGCGTGCCTGAAATCGCAGAAACAATGACATTAAAAAGCTTTCAAAGTATAACTAGTCGGTCAGCTACGGAACCCTGACTAAGCATGGCATTTATTTGAAATAGTTCAGTTTTAAGTTTAGTTAAGGTTTTAATTATTTTATTTGTTATCAATCTATTGGTTTTTAATTTGTTCATTTATATAGGTCATGCCACCCGTTGTTCCCCCGGAAAACTGACATGACGGTTACTGCCCTTAGCTATATATTTCAATTTTTCAAAAATCATATAAAAAATCATTCATGCTGTGCGTATCGGTAAAGTTCTCGATTCATTGCTATAAAAAAATAATGGTCAAAGGGATAATTGTTAAATTACATTTAGATCGAAAATGGACTTATAGAAGAATTGCTAATCATCTTGAATGTTCTGTGAAGAAAGTTTTCAACGCTATTGCTCATTATAAAAGAAACGGAACTACTAAAAGTGTTGCTACAAAGCCTCGTCCAAGGAAAACGTCTCCCCGGGAAGATTTGCAAATAATACGTGTAGCTAAACTAGACCCGTTTTAAGGCTCCAACGAGATAAATGAAGTTTTTTTACCTGTTGACCCAAGGAACATTTCCTCGAAACTGATACGCCGCAGATAAGTGGAAGCTAAGTGGTTCGGGAGGATTTCTCGAATGGTACCGCTTCTAACCAAGCAACACCGAGAAAAGCGATTATTATTTGCAAAGAAATATCTTAACTGGACCGTACGTGAATGGAAAAAAGTGTTATACTCGGATGAAACAAAAATAAATATGTTGAATCCAGATGGCAAACGCTACGTTAGACGTCCAACAAACCATGCTTTTTATTATAAATACACGAGGAGCATAGCCAAACACGGCGGTGGTAACATTAAAGTATGGGGAAGTTTTGAGTTGGATTCGTCCGTAAGTTAGAAGGTATAATGGATTAATTTAAATACAAAAACATCTTGAAAGAAACAATGATTCCCTACACCGACGACCATTTACTTGTGACCTGGATCTTTTAGCACGATAACAACCCAAAACACACGGCCCGCAGTGTTAAATCCTTTCTTAGTGAGCAACTTGTTACCATGTTAGACTGGCCTGCAAATAGTCCCGATTTAAATCCTATTGAAAATTTTTGGTGCGTCGTTAAAAGAAAAGTCTCCGTTAAACGTAGGTAATTCCATTCAAAATGAACTTTACGAAGCCTTTGTTCAAACATGGAACTCTATCCCACTTGATAAATGTATGAAATTACTTGAATCAATGCCACGTCGTTGCAGAGCCGTCATTATAACAAAGGTTATGCAATAAAATAATATTTTTTAGAAATTTAGTGAACCATACATAATTATACATAGATAGATAATTTGAAATTGATGACGTTAAGAGGCCGTATACGAAATTTTGTCAGTTTTGCTTATTTTCGTGGTTTTACAGTTTAAATACTGCTTTTCTATAAGTTTTAATGCACATCATGATATATCATTTCAGTTATGATCGAATAAATGAGTTACGAATGAATTTGCTACTTTTTTTTCTTTGTCGAGAATTTAAATTCGGGATTTAGGTTATTTTAAAACATTATATATTGCTATTTTATTTTTAATTTTTGGATGTGTTTTTATGGTAATGGATTGATTTTGAACTGAAGTTTATTACTGTTCTTTTAATTTTATGAACGAGTGTTTTAAGAAGCCGAAATTTAAAACTATTTTTTGTCCATTTTCTATAAAATTTTACCAAGTTAATATTTTTTTCACACAAAAAAAAACATAAATGTGGTAAAAAGTAATTCATACATTTTGTAGGCAACTTTTACAGCAGTCAATTGTTATTTTTTCATAACTTTAAGACGTCAAAACGATTCGTGAATATGCGTTATTCTAAACCTCATAGCAAAACTCACGAAACAGTCGCCGGTTTCAGGTCGATTAATCAAAATTAAATAATAAAAACAAAAAAGTATTTCATACATTCGTTGAACATCGAAATTATCTTTCGTGTTGCGCATTATAATTTGTAGAAGTAAAGTATTTCAACAGTAAAATCACGTCTGTAAAATCACGAAAATCAGCGAAATCGGCAAAATTTCGTGTACGGCCTCTTAACACGTTAATAACTTTGATTTTTACATCATTTCTTTATTTTTTCTAAGTACTTGTCCATGACGGATGGTACTCGTACTACAAATGTCGTTTAGTTGTCTGCGTAACTAAATATCTAAATGGTAGTTGTAAACTCAGACATATTTATACTTTTTCATGAATTATAAGTTGTTGAACGTATTCTATGCATTTTGTTGTTTTATTTTCAAAAACTGACGTTTTACGGCAACGTGCCTTGTATAATGTGAAATACGTCGCTAGTGTTTCTAATTATGTGTATAAGGGCAAAAAGTGGAGTCGGTTATAATTAACATTAAGACATATAGGTGCCCTTAAAAGCGCATAAGTAGTAAAGATTTGTAATCAAGTATAAATTTACTTTCGCAGTTACTGTTACGCACAGATTAGAAGGGTACCTATGTTTACGTTTCAGAGTAAGAGATCTGGCTCCAATATTACAATAATCCTGAACCACTAAGACCTTGTAGGGTTATGTGTGTTAATAAAACTATGTGCAAACTTATCTAACCCTATTAATTTCCTAGAATTCAGATTATGAAGCATCTCTTGAATTGTGGTTGTCCCCTACCACTTATGACTATGTGAATGTTGCTTTTGCAACTTTCTAGAATTCTCGGAACCGGCCGCACCGCTCGCTGGTGTCTTCTCTAGTCGCCTAAAAAACTATACTCCGTCCAAGATAACGAGTTAGTACTAGAAATCTGAGAACGCACGCGATTGGTCAGCGAAATGAATCACAAATACGCATCAGATAGGTTTACATGGCGGCCAAAGCTCAGTCAACATCTGTCTCTCGTACGGTGCGGACGCGTTATACTTTCTTTCGATTTGGCGATTTTTTACGTTTACCTGGCTTGTATACTGGATTGTTATTTTCTGCATAACTTGTGACTCGGTTTGTTTATTGGACTGTTTTCTACTTAATCTGCGACTCTATAAATTGTACATTAAGAATATACATTGTTTTATTTATATAACTATCCAGCTACCTCTTTTTAAACTTTCCTTAATGATGTTAAAATAAACAAAAATATTACTTACATAAATATTCCGAACAAACGGCATGTAAGCCTGCCCAAGCATAGAGGTGCAATTGTTTACGCCCACCGACCTTCCTTTGTCCCTTTCATTTGCATACAAAAGTGCAACAGAGAGAACGCTATATTAACTCGTTATCTTGGACGCAGTATAGTACGTTTGTTTCTAAGAGGCAACTTACTAAGCCTGTCAGTACGGACGAAGTCTTAGGGTCAAGATGATTCATAGAAAGGATTGAATTAGGTATTAAAACGGGCGTCTGCGCAGCTGGTGGTCCCTGGTACAGACCTCGGCCAGCATGCGGTTTTGCGACCGCAGCACGGCGGCGGGGTGCGCCGCGGCCGGCAGGGCCAGGTTCATGTGCAGCGACAGCTGGCCGTGGCGCCAGCCCGCCGCCAGCGCACCCAGCTGCCGGTTTAGCTCCAGCACCCGCGCACGCAGCAGTTCTAATCTCTCCTGGTGCGCTTCACTCCACGGTTCCTGATTCACCACAACGGGTATTTAATTGTATTATTTGTAGCAGCAAAAATCCTTTAAAAATAATATTTCGCTTAAACTGAAATGACGACCGGACCTATTAAATGGATGAAAATGTTAATAAAGCCGGCATGGGATACTGACTTGTCCAAATGAGTATACTTAAGAACTTTGTCATATTAAAGACATGATTGTTTCATCTGCCACACAACTTTGTTTAATGTGTTAGGACTAATGTATCAAATAGCTTACCAAAGTTTATAGCTATTTAGGTTGCGATTAAGAGATTTTCGTAGGAGACGCCCGGCATTTGGCTCAACACGAGGTAGTTAAAATCTGTACCTAATCACTTTTACTCTAAAATTGGTTATCAGTAGGCTAATAGTATAGGATCCGAGTATACAACGACCTTCACCGAACTGGTTTATGGATGAAAAATATTTTATGTTAAATTAAATACAGTGTAAACTCTTTATAACGACACTGAAGGCACTGTGAATTTTATGGCATTATAGAGTTGTCGTTAAATGGAGAGAAAAAAAAACAGAATTAGAAAAATAAAATGTTAGTTTTAGAGTAGTGTTATTAGTTATGTACTTACATAAAAAAGAATCTTATAGATGACCCACATACACGTGCAAGCAATCCGAATTTGTAAACAAAAGAATAAATTTCTTAGAAAGTTCAGTTATATGATGCCGACAGTAGAGTTTATTGCGGGCTAGGATACTTCTTCTTTTTTATTAAATGGCGGTCCACACAGTGATTTCGCCAATGTCAAGTGAATAGAGTAAATCAGTAAACAGAATAAATCAAAAGTAAAAGCCGCCGGGCATTTTTCAATCGGCCATCTTCCCTCCCCGAAGGTTACCGGACTCCGGGCTAGGATAACAAAGCAACAAAAAACGTACGCAGCTGCGCAGTTTTTACTAATTTTAGCAACCCAAAAGTACTTTTTATTACTCAATTGTTGTCGTTATTGAGAGTGGGTCTGATGTTATGTAGAGTGTATCATTGTATGGTAGACAAGCTAAACCAACCAAAGTTTGATACATTTCGACGCTTTAGAGAGTTTGTCGTTAAATCGAGTGACGTTACGTGGAGTTTTCACTGTATTTTAAAAAAGTACTGCATGTGGGTTGTCTAATCAATTTCAGTCCAGAATATGTTTTTTTTTTTTTATTTTTTTTTTCAATGTCACTGAATCCGTTGACGTCGTAACTTTTGGGCAGGCAGGTATTAACAGGTAAATCAATATTAGTAATTTGCACTGGTCAGGTTAATGAATAAACTTTGTCTAAAAAAATTTTTTTTTGTTTTTGTATATTCTTTAATATCACGTAAAATATATACACACACATTATTCATTATTCTGGACTAATTTTTTTTAGTCAACCCACTTGCAGTATCTATATATTTTTTACATTTAATTTAATATTAACTAGCGAATCGCCCTCGCTTCGTTCCGGGTTAAAGTATTATACATATAAACTTCATCTTGAATCACTCTATGTATTAAAAAAAAACCGGGCAAGAGCATGTCGGGTTCCGAAGCCGTTAAGTAGGTACTTACTCCAAACATAAAAAAATCTTAAAGTAATTTGGTGCCGTCTTAAATGATTTTAGTAGGAATAAACACTTTAATCGCCTGTATCTCAAAAACCAATGTCTACTTAGTCGTGATAGTTTTCCTTTTAAATTCGTTACACGTGCTTTAATTTAGGTTTTTTTTTCAGATTTTTATTAATTGTAGTTTTGGCTGTATTGACATCCCACAACAAATTTTGTCCTGAACAACAATCCTACCGATTCGTATAATAAAATAGCGAGGGTTTATTCTTATATTTTTAGTTGATTCGATTGCCGGATGGGACAAGCAAAATTTAAAAAATCTTTAAATGCAGTTTCGTTTCTTTTTAAAAATAAAGGAATGTTTCCTTTCAGTAAAATGAGCTAAGGTTTCAAGTTAGTTCCCTCCAGGGCCCATAGATATTTTCCACCCTGTATATATAAGTAGGTAAGTAGATACACAATTTTTAAATACATATTATTGTAGATATATTTCCAACACTAAATGAATTATAACGTGTGCAGGGCCACTATTCAGGTGCGTTAAAACGATATCGTGCTTGACACGTTTAAGAATCGTTTATGTCACAGTCGCCATTATTGTAAATGACATAAGAGTTATCAAAACGTTGACAATACGGAAACAGGTCAAAAACGATATCGTTATTACCTTGTAGAATTCCAGCCCAGGGCCTCTAACGATGTCGTTTTTGACCTGTTTCCGTATTGTCAACGTTTTAATAACTCTTATGTCATTTACAATAATGGCGACTGTGACATAAACGATTCTTAAATGTGTCAAACACGATATCGTTTTAACGCACCTGAATAGAGGCCCTGGGCTGGAATTCTACAAGGTAATAACGATATCGTTTTTGACCTGTTTCCGTATTGTCAAAGTTTTGATAACTCTTATGTCATTTACAATAATGGCGACTGTGACATAAACGATTCTTAAACGTGTCAAACACGATATCGTTTTAACGCACCTGAATAGAGGCCCTGGGCCTCTATTCAACAGCGTTATAACGATATCGTTTTTGACCTGTTTCGGTATTGTCAACGTTTTGATAACTCTTATGTCATTTACAATAATGGCGACTGTGACATAAACGATTCTTAAACGTGTCAAACACGATATCGTTTTAACGCACCTGAATAGAGGCCCTGGGCTGGAATTCTACAAGGTAATAACGATATCGTTTTTGACCTGTTTCCGTATTGTCAAAGTTTTGATAACTCTTATGTCATTTACAATAATGGCGACTGTGACATAAACGATTCTTAAACGTGTCAAACACGATATCGTTTTAACGCACCTGAATAGAGGCCCTGCAGGTGCGTTAAAACGATATCGTGTTTGACACGTTTAAGAATCGTTTATGTCACAGTCGCCATTATTGCAAATGACTTAAGAGTTATCAAAACGTTGACAATACGGAAACAGGTCAAAAACGATATCGTTATAACGCAGTTGAATAGAGGCCCAGGTCACATGTGACTTAGTAGCGCGAATACATAAGTACCGAAGGTTTGATTTATTATTATTATACTACAGTGAAGTGGACATAATTGTAACAACGTAAACCAAATTCACTTTTGTATAAAAGTCGTCATCAATCGTCTAGGCAACATTTTACATGAAAATGTTTTAACCGAGCAACGTCAACTTCAGTGGCGGGGCGGGGCGTACCTTCGTTACTTCGTGTATTGAAAACAGCTGTTGAATTTGATAATTTTAGGGTGTAAAAGTAAATTGTTGTTAGATAATATTTATTAAATATTTTGTATTACTTTCGCAGTTTAAAAAAAAGGGGGAATTGGGGTACTTATAAAGGCTGTCCCAGAAGTAAAGAGACAATTTTCATAAACAAAATTGGTCAAAGAGAAAACATCTAAAAAAGGTTAAACCAACTCTCATATCAACAATCAATGTCAAATCTTTTAAATAAGCCGGGAGTCACGTATTATTTCGGTTGTTTTCAACAATAAACCAAGTGGAACAAGTACTAGATGAGCATTTCTAAAAAAGTTTGTACATTTAATTCACGACTTCAATTTGCAAAAAAAAATGCAGGTTGGTAGAGTGAATGAAGCTGAGCCTAAATAACATAGTCTCCCAAAATGTCCTCATACATTTGTATGAAACTTTCCTTTTTTGTTACTAACTTTCTTTGGTTCATGGTAACAAAAAAGGAAAGTTTCATACAAATGTATGAGGACATTTTGGGAGACTATGTAATTTAGGCTCAGCTTCATTCACTCTAGCAACCTGCAATTTTTTTTGCAAATTGAAGTCGTGAATGAAATGTAAAAACTTTTTTAGAAATGCTCAGATGAGAAGTCAGACTTGTTCTACAGGGTGAAATTTAAGTCGTGAATCGTAATCATGTTTTCCGGTAGTGCTGCTGATGACTAACCCGAGGCACTAGTAGGTATCGCAATTAACGAGCTCCTTAATTAATTATCTTGAAAAAGAGAAAGTTGATACCCAGTTATCTTCACTTGTGGTCACCCTACCCACGTGATTAGAAATGCAACGTTTGCTAAGTTCAGAGGTTATCACTGTTATCTATCATCAGCATTTTATTCAATAAACAGTAATTTAATGTTTAAATGGCTTACTTCTGCTCACATAAAAGAAAAGATCGTATTCAATTTAAGGTTTATTTACACGTATTTCAACAAGTGTTCAAAATGTTCGCCCTGGACCTGTAAACACAGTTCCGCCCGTCGTCGCCTGAGGTTATTTTGTACACGGCTTAACACATACACATCGGCTCTTACTGCTTCAAATGCACTTACGATTTTATGACGCAGCTCCACTACTATTTCTGACGGTAGTTCGTAGACTCGTCGTTTGATATCTCCCCAAAGATAGAAATGTAAGGGTGTCAAATCCGGGCTTTTTGGTGCCCACGCAATAGGTCCATTTCGTCCGATCCACCGGCCAGGGTATTCTCTATCTAACTGTGCTCGAACTTCGCGGTGGAAATGAGCAGGGGCTCCGTCTTGTTGATAATGCAAGTTACTCAAATACTGACTCGGTACTTCTCTCAACAAATCTGGAATTACGTTGATCAGAAACTGGAGATAGTTTTGGCCATTTAGACGTCGTTCAAGGAAATAAGGCCCAATCAATGCATCATTGAGAAAGCCTGCCCATACATTATTACTAAATCTCACTTGATAGGCATCTCTTCGGGTAACATATGGATTACTTCGACACCACCAATTCTCATTGTGAACGATAAACAGCCCCATCCGCGTAAACGTTGCTTCGTCAGTCCATAGTAGGTATGTTTTTTTCTTGGTTTTCTAATAACCACTGGCACATGATCACCCTTTTTTGATAATCAGCCAACACAAGATCTTGCACTGGTTGAAAATGGTACGGATATTGGCCTGATGCATTTAACAACTGTCACACATAAAATTGGCTTACATGAAAACGTCTTGCAGCAGCCCTTGTACTCGCTTGTGGATTACGATTAAAAAATAACCGTATGCTTAAGACCGCGGGCCTGAGCGTGTGTTGGAACGTTAAATTGACCAAAGTCGCGAAGGTTTTGTATCATCCTCATAATCAAATTGCGTCTCGGGATATCTTTCTTGAAAAAGTTGTGTGCGTTTGTCCAATTCTACCAGTCTGAGCGATCAAAGACACCATGTCAAATCTTTGTATGCTGGTATAAGGATACGGAGGAGGCATTTTTCGCTTTTTTATTCAAATAAATCGCATTGATTTTCTTCTTCTTCTTCTTCTTTTTTAATTAATGGCGGTCCACACAGTGATTTCGCCAATGTCAAGTGAATAGAGTGAATCAAAAGTAAAAGCCGGGAATTTTTCAATCGGCCATCTTCTCTCCCCGAAGGTTACCGGACTGATTTTCTTTTGAGAAATGTTTACAATGTTGACGTTATTGACGATTAATGCCAAAACACTATCCAGCCAGTAAGTTGCAAAGAGTTTGAACAAGTTCTCTTCATACTTTGTGACAACTATCTGTCGTAATGTAGGGTGTCCAAGAATTTAAAATAAATTAGGATAAAAATTAAATTTTGAACAAAAAAAAAAGAATGATTTATTTGAGTTACCAAATGGTGTAAGTGATAATTAGTCGAGTAAGGATTTAGGAAAAAATGACACGATTCTCGACTTAGATTTCACCCTGTATACTATGAATGTCACGGGAAATCGCGTCACATCAATAAAAAAACTTATCATATTTTTATTCGCTACATTCCCAATAAAAACAATTACGCAAGTATTTCCGACCATTACTGCACTTGCCCGAATGGAAACCGAACTGCAGGTTGTTGTTCACATGTTGCTGCAGTGATTTACTACCTATCGAATGCTAGATATATATCGAGAATTATAAAGCCAGCAGAAATTCTTACAAATATATTTGATTGTTTTGTAGATAATTTGACTGTAATAAATGAAAACAGAGATGAAGACTAAATATAGGATGTATTTTAGGTTAGTTAGTAGTTAGCTACTTATAATTAGTTTGTTGTCATAAACTCGCATTTATATTACTAAAAATAAATAAACAGAAACACTTGTTTAAATATGTATTAATGAGTTTCATTAATCTTCCTTAAACATTCGACATTAGCAAATTAAAAAAAGATCGATTACGGATGGCTTCCCGGTTGGCGGGCCGATATCTTTTACTAATGTCGTCACCGTAAGCGTGTTACATACATGGTACGTACTGAACAATACCTATATTTTCACACTGTTCCACCTTTGTTAATTACATGAAACTTACATATTATGTAGATAGGTAGTTGGTTTAGTAAAAAAATGGTGATAGTACAACGAGCCTGAATTGTTATACAGGATGTTTTAATTTTTAATTTAGGTTTTTTTCTAGGAAAATAAGTAAGTAGAGGGCTCATTTTTTTTTTTGATAGTTTATATTGATCACGTCAACATTTGTGCAAAATTTGACAATTCTCCTTTTTATACTTTTTGAGAAAATAAATAAAAACGTTTTAGGGTTAAATGAATGTCGTGGGGTTCCAGGTGGCAGTAGAGGGTTAAAAATTGGTATGAATTATTTTCATTAGACGGGGCATCAACTGATAGTAGTTTTGAACTCAAAGCTTTGGGGGCAATTTTTGAAGGCTTATCCTGCTACACCCTTTAACAGCGATTCATTGTATAGGTTTTGATTATAGCAGGGCATTTTCCAAAAAAGTTCCTATTGTTAAGGATAAAAATTAATAACTGTAATTTTTCATTACGTCACGAAAATCAGTCATATTTATATACGGCCCTCATTAACCAATACCAATAAGTAGGCGGTATTTCAAATTAAATAAGCATATTAGATTTAAACCTTACCTGTTATTAATATGGTTGAACTTGCTAAAGGAGTTTTTTCTGAGATGCCACTATTTCTCTTAAAGTAGTAATAGTTAATACTCGTGACGCAATGGAAAAGTTACTGTTCTTAATTTTAGTCTTTAACTTTTTCTACTTCTTTTGCAAAACGCCCAGCAGCATTTTTAGTCGAACCTATAGCACTTACCACGTAAGCCCCCATTCGGCCTGCTTGACGCATCTTTTCTTGAACCTCGCCCAACTGTTTTAAATACCATTCCCGAGCTTCCTCAACCGCGTTGAAACCTTGTAGCAACACATCCTTTTCTTGTTCGATCTGCTTCATTCGCTTCAGGAGGTTGTAGTCAACGCCGTTATGAAGAGTGTGCCGGCGAGGCTCGCGGCGCCGCGACGTGCGTCTCACGCCTAGCTGCGCTTGTGCCTCCGGGGCTGATCTGCCATCTCCCGGGCCCCTACTGGGTTCTTCTACCGCGCGACCAACTTCTTCAAAGTCAATCTTTATATCGACGATATCTTCGTTTTCAAACTCTGAAACTAACTCTGGTTTATAACTTTTTCGAGACGATTCCTTCCTCTCCGTTAAGTTTTTCTCCAATCTCGGGGGTTTAGGGGGACCAAACACCATCTCGTGTTTATTAATTGTTGTTACTGACCCATGGTGATGCAACTCTTGGAATGATGCATCTTTATGCCCTAACAACTGCGGCATGCTTATCGTTCTGTGTTGAGATGTGTTTTCTGACTTTTTAATACCATTCCAATTTTTATCCTGATGTTGTTTATCGACATCGAGTAAAGGGGCAGATGGTGGCCTGTGGAGGCCTTGGTTGTTGGAGCTCATATTAACATTGCCACCGCTAGATTCTGCTACAATTTCATTCATTCTGTTAACTTTATCCGTGCTCTTGTGTATTTGATTACACAAGAGGCATATTTTAAGTCCAGTACAGAAACGATCGAATGTTAATAATCCATCGTGGGAGGCGACCTTTTGCAGGCTCTCTATAACTCCCCGAGGCAGACCCTTAGTACGGTCATCACGCCAACGGTTTTCGATATCGGTCAGCCTTACGTAGCCGGTATGTTTGTCATCCATTATATCAAATAACGTTCGCATCGCTGATACAAACTGCTTCGGTAGAGATTCCATATTTCTAGACGTTGCTTGGGTCATGTTGTGAGATTCCTATGTATAAATAATTTATTCGTTACACTGCATAAGATGTAAAGTACAAAACCGTATTTCAAACATATTTATAACAATGCACTCCGCAGAGACTATAATAGCAAATAGTTCTGTAGTGCTACAGCACTTCAAAAGTCTTGAGCAAAAATGAACACCATATACCTAGTTATTCAAAAGTGATGTCACTAAGTTCTTAGCATTGGATTATAGCACTTGATTTATAAAGACCGAAGTAAAACAGCGTCCGAGTACGCTAGGCCATAGGTATTATGGAGACAAAATCCGGCCGTTGGTCAAACGGTAAGTGTGTGTGGCTGTGTGATATAGGCGAACAAACCGGCTGGTGAGTGGGAGTGAATTTGCGAGGGATTTTGTCCCGTGAGTGTGAGCGAGAGGACCGGTCAAACGGCATAGCAATGAAGGCCGCTGGTTTGGGGCAGGTAGCGGAGGCTCCCATCCCATACTAGTCGGTCAGCCAGTACTATTCGCTGCCTTGACCCGCAGCGGTGTGTTGGTATATTTATCTACAAATACAAAGGTAACGCGCAATGTAAAAGTACTTCGCTGAAGTATTTTTACCAGAATAAAAGCGATGTTGTTCATTCCCCTTTACTGTCTGGAAAGAAAGGGTCACGTTTTCATTTTATATTATGTATATTTACACGTACCTACATACATTTATATGAAATGGACCAAATGGGCGGTTGGTTTTTAATCAATAAATAAATTTACATATTAACTTTTTCTATCTATTTCCACATTCATCGGTTGAGGCGTTGAACCGTAAAAACTAATTTTAAATCCAAACAATCTACCACACTCGCATGGGTACATTCGCCATTAAATAATAATATATCTGTGATGACTGGTGCGTAATAAATATAAATGGTTTTAATTAGTAGAACAAGTGAGTGAAATTGTATACCTAGGAAGTATGTTTACAAGAGATGGTAAGTGTGAGAAGGATGTTGAGAGAAGGGTGAATGCGGGCAATCAGATTAAAGAGGTCCTGCACTCCTTTGTGACCAGAAAGGGTGTTTCACAAAAAGCCCGACTGGCTGTTCACAATGGAGTGTTGGCCCCTACTCTGATGTATGGTAGTGAATTTTGAAGCACGAAAGTCGTATATATGTAGTTGAAATGCGCTCTTTACGAAGTATGTGTGGTGAGAAACTGATTGTTAGAGTAGGTATAAGAAATGACAAGATCAGAGATAAATGTTGACTGAAAGATGTAATGACTAAAATTGAAAAGGGCATGCTTCGATGGTTTCGTCATTTGGAAAGAATTGATGAAAGAGGATTGACCAAAGAGATGAGTGGAAGGGTCGGAAAGGGCCGCCCTAGGCGAATCAAATCGGAGAAATTCTGCAAAAGGGCCGAATCCTAAGTAACCGAAACCGGCGTGCATGCATGACTCGATGTATGAATGTGGAAGAAGCGGAAGAGATTTGTCAGGATCGTAGCAGGTGGAACGAATGGTCTCTGCCTACCCCTCTTTCAACAAATGTGGTTGAATGTATGTAGGTATGTATGTAAATAGATAGACGTGGCCTTAGCGTTCGAAGATTAAGTATTTTGCCACCATAGCCCTTAATTTAATACCATGAAATGTCTTCAATCACCCGCGATTGAAGCTCAAACTTTACTTTGTGCTAATGTAGGTAAATGTAATATGACCTTTGATTTTAGCCATGTCGATTCAGTTTCTATTGTTAATTTATTTAAATCGCTCAGTTTAAAAAAGACATTCCACTAATCTCTTTGGTCTGGAAAGGGCTCAGAGAGCAGTTCTCAAAACTATGTATAGAAAGCCGTATCAATACCCTACCTATCAACTGCACTTGGAAACCAGGGCTCTCTCAGTTCGGAAATTATTTATTTCTCGGGTAGCTTTAATGGTGCACTCGTCTATAAACAAATCACCTAATTATAAATTGCTGCTTAAAAAAAGAATATTCCGCGTGCCCCAAGTTGCAGTGCGGACACCATTCGCTCGTCACTTTCCACAATTCCTTCATTATTTTACTTACAATCAGATCCTGAAGTCATGCCGCGTTCAGGAGTTAAATACGAAGGACGACGTTATACCTGCTGTTAACCATTTTTGGTAACCACAACCGGAGCTCACGAAACAGGCTCGACCTAGTGTGAGCTCCATTGATACTCTTAACCAAACAATTACTTGAATTAGGTATCTGGTAAGATCACTGTAACCTACATATCTTGTAATGTAAACTGTCTGGGAAAAATTAATAAATTACTACTTACATGGATTTATGGGGAACATCAGTTATCTTCATACCTTAGTGATAGAACACAAACAGTTGTTGTAAACCAAACAGTCTGTTGGAGCAGCTGAGGAACAGCCGCAGGGCTCTATAATAGGTCCTTTCTTATTTTTGGTTTATATTAATGACTTACCAACAACAGTAGATGAACTTAGTGATATTGTGCTTTTTGCTGATGATACCTACATCATTAATTTTCAAGTAGACCGCAATTAACGGTTTCCAGGTGGTTTTTAGGGTTCCGGAGCCGAATGGCAAAAACGGAACTCTTATAATTTCGTCATGTTCGTCTGTCCGTCTGTCCATCCGTCCGTCCGTCTGTCCGTCTGTATGTTACAGCCATTTTACTCAGAGCCAATTGGCACTATATAAATGAAATTTGGAGGATAGATGTATTCTATGAACCGCTATACAATAATGTAGTAAAATTGAAAAAAAAAAATATTTAGGGTTGGCACTCCATACATGTAACTAGGGGACGAAATTTTTTTTTTTTAGTTACATCAGCGTGTGGGGTATTTTTACTTAGGGCTTCCAAAATGATACGGAGGTTTTTAAGTGACTTTTTTACGTAAGTGAACAGTTGGCGAGATATACGCTTCTAAAGTCGTAAAAATTCTGTCCGGGTGGGTAGCTTTTGAACTGTTAAATAGAACATTCTAATAAAAATTACAGTAGTAGAACATACGAAATACTTCCAACCAAAATTGTTTTGAACACGATACGCTGCGAAGTTTTTGAGATTTTTAATAAAGAAAAAAAAATTGAATTTCAACCATTAACGTTCATCCCAGCTACGGAACCCTTCACTGTGCGTGGTCCGACATGCATTTGGCCGGTTTTTTCTTCCATAACATCATCATTAGAAACATTTCTTCCTTTCTGAAAAGTTTCCCTTTCGTTGAACCTTTCCAAATATTTCATATCAGTAAACATCAGTTGCGAAGTTTAATGTTATAAATTAAGGTAATAAATTGTAATATTCGAAATATTATCAAAATATGGTTTGTTTTAGATTCCCTGACGACAATAATATGTAGCAAAGTTTGATAGGGCTGCTTCACAACCAAATTGATCTTGGTCGAAACATAGTCGCATTTGCTCCAAACATTTTGAAGACGACGACCCTAGTATGCAATAGTAGTCTTTGCGACTGTTATGGTGGCATTCCACTTGGGGTTGCGTGTTCGCGTTGAGTCGTTACCTCTCTTTCATGTGCTGTAGGAAGGGAAAAGATGCAACACGAATATTTGGGCAAATACCGCCAAGTGGAGTGCATTACGTAAACAAATTGCTAAAGAAAGGGACAAAAAACATAAGCGACGTCATTCTCGGCAACTTTTCTTAGCATCAAGGCGTTGTTCGCCGTGCAATCTCCAGTTTCATATACGAGGGGTGATTTATTTATTTAATATAAGTACATCCACAAGTGATCAATGATAAAGGAAGAAGTAAAAAGAGATGACAGTACAGCTTGGCAAAAAAGTGGAGAAACGGAACCACAATTATTTTTACCGGCAACACTTAATTGTTCTATACAAAAGTACGTAAGAGTTGCCATGTAAAATCAAATTTGACATATACAGTGGCGCCCCTATTATTTTCTACTCTTTTTTGCCAGACTAAGTAAGACTAAGACCTTCAGCCAGTACAAGTACCTAACGTGCGTATCTGATGTGTCTACCGTGCCGAATTCACCTAAAAAATGTCTAATGTCTTGTTTTCCGTATTATATATAACCAAAAGTTACACATGGATTGAAAGAGAAACGTCATCGTAATGTCTCTTAAGTGTAGTTTGTTAGGATGTGTTGCAAGAAACAGCAATAACCAGGGCTGGGATTCTACACGGTAATAACGATATCGTATTTGACGTGTTTCCGTATTGTCAACGTTTTGATAACTCTTATGTCATTTACAATAATGGCGACTGTGACATAAACGTTTCTAATTATAGTGTACAGTCAGTGTAAACAGCTGCAGGTTTTTTGAAATTGCCGCTGTTTCTCTGGGACAGCTTTCGTTTGCCAGACTCTAGCACTACTTTGTTAGAATACCACCGCCGCGCCGCATCAACCACGCGTTCATGCGAACCTAGCCTAAAGCTTTTGGAATGCAAATGCTGAAAATAGCAAAATATGTCCGCAATTTTTGAGGAGTTCCGTCGTTTACTCATGGATTCCATCATCAAATCACTCCAACTTTTCTATGGGACCATTAACGATCTTTCCTTTAGGGTGGGAAGGGCCCAGCGTGCTGGCTGTGCTCAAGACGACGTTTTGCAAGCCCATCAGGTATCCCGCTGCGTCGCATGACATTGCGAAGCACTGAACGTACAGAACAGACGAGTTGAGAACCTCCCACCCATATGGTTGGTTTATCGATAATTTTATTATTACTATTAAATCGGGGCAGCACTTAAATATTTGACAGTCCGCCATTTTATGTTTGCTATGGTAGTTTAGGTAGGCACGTTTATTCTGTAGGTATGTCATATCCATTCTCTTCCTTTATCATTGGGGTTGATCCATAAGTTTTAATAATCGGTATAAAAAATGTGAGATATGTTCAGAGGCAGGACCGTGGATCGCAGTGGAGATTGGTGGCGTGGGCAGCGGGTTACAGAATGAAAACAATTTATATCAGGATCTCATGTATTGACACTTCAACTATGTTGTATTACATTTAATACATGTTAAGAGCCGCGACATAAACATTACTCGAGACTGTTGAAACTGTGTGATATTATTAATATAATAATTAGGTATCGGATAACGTGCCGTCCAGTTCAGAGGTTAAATCGAAAGAGGAAAAGGAAGAACAGTGTTGCCCTGTCAAACATACATCAATATAATTGCCAGAGCAAACCCATGAAATTACAACTAAAAATGTTTATTATAGAGCATACACATCAAATATTATTATTATAATATTAACACTTCCCCTTATGCTCTTTAATAACAGCTAACATTAGGTTTAGGTAGCATGTGCTATAAACATTAGTACATAACATAATATTACATAATTACAATATGAATACTAACAAAACACACGCTAAATTTCCTTAACGTTACAGTCATTTCTGAAATTTGAATGCTTGCTGCAGCATAATGGCTTGGTAAATATATCGGCGATCATTCTATCAGATGGCAAATATGTAACATTAATATCATTATTATTAACCAAGTCCTTTATAAAATGATAACGTAGATCGATGTGTTTGGTTCTCTTATGACAGTATTCTTTAATACTTAACAATTTTAATGCACTTTGGTTATCATTATATAAAGCAGTTTTTACATTAATTTTTAGAATTTCATATATGAAATTTTTAATAAAGCATATATCTTTGCCGACATCACTCATCGCTAAGTACTCTGCTTCGGTGGTAGAGAGAGCTACACAGCGCTGCTTTCGAGACTCCCAATTAACAGAGTCATTACCAACTTTTATTATAAAGCCTGTGTAGGACCTTCCATCATTTACGTCATTAGCCCAATCTGCATCAGCAAAAGCAGATAATTCAAAATTATTATTTTTTGTGTAAAACAAACCATAATTAATTGTTCCTGCTAAGTATCGCAAAATACGTTTGGCAGCGAGCCAATGTGATTCATCAAAGCCATTGTCAAACTGACAAAGCTGACTACAAGCGAACGATATATCTGGTCGGGTACAAACACACAAGTACATTAAACAGCCCAACAACTGTCTGTAATTATACACACTATCATCCAAATGTTTTTCAGATTTTACTAATTTACAATTCAATGACATTGGTGTAGCCACAGATCTACAATGCTGCATTCCAAATTTCTCCAATATTCTTTTGACATAATTTGATTGGTTAAGTACTAGAATTCCTTTAGACCTATCCCTGGTTACACTTATACCTAAACAATCTTTCAAAGTTCCCAGATCTTTGACATTAAAGGTATTTTTTAATAAATTCACTAATTCAATTTTATTTTGACTACCTTTAGTAGAAAACAGATAGAAGTCATCTACATATAATGCAATTACTACGAGATCATTACATACCCTCTTAATGTAAACACAGGGTTCACACTTAGACTGTGTGTAACCATTACTAGTGAGCAAAGTGTCAACTTTGCTATTCCATATACGACTGGCCTGTTTAAGGCCATAAATTCCTTTCATGAGCAAACATACTTTAGTTTTATCACCATTGCCAAAGCCTGGAGGCTGCTCCATGTAAATAGTTTCCTCCAGGTCACCATGTAAGAACGCTGTAGTGACATCTATGTGGCCCATATCTAAATCTAACTTATTAGCCAGAGAAAATAATATTCTCATACTAGAGTGACGAACTACAGGCGAGAATGTATCATTGTAGTCTACCCCTTGAACTTGAGTAAAGCCCCGTGCCACCAATCTAGCTTTATGTTTATCAAATTTTCCTGTCGTATCATGTTTAGTCCTAAAGACCCATTTACATTTGACTACATTGGTGCCAGGTGGCGGTCGATCTACAATTCGCCATACATTATTAGCTATGAGAGACTCGTACTCACATTGCATGGCAGCGTGCCATGCTTGACCTTTTGAACAAGAAATAGCCTCCTCATATGACTGAGGTTCGGCAAATGTCATTTCTTCCTGCACGAACATAGACAAGTCGTAATCGCCATACCTTTTAGGTGGCACCATACGTGTGCTACGCACGGGCCGTCCTAGTACAGAGGCGGGCACCTCTGGCCACGACGCTGCTTCCCCTGCGACCGGCGTCTCGTCGTCTGACGAACTTGGCGAGCTGCTGCTCTCTTCAATAGGAGACTGAAAGTCAGAGCCTCCATCACTGCAGGGGTCCTCAACTGCAGGTTCTGAAATCATTGGGGAATTGACATTAGATTGACTCACTTCAATATTATTATCTAATTCATAATTTAAACTGCCATTTACATTATCACAGTCAGATAAATTATTCTGCTGAATATTATTATTTGATGGCATAACACAGTCAGATATATTATTCTGCTGAAAATTATTATTTAATTTCATATTATGGTCAGATATATTATTTGGAGTATGATTATTCAATTGCATAAAATTATCAATGTAATTATTATTATTGCTATTATTATCCATAGTCATTGCATGATAAAACTTGTGCTCAATAAAAGACACATTTCTTGAAATAATTATTCTTTTAGGATTGGAAGGTTCAACCAGTCTATAGCCCTTAGAGGTTTCGCTATATCCAACAAAAATGTACAATTTACTTTTTACATCCAACTTCTTACGTCTCTGCTGGGGAATTAGAGAATAGGCAATGCACCCAAATATACGGAGATGACCAAGATCTATTTTGGATCCAGTCCAAACCTCCTCTGGGATGGATCCTGATAAAGCTGTAGTGGGGCTTCTGTTCTTCAGATAGATAGCTGTCATAATCGCCTCTCCCCAGTACTGCTTACAGAGACCACTCTCCTGAAGCATGCACCGTGCCTTCTCCATCAAAGTCCTGTTAAGACGTTCACTTACCCCATTTTGTGCAGGACAATATGGCACTGTTGTCTGGTGAAGTATCCCTTCCTTCTTCAAATAAGCAGCAAATCGTGCATTGCAGTATTCACCGCCGCAGTCTGAACGCAGATACTTGATTGGTAAACCAATTCTACTAGGGCTCTTAATTCTATAAAACAAGACATAACATCAGACTTACATCGTATTAGATATCCAAATGTCTTTCTGGTAAAGTCATCAGTAAAGGTCACTAGATAACGTGCACCTCCCCAGCTGCATACAGGTACTGGACCAAAAACGTCAGAGTGGATGATCTCCAGAGGCTGGCTGGCTCGCTTGACTTCTCCCTTCGGGTAGGATTTGGCCTTCATCTTCCCCTCGAGACAAGCCACACATTCCTGAAGTGTAGTTCCCTGAACATCCTGAAACATAACACCAGAAACCATACCGTCCTTCAGAGCCTGCATCCCTCTAAGACTCAAGTGTCCAAGTCGTTTGTGCCACACATCAGTTGACACACTTAATGCAGCAGCAGTACAATGTACCTCCTCCACGTCTGGCAGGACCACGGAAGAGTGCACTATCTGTGAAGCACACTGAAAAGACCCTATACCATTTAAAATATATACCCCATTTCTATTGGTCGCTGTACCAATACATTTATTGTCATCATTTATAAAACAAACCTCTTTCGTAAATCTGACAGAAAGACCCTTTTCAGTCAATTTAGACACTGAAATTAAATTGGTGGAGAGCTTGGGCACAAACATCACATTACTAAGCAATGTAGTTTTATTGTTGAGGGTAATATTTACATCACCAACACCCTCACTAACCAGCCTATCATCATTGGCAATGGAGATAAGAGAATTATTACTTTTAAAATTACATAATATATCTCTACAATTTGTCATATGAGAAGTACAACCTGAATCAATAATCCACGCTTTAGCACTAAGTGCCATTAAGGCAGTTACTAGAAAAGTCTGTTCATTTGTGTCCAATTTTTGTTTCTTGTCTCGCTTTAATTTAAAACACTTTGATTTAGTATGGCCAGGCTTCTTGCAATAATTGCATGTAAAAACTGGCTTGTAACGCTGTTGCTTGGACAAGTATGCACTTCCACTTTCACTAGAATGTTTACGAAATTCTTCCTGAAGAAGTCTAGTGCGGACCATCTCACTAGATAGGCTGCCTGTGATGTTTGCTGTTTCAAGGTTAGAGACCAGAACATCGTATTCCGCAGGTAGCCCGCTGAGCAGCAACTCTGCCACTTCACTGTCTTCGATGTTGCGGCCAATATCCGCCAGTTGTTGTACTGTCGTCATCAATGCTTGAATATATTCAGTCATGCTGCTGTAGTGTGAATATTCCGCCTTATGCAGTTGACGCAGCAAAACGACTCGCCGGTACAAACTTTTGTCTTCAAAGACTTTAATGAGGTTATCCCACGCGGTTTTTGCCGTCGTAGCGTTATTCACATATTGATAGCAGTGGGATTTGAGACAAAGGCATACACGTGCAAGTGCGCGTTGGTCCCTGACAGGGTCAGTATCAGACCCTTCGACACACGCCCAAAGACCCTCTAATTTTAGGGCCATTTTCATGGCGAATTTCCAGGAATTAAAATTGCTCACACCATCTAGTCTTTCTATCATGCCTCCGCTGCCGCCGCCGATTGAAATCACGGAAGGCGCTTCATTACTGGAATTACGAATCACGCTGTCATGGCCGTCACCGTTGTTAGACATTGCTAAACGATGCGACTTAACAAAGTTCCTTTGAACCCGCGCCCAACTAGCACACCAATATATTTAAAGTAATATGACACACCTTGTAAGCTTCAGCGCTGGGCCCATAACCTGTTCAGAGGCAGGACCGTGGATCGCAGTGGAGATTGGTGGCGTGGGCAGCGGGTTACAGAATGAAAACAATTTATATCAGGATCTCGTGTATTGACACTTCAACTATGTTGTATTACATTTAATACATGTTAAGAGCCGCGACATAAACATTACTCGAGACTGTTGAAACTGTGTGATATTATTAATATAATAATTAGGTATCGGATAACGTGCCGTCCAGTTCAGAGGTTAAATCGAAAGAGGAAAAGGAAGAACAGTGTTGCCCTGTCAAACATACATCAATATAATTGCCAGAGCAAACCCATGAAATTACAACTAAAAATGTTTATTATAGAGCATACACATCAAATATTATTATTATAATATTAACAAGATAAGAAAATCGTTATACTTTTATTGGAATATGCACACTTTCTGTGTTTGCAAAAACTTAATAACGTCATTCAATTATTTTATTTTTCCCCCTTGTAAATATTTTTACTTTTGGAGGTTAAATTTTGTACGCTTACTAAGTCATCTTCAGCTCTTGATTTTTATATAGTTGTTATTAAACATTACTGAATAAGTCGCGTCCGCTGCGCCGTGTTTTTGATGTTTGTAAATATCTAACATGTTTTTCGAACAGAAAAGGGGTGTGGCCAAAATGTTTTTTGTTTACAAACACAGAAACATGTTTTCCGTCAAGGATGGAAAACATTCCCCGCATTCGTCTGCGGGGGAGGGGGTCATGTTTTTACTTTTGAAAGTTTTGAGTTCGAATCAAGAACTATCAAATAGGGCATTACCATTTATGAACTATAGAAACTCATTTTGATACCTTTGAATATAAATAAATATCCAATTCCAATTACAATTTTGTTTTTATGGCAATCGGTCACAATAGACGTGCGACCATTACTGCCAATGACCAATTTGACAACAGCACAGTGTATAAATTGATTGAATTGATTGATTGAGTTTTAGAAAAGGGGTCCGAAACAGGTAGTTGACGTTGAAAGTGTTGATTGCAGAACCTGAAGAACGAACACAACATATAGACACCACAAACATAGAATGAAATAACAAAAGCCAGCGACAAACACTTAAAGTTTAATATTTTGGGAGTGGATGAAAATAAATATCCTACAATCCTAAAAAAGATGACAGCTGTACTGTGATGACAGCTGTCAAAAGAAAAGTGAAAAGTTATGATAAACAATACATTGTCCACTCTTAACTCGCAATGGACGTGCAGTTGTACCTAAACATGTTTTTTAACATGTTTTGTTAGTTTTTTGGCGCAGCGGACATGCCTGGAGTCAAAAGTAAGGGCTACATAACAGGGGAAGCGGTTATCAGTTTTGAAATTTAGTCGAAGACCAGCACCTTTGTCAATTAGAAGGCTCTGAAAGACAATTCCTGCTGTGAATTCCAACTTTTTTTCGTTAGATTATTTTTTATATTTTTATATAACTTTGAAAGAATAATGTTAACTCTCGTAGATTCTTTGAGCTCCATTAATAGAGTCTGTCAAGTGAAAGCTGTCCCGGAGAACCAGCGGGAATTTCAAAAAACCTGCAGCTTTTAACACTGACTGTACACTGAATAAACGGAGTTGATACTCCAACACTGATGTGACAAGTTCAGGAAATCAAATAGTTCTAACTCCGTTTATTCAGTGTACAGTTACTGAAAACAGCTGCAGGTTTTTTGAAATTCCCGCTGGTTCTCTGGGACAGCTTTCGCTTGACAGACTCTAAAAGCTAATGTTACAGTAGTATTATTTGTAGGCTTCAATAATCCTAAAAAGGCCGAATAACCTACCCTGCATTTTGGTGACAGCTGAAGATAAAAAAAAAACTACTACAAAGTTTACTTATTTATCCTTAATCACAAAGCCAAGCCAATTAAACCAAGATTTAATTTTCATTAACAACATTTTTTAATAATGCATTATGACCTCCGCACCGCTCCAAATAATTACAAAACTCACTCTTATTTTGCCGACTTGTAAAATGGTTCGTGCACATGTTTTTTGTTTAGCTATCACAGAAAAAAAAGAATAATGTATATATTTTTTTTCTCTAATTTAAGGTTGATAGTGCCATGGTATAAAAAGAATATCATTACGGGGATGGTTCATACCAATTATCAAAACTTATGGATCAGCCCTAGTTTAAGCTTCTTGGTCACTACCAACGAAATTAAATATACATTTGACCCACTAACCGATAAAAGCCCTTGAACGACTTACATTCGTATTTATAGACAAGAAACGTAATTACTTGAGTAATATTAATGTCAAAAGTCATACTAAAATCGTTTCTCAAGACATTACTTTTGCTTAAATAATTACTTTTCGTGTCTATAAATACGGGTGTAACCTCTCAATAGACCCCACTAAAAGAATAACCTCTTGGAAAGCAATATATGACTAAGTTATTTGTTAAACTCGCCATTCACTATAAGGGAAACCTTAACCGCTAAAGCAAGTACAGATGGACCCCATTTCTTTTTTTACATTTTGGAAATGAGTTATCATCTTGAGAATAAGTTCTCGAACTCCACTTTTAACAGGTTTACCCATTTTGAAAATAGGAATCGTTAAAACACTCTCTTCTTCTTCTTCTTTTTTAATTAATGGCGGTCCACACAGTGATTTCGCCAATGTCAAGTGAATAGAGTAGGTAAATCAGTAAACAGAATAAAATCAAAAGTAAAAGCCGGGCATTTTTCAATCGGCCATCTTCCCTCCCCGAAGGTTACCGGAACCGACCTAAAACATTCTCAACAAAATATCCACATAATACCAATATGTCATGTTTGAGTGACATGAAAGAAAACAGATTATAAGGGTATTTTATGGGATGCCGTTTAATATCTTGTGCAAAGTTATTGTGGGATGACTAGATTGTGGATGCCCCCAATGTGGCAGTACCATATCCATGGGCAGCATCATTTTAGATCATCTGTGTTAATCTGTGATGTTTACTTGTCTGTCTAGTCTATGGAATGAATAAAATGTGACATCGGGTTGGGTGTGTTGTGGATTGGTTGTGGAGTGGTAGTAACTAATTAACTATAACTACTTAAGTATTTACTACTATTTGAGTAGTTTAAAACTACAAATATTAAGAAGCTAGTTAATAAGAGACTCTTAAAATGAGCAGTATAGAAGGGCAGCAAAAGGCTTCAGTTGTACATGAATTAAATGGAGGTGTAAAGAGTGACAAACCGAGAAAAGAGTGGGTGAAATTTGAGGAAGAATCTCCTTTATCGACTGTGCCTCTATCGGAAATATCGCCACAAGTGTCAACTGTTCCAGTTAGTTCGCCCGGATCTTCATCTTCCGCTTTGCCAGCCGTATTAAAAACTGAAGCAGTACATGTCAACTTGGAAAGAGGAGACAAATCTGTTGAAAACACCTCACAGCCAGCTTTAAGCAAAAATGTCGAATTTGTTAATATGAGAACTGGATTTTGTAAGTATTGAATGCCTTGTTACTATTATTTTTTGTAACCTGCATTCATTAAATAATTTTCCATGATAATTAGCTTTTAACTACAATTATTATTGTAGATCATAATATTGTTGTACTAATTTATTGAATTTGTCTACCTTACAGCCAATGGTGACATCATAGTAACTATTCTTCCATCAAATACAAAATGGCCCTGGGTTACAGCAGCACATTTTAGACCTGAATTAGTGCCAGAAGAACTAATGGCGCAAGGACTCACGGTATGTATTTACATAATGAAGGCTTTCACATCATTAGGTTAGTTAGTAGTGATCTATCAATGCACCTTCCTGGAATTTAAAAAAATGTTCAACAGTAGATCTCAATCAATGCCAGTTTACAAAGTAGGTCTAGTTTTAAAACTTGTTTTTTTGCGCTTACACCATTTATATGGAAACTTTGCACTTTTCTTTTCTTTTACATCATTAGATATTTGAATAGCTCTGGTGCTTAGGTTTAAACTACAGTTTTGGCCTAATTGTCAAATATACCCAATACAAATATATATACTTCTATCCATCTTTCAATGTAGTCATGTACAAATTGATTTCTGTGTCCTATCATGTATAAATCATTATTCATTAAATTTGTTTTCAGCTTACTGTTGAAGAATATGTCCACGCCATGGAGTTGCTTGTGAATGATGCCCGCTTCACTCTATACAATATCTGCTATAAACGGGTTCTTGTCTGTTGGATAACCCTTGCATTTCTTGTGTTACTGGCGTTATTATTTTCTGGATTGACAGGTTTGCTGCTGTTTTCTCTTGGTGTATTGTGGCTTATATTGAATGCAGCTGCAATATTCCTTTGTATGTGGATCAAATTAACCCTTTCGAAGGGGCTAGAGCAGTGTCTGGCCAGTGTCAACAAGTTACTTAATAAACATAAGCTGATACTAGCTTTGGATGATAGAGGAAAGATATCATGCCATAAAGTTAATCTTTGCTTTATTTATTTTGACTCTGGACCTTGTGTGGCTCATGTGCAGCAGTTTATTGAGAGTGAAGAGGGCAAAACCATAATGCAAGGTTGGGAACAGAGGCTGGATGTGTCAGCAAATGATATTGTGATTCAAGGAAGTCAGTCTACCAGATTATCTAGGAAACAGGTATGACAGCTTACTTTTGGAGTAACATCAATTTTAGAAAACTTTTTTTAAAAAAATAGGCCTATTCAATACAGAATGTTATTCTGTTATGTTGGGTAATGATTGGCTAAGCTACTGAAGTTGTTGTTTGCCATATCCTTAGCATTCTCATGCAGGTCTTTTCTAAGTGAGGTCATTAGTACAGTGCAAATTGGACTATGCTGGACAGGAAAAACACAAAACAAAATATTCAATTTCTGATATTGAATGAGATTTTAATACATTAGTTGTAAAAGATGTGTAATTTTCTTGTTGTTTGTGGATTTTCCATACTTTTATATCTCTGTTATTGCGTGTTCCAATTTATAACTTAGAATGCTTGAATGGCCTTAATACCTAGTTTATAGACATAACTAACAATCAGCAGCTGACTCATAATGTCACACAAATTAATTTTGCACAAGGTTGAGTTGGCTTAAGGTATGGTATGACATTTAATAAGGTTTGCTCGGGGATCTGGGACCTATCTACTTCCTAAATTCGCTGCTTTAATGCAATAGTGCCACAAATCAAAAACAAATATAATTTGATTTAAAATGTTAAGTAAATGGCGTTCCGAATTAAAATGCAACAATGACTCATTTTGACTTGTGGCACTATTGCATTAAAGCAGCGAATTAGTCACTAACAATAGAACAGTCATGCTTGATGTATATATTAACTTGGGACTTAGGCCGCTTCCTGACCTGTTGGTATGCTTGCAGTAAAACACAGTATCAGCAAGGGTTTCTAGGCTACCAGTGGCATCTACCAATCAATGCGCAGTGCAATCAGCGCAGGCGAAGCTGTATGTTTTACTGCAAGCATACCGACAAGTCAGGAAGTGGCCTTATATTTTAGTAGTTTATGCAACAGTTGTATAAGAGAGGTCAAAAAAGTCGAGTGGTGTGGTTACGATGTGAGCCGCAGGCAAACATCGTAAAGCAAGACGCCATGAGTATTTTTTGACTTAGTTATACACCGTTGCATACAATACTTTTTCTACAACTAGGTTTCAAATAAAATGCAAAATTAAATTAACAAAATTTTATTAATATACCTAGGTTTGGATACAAACGAACGAAGCACAGAACAACAAACGAGCGTGAAACATTCGAAAACGAGAAAATATGTGTCTATGGTTAACTTTGTTTTTAAATTGATGTCCACTTGCCAGGTTTTATATTTAAAAAAAATGTTGCACAATCGATTTAACTTGTGAAATAGGGACTAAAAAACACCTAATGATTTGAGAAATGAATTCTTTTACCTGATTGGTCGATTTTAATATAGCTGCATTTTGGTTGGTTGATACCATGTTTTTTTTTAAAGAGTTAAATTAGTAAAAGAGTTTACATACCAAAAAGAACCTAACGTTCCGATTGACAGTCATGATGTGTATTGTGATTGGTGGATTAATTCGGTGAAGTATTTTCGGTGGCAGCTAGGCATGTCGTTTTGGCTCAAAAAAGCCCAAGTGCTGTTAAGGGGAATAGACTAGATAGACTTTTCTACGGAATGTTCTGCAGACATATTATCTATATTCTTATATTAGTGTTTGTGACTATATAAATGACAGATAAAAGTACAGGAGTAGGAAAAAAGACATTATTAAATGATGAGTAATTTTGTGCAAAATGTGGTTACAGAAATATCGGTAAGTCTTTAGAGTTGTTGGTGTTTCTGGAGCTCTGCCTACCCCACTGGGAATGAAGGCGTGATGTTATGTATGTATGTATGCGAGTAATTTTATCCCACATTTATATGAAAGTACATTTTTTTTTATTCTTTTTATATTTCTATTCAATTTTTTAACTTCATTGCCAGACTAAAGAAATAAGAGTGAGGTTCCACGAAACTGCACTATTAAATATTATAGGTTTAAAATTCAGTTTGTTTATCTATTTCTCTGTTTGTTGTGTCTAGAGCAAAAGTGCTCAACTGATTACCCTTGTCATATCTAAAGTCCCCGGAGAGAACAAAGTATACTTTTATCCTGGAAAATAAAAAACGAGTTCTATGCAGATACTTAGTAGTTTAATCTTATATTTAATATTATAAAAATATGAGACACACTAAACTAGGGCGATTCAGATTAATATTTTCGAATTTGAAATACTTGTCTGTAAACCTAAATTTAAAAATATCAATCTACAGTTTGACTTACTAACACTATTTTGTTAGACTATATCATCGACATACTAACCAATAGACGCCGGGTCCCTTACAAAATTCTCTTCGAAAAGTGTCCTAGGGCGACCTATACAAACGTCATACTTGTATAAAATCATTGTTAAAATAAAACATTCTAATTTAAATGGTATGTTGGTAATGCAATGCTTAATTTTGCTTGAAACAATTTATCATCTTATGTGGCTTTGACTAGTTGCTCGTTTTTTACCTTATGAAGCTTCTACTAGCGAAGTGCCAATGTCATCGCGAACAGAGTACAAATGGAGTAGCTTTACACTTAATATTATTTCTGTTTTGACGTCTTAGGTGGGTATGGGTTTAATATAAGAAACAAATCAACGTTTTTTACAAGCTTTTATTTAACTTGCTCTGTATGTATGTATGTATGTACGAGTACGAGTATGTAAGGGTCAAATCTTGCAAGTTAAATTTGACGCATATCCCGGTTTCCAATGAAGCTGAAAATTTGCATAAGCCATTATTTCTGATGACAATACAATAATGTGGTATCATCGAGCTGGTCTGATGATGGAGACTCAGGGCGGCCATAGGACTCCTACTCCTAGTGGTAGAATCTGTTTTTAATCATTTATGATATTGGTGACATACTTAGCTGCAGTTCCACGTCATAAAAATAATGATAAATAGCATATTATATTATTGGCAACGTGGTTATTGATAACCTGCAATTTTGGGACGGCTAAAACACGCAATCGACGTCTTTGCGAATTTCCTACGACATTAAATTTGTCGAGATGGATCGAACATAACAATAACATAGACCCTGCCTCCGAAGCCAGTGGTCCTGGTTTCAAATCCCGGTAAGGGCAGATATTTGTGTGATGAGCGCGAATATTTGTTCTTGAGTCTTGGATGTATTCTATTTATTTAAGTATGTATTTCTCTAAGTATGTTTATCGTTGTCTAGTACCCATAGTACAAGCCTAGAGCTTAGTTTGGGACTAGGTCAATTTGTGTGAGATTGTCCCCTGATATTTTATTTGTCCCCTGATATTTATTTCTTCTTTATCTCACAATCTAACTATTAAAGTTTTTGTCACTTTGCTTCAACTTTATAATACACTTCAAGAATTTAATAATATTAATTAGTAAGAGCAAATGTCGTTATAGTATTTCTGAATATCCGGCATTATTTTTTACGTATCGGGCTAAATATAAAATAGCCCATATAACGTTGCATGAATCGATTTCTGAGCTGTTACATAGGACGGCACAGTACCTAATGGAAATAATAAGACTAACATAATTAAAAGCTGTACATTTTGACACATGCACGTGGTGTCGCTTATACCTTTCAACTCGTAAGTATACGTTTTTACCTTGATGCATTTAAACACGTGTTCACGATAACAATTATACATTATGATACTTCTTCGATTGGACCCGAACACATTTTAACTCCAGTCCATTTTAACCATGCAAATTTTGACGTTCATACTTTTTGCCACATAGATCCATTTCCATTCCCGGAATGGCCAAATACTAGTGTTATTTATTAACCTTTTCAACTCCATTAACGGATATTTTCGTCATGGTTGACAGCGCAAAATAGACCTTAGTATCTATGAGGCTAAGTTGACATTCGCTCTGATTTTGTATTTGACATAGCATTGAAAAGGTTAAATCACAACCCCATTTTTTGTGCATGTAAGCAAACTTTCTTCAAAGCTTACTAGGTTATTTTTATTGCGCATATTAAACCCTTACTTCCAGAATGTGTAACAGTCACATTTTTTAAATAGCTTCCATTTGTAAATAAAAAAATTGTGGTATAAGTACAACAAATATTTTACGGAAAAGCTTGCATGCTTTAAGGTTTTTTATTCAATTCAGGGATTTATTGTCTCCGACTTCATTAGGTACATAGTATAAAACAAAGTCGCTTTTTCTGTGATGTATGCTTAAATCTTTAAAACTACGCAACGGATTTTGATGCGGTTTTTTTTAATAGATAGAGTGATTGAAGAGGAAGGTTTATATGTATAATACTTTAATCCGGAGCGAACCGAGGGCGGGTCGCTAGTATACTCATAATAATAAGTGATTTCACTCGTTTGTTCCCGACATACCATATTTATAAAACACTAGTTTCCTAGTAAATATACTAGATTCCCAATACCTAACACTCGAGTAAAGTTAATGATATTTATTATACCACTCTTTATTTAGAATCTAGTGTTTCTGTAATCTTGGAGAAAATAGTATAATGTTAACAATCCACGAAATCGTGCCCACTACTTCATTTTACGTAGGTACAGTCAACCAATTTTATACCTAGTCTGCTGTGGACTATGTCAACGTAAACCAAATTAAATGAAGCCTCTTATGTTTTGGTTGACAACGTCACTTTGACATAGTCCATAGTGGTCTAGGAATCAAATTGGTTGACTGGGTACATTCACGCAATTCGCGCAATCGCGCATTGACAGGGCGTGACTTGGTGGATTTACAAAACTATTTTTTTAAATACTTGTATTTCACTATACTAGACTAAAAAGGTTTTCAGGGCAGAATCAGGCACTGATACAATAACTATAACTTGTTAGAAACCAGACCCCTGTGAAAACAAAATTCAAAAAGTTGGTGTCAAATAATGAACAATAAAAACCAACGAAGAACACCTTTAAAACGAATTAATAGTTTAGTTATTTTGTGCGTTTGCACATTCTCACTATTTTTACCAAATCAAAAGTGAAACCAATATGGAATAGAATGACGAAGTAGCGGTGTGGGCACGTTATATTATAAGTTATTATTGTATTTAGTTTGTGGCGGGTAAGGAAGGCATATGAATGTGCAGGGTATGGCAGAGCAAGTGTACCACCGGTACCTGCAGCGGTGGGGCAAAGACTTCCTGCGGCGCCGCCTCGACTGGACTCTAGACGAGGACGGCGGCAACCCCGCGGCTCCGCGGCATTTGACGCAGGCGCTCTGTCCCTGTCAATATGTCGAGGAGATATTACGCAACAAAGAGCCCAGAGACACGCGCGCCTGTTGTCCTGCCTGCAACAGCTGGCTCAGGCGACGCGGTCTCGACTGACCAAACAGGTTCTCGTTTGGCAAGTCCAATTTTGACCTATTGCTTGTTGTCCAAAAAGTGTTAGTGTGTCCTTAATTATTAAGCTTGAATTTTTGCATTTCCTACTCCAGCCAACCGACCAATATATACCCCACTTTTAAATAATAGTTTGTAAAGGATTCTGGCTCACCTTGGATTATGCAAAAATCTGGCGCTAGTGTGAGACGTGTTTTGTGAAACCACCATAATCTTCTACAGGAAAGAGGTGCACTTCTGTATTTGCGGTATGCCGGGCGTTGGGGAGCGTATGCCGTCAAAAATAGATTAAACCTGAACAGCACCGTCCCCGGTCGCCATGGGGAGAAGTATGTCTGTCCCTGTCAGTTCATAGAGGAGCACCTTAAGACCAAACCACCAGCTGGCATATCCAAGTTTTTCGTGTTACCTAACCAGAATATCCAATTGTATTAATCCAATTAGGTATTATGTAAAAATCCGTCCAATTGTATTGTTATTATATTATTATGTCATGTAGGGTAGGATAAGATAAAACGTAGTTGTATGTGAGATAATTTTTTTATTGCATACGAAATATGCATATTATTATATTCAATTGTAAGATACAAATAAGTATAATGAACTTCTTTAATACTGTTAAAACATCCGTCCGGTATTTTTTAGGCAAAAAAAACAGGAATTAAATGAAAAATTTACTTGTCATTTATTTAACTGTACTTTTATGGTGATCCACTAAGTTTTATACAAAATAATCCCAGTGGCGCCATTTCAGCAACTACGTCATGTAAAATATTATTTTATGCGGCTTTATTTCTCTATTTTTCCACTCCATGGCTACATTATGCAGAATGTGGAAATCTCAAATGTATTCTACTTATATACTTTTTTGTATCATGGGGTTTTTTGCCAGATATTGATCCTATTTTGTTGGGTAAACATAGAAAAAACAAGGCAAAAGAAATATACTTACATTGATTTAAGTTTTTGGGGCTATTCCTAGTTGTTCCCCTATGTCACGACTAACAGTGTGGACAAAGGCGTCTGGACAACTGGGAATAGCCCAGTTTTTGTAGTAAGGTAAATTTAAAGTTATTTTGTGTGGAAATTGTATCCACCTTAATATATTTATCAATCACACATATCATAAGACTACCGCGGTCCTCAATCGCTTTAGCCATCTGCATGATATTAAATGGGAAAAACCGGCCGAGTGCGACTCGCACGCACGCCCTTAATTTTTTTGGAGTTATTTGATTTTTATTATTTTTCGTCATGCTTTTCAACTGTTCATATCCAACTTTTTACCTATTATGATTCATGAGATACAGCCCAGACTGACGGATAGAGGAGGCTTAGTAATAGGGTCTCACTGGCATACTTTGGGTATGGCACCATAAAATGGAAGGCATCTACAATATTTTGCACAAACGATAAATCCTCGCATTGTCCATTAAGTCGAATGTACATGATCCTTGTCCTCAAAATGTTATTTGAAACAACACACCTAATTTGTCTCTTGTATGTGTAAAAACCTGTGGGACAAGGAATATTGGTGATTCCCCTAACCTAATCCACGCTGAAGAAAAGTCTTGTCTTGCGACTTGCCATTTAACTAACTAATTTAACATGAGATAAAGGGCAAATAAGTGCTGTCAAAATGGTAGAATTATAGTAGTATTATTGTAGGGTCTAGTTTTTTACCAAGTGGCCATAATGTTTCAGGACTTCTGTTGTATTTTTGGATTTATTCGTACAGTTTTCTTTAGCAGGAGCAGGCTGCTAAACCCCAAAATAGCCTAATTTATTTCTCCTTTTTGGTTTCAGGTCCTAGATTACTATTCTCTTTTTTTCTCCATGTACGGAATTAGCCGTACTTATTGCTTGTTGTATTTGCTCAGCTGTGATACATTTTTCTTCTTAGAGACATATATATACATATATATTTGTTCGTTTGATTTTTTTATAAGAACATTGGATCTGTTTCATCAAATGCTAAATGATTTTAAAATAATGATACTGATTGCTTTGTATTATTTTACTTTAAAACTTTTTTTTTTTTTTTAAACAATTTATCTTTCATGTTTGAACATTTCAACTGATGTGTTTTGTGTTGTAAGTTTGATATAATCACAATGTAAATGTGCAATTATTCCCTAAAAAGGGCGCTCTCCCGACTGCAGCTACTTTTTTATTACGAAATATCGTTAAGGAACTTGTATTTATTTGTCTAAATCCAGCTAAGCCGGATTTTAGGGATTAAAAATAATTAAATTATTGAGTGTAAAGTTTATAATGTATCTAAGTACTTATAAAAAATCTCAAGCCCCTAAGTACTTATAAAATATCTATTTCAATCCACAACGCCGCGTCCTTTGTTGATTTGACTTACTTGGACGCAGTTGAATATAGATACGTATTTGAATATAGAAAGTCATTCGATGTTGTAGTGTAGGCATTTCAGAAGTAGATTATTATGATTTCTCCGTTCGATATTTCAACTTTCGATGTTTTGAATTGCGATATTTTAACTTTCGATAGTTCAATACGTACCCGGGAAAACACGATAAAATACAGTTGTGTAATTAATTGGTAAATAATGTAAAATCAAGATAAAAACTGCCAATATAGATATTTGAATAAAATAATGGAATATAATAAGTAATCTCAAAATGCAAACTCATTTTAATATGTTACTTACATAATTAGGCCTACATAATATAAAATAAAAATGTTGTTTCTTTATATTTTTTTCACTTTAGAATGATCACAATTGGGCAGCTAGTCAAATAAGTTGTTTCTTCAGAAAGTTTGCCAAAGCTCTGTTGTTTTAAAATTCTAGCTAAGGTAAATCTAATATATTTTGAGCTGATTTAATATTAATTATACTCTAAGAAATAATCAGAAATGGCCAATAGTTTGTGGTGGGTTATTTACAATATGTTACCTTTCTAAATAGGTCATAAATATACACTATTTATATTGTGTACCGATATCCTTTGTCAGGTAAATCGTGGAGTAGGTTATCTAACAAATTTCACCAACAAGTGTTTTAACACAGTATATAAATAAACCAGTAAAGAAGCTACAAACACGCTCGAAGACCGCTAAGAGGATTTGGCGGTGCTGTAAGACGCGAGTGTCGGGTCGAGACGAATGGTTTCCTTTGAATTTTATATTATTTCTTCTTTCTTTAGTTACAGCTACAAGTTGCAAATTACAAGCGGAAGTCTCTTTCTAACTCCTTTTGCTAGAAAGAGACTTCCGCTTGTAATTTGTAACTTGTAGCTTCGTGAAACGGGTCACTGGAGATCTGTGTGGTCTCCTACAACGAATCCGTTAACAGAATAAAATAAAAGTAGCCGCCATCTTGAACTTTTTCGATAATCGATACGTGGGGAATCTGAGTGGTCTCCGACAGCAAATCCGTTGACAGAATGAGAAAAGTAGCCGCCATCTTGAACTTTTTCGTTATTCGACTGAACGCTTTCAAAATCGATACCTGGTGATGTGTGATTTCCGACAGCAAATCCGTTGATAGAATGAGAAAAAGTAAGTATATTGGAAGCAATCAGTCGAATAATTTAAAAAAATAAGATGGCGGCTACTTTTCTTATTCTGTTAACGGATACCTCGTAAGAGACCATTAATATCCCCAGATATCGATTTTGGAAGCAATCCGTCGAATAACTTAAAGTTCAAGTAAAGTTCAAGATGGCGGCTACTTTTTCTCATTCTGTCAACGGATTCGTCGTTGGAGACCATGCAGATCCCCAGATATCGATTTTGGAAGCAATCAGTTGATTAACTAAAAAATTTAAGATGGCGGCTATTTTTTCTCAATCTGTCAACGGATTTGCTGTCGCAGATCACACGTATCGATTTTGCACTAACTAGCCGAGATACAATAAACAAGTTTTTTTTTTCAACTTTACAAAATGTTAGTGGACAACCCTTACGCCGAATTGGAGCGTAGGTATTTATCCTGGAAAGTAGGCCTAGTTTCTTTACTGGTTTATTTATATACTGTGGTTTTAATGTTGGTTAGTTATTGCAAACCTGAAAATTAAAGTTTTAATAAAGCTCATATCGTTTTTAGCATAAGTATATAGGTAGGTAAGATGTACATCTATGCATTCCGTCCAGATTTGTTCACGTATGTACTTAACATAATAATTAAGCTAAAAATCCTTATACACCTATTTTTATGTATCTTTTAAATACCTAATAAATTTTATTATTAATTTGTTTTTTGCTTTTGTCGACATAGCGAGCGAGTATATGTATACCTACACTAAACTCTACTAGGTACTGTAAATATGGGAACGGTTTACTAATGTTTGGTCAAAGAACGTTTCCCAAACATATCATCATCAATGATTTTTATGTAAATCACAATCAAGCGTCCGAGGACTTGTTTGTACTCTTGGGACAAATGACTTAAACATCAATTGAAATACTACTTTATTATAATGGATTATGGTATTCACATTCTTCAGTTCAATAGAGAAATCTTGTTAAATTTGAACACGATATAAAACGATACAAGGACATCTTGTCTTGCCGCACCAGGGATAGAGAACTTAAAAAGAAAGTTTGTTTAACAGCTCTTAAAACTTTCTTTCCGTGTCTTTCTGCGGCAAGACAGGATCTTTTTGTATCGTTCTATAACTCTACAAACAGTACTTTTGTGTGTTACGTTTTCTATTAATACTTGTAGAATCCCCAGTATTTTAACGTTGGATTTGTATTCAACAGAGCATTATAAACACAGTTTTTCTAACACACATTTTTATTTGCAAGAGAGTGACACACGTAATTTCAAAACCAAGGTAAATAAAGGTTTTACTCAACACCCTCTCCTATTTTTTATTTTACAAAGTAGGTAAAGTAACACTTTTTTTTTTTTTCCTTGTTTTTTTGGCTCTTGCTGCAGGGCACTTAGCCAATGTCAAGTCAGGCGGCGTGATTATTAAAGCCGCTGTCATTCATTCATATCCTTAGACTTCATAACATATCGTAAGACATATTGTCTGAACGGTGCGGTGCGGTGCGGTGACTGACATTTCATTTCAGAAACTTCATAATAACGAGATGATATGTTAACATGATGACTTTCGATTGCCGTGGAGCGCATAAATAACCCCAGAAGAGAAATTACAATTGTTAACATAAAACTTAAGGTATAAAATAGACAATATTAAGTAAGATTTTTTATAATTTAATACTATTTCTATCTACATGTTTTGCTAAGATTTGTATAGCAACTTTATCAAAATTAGCCAAAATAGTAATGACGTTAGATGGAAGCTCTACCTTATGTTTGATAAGTTGATCATATAAACAAAACTGATTCAGTTGACAATTAAAAAATATATGATCAATTGAACCCACCTCAACACCACAGTCACACATAGGACTGTCTCTTAGTTTAATTTTAAATAAAAATTCTGGAGAGCAGACATGTCCTAACCGAAGTCGAATTAAAGTACCTGTTACCTTTTTCTTAAATTTGAATTTAAAAAACCATGGTTTTGATGGGATATCTTTTTGGATCCTATAGTATTGTAAATTGTTATTCTTATTCCAGATATCCAACCAAGATTTAAAAAGGACTGATGAGGAGATCACAGCCAGATCATTATTATAAATGTGATAAATGGACCGACTTCCATCCAGAACTGCAGCTCTAGCTGCCCTATCAACTTCATCATTACCACTTATGTTCCTGTGGCTTGGGATCCATGCTAACATCACATCCATGTTAGATAAATGACAAGAAAGGAGAGATTCTTTAATTAAACAAATAAGAGCAGATTTGGCAGAATTCCTAATAGAATTAGAAGATATAGCTTGTATAGAGCTGAGGCTATCCGAAAGGATTACTGACTTTGTCAGATTATGTTCTTTAATATACTTAAGAGCCTGTAAAATCGCTGAGCCTTCCCCTGTGTAGATAGAAGATATAGCTGGTAACTGAAAGCGTTGTATATTTCCAGAATTTTCATGAAAAAAGGCACACCCAACACATTGATCATTATTGAGTTTTGATGCATCTGTATAAAATAAATCCCAATCACACCACCTCTCCCTGACTGCATCCAAAACATCTTCATTAACTGTTGTAGATTTTTTATGGATACCTAAGTTAATCACTTTTGGTTGGTAAACTAGAGCTTGAAAAGGGACTGTATATATAGGAAGTTTATTAAAAGTAACTAGAGGAACTTTAATGCTTTCTAAACAATAAAGACTAATAACTAAATTTGGCTTTGATTTTCTAGACCAAAACGGAGTCTCTTCTGTCATATTTTTCAACAGCTCTAACTTTGGTCTAAGGGGATGGTTTTCTAGTTGAGCTAAACGAAAAATGAATCTATTGGACAGATACTGCCTACGTATATGTAAAGGGGGATCTGCACATTCAACCTGAAGGGCCTGAATGGGAGATGATTTCATTGCACCTGTCACTAATCTGAGAGCCTTTGATTGAATTTTATCTAATTTTTTAAGGTCAGCTTTTCTGCTAGGCTGCAATATAATAGATCCAAAATCTAAATGAGATCTAATTAATGCATTGTATAAAAGTTTCTGCGTGTATGGATGGGCTCCCCACCAAGCACCAGATAGTGAACGAAGAATATTTATATTTTTTTCACATTTGCCAACTACATGATTAATGTGGTCAGATCCTGTCATCTTAGAGTCAAATACCACCCCCAAAAACTTGGCATTTACTTGAATTGGAATAACCTGTGATTTATAACCTATATTTAGAGATGTTGGAAGGCTGCGCTTCCTAGTAAAAACTACAATGGCACTCTTGGCGGGTGATAAATCTAGTCCGTGGTTCTCTAACCACAGGCCTAACGAGTTCAGTGCGTTCTGAACAAAATTAGCTGCATCTTCAATGTGTCGATTCTGAGCATAGATAGCTATGTCATCCGCATACTGCAGGATAGTACAGTGTTGATTAATAGATTGGTCTAGATCGGATGTATATATGTTATATAATAAAGGACTTAAAACTGACCCTTGAGGTAATCCTTTCCAGACCAATCCATTGAAGGTATTACTTGAGTTTATACGTAAGCAGATCTCTCTGCCAGACATAAGATTTTTAATAAAACAGACTACTTTCTCAGGAATACTCAACTGACGCAATTTGCTACTGAGTACCGAGAGTAGTACATTATCATATGCCGCAGATATATCTAAAAAAGCAGCAACAACAGAGTGATTTTGGGAAAAAGCTATCCTCACATCTGTGGATAAAAGACAATGACTGTCAGTTACACTTCTACCTTTTCTGAAACCAAATTGGTTTACTGCAAGAGCATCTGAGTTTTCTAAAAACCACTCCAATCTGTTTTTCAGTAGGTGTTCTACTATTTTACAAAGCACAGATGACAAAGCTATTGGGCGGTAAGAAGAGTGATCTTCTGGGTCTTTTCCTGGTTTCAAAATAGGTATTATAATCTGTGATTTCCAAGATGGAGGAATATCACCTGAATTAAATATTTTATTAACAAGATTAAGAAAAAAATTATGGCAATTAGGTCCTGCTTTTACTAAAAAAGAATATACAATGCTATCGTGGCCAGGAGAAGAATCCTTTAATGAGGTGAAAACTGTTTTTAATTCATTTAAATTAAATTCTTTATCAAGCATATGGTCTGATGAAACAAAAGAGTATGTTGAAGGTAAGTCATTAAGCATAGGGACCATTGGTGGAGCTAATTTATTAATAAAGTCATTTGCCCATGTTAGAGAAGAAGCAGGGCTAGGAGCTACAGAGCCCCTACGAAATCTTCTGATATTTTTCCAAACAATTGAAGGTGGAGTATTAGGCGAAACAGATTCACAGAATGATTTCCAACCATTCATTTTTTTAATCGAAAGAGTTCTGCGGCATCTAGCCCTAACTTTTTTAAAGATAATATAGTTTTCTATACTTATATCCCTAACATAATTAACTTCAGCTTGATTACGTTCCTTTACTGCATCAGAGCATTCGGAATCCCACCATGGCTGAGAAGGTGCGCGGCGAATGTTAGATTTTTTTAAAGGAATAGCCTCTACTGCTGATTTATGTATCAAATTGACAAGAAGGTCTTGTGTATCATTAATGCTATTATTATTATTATTCAGGGAGTGGCTATTCAAGTCTCCAAAGCCTAGTATCACTGCGACCAGGATTGATCTATTGTGATCGCCACAGCCTACAGTTCTCCGCTGAGTCCTGTTATTGCGAAGAATTTCAGGACTTTATTGGCGCCGAGATACTTGATCTCCTCTGGGCACATTAAGTGCTTTCCCAGTGAGGAGTTACGGTGTCGCATTAAAGCCGGGCAGACGGTGAGAAAGTGCATAGGCGTTTCCTCCTCCAGATGGCAGAGTCTGCACAGCCTTGTGTTACATTTCCCAATCGTCTGCATGTGCTTGTTCAGGCAACAGTGCCCTGTGAGCGCCCTGGCAAGAGTGCGAATTTTGTTCCTACTCAGCGCTAAGGCCTCCTTCGACGCCTTTTTGCTAAATGCTCTTATGATAGCCTTGGAATGGTTCAATCCTGGAGTTGTCTTCCAGAGTTGAGTGGCTGCATCATAGCAATATGTCCACAAGGTGAGTTTTGTTAGGCTTCTAGGGATGCCGCAGAATGGTTCCGGACCAAACTGTGTGCCCCTAGCTCCTATCCGTGCGAGTTCGTCAGCTTTCTCATTGCCCACGATGCCCGCGTGCCCTGGGACCCAACGTAAAATTACCCTGTTTTTTGCACCCAGAGTATTTAAAAGTGTCCTGCAGTTCTCGACCAGCCTTGAGTTCATGACGTCAGAGGTTAGGGCCAAGAGAGCCGCCTGACTATCCGAGTGGATATAGATGGTACTGTTGAAGTAGTTGCTTTGCAGATTGGCTGCCGCACATTCAATTATGGCGTACACCTCCGCCTGGAATATAGACGAGTACTTTCCTAAATTCAGGCTTAACGCCTTTTTAGGCACCTCCCCGTATATTCCGCAGCCTACTTCAGAACCGGATTTGGAGCCATCAGTGTACCACTTTAGGCTGCCTGGTTTCCATGTTAAGCGACTGTGTGACCAGTCATCCCTAGACGGGAATTCCACAGAGAAATTTTTCTGTGGACAGTGTTTAGGGGGCATGGTGTCTGAGAACATCCCCATTACAGGAATATCGCTTACAGAGTTCTCGAGAGATCTCATATTTTGTGATAGCCAATGGCCTCTCTTCAAGCTCGAGATTCTGTGCATACTTGCCTTCGCCTCCTTTTCCAAGAACAGGTGAAGGGGCGGCAGGTTCAGTAATGCTTCCAGAGCTAGTGTCGGAGAGGTTGACATGGCTCCAGTAGCGATGATACAGGCAGTTCTTTGGAGGCTGCCAAGTTTTGATATTACAGTTTTTTGTGCCGCTTTTCTACACCATACCACAGAGGCGTAAGACACCATCGGCCTCACTATGGATGTGTAGAGCCAGAGAGCAATTCTGGGTTTTAGTCCCCATCTGCTTCCTGCTAGCCGACAACAGATTGCCAAGGCTGATTTAGCCTTTTGTAGGGTGCCGTTCACGTGCAGATTCCATGTTAGTTTCTGGTCTAGTGTGACTCCCAGATACTTGGCCTCTGAGGAGAACGGTATTGTTTTCCCATTCATGCTTGGCGGTTTAAGTCCCACTAGCTTCCGCTTTTTAGTGAATGGGACGATAATGGTTTTATCCGCATTTATGGATAGTTCATTATCTTTACACCATGAGTTTATTGTGTTTAGAGCCCTTTGCATTAGGTACGATAAAGTACTTTGGCAGCTGCCACGCACCGTAACTACAAGGTCGTCAGCGTATCCCTGTGTGTCAATGCGAAGCTCTGCCATCTTATGCATATCATTAATGCTAACTTCAGAAACTAACACGTTATCGATACTTGCATCTAAAGAAGTAGAATAAGAATCCCAATCAGCATTAGATAATCTATACTTCTGCAAAGGAGGAAGTAAGGGAACAGGGCTATTTTTTTCCGGAAATTTTATAATTATTGGGAAATGATCACTATTATGAGAATTGGTTAAAATATTCCACTCTAATTCCGAGTTTAATTCAGAAGAACACAATGAGACATCAACCGCAGAAGCGTTTTGATTAGGAGCCGTACGTCTAGTAGGTCTTCCATCATTTAAACAACACAAACTTAGCTCATCCATGATAGATATTAATTTGTTGCCATTACTATCCGACAAAGAAGAACCCCAAGATATATGATGACAGTTCAAGTCACCCATGATTAGAATAGGCATAGGAATATCTTTAATAATAGAATAAAATTCTGACAAAACACTGTGAGAAGGGTAAGGAATATAGACTGACACATACGATATGTCAGAAATGCGAACTGCCACAATAAAGATATTATTTGAATGAGATGGGATATGAATTGATGAAAAAGGAATATTATTTTTGACAATCAAAGCAGCGCCATCCCATCCATCAACTCTGTCATCTCGCAGAGTTGAGTATCCGGAAAGTTTAAAAAAACGTTGAGGTTTCAGCCAAGTTTCCGCAATAGAAAAAATAATAGGATTATATTTATTACATAAGTACGACAATTCAAATTTTTATTGATTAAACTACGAGCATTCCATTGAAACACACGCACAACACACAACTAACTAACTTTTAATACACTAGTAACTTCTTGGCCTGATTGTGCAAAATGTGGTTACAGAATTATCAGCAAGTCTTTTTAGAGTTGTTCGTATTTCTGTAGCTCTGCCTACCCCACTCTGGGAATGAAGGCGTGATGTTATGTATGTGTATGTATGCATTCCATTGAACGACCGTATGCATTTTGGAGTTTTTTATTTAGAATATTACAAAGCGATTCAATTTTTATAGCAACGTTGGGCGGTATACTATCGAGATTAAGGAGCATAATAACAGTACCCAAAAGAGAGTCTAGTACTTTTTCGTTAATCTGTCCATCAACAGTTGAATAGTCACTGTGTCCAAGCGACTCGTCTGAAGCCGTCTCATTATAATATTGACTCTGATACAAATCTTCTTTGGACCTTAGCAGAGCACAACCGTTGCGAGAAGGAGGAAAGTTATAACTATTAACAATGTCTTGATGGGCTCTCTTATCATATCCTGGCTGTAAGGGAACGTGAACCTTGCGTGGTTTTGTTACTGTTTTTTTATAAGACACCTGACTAGGAGCCGACTTGGTGACCTCAGCAAAAGACCTTCTGGAAGAAGGAATTAGCTGAGAAGCCTCTATGAATGAAATTGAATTTTCAGTCATCGTCACTTTGATCTTAAGCTGTCGATCGAATTCAGGGCACTTTTTGTCAGTGGCTGCATGAGACCCCGAGCAGTTGTAACTAACCACAGTGAGGCAACACTGATGTTTAGTATACAAACTCTATTTGTAATAAGTAATAAAGTAGCATTATAAAGGCTATCGTGATGGGGGAGCATCTGTATCTTATACACAAAGGGTAACATCATAGAGATTTGGTTGCAGCGCAATCTAGCGGTTATATCTAGAACTAATTACAATACATTGTTGCGAGGGAAGGATTTAAGTAAGCTACGTATTGAACATAGGCTAATAGTTGACACAGCAAGCGTTAGATGGCGTTTATATTAGTAATCATTAGTAAGTGAAAAGCGACACCTATCAACATGTCGAGTAGTTCACATTAGTACGCTACGCACCGATAGATTGCACTGGAGATGATAGGCCTTCGGGGACACAATTAGGGCTCCTGGATAATCTAGGTATTATGTTAAAACCATTTAATGTTAGTTAGGTGTGATTTCGAGAAAGAAAACTCATGTTCTGCGTTCAGTAGGTATAGTTCGAAATCTCGAAAAACACACTTTAGAAGATAAAAACTGCATAAAAAATAGTATAAATAAGAGAGGCTCGACCTAAGGTACCGGCCAGAGGAATTTGCAGAACAAAAACAACGTTATTACTAATAAAGCGGACAAAAGAAAGTGGGCGGAAGTTCCTCTGTCAACAATCCATTTCCGGGATCTAGAATATTCGCGTGGTTCTAAAATATTCACCGCTATTAACAATACCATCTGTTGTCAAATAGAGTACAACTTCGTGTTTTCCATATGTTAGTGGCGCACTGTTATTTGGCGGCGAGTGGCGTTACTTGTCGTTACAACGTTAGTTAGAAGTTCAGGTACTTCGCGACAGGGCGCGTTACTTTTTGTTTTTGAGCTTTATGGTTAAAGATATATGGTTCACTTTCGAATGCAAATTCGTGCTTTTTGGATACTTTACTTTGATATCGAATGCATGACCATATAGGGCAATTCCTATTATTGTTGCGCAATAGCAGGTACGGATGAAAAAGGGTAATCTTGTGGAATTTCTGGATTTTTCCACAATTACGAAGGTTATAAAAGGGGATGTCAGTCGCAAATCGGGGTCCAGAAGATCAGCAACTGTCGTCAGAGAAGGGCTTCCTCACGTTCGCTTAAATCGATACTTAGGTATTTTGCTGTTCGTTTACGTGCTTATTATTTACGTTGTGTTAAATTCACGTTTGATTTTATTATCGTGTTTCGTTGATTCATTTGATCATAGTTTATAATTATCTTGTGTAGGAATACATAGTCACGGTATTTAACGGAAATAGAAGTGCGTTACGTTTACGGTTTAATTTATAACGTCGGTCGTTATAGTGCTTATCGTAAGGATACATAGCCGCGGTAATGAACGGATAATAGAAACAAGTTACGTTCACGGTTTAACTTTAACGTTGTTTATAGTGTTCATACCTAGTGAGATTCGGGGTCTATTTTCCTAAAGCTTACGTCGGAGAAGGGTTCAGTCGTGTTAGGATCGGAGTTGCGTAGTTTATAGGGGTATCTAGGTATTTACGGTTCGGTTACGTGCTTATTTTTTTAAGTTGTGCTAAAGTCATGTTTGTATTTAATATCGTGTTGCATCGATTAATTGTTTATAATCCTGTATAAGGCTGCGTAGACACGGTACTTAACGGGTAATAGAAGTGCGTTACGTACATGGTTTAACTTTTAACTCGTTCATTTTGCTTATAGTGAAATTTTATATTGTTAATAATAATGTTTTCTTACGGTTTTGTGCGTGCGGGTTATTAAAATAGGATTCTTTTCGGGTTATGTTTGATACATAATTAACTTCATTATTATATTATTCAAAGGTTGAGTTTCATACATTTAGTTGCAGTTTTCACGATTTGTGTCGATTTTATTTTAGTTTAGTTGAAATACCTACACTAAAATACGGCTAGTTCAAAGCATTTATGGTTAAAGTTAATTGTTCAAGTTGTTTTAAAATACGGTTTCTTAGTTTCGAAATTAATAGGGATCGTATCGTATATCCTCGGTTTATTATATGAGGAAATAGGTAGTTTTGCGTTGCATTTGAGTTATAGTCGCGAAGATTTTGTTTATTCGTTTTATTTAATTATTAAAAAAAAAAATTAGGAAGTTTATTAGGAGGGAGCCTAACTTTGGAGTTGCGGGAGGACTAATTCTTGGTTGTCATTAGTGTCTAGCGCGTTGCAAAATTAATAAATTTAGTGTGGGATTAATGTGACAATTTCTTGTGGGGTTGTTTTGCTATTTGTATTAAGCTAGATTAGCATTATTCGCGCTAGAACTATGACTAGACAAACAGTGTGTCTGACGAACTATATCTAACTTATAACGGTGACAAACGGGTCTGGTTCGGAACTATTAAATTCTAAAAGAGCCTCGGGCAAGCCCAGATGATCTTTTTACCAACACAGACATCTGTATAAGAGCCCACCATTCTCATTCGCCAGCCTGGAGTGGGATCGGGGTCCACAGGTTGGGCATGCAATTGCACCCGTGAAAGCTCTGGGAAGTTTGAGGATTGGTTCCTTAAAACTCTATATATTTATATACACTAAACCACACAATAGGGCGTCATACTCTCACCGTCTTGGACTTCGGTCTGTGTGAGGGGGGTGGCAATCACACGGGTGTTAGGTTGCTTTCTCAGCAGACCCGGCTGAACTTTACAGTTTACCTAGGGAACTAGCTAATTACGAGGATAAGGTAAGCCTCTAGGATGTAGTTCTTTGTAGAATAGGCCTTATAAGTAGAGTTAGGGTAGAATCAATTGTCTAGGGTATTAGGGATTTTGGTATTAATTCAGTAGGATTTTATTTAGGAATAGTTTAGGATGCGCTAAAAAATTAGCCTTTAAACTTGTTAACGTTTGGTTTTGTACTGCCACTGCATATAAATAGAAGTTCAATTTAATCTAATAATCGCCATAAATATAGATTTCGGGAATTTATCTATATTTTCATAGGATTTTATTCTGAGAAGTTCTCAGATTATCATGTTTTATTTGACCATTTGTGTTCATATAAGTTTGACAGGAAGTAATTATTTCCAGTTCTAGACTTTCTGCATTTAGTAAAATTCAGGTAATATTTATGGGTTGGACTGTCTTCTTCTTCTACGGCAGTTGTTTTCTCCGTCTTAATACTGGGTTACGTACTCAGCCGTCACTGTCTAGGTAAGGGCATCGGCTAGTGTTTTGCGGTTGAAACATCACGCCATTCCCAAGGGAATCTAAAGTGTAAAAAATATACACGTAACGTTGACAGAGGTCTCCCCGTCTATATTAAAGTACTTACTTGTATTAATTAAATGGTTAAATGACTGGAAAACTTTACTGTAATAAATTAGAAATTGTTATTTAAATATAACTAGGAAAACTACCGAGTCACGTAGGTACTCAGCCGTCACTGTCTAAGGGCATCAGCTAGTGTTTAGGGGTTGAAACATCACGCTATTCCCAAGGGAATCTAAAGTGTAAAAATATACACATAACACTGTCATAGGTCGTTTTAGAGAGGCCAGACCCCATCCAAAGAAAGGACTAATTTGATTTTAGATTTCAGTTCAAATAACTATTAAATACCATAGTACCATACCATACCATACCATAGTAGTAATAAACCTAAGATCAAATAGGTTCTCGCTGTAACCGGCCTCATTTCAAGGTAGGGGTTTAGGTAGGGCAAATATATTTATATTGTTTCTCTTAAACACATAGGTAGGGAATAATATTACATGTTAGGTATTCGGGTAACAGCTAGTAATTAAATATTATTAAAGACATTAGATAAAGTAAAGGGTCAGTGTAGGTTAATTAGGAGTGAGATTAATAAAGGAACGGTAGTTTATATAATTATATTTTTAAAAAATATAGGAGAATCATTAGGGCTTGTAGAATTAGAAGAATTCCAAATCTGACTATGCTCCATATAAAAGACATGGGTGCTGCGGTGCAATGTAGGATTCTGACACTAGACGATCAAAGGCCAAATAAATATATCAAATTAGAATATTCTATTCATTAAGAGTTAAAAATTAAATAATATTAAGATTAGTTATAAAGTATTAAATTATTTAGTAGGCAGAAGGGGAATGGTTACAATTAATGTACGTGACCAGGATAGTAGGTATAGAATAGTTAAAAGATACTGAGGCTTTGCGTTGCGTTAGGTGCCTTAGTAGCCGTAGTTGGATATGATAGCCGTTTAGGCTACAATTGTTGTACGTGAAAAACGGAGTATGGACTGGTCGGATTTTCAATTCTTAAATAAAATATAAACAAGTAGATTACATTTAATTTTACAACCTGAATTCTCTGTTATTCTCAGTCGGTGAAAAGATAACAACTTAGCAATAATAAAATTCAAACTGTTCGAATCATATAGGAGAGCTTGTGGCTGTAGTAGCCAGAGTTAACATAGGAAACCTTGTCGGTAAGGTGGTGTTGTTGTGTTCCGTCATTTGGTTTTCTTGAGATCGATTGGTGATAGTAGGGGTCCAGTATGATGCGTTGTTTATTAATAGGCACTAATAGGTAGTGTGCTTACGGCTTGATGGCATTGTGTGTAACGAAGACAGATTGTAAAGGTAGATGTCAAAATATTTCTATAAAATTATACTTACTTAGCCAAATTCATGTAGAAATTTGATATTTGGTTATTGTGATATTTAATTATTACTAATATTGATATTATTGTATAATGATCAGAAAAGTGTTAAGTAGATTCTGTGGTTTCATAGACGCTATCTAGGAACATTTTATAGAACTTTACTATTTATGATATAAATCACAGATTAATATATATATGTAGTACACGTATAAATCAAAGAACATCTTGTCACGTTAGTTATTTGTTAAAGAGCAGATTTTATATGACTCTTACGTCTTCGACTTAAGACATAGTGTTGCCTGTGACACGATTAGACATTTATTTGGATTTTAAGGACAGCAGACGGCATTTTTGTTTTGATTAGTTTTTTTTTTTTTTTTTTTTTGTCTGGACCCGCACGAATGCTTAGCCATTTGTCAAGTATTTTATTTTGAATAAAAAATTAGGGAAACATACGCGGGATATTGTACAACTAATAAACGGGAATAATAAGGAAATATGGATCAGTAGAGTTGGTTATAATATAATACGGGTTAATAAATTACATGTATATATTTATAGGAAAAAAGAGAGAATAAATATTACAATTTAATGTTGTTACATTTTATAAAAGATTCTATAATAAAATAAATAGAGGGGTCAGGGGAAGAAAGTAGGATGTTTATATTTGTAGGCAGTGGGACATGATGGGAAATAAGGTTTTCAAAAAAGGGAATGTGGTCATACATACTGCAAGCGAAAAATATATGATTCAAGTCCCCAAACTCATCCCCGCAGTCACAAGCAGGACTCCTTGATATTTTCATTCTAGCCAGATGGGCAGGAGAACACGTATGGCCTAGACGCATTCTAATAATGACTGAAGTGGCTCTTTTACCTAAACGAATTTTAAAAAACCAAGGTTTTAATGGTAATGTCTTTTGAATATTCTTATAATATTTCCCTTTGGATTGAGTCGTTTTTTCCCAAGATTTTCCCCAAGATTCCCTGAGATAAATCCTGGGAAGAGAAATCACATCATGATAATAATTTAGATACGGGAAAATGTCACCACACTCCACCGCTTCATTAGCCAATTTATCAGCACGCTCATTTCCAGAAATATTACAATGACTTGGTATCCATGCAAAATTTACTTTAAATCCAGATTTTGAGCATCGAAGAAGTTTGTCTCTGGCTTCGAAAATTAATGGGTAATGTGTTTTAGAGCGAAAAGGAAATTTAACAATGGATTCAAGAGAGCTCTTAGAGTCACTGAATATAACAGTATTTTTGAGCTTTGTTAATAAAATATATTCTAATGCTTTAACTATGCCGAAACATTCCCCTGTGAATACTGATGTCTCAGGTGGAAGCTTAATCAATTGTACAATATTATACTGCTTGTGAAATACCCCCACACCAACATTCCCAGTCGTGCCGTGCTTAGAAGCGTCGGTGTAAACTTGATGCCAATCATGCCATCTTTCGTCTATGATAAAGTTAAGCTTAATATTTGCGTTTGAATCACAACGATCAATATTTAAATTAAAATATATGATGGGCTCAAACAAAAGAGCCTGAAAGAGACATTCAAAAAGAGGCAATTTTTTTGTCTGAAAAGTAGGAGATGAGAAATTCAAAGATTTATTATAACTGTTTACCAAACAAGGAGGAGATTTATGCTTCCAATAAGGACATGTTGAGATAAGATTAGATAGAAGTCGGATTTTTGGACGAAGTTGATGATTGGAAAACTGTAAGGTACGGAAGAAAAAACGATTGGCCAAAAACTGGCGTCTTAATTCTAAAGGAGGGTCAACACATTCTACTTGTAGGGCATTAATGGGGCTAGATTTCATAGCTCCCATAATTATTCGTAAAGCTTTTGCTTGAACGCCATCTAACCTTTTCAAAACAGCCATATTACAAGGTTCTAAAAGAAAAGTGCCATAATCTAAGACACTTCTTATTAAAGCATTGTAAACTAATTTTAACGTAAAAGGATGTGCTCCCCACCAAACACCAGAAAGACACCTAAGCAGGTTTAAGTTTTTCTCACATTTTGATATTACATGCTCACAGTGTGGATGACCTGTAAGCTTTGAATCTAATACAACCCCTAGGAATTTAACATGACTCTTTTCAGGTATAACTTCATTATTGTAATAAATGTTTGCCGGAGGAACATTACGTTTACGGCTAAATGTAACAATTGTACTTTTTGAAGCTGAAAGCTCCAAACCATTTTCATTCAGCCAGATCCTAAGATAATTTAACGTGTTTGTTAATTTGGAGGACGCAACTTCCGGACAGCCATTTACAGAATATATTAATAAGTCGTCAGCGTACTGTAAGATTCTACAGTCTTTGATGGAGGATTCTAGGTCACAAGTATAGATATTATAGAGAAGCGGACTTAGTACCGAGCCCTGAGGCAAACCTCTCCACGCAGTTCTTTCAAAATCTGTAGAGTTTAAGGTGATTTTACGGTCAGATAACATATTTAATATAAAATTAGATAGAATGGAAGGAATGTTCAAATGTTTCAGTTTCTTTATCAAGATCTCTATAATGACATTATCATATGCCGCTTCAATATCTAAGAATGCTGCAATAACGGTGTCGTTTTGAGAAAAAGCAATACGTATATCTGTACAAAAAACACTAACACTATCTATCGTACTCCTGCCCTTCCTGAATCCATATTGGCTATCAGGAATAAGATTCTTATTTTCCACGAACCATTCCAATCTATTTTTAACTAAATGTTCAACAATTTTTATTATAACTGGAGATAAAGCTATAGGCCGATAAGATGTGGAATCCTTGGAATTTTTACCGGGTTTTAGGATTGGTAACACTATTTGAGTCTTCCAGGTTAGAGGAATGTCACCTGTCATGATGACAGCATTGATAACCTCTAACAGATACTTTAAAGCCTTATCACCAAGATGAGAATAAAATGAGTAAGGAATGCCATCTTTGCCAGGAGCTGTATCCTTGGTTTGCGATAAAACACCTTTTAATTCGTTAAGAGAGAACAAAGAGTCAAGGCCGAATGGACACGAGGGAACAGAACTAGGAATTATGTTTATAAACATGTCTATGTGCGGAACCGTTGGCGGCGCCAAGCGATCTAAAAAACTATTGTATAGAGACTGCGGCATGACTGTAAAGTTTGTTGTACTAATACCTGATCGAAATCTGCGTATATTCCGCCAAACTTCAGCGGCCTTAGTGTTGGGAGATATGGATAAACAAAACTTCCTCCAACCTTCAAATTTTTTATCTTTTAGTGTTTTCCTAGTTTTCGAAATAACTTCCATAAGACAATTGAAATTTTCTTGTGACATATTGGCATTATAGATTTTCTCAACTTTTTTCCTTTCAGCAACAGCAATGCTACATTCTTTGTCCCACCATGGTGGACAAGGTAACTTGTCACAAGCAAATTTTTTAAGAGGGAAGGATGCGTCAGCAGCCTCTTTTAAATTTTGAGTAAAACCTTCTGCAGAAGACCTTAGATTTTGTGATGTAATAGGAATAAGTTTTTGGATTTTATCCTCCATACATTGCTTGTAGTTGCTCCAATTATCACTAATTAATCTATATTTCATACGAGGAGGAGGTCTCGGAATATTATTAACTTTAAACATAGATAAATTTAAGATGATTGGAAAATGGTCACTGCCATGAGTAGAATGTAAAGTTTCCCAATAAATTGTGGAAGCTAGGCTAGGAGATGTTATGGTAAGGTCAATAGCACTATCATTCTCTGTTGGTTCAGTGCGACGAGTGCAAGACCCATTATTAAGTATGCAGAGATTATGTTTATCTATTAAACTTAAAAGGTCCTCACCATGACAGTTGGATAATGAGCTACCCCATGCTCTATGTTGAGAATTAAAATCTCCCATAATTATCACTGGTTTTGGGATAGTAGAAAATAAAAAATCTAAATCACTAAATACTTGTATGGAAGGTTTAGGTATATAAATAGATACAAAACATATTCCATTGACTATGCAAGCTACAACAGAAAAGTTATTATTACTATGTACTGGAAATTGGGAAAATGTAAGAGAGTTTTTAATAAAAAGAGCAGCTCCTCCATAACCATCAGATCTGTCATCCCTGAGGCAGGAGAAGCCACTTAATTTAAATACAGAACCTGGCTTGAGCTAATGCTATAACTAATGGGTTAAAATTATTAACTAAATAAATGAGTTCACTCTTTTTGTTAATGATGCTTCTGCAGTTCCACTGAACTGCCTTGGATCTGTGATGATCCATTATGGTTGTTAAGTACTGTGATAGCGTCAGATAATTTAGCAGCGTTGGACGGTTCAATTATTTTTGACTTTATGAGGGAATTTAAAAGAGAAATAATATCAGAAATATTAAGTTTGTTTTCTGTGTTAAGGTCTTTAATAGCACAACCATTTGTCTGTGATGAAGCTGGTCGTTGAACTAATTCATTATGCTCTTTAATATTATAACCTTTACCTAACTTAGGTGGTAAGCGAGGTTTTGCAAAAACAGTCTTTCTGTATGACATTGGGGTGGTAGATGGCTGTCTGAAGTTAGTATTCAATATGGTAGGTTGGTCTTTAGGCATTGCTACAATATCTGCGTAAGACTTAGTTAAGGGTGGAAGTAATCGAGATGCTTCTGCATATGATATGCACTTGTCCGCCATGGCATACTTAATATTCTGTTGCCTTACAAATTCTGGGCAAAACTTGTTAGTTGCAAAATGTACACCTCCACATAAACAACAAGACAAGAAATCCTCACTAGTGTTACAAGAGTCCCCAGAGTGTTCCCTGCCACACTTGTAACAGCGTGGTTTTGACCTACACTGGATCTTTGTATGCCCAAAGTGGCAGCAGTTGTAACATTGAATGGTAGGGTATGTATACAGTTGCACTTGGAGTGAATTATAACACATAAAAATACGATTAGGAAGAACCTGACCATCAAATGTTACAACCACTGTCTGGGTAGGCTTCCAAATAGGGGCTCCATCAACAATTTGTTTTGTGTTAATGCGTCTAACTTTCAATATTTTACCGCATCCATTTGGCACTGAAGTAGATTCAATTATTTCTTCTGGAGAAAGATCTGTTGGGATACCTCGGACGACACCCATACGAGAGACATTGTATGATGGTATAAATGCTTTAAATTTATATTCAACCAGGCTTTTATGACCAATGAGAGAATTTGCATCATCATGTTTGGAAAAAGATATTGAACATCTGTTTCTACCAATCCTCTTAACACTACCATCAATAATGTTGCGAAACGCAAAGCGTTTTAAAAACTTGCCTAATGAGATGGGGTGGAGCGTGGTGCCGTCGTTGGGAGACTCTTGTTCGCGTTGGATATGAACTATGTATGGAGCGATATCTGCCGAATCATATAAGGTTCTTGTTACTATGACTGGGGGTGACTTTTTGGGACTTGAATCAATCATAGGAGCGGGATTTGTAAGAGTGGGAGGATTTTTGATTTCCTGTGGATTAGTCACATCACTATCCTGACTAGTGCAATTGCAATCTTTGGAGTCAGAATTCAAAGTAGTAGTACCAGACTCCCTTTTTCTTTTATGCAGCTTGTGCTTACACATTTTGTGTACGCGATTGCGTTTGTGCCCTTTAGACACCGAAGAAGTATCTGTCTCCATTCCCGATTCATTCGATACCACTACAAAACTTACCGGTAAGGGGACTGTGCCCCCACCCGGGTCATCAGATATGTCCATTACGGATAAAAATAAGAAAACTTACCAAATTACCGGAATATAAACAAACTAATCTACTTAATATACAAAATATATACAATACTGATCAATATTTTAAAGAGAAAATGTTTTTCCAAATTAAGAGAAAAAAACCGCGGCCGCCCTCTTCGAAGTTTCCCGCCTTTTTTTTCTTTTGATTAGTTACGTTTACGGACAGTTGAGATGTGAAAATTTTTGAAGCATGGTTTTAATAATTCGCGATACAAAGAGTATTTATTGAATATAGTGATAGTTTATGCGTATGTTGGATAAAAGTTAGTTACTATAATAGTGCGTGGTTTATTAAGAGCAATGTAATACAGATATGGTTCAGATTTAAAATGCAAATACATTCGATTGGAAAATTATAAGATGAATACGTGCTATTTGCGTTTACGAAATATTTAGCTATTAGAATGTATTTTGCCGTGATTATTACTAAAATGAAAAAAAAAAAAAAAAAAAAAAAGTATACTTTTTAGAATTTGCTGATAGACAAATTGTTACATAGTTTTATTAGGGTCCCGTATCCGAATTTATTACTATTTTTATTTTAAAGTTGTAAAAAACGCGGAACATGACTATGCTGTACATAGATGGTTGGTAACGAGTATCGGGGCGTAAAATTGTGTCATCGGGGCGTTATATTATTAAAATATCGGACTGTCGGGGCGTAAAATTATTGTGTCATCGGGGCGTTAGGTACATTATAAAAGTATCGGACTGTCGGGACGTAGAAATAAGATAGGTTGTTTTGCGCGGTACCCTTGGGAAAAAAAGGATTTACTTACATAAAGATAAAAGATAAAGATGAGCTTTATTAGTGGGGGCTTAGTGATGATGCTTTGTTATTGTTTTGATATAAGGTTGGGTTAGTAAAGTTTTCAGTTTATCATAGGTTTTAGTATACCTAATTTTGTTTAAAGACGAGGGAATATTGGGCTACATTGATTTTATTTATAGTAAATAATAAATTGTTGGATAATTAATTTCAAATTGATCATATATCAAGGACGTTGGCAGATCGAAGGGATCGAGCGAACAGGCAAAAGAGGAAGGAATAAAGGGTGTTTTAGTTATGTGTGAATAAGGCAAATGAATGTTTGAGATGTATGTGTGTTGTATAATGTGTATTGGGTAATGCGTAATGTGTACTGTGTGTTATAGAAAGTATTATGGGTCCTTTCGTGATGACGATGTTGTGTATATGATCAAACAGGATTTGTTGGTGTCCGGACTTACACAATACTACACAATTTGGCTGGCACATTCTTAGATGCTTAGGTTAGAATCGTTATCGCTACAACGATAAGGTCTTTTAGAGACAGTTTGTGAAAGCCAAACACTGCACAAGAAGCTAAGACTAAATAATGGGTTTTACACATCCACTGTTGGAAATAGACAGAGTGCAAAATCACATATAATCATGTTCTTAAAAAAAAAAAAAAACAGAACATTGGTTATTAATATTATTATGGTTCAACAATGAAAGTTTAATTTTAAGATAGTTGCAATACTTATTACCATTTTTAGTGTTTATTCATGGATATGGAGTATAAGAGAATAATTTAAATGAAATAAAAGATTTCATTGATTTTTAATGATTTGAAAGTGTACGTTTGCCGGAAAATATACACTTTGTGCTCATAGGAAAGCTGATTGTTACTGTGTATAACAAACTACATAACACATACCATGTAACATAGTTAAGTTTATTTCCAACGTGAAACATTCACCAAGAAACAGTGATTCGCTGTTCACTCGTAGTGAACTTAAGAGCTTCCCGGTACCTCATCGAAAGGTGTTCCCAGGTTGTTTGGGGGGGTTTTTGCTTGCTCGCTTATGGCTTGGACAATGTAAGTCAAATTCATAGATCGAACAATGTGATCGCCGAATTGGAGCGAGCCACCAAAGCCAGATTACTAGAGTCTATGTGCCTCACAACCACATACTTCTTATGACTTGGGAATTCGTGGGGAAAGGTTGTATCAGTTCTCTGTTAGTGTTCCATGGTCTAAACTCAGTACTAGTACATTAACAGTTACTTAGTATTGGTATAAATATACATTACACCGTAGGGTTCACCATAAATTTATTTATTTTGTATTTTTATACAGGTGTTGTGATTTCCGTATATTTCTGACCTCTGTGTAAAGGTACTAACTTATTTCTAATTATATATATCTGTGGGTTTGGATACTAACAAATTTTAACTTCAAGATAGGAAAAATAATAGAAGGAGGGTTTGAGATGTAAATTTCGAGGATTCTACATGCATAGCGTGGCAATGCATTGCGAATCTTCGACGGGGCGACTGTAACTAACCACAGTGAGGCAACACTGATGTTTAGTATACAAACTCTATTTGTAATAAGTAATAAAGTAGCATTATAAAGGCTATCGTGATGGGGGAGCATCTGTATCTTATACACAAAGGGTAACATCATAGAGATTTGGTTGCAGCGCAATCTAGCGGTTATATCTAGAACTAATTACAATACATTGTTGCGAGGGAAGGATTTAAGTAAGCTACGTATTGAACATAGGCTAATAGTTGACACAGCAAGCGTTAGATGGCGTTTATATTAGTAATCATTAGTAAGTGAAAAGCGACACCTATCAACATGTCGAGTAGTTCACATTAGTACGCTACGCACCGATAGATTGCACTGGAGATGATAGGCCTTCGGGGACACAATTAGGGCTCCTGGATAATCTAGGTATTATGTTAAAACCATTTAATGTTAGTTAGGTGTGATTTCGAGAAAGAAAACTCATGTTCTGCGTTCAGTAGGTATAGTTCGAAATCTCGAAAAACACACTTTAGAAGATAAAAACTGCATAAAAAATAGTATAAATAAGAGAGGCTCGACCTACGGTACCGGCCAGAGGAATTTGCAGAACAAAAACAACGTTATTACTAATAAAGCGGACAAAAGAAAGTGGGCGGAAGTTCCTCTGTCAACAATCCATTTCCGGGATCTAGAATATTCGCGTGGTTCTAAAATATTCACCGCTATTAACAATACCATCTGTTGTCAAATAGAGTACAACTTCGTGTTTTCCATATGTTAGTGGCGCACTGTTATTTGGCGGCGAGTGGCGTTACTTGTCGTTACAACGTTAGTTAGAAGTTCAGGTACTTCGCGACAGGGCGCGTTACTTTTTGTTTTTGAGCTTTATGGTTAAAGATATATGGTTCACTTTCGAATGCAAATTCGTGCTTTTTGGATACTTTACTTTGATATCGAATGCATGACCATATAGGGCAATTCCTATTATTGTTGCGCAATAGCAGGTACGGATGAAAAAGGGTAATCTTGTGGAATTTCTGGATTTTTCCACAATTACGAAGGTTATAAAAGGGGATGTCAGTCGCAAATCGGGGTCCAGAAGATCAGCAACTGTCGTCAGAGAAGGGCTTCCTCACGTTCGCTTAAATCGATACTTAGGTATTTTGCTGTTCGTTTACGTGCTTATTATTTACGTTGTGTTAAATTCACGTTTGATTTTATTATCGTGTTTCGTTGATTCATTTGATCATAGTTTATAATTATCTTGTGTAGGAATACATAGTCACGGTATTTAACGGAAATAGAAGTGCGTTACGTTTACGGTTTAATTTATAACGTCGGTCGTTATAGTGCTTATCGTAAGGATACATAGCCGCGGTAATGAACGGATAATAGAAACAAGTTACGTTCACGGTTTAACTTTAACGTTGTTTATAGTGTTCATACCTAGTGAGATTCGGGGTCTATTTTCCTAAAGCTTACGTCGGAGAAGGGTTCAGTCGTGTTAGGATCGGAGTTGCGTAGTTTATAGGGGTATCTAGGTATTTACGGTTCGGTTACGTGCTTATTTTTTTAAGTTGTGCTAAAGTCATGTTTGTATTTAATATCGTGTTGCATCGATTAATTGTTTATAATCCTGTATAAGGCTGCGTAGACACGGTACTTAACGGGTAATAGAAGTGCGTTACGTACATGGTTTAACTTTTAACTCGTTCATTTTGCTTATAGTGAAATTTTATATTGTTAATAATAATGTTTTCTTACGGTTTTGTGCGTGCGGGTTATTAAAATAGGATTCTTTTCGGGTTATGTTTGATACATAATTAACTTCATTATTATATTATTCAAAGGTTGAGTTTCATACATTTAGTTGCAGTTTTCACGATTTGTGTCGATTTTATTTTAGTTTAGTTGAAATACCTACACTAAAATACGGCTAGTTCAAAGCATTTATGGTTAAAGTTAATTGTTCAAGTTGTTTTAAAATACGGTTTCTTAGTTTCGAAATTAATAGGGATCGTATCGTATATCCTCGGTTTATTATATGAGGAAATAGGTAGTTTTGCGTTGCATTTGAGTTATAGTCGCGAAGATTTTGTTTATTCGTTTTATTTAATTGTTAAAAAAAAAATTAGGAAGTTTATTAGGAGGGAGCCTAACTTTGGAGTTGCGGGTGGACTAATTCTTGGTTGTCATTAGTGTCTAGCGCGTTGCATAATTAATAAATTAGTGTGGGATTAATGTGACAATTTCTTGTGGGGAGGTTGTTTTGCTATTTGTATTAAGCTAGATTAGCATTATTCGCGCTAGAACTATGACTAGACAAACAGTGTGTCTGACGAACTATATCTAACTTATAACGGTGACAAACGGGTCTGGTTCGGAACTATTAAATTCTAAAAGAGCCTCGGGCAAGCCCAGATGATCTTTTTACCAACACAGACATCTGTATAAGAGCCCACCATTCTCATTCGCCAGCCTGGAGTGGGATCGGGGTCCACAGGTTGGGCATGCAATTGCACCCGTGAAAGCTCTGGGAAGTTTGAGGATTGGTTCCTTAAAACTCTATATATTTATATACACTAAACCACACAATAGGGCGTCATACTCTCACCGTCTTGGACTTCGGTCTGTGTGAGGGGGGTGGCAATCACACGGGTGTTAGGTTGCTTTCTCAGCAGACCCGGCTGAACTTTACAGTTTACCTAGGGAACTAGCTAATTACGAGGATAAGGTAAGCCTCTAGGATGTAGTTCTTTGTAGAATAGGCCTTATAAGTAGAGTTAGGGTAGAATCAATTGTCTAGGGTATTAGGGATTTAGGTATTAATTCAGTAGGATTTTATTTAGGAATAGTTTAGGATGCGCTAAAAAATTAGCCTTTAAACTTGTTAACGTTTGGTTTTGTACTGCCACTGCATATAAATAGAAGTTCAATTTAATCTAATAATCGCCATAAATATAGATTTCGGGAATTTATCTATATTTTCATAGGATTTTATTCTGAGAAGTTCTCAGATTATCATGTTTTATTTGACCATTTGTGTTCATATAAGTTTGACAGGAAGTAATTATTTCCAGTTCTAGACTTTCTGCATTTAGTAAAATTCAGGTAATATTTATGGGTTGGACTGTCTTCTTCTTCTACGGCAGTTGTTTTCTCCGTCTTAATACTGGGTTACGTACTCAGCCGTCACTGTCTAGGTAAGGGCATCGGCTAGTGTTTTGCGGTTGAAACATCACGCCATTCCCAAGGGAATCTAAAGTGTAAAAAATATACACGTAACGTTGACAGAGGTCTCCCCGTCTATATTAAAGTACTTACTTGTATTAATTAAATGGTTAAATGACTGGAAAACTTTACTGTAATAAATTAGAAATTGTTATTTAAATATAACTAGGAAAACTACCGAGTCACGTACTCAGCCGTCACTGTCTAAGGGCATCAGCTAGTGTTTAGGGGTTGAAACATCACGCTATTCCCAAGGGAATCTAAAGTGTAAAAATATACACATAACACTGTCATAGGTCGTTTTAGAGAGGCCAGACCCCATCCAAAGAAAGGACTAATTTGATTTTAGATTTCAGTTCAAATAACTATTAAATACCATAGTACCATACCATACCATACCATAGTAGTAATAAACCTAAGATCAAATAGGTTCTCGCTGTAACCGGCCTCATTTCAAGGTAGGGGTTTAGGTAGGGCAAATATATTTATATTGTTTCTCTTAAACACATAGGTAGGGAATAATATTACATGTTAGGTATTCGGGTAACAGCTAGTAATTAAATATTATTAAAGACATTAGATAAAGTAAAGGGTCAGTGTAGGTTAATTAGGAGTGAGATTAATAAAGGAACGGTAGTTTATATAATTATATTTTTAAAAAATATAGGAGAATCATTAGGGCTTGTAGAATTAGAAGAATTCCAAATCTGACTATGCTCCATATAAAAGACATGGGTGCTGCGGTGCAATGTAGGATTCTGACACTAGACGATCAAAGGCCAAATAAATATATCAAATTAGAATATTCTATTCATTAAGAGTTAAAAATTAAATAATATTAAGATTAGTATTAAAGAATTAAATTAAATAATTATTTAGTAGTCGAAGGGGGGGTGGTTACACAGTGCAAACACGAAATTCTGTCATCCGGGACCTGACAATCTTTACCTATATGGGGCTGAGCACATTTTGAACAACGGGGCTGCGACCTACACTGTGATTGTACATGACCAAATCTACAGCACTGATAACATTGAATTACCGGGTAATTGTACGCTTGGGTCGTAAAAGCATTGTGAAACAAATATACTCGAGAGGGTAACTTTTGCCCATCCACAGTCAAAGCTACAGTTTCAGTAGGAACCCACTCCATTGCCAACGTTACATCATTTTTCCTTTTTGCGTTAAGTCGCCGGACTTTAATAACTTTGCCAAAACCTTCAGGCGTAGTAATGCTGGCAACAATCTCCTCATTAGATAGATCCTTGGGGACCCCACGAATTATACACATTTTACTTATGTTAAACGTGGGTATAAAAACCGAGTATACACTATCCGATGCATGTCTATCCAAAAATGCGTTTGCTGCTTTCATCAAAGTGAACTCAAGAGACAGCCTATTGCGACCAATTTTTTTAATTCCTTCTTGTTTAATGTGAGTAACACCACTAGAGACTAAAAATTGGCCAAATTTAACTGGGTTTAATGTGCCGCCATTTAAATCGGAGCTTTTTTTTACAATATGAACAATGAATGGACCAATATCCTCCTGAACATAACATTGCCTAGTAATGAGAGGTTGAGGCGTGGCATCCATTTTTGATGTTTTCGATAATGACTCTACGTTACTATTTCCCTCATCAAGGGGCCTCTTTTTTGACAAATTCGAGCTATTTACAGAGACATCTACGGTACTTTCATCATCTATTGGGCTACAAGAGGCCGATTTATCGATATCAGGCGGACTCTGAGGGGACTCCATAATTTCTGGATACCCCGAGAGTTGGCCGCATGGCAGGTTGAAACTACCCGCCATTACGGCCCCAACATTGCCGTAATTTGAGCACAAGTTATATTTAACAAATTATAATCAACAATTTAACAACAATTATATAGAATAACACTTATCGGTACATCTAAATAACAAATATAAACAATTATTACTATACCCTATAATATGACTGTACAAAAGTTATTTTAATCCTACCAGCTTTTTGAAGCGTCTTACCCTCCCGCGCTCCACGATGGCAATCAAAGTAACACTTATAATATGAAATCTCAAATGTTGTGCCCTTCTGTTTACTGCATTCTGTGACAACATTTCAGATGACTTACGACTATGACAATTATTAACGCTAACGCCCTCAACCGAGGATAACACTTTTATGCCTAAGAAATTTCAACTTATCTAAAGGCTTAGTCAAAATATCCGCTTTTTGTTTTTCTGAGGAACAATATTCTATGTCAAACCGCTATATATCTCTTGTAAGTATATAGTGATAACGCACATCTTTGTGCTTTGACCTTTTATTACCTACTTACACGTAACGTGGAGATGTATTTTTTTCCCGTTTATCCTATAGTGTGCGGTGTCGTTTAATAGGTCTTTTAAAAATATTGTGGCTTTGTGAAAACAGTTTTTATATCAAGGGATCCGTTAATGAAATATTAAGCTTAAAAGCGCAAATTTTTGTTACGGTCAAGGTGGGGGGGACCCACCTACAGCCAAAACTACAAATATCAAAATTCTAAAAAAAAACTTCAATGAAAGAGCATATCGTCACTACTTTGAAAAAACCTCGTATCTCATAATTTCGTTTCGAGATGCACAATTTTAAACTTAAACATGAAGAGAAATAAGTTTAGAATCGTAAATCGCTAAATATGAGATATGAAGTTTTTTCAAAGTAGTGACGATAAAACGAATTTTAAAGGAAAACTATCACGACTAAGTAGAGATCATAGGTTCTTGAGATACAGGCGATTAAAGTGTTTATACCTACTAAAATCATCTAAGACGGCACCAATTGACTTTAAATAGAAAATTAGTTATTACTTATTTTCGGTTTTTATGTTTGTAGTTTTTACGTCTTCGGAACCCTACACCATGGTCCAACATGCTGTTGCCCGGTTTTTTAAAGTGAGCATAGTTTAACAGTTGTTGGTCGGTGAATGTTGGCTAGGGTTCGCAGCAGCAGCAGCAGCAGGCCGGCCTTTACTTATACCGGCTTATACTTTGGATTTTTGCCAACGAAATTGTGTTACCTGCTTGGGTGGTTGGGCACTTAGGTAAATAAAAGGCTATCATTGACAAATAAGATGCCTAAATTTGTGTTCCATTATCTGCGGATAGTTGTCTATACATTGTTTTAAACTACCTAACACGATTTACACTCATACCAAAACTATAAATTGGAACTTAATCGCGTAATAATATAAACATTGACCTCGACGTTGCGACTGTGTAACAACAGCCGTAGTCACAATAAGACTGAAGTGGAGGGTGTTTGCTGCTTATCAAGCGAGTTTTCCATCCTACCCGCTCTTGGTCTTGTATTTATTTATTCGAAATGTCATCATATCGACACACAACCATCAGTCTTTAATTTTTACGCTCTTTACTTTTTGTAATATTATTGCAACATAAACACTAATGTGTTTATGTTGCAATAATAAATAAAGATTTAAACATCGTTGATATCGTCCTACAATTATCGTAAAGCACGTGGTCAAATACGGATCTAACAATTTCGTATAGTAAAACCACAGTTTGCGTAGACAGTAGCGCCTTTGAGAGCTTAATTTGAGGTATTGTTGCCTCTATTACCAACCCACCAACCAGACATTCCACCCAGTTGGACGGTTGGTATTTTTTTTTCTCAAGTGACAACTTGGTTGGGTGGTTAATAATAGATGTTCCTAACCCACAATCCGGCTGTCCGGTTGATACTTTTTTTTTCTTAACTATCCATCCAAGGTGCCAACTAGGTGGTCGGTTGGTACTTTTGTCTTAATCAACCATCCAAAGTGCCAACTAGTTAGTCGGTTGGTAGGTACTTTTGTCTTAATCAGCCATCCAAAGTGCCAACTAGGTGGTCGGTTAGTAAAATTTCTGAAGCAATCAGTTAAATTACCATATAGGTGGACTGTTAGTATATTTTTCTCAACGGACCGACCGTGCTCTGCAGCTGGTTGGTCAGTTAGATCTTTCCTTACGTACCAACCAGACTAACCAGCTGATTGGTCTGTTAGTATATTTTTCTCAACAGACCGACCTGGTTCTCGTACTAAAACTAGTCTATTTAGTTATCTTACTAAATTAGCATATTTTCCCAAAAAAACTACAAGTATAAATGAAATATGTTCTGTTTTATTAAAGTATAATAAAATAGTAGTAGTTGTTATTGTTATATAATAAAATTAACTTTAATTGTTAATTTTATTATATAACAATAACAACTCGGTATTCTTATTATAACCAAAAATCAGTATTAAAATCACTAGTTTAAGTTTTTACCTTAGACATTGTCATAATGTCTACTAACAAGACGACTTCAAACATACTTAACACTTCTTCCAGTTTGAGTCGAAGGTAGTAAATAAAGTAAGTTAATTAGAGCACGGTCGGTCTGTTGAGAAAAATATACTAACAGTCCACCTAGGTATATGGTAATTTAACTGATTGCTTCAGAAAAATTTACTAACTGACCACCTAGTTGGCACTTCGGATGGTTGATTAAGACAAAAGTACCAACCGACCACCTAGTTGGCACCTTGGATGGTTAGTTAAGAAAAAAAAAGTATCAACCGGACAGCCGGATTGTGGGTTAGGAACATCTATTATTAACCACCAAACCAGGTTGTCACTTGAGAAAAAAAAATACCAACCGTCCAACTGGGTGGAATGTCTGGTTGGTGGGTTGGTAATAGAGGTATTGTTGCAAGTTTACTTCAAGCGCCGATTCTGGGTGGCATGGCAATCCGCTAGTGTTTGCTTGGAATGTTGACAGGCCACGCGGGAGCGAGCGTGGTGGGGATGAAGGTACCCTTCTATAAGTATTTATTCTTATAGTCAAACCTACCTTTCATAAGTAGAATTACTCTGTTTTCGATGAACCCGCAGAGTCCTTTGTGCAGACATGTCATAGAAAACAATTTTTTTTGAGGAATTGTGGCTAAGATTCCATTGACGAGCTCATTTTTCCAGCAAACGAGTTTGATATTTTAAAAAGCCAACAATTGGTAATTATCCAGTCTTAAACAGAATATACGTGTACTTAGGTCATTAATTATCAAGCATAAATCAATAAAATAAAATATCTCACGCCATGTGTAAGTGAGTATATTTGTCACTCGTGCTCGATTGCCGATCGCTATTAAGAAACTAGTACTTTCTGTTCTTCCACCTAGCTGTCACTGAGCCGTATTAATAAACTCATCTCGGCTGAGACGCCCGTCACAAGATGTGTCACTTTTGACGCATATTGAGACGAGCATTACAGTCGAGATCAATTTATTAATACGGCCCTTTGTGATCTCGTGACTTGCATGTCATTAAGGGTCGTAGGTATTAATAAACTGATCTCAACTGTAATGCTCATCTCAAGATATGTCAAAAATAACAGTGATCTATGGCTTGACGTTTACTTTGACGTCTCTTGAGACGGGCATCTCGGCCGAGATGAGTTTACTGCCATTCACTGCCACCGACGCATATATGCGTTCACTGTCATACAAGTTTGTTCCTAGGCCACGCCCCCTGGCAGTGAATGCGTTAATACGGCCCTAAGACATGTATCTACGGTACGGTCAACAACTTCAACTGGTGGTTCTATAATGAAAGTTGTAGACTGTACCTACTAATACAACTTAACCGCTTGACCCCTATTGTATTATTATTATACACTCAGGTGAAATGAAAATGCATCACTTTCCATGGAAACTATGTACTAAGCGACCCGTTTTCATTGCTCTTGACTACATTTTGCAGCGAAAGCTAGAGGAACTACAACTTTACTTGATCCTTGCAGGCTTTAGAATAGCGCAGCGATCCGTGTTTACCACCCTGGCACACTATAGCCACCGTATTAACCAGAGACCCGCCCACCCATTTACCGATAAAAGCCCTCGAAAGACTAACCTCTCAATATAATACCCTACTAAAAGAATAACCTCATGGATCGAAATATAATGACTACGTTATTTGTTAAACTAACCATTAACTAAAAGGGAAACCTTAACAGCTAAAGTACAAAGAACCATTTTAAATAGCGGTTTCAAAAGCATATCGAACGGCTTTTCTAAGTAAAACCATTATATAAAACCCATGCTAAATGGGATAGCGGGTTTTAAAAGCGAATCGATCGGCTTTTAAGCGATACGGCTTTTCTAAGTAAAACCCTTATAAAAACCCATTGAATGGGATAGCGGGCCGGTCCCTGGTAATATGATACTGGTGAGCTCGTCCACAAAGATTTGGCACTGCCGACGATGAGCGAGGAGAGAGAGTAGAGCCAGTGGTCATCTATTAATTATTTACACGGAATCTATAATCGTTGATCGAGTCGCCACCTTCCTGAACAAAAGGTTAAGGAAGGCGTTGCCAGAGAAACGCGACATACTCGTGAACGGGTGCTGTCTGTGTGGTCCGGTCTGTTAACGCTCGCAAGGTCCTGTTTTCCAATTAGTTATTTTTGTAAAAGCTCCTGTTGGAGAGACCTCGTCTTGTTGTTCTCCTAGTCATTATTTTCAATTGAATGTTATTGATCTTACATTTGTAATTATTTTATTTGGGCCAGTATTAATAATAATTATTTATTACTTTTAGACGCTACGCTATGTAGTAGTTTCACTGCACATTACCGACGTGTAATAGAGCTCTCATGTTGCCAATTTACTGAATAAATTATTTGAATTTTGTTGGAGAGACAGTTCTCGTCGGCAGTGTAAACGGTCAGCGATCAACTATTAGTGCATGTCTCTCTTTAACCGACACGGGATCTATATCTTTTGTTCGTTTCTTAGGCGAGAAATTGTTCAATAGCTAATCGCTTTCTTGCCCTTCGTGGGGCTAGTGCCTTTAGGTATTAATATTTAAACTAAGTCAGTCAATTACAAAAGCACGAGAGGGGTGGGTTTTTTTCTCTTTGTTTATTTTCGATTACAAGGGGTTTTGAACCGGGATTGCGTCAGCAAACTATCAAAAGTTAGTGTAAAAGTGTTATCCTAATTCCAACAATATTAAAACTGGCGAAACATCGGCTTACATAATACTTAAATGGCTGCAATGCGAAACTACTTTCCTTGAATTGGAAATATCCACGAAATATCCAATTTAATTACTATCAGTAGGTATTACTAACGAGGAAATGGTTCCTCGTCGAACAAGCTCGATCGGGGTGCGCATCAACATCTATAACATCAATCTAAGATGATCCTTACTGTGACGGCTCATATACAGGCTGTAATCTTTACTTAAGTGCAGCCAGGCGATTGTTCCGTAAATATAACAGATATCTTTAAACTGATATCGAAAGTACGTTACCTACCCAATGAGTAAAATGGGATAGAAGCTTTCCGCCTACATCTCGATATGGCTAGGTAGCTGATACGACCAGATCGCTTTGTGACTACGTCTCCATGTGACTACATCGCTTTGTGCCTAGATCGCAATACGACCAGATCGCTTTACGACTACATCTCGATCGGACTACCTCGCTTTGTGCCTAGATCGCAATACGACCAGATCGCTTTACGACTACATCTCGATCGGACTACATCGCTCTGTGTCTAGATCGCGATACGGCCAGATCACTGTACGGCTTGTTATCGTAAAGACCATAATGTCATTTGTTTTCTTTAGGACAGTCGAATATAAAAACATGGGATATAACTCGGAAATAAAGTTTGACTTGATTACATATTTTTGGAACTATGTTTGGATGCATATTTTTGTAAAAAATACAGCCTCTAATTTTTCTAGGTCTTAGGCTATAATGAAATGAAATGATCTATACATAAAAATACCATTATTTACTTATATCTACACTTTAAATCGCTAATATTAAAAAAAAAACAATGGTGTAATTTCCGACATCTCAAGTTTGTATAATTCTTCATTATACTTGCGATTAAATAAAACATCATTTCTTTTTTTGCGACGTACTTCAAACAAGGCATTTTGTCCCCTCTTGTCTTGGTAGTGAGCTTCTTTTTTTAAATTAAATAAAAATAATAACAATGTTGGTTTGTGCTGCATACGCACGTTGAGGCGTCTGTGCCATGCTTCTAAACTATTATTCGTCCTGTGCTTTTCTTTTGCACACGAAATAAGCACACTGTTTTTGAGCCATTGCCTGCTGAAATAACGGATGAAAGCATCCATTTCTGGTGATTCCTGTGACCTTTCTACAATAGCCGACCAACCGTCTAGTATATAAGCGGAAGGTAAGAGTGGCAAATTCGCCGTAAGTCGTGTGATGTTCCGAACTTCCTTAGTTTTTATAAGATCGACATCGTTTGCCTTTTTCCAAATTGATTTATTATAATGATAAAAACATCCCCTTATTTTTGAATTTGGGTATACGGTTCGAAACGCACTGATAACTCCCAATTCATAAGAGGAAGCCTTGAAGTGAAGTGACAATGGAAATCATTTCAATTCATTCATAGCGGTTGCGGAACTCATTTGTAAGTGGCTAGCTAATACACTTAGCAGTGATAAGAGGAAGTAACATAGTTGTCAGGATAAAACACTGCCACTTTTAGATACCATTGTGCATGATTGCACAGTCGAACTCGAAGTAGTTGTATGCTTTAGTACCATGTCACAGTAAGTAATTATAAGTTGTAAGTGTCTGTATTTTTTATTTAGTATGCGACGTATGAGTTCGACTGTACGTCATACCTATATTTAGTCCATTTGATAACAAGCCATAAAGTGATCTGGCCGTATCGCGATCTAGACACAGAGCGATGTAGTCCGATCGAGATGTAGTCGTAAAGCGATCTGGTCGTATTGCGATCTAGGCACAAAGCGAGGTAGTCCGATCGAGATGTAGTCGTAAAGCGATCTGGTCGTATTGCGATCTAGGCACAAAGCGATGTAGTCACATGGAGACGTAGTCACAAAGCGATCTGGTCGTATCAGCTACCTAGCCATATCGAGATGTAGGCGGAAAGCTTCTATCCCAGTAAAATAAAATGAGTAAGTTATTGATGTGATTTTACTATGGGTAACGTACTTTCGATATCAGTTTCAAGTTTTCTGATATCTGTTATATTTACGGAATACACTTAATGATAACACCGTGCAGCATGCACCTATACATGTTTTTTCTCTATGGAATTAATTTAGGTAAGCATTATTTGATAGATATTTATTCAATTATAACGGATGTGTCTTAGAGCATTGTGGTAGCGACACTAATTTCTTGTTAAACATATCTTAATTTATAACTTCACATTTTGCTTTAAAGTTTGCAACAACTTTGACTGCTTGTGGTGAAAAAAAATTGTATGAAGACCAGAGTGGCCAATATGTTAAAAAATAGTGTATCTAATACTGATTCTAAACTGGTATAACACATGGTGTTTACGTCTTTACAGATAAAGTTATTGCTGTTAGTATTCACTAAGAGCGAATTTTACCAAAACACCAAGTTATCGATAAGTAACTCTTTACTTGATTGGGTTAGTCATATCATAAAAAACGCTTCTCTTATGAAAACCAACGTCTAATTACTGCAAAATAATGAATCACAGAATACTTGAAACCTACATCAACAATAATATTTGTAAATAAAAACCGAATCTGTTTATTAAAAACAATACTGTTTAGTTACTATAACAAGTGTCCAATCAAGAAAGAGTTGAGAAACTTGGTGTTTTGGTAAATAAAACGTGTCTACGACATGTTTGTTTAGTGACAGCAAGTGAAAACCAGATATAACGAATGTGAAATGCGACTACTTATTTGGTACTTACATTTATTCACTTAATGATAACACCGTGCAGCATGCACCTATACATATTTTTTCTCTATGGAATTAATTAAGGTAAGCATTATTTGATAGATATTTATTCAATTACTTATCATATCACGGTACCTATAAGTAAAATAAATATGTGGAATCAAGCTTTGTTGGACAGGAAAATTAAGTAGTACTTAGGCTTTAAACCATGTTCTTTATTATCAGTTCCACTACACCATAATTATGTTAATCATACAGAAAATATTAGATACTTGTGTGATTAAGATTTCTGAGTTCTGTCTTTTTCTAATGCACACGTTCTTACGAGCCCCAATGCAAAAGAGTTCGGCTACTATTTAAAATTGAAAGCAACTTTTTTTCAAAGTCAAATCTAGTTAGTAATTTTAATAGCATGGAAGCAAGAAATAAAAAACAGTATTGTAAAATTAATCAAGTTTATTTCCTACATAATACAAATTAAAAATATTTCTGAATTAAAATAAAAAAAAAAAAATTACTATCAACGACAACGCATAATAGTTCGGCTATCGATCTTGAGTATGCAAAATAGTTCGCCTACCACTTAGTTGTCTCGCCTTTACTCTTAAGAACAGCCTTGATTCTCAATGGCATCGTCTCTACCAACTCTTCACACTCTTTTGGGGTTATAGACTCCCAGACAGCGACTATTTTCTCTTTTAAATCACTTTTTGACCTCGATGGAAACTTGCGTAATTTTTTTTTCATTTTCCACCACAATGTTTCAATGGGTGACAAATCTGGACTATTCGACGGCCACTCCATAGTGGGGATTCCTTTAGACTCGAGCCAAGTCTTCGTGGTTTTCGCAGTATGGCAAGAAGCCCCGTCTTGTTGAAAAGTGTAGACATTTTCATATTTCAAGCTTGGAATAGATGGAATTAAACTTGTTTTCAAAATGTCCTAGTATTTCACTGCATTAACCGTCCCTTCTACAAAATGCAGGCGGCCTACCCCTTGTGCCGACATGCAACCCCATATCATCACAGACCCAGGAAACTTCACTTTTCTCTTAATGCAGTCTTTGATGAATGCTTCGTCTTTCTTTCGAATGATTTTTTTCCGTTCGTCGCCGACAGTTACTTCGAATTTTGATTCATCACTCCATATTATTTGACGCCATTGCTCAGTAGTCCAGTTTGAGTGCTCGCGAGCGAATTTCAGCCTCTTCTTTTTCTGTAACTCCGTTAGTAAAGGTTTTTCCTTGGCCGTGTAAAAACCACATCCCATTCTTTTAAAAACCCTTTTGCAGGTATCCACTGAAACGTCTTTCTGGATCATATCACGCCATTTTACGGTAAGTTCCCCCGCACGAGCACGGCGGTTTTGTTTGATAATTTTCTTTAAAACACGGTTTTCAGCGGCACTCGTCATACGCGGTCGACCCGACTTCTTCAAACACGAAATTGTGCCGTGTTTCTTGCGATGCTCAATGATTGACTGGACAGTAGATCTTGGCAGTGTAGGAGCAAGGTGATTGATCGTATTGACATCCGTTAATACGGAAACATGATTGACACAAGACGTCGAAAATGCTCTGAAAAGAGCAGTTTTTGTGTGCCCTGAAAAGGGCAGTTGTTTTTAATGCACACAACGTCGAGCAGTGTTCATCATCTTCAATAATTATCAAAGTAGATCGGAGCGGACGCGCAGCGGATCGACGATGTTTCATCTCGACGGCCAGGAGCGAAAGAGAACGTTTTTTGGCGCGCGTCTATTTTATAGGCGCGCGAGAAAACCAAAACGCGCTTCTGCGCAGGTCGTACGCGCATCACTCCACTTTCGCCCCGTCTCACTCTAGCCCTCTCTTTCTTACTTTGTTCTTATTGCTGTTTCACTTTTTTTTACCTCTCGTTCTTGTTTGTAAATAGTTTACCTCGTTAGTCTATAATATATTTGTACATATGTGTTAGCTTTAAGAATACGCTTTTTGTAAATAAATTTATCTCACCTCATCATTATACTTCTACAAGAAACTGGAGTTTCTCTTCTAAACAACCTAGCTACCCTATAGCTAAAGTGGTGACCCCTTCGACGGAACAGAAAAATATCAAAACCAGAAGAGCTCCCGACCGGCGTCGAAAAACACACAGAAGCCGCTGCATCAATACCAGCAACCCCAGAAATCAACGGCATCTCACTCGCACTACGAGTTCCACCGTTTTGGCGCGACCAGCCGCGTCCCTGGTTCTGCAGTTTTGAAGCAGCCACTACCGATCTCAAAAAAAGCCAAGCCCAGCTCGCACAGATGGTAATCGCGCAGCTGGAAAAACAAGACATACAGCAAATCTCCGACCTCATCTACTCGCCGCGGGAATCCAATTACTACGCCGCAATTAAAGCAAGACTGATTGCGATGTACGAAGAGTCGGACAGCGCGCAGGTCAAGAAACTACTCTCACAAGTAGAATTAGGAGACCAGAAGGCCAGCCAGCTATTGAGAAAAATGCTAAATCTCAACCGCGATAAGTTTCCCGAGAGCACCATACAGATGATGTGTGTTGGCAACACACCAACAATCTAACCCCGATAACTCAGGTTCGAGGGGTTCAAAGGGTTCGATAACGATTTGAATTTAATTAAAACAAAAATGAGGTTCAAAACAGAATTTAACACTATAAAATTATAACTATCAACTTTACTGAAAAAACTAGACTTTAACACAAAACAAACGACTTTAAGGTTCTGACTAATAACTGGTTCACAAATAACTCACAACAAACTGGCTCAACAATAACAATAACTTCCTATAACTTGAAGATAACTATAACTCTGCTCACAATAACTAACTCGACTTGGCTCTGCTCAATAACTCACTACAATAGCTCCACGATAACTCCACGATAACTCGAATTACAATTCCAAACTACGTGGTATTTATTCCTTTTAACGTAGGCTGAAATATTTATTACAATCATCAGGCGTCACCTTCGGCCTACCCCATTCAGAGGGCTTACATTTAATTTTACTTTCGGGTCGGCCAATCAGATCGCCTTCATTTCCGGCGTCCCAAACTTCCCTGGGGTTTTCCCCGCGGACACCGTCGAGAAAACTCGTTCTCTGATTGGCCGCCCGTTTTCCTAACTGATTTGGAAATGTTAAATTTTTCGTTATATAATGTTCTTAGATCGATCATAATATAAATTCCTTATGTTCTATTGTTGTGATTCTTTTTTTAATACTTCCGGCTCGAGGTCCTCGGCCCAGTAACTCGTCCTTTGTTCTCGTGGGAACTGCGTTAATGGGCTGAGGGTTCAATGACCGTGCTCGACGGTCTATTGTAGCACTTTTTTTAATAGGTTTTTGGTTCCCGTTTCGTTGAGGGAGCACTTACAGGTTCGGGAATAAATCTAGCCGCTTTTATGGGCTTCCTTACATCTTACTTATATATAAAAAATTTACTTTTCTAAATCTTAACCTAGTAATTCCTATTAAATACCAGTCACTAAAAAACAAATCAACAAACTTAAGATATTTACATGTCAAAACTTATATTCTAAGGGACTGTCGCTAACAGGGGGCTGTCGCTAACAGGGGCTGTCGCTAACATTATCCCCCCGTCAACATGTCATGTTGACCCGGGTTGCAAGGGGATGACAGCCATCTTCGTCGTCGGCCTTCGGAACACGCCTCCTCGGGTTCGGACGTCCGCGCTCCGCACGCCGCCGTCTGGTCCCGGGTAGGTCGCCTCGACGACTCCTCGCGGCCACACGTTCCGTGGTAGGGTGGGATCGACTATGACCACATAGTCACCCACTTGAAGTTGCCGCTCGCCCGCCGCGGATGAGCGTCGCGGGGCAAGCGTCGGGAGATATTCCCGGACCCAGCGGGCCCAGAAATGGTCTGCGAGCGCCTGGCTGGCTCGCCAGGTGCGACGATCGGCTTCTTCACAGGGGCCAGTGAGTGGGACCCCCGTGGAGCCTCCCAACAAAAAGTGATTTGGGGTTAAGGCCTCCTCGTCGGTTGCCTCAACCGACACGTGTGTTAGGGGCCGAGCGTTCACAGTGTGCTCGGCCTCGGCAAGCAGGGTCCCAAGCACCTCCTCTTCGTGGTCGTCTCGGGGGTTCGTTACTGGTTCTTGCGGCCACTCTGCCTCGGGCCGTTGTAGATAAAGTGGGCCGGTGTACCACCGGTCGATGTCTCGTACTTGTCGCGCACTGTCAGCGCGAGTCGCGTCGTCGGCTGGGTTCTCTTTGGTGGGCACCCAGCGCCATTGCTCCACCGTTGTTAGTTCGGCTATCTCGCCGAGCCGATGTGCGACATAAACGCTGTAACGGCGCGCATCGTTACGCACCCATTGCAGCACGGTCCGACTGTCGGTCCACAGCACCACTCGGCTTACCTCGATTCTATGTTGGGAAGTAATTGAAGCCGCCAGCCGCGCCCCGATAAGCGCCGCCTGCAACTCCAGTCGCGGAATACTTAGCGCCTTAGTTGGTGCGACCTTAGCCTTCGCCGCAACGAGTTTCACCTCCGCTCGATCTCCCTGTTCGACTCGCCAGTAAGCCACTGTAGCGTAGGCCTGGGCACTCGCATCTACGAAAACATGAAGCTCTTGTTGCGGCGATCCCCCCGCTTTCAAGTAACATCTCGGTACTCGCAGCGCGGCAACACTGTCGAGTGCGCGCAACCAGTACTGGAACTTTTGGATCTCCTCCGTCGGTGGTTCCTCGTCCCAGCCGAGTTTCAACTGCCACAACCTTTGCAGTTGTATTTTGGCGGTGATGGTGTACTGCGACAACAAACCAATCGGGTCGTAAACGCTCATTACCGCGCTCAACATCTCGCGCTTGGTTGGCCCTCTTGCGCACGTTCTTACCTCGGGTGGGACTCTCATCATTGCCGTATTAAATCCCAGTTCGTCTGTATCGGGAAACCACATCATCCCGAGTATTTTCTGTTCTTTACCGCCGAGTTGCGCGGGTGTCTCGGCTCGCAACTCCGGTGGTATCCACTGTAGTAGTTTCGTTGAGTTCGTGCTCCAGTTACGCAATTTGAAGCTAGCTTGCGCGTGCGAGGCGGCTACGTGCTGGGCTCGTTCTAATGCCTCGCTCTCATCCCTGTAGCTAGCCACATAATCATCCATATAATGGTTGGTGACTATGTCGTCAACTGCCATAGGGTACTGTACCTTGTTGTCTGTCGCGTTTCGAATCCGCACGCTATGTGCTATGAACGGAGAGCTGGCCGCACCGAAAATGACCGACGTCATTTTGTAACGCCTCGGCGGGCCCTCTCGCTCAGTGCCCCTCCACAAAAACATTTGTGAGGGCTGGTCTTCTCTCCTTACCTTTATCTGTAAAAACATCTCTTGGATGTCTGCAGTCACTGCGTATCTCCCCTCCCGGAACCGGAATAATATTCCTAGAAGTGATTGCAGTAGGTCTGGCCCTTCTAATAGGAAATCATTAAGGCTGCGTCCTTGTACCGCCGCTGCGGCGTCAAAGACTAGTCGTACCTTTCCGGGTTTGTTTGGGTTCGTTACCGCGAAGTGGGGTAAATACCATTCTTTATCATGGTCTTTATACGATTCGTTGCTCTTTATTAGTTCGGCGTAACCTTTTTCCAGTAGGTTATTTATTTGTGTTGTATACTCTTTCGCAAAGTTCGGATTTCGGTCCATCTTTTTTTCAATTGACCGTAACCTTTGAAAAGCCATCGCATACGTAGGCGGCATTTTGGGTTCATCCTCCCGCCACAGCTGACCTACCTCGTAGCGTGGCCCGTCAATCTTCCTTACCGTGTCGCTAAAGATTTGCTCCGCTCGTTCCTGGTGAGGGCGTTTTGTGTCCACCAGTTTGACCCCCAACGAGTCGATATTAAAATATCGTCTCAGGGCTTCATTTATGTCTGGTTCTTGCGTCGCTAAATGTAACGACGTCTCAACAGGCTCGGTTTGGATTAAACGCGGTACCGTACCGTATATGACCCATCCTAGGTCGGTTCGTAGGGCTGCAGGTTCGTTTATGCGCCCCGTCCTCATCTCCCGAGGGATCATTAGGTGCCAATGGTCGGCACCGATCAACACATAAGGTACTCCATCTTCGAACGCGGCTTCGTTCAATCCGGTTAAATGACGGTACTTACTGAGCGTTTGTTTTTTATGATGTTGCGTCCGTAGGCCCAGGTTCGGTACGGTCCGCAACGTCAATTCATGTTGGGATTCATCCACTATCCCACGTACCTGTACTATTATTCGTTGGCTCCGTTGGCTCGTAACCATATTGCCGATACCCTGGATACAAAACGGCGTCTCGGGTCCTGTTGCCCCAATCGCCCCCGCCAACCTCTCGTCCACGAGGCTAACGGTGCTGCCTTCGTCGAGCAACGCGTGAGTCTTAATCTCGCAACGAGGCCCGGAAATGATGATAGGTATTACCTTCAATAAGACGAAGTTTGCGACCATTTGAGGGTTAGCGTCGGTCGCCGCAAAACTCCGTTCGGGGTCAAAAGACGGCATCTGTTCTGGTTCGGTGATTGCGCACGCCGCGGCGCGTTGTGTCACTCCCGGTGACGTCATAGCGCGGGCTAAAGGTGCGCGTGATGACACTAGCGGTGCTGTAGGACGTGGCGCCGGCGTTAGCGGTGCTTGCACAGGTGGCGCTTGCACAGGTGGCGCCTGATTCCCGTATTGCTGTTGGTTCAAAGGTTCGTGCAACACGGGATGGTGGGAGTGCGGACAGCCGTTAATACCGCATGACACTCTCACCGGGCAATGGTCCCGTCGATGCTTCTTGTCCATACATTTAAAACATACCCTGTTATGTCGTGCCCAATCCCAGCGGGCTCCGATCGGTATGCTCCTTAGTCGGCGGCAGTCAGGTGTGCTATGACCGCCTCCGCAATATAAGCAACTACTTACAATATCTGTGTTGTAGGTTCTGTTCGGCTGTGGTCGTCGGAGAGCTCCTCCGCCGGCTGGGATCGGTGCGCGCCTAGTTTCTCGCTGGATCGGTGGCACGGGTGTCATTTTCTTATTCGGCGCCCGTGCGTGTGAAAATTCTAACTCGGCGTCGCTCTCGTCAAGCAGGAATTCGGCTATCAACAGGAGTTCACTTTTGTCGTTTTTAAGATGCTCCTTTGCGTACGCGCACCAGCGCGAACGCAAGTGTGGGCTGAGTCGTTCGGTTATCTCTCTAATCAGCAGCGGGTTAGCTCCATAACTCCGCTTGTCCAAATTTACTAACGTCGACACAATGTTCATTATTTTGATCGCGAATATATTTAAATCAATTGCACTCGGACTGACAGGCGACATTCGTTTCAACTCTTCAATGGCTCGGTCTATGAGCAGATCTGTTCGCCCGAAGTTCTTTTGCAATATTCTGATCACCAAATCTGGGCTTGAGGTCGACGCTAGCAGGTGATGCACACACTGCCTTGCTTCGCCCTTCAGACTATGTCTAAGTCTGGCTACATTTTCAAAATCACTAAATTTGTATCTTACCGTTGACTCTCTATAACTGTTTAAAAAGGTGAGCCACTCGTTCGCTTCCCCGGCGAAGGCGGGCAACTCGTAAAGCTGCCGCGACGGCGGTCGCATCATCGTTTCTAGATGGTCCGTGAGGCGATCGATGGCCCGACCCCTACTGACCGAGCGATCCCTTTGAGTAAAAGGGGTCGAAGCGTGCACCTCGTTCAGTCGCGTTCTTTGCGGCGGCGAGGCCTCTCGCGATCTCACCGTCGTTGGTGCGGCTCTCCCGGGTTGCTGGCTGTCAAGCCATTCGTCCACCCGTCTTGACGCCGCAATTGATCCTCCAGCCCGAGACCCTTCTACCTCAATTCTATCAATAGTAGCAGCGAGCCGCTTCTTGATAAGCTCCTGTTCCAACTGGAGCTCCTTGCGTTGCAACACCGCAATCTGCTCTGCTGCCTCGAGCTCCGCCTCTCTCTTTCTTACCTCCGTATTTGTCGTCGACGCTACGGATTTAGGCCCGTGTTCCGTGAACGCGACGCGATCGCGTTCTGTCGGACGCTGCGCTCCTTGCGCGGGCCTCTGGTCGTGAGTACACGGAACGGATGGCATCGATTCTGCGCGGGATAGTCCACCTCGCTTCGTCGGACGCCGTATATTTAAGTTCGACTCACCCCTGTCCTCCACCGGTGGCGATGCTGGCGAGTCATTGAGTGCATCCCTCTGACGCAGAGCCTCCGCCGCGGTTCGAGGGGGGTCCGCTCGATCCGCGGACGACCCCGGTGCGACATTACTCATGCGTAGAGCTTCCTGCTCGCGCATCTCCCGTTCCCGATGAAGGCGCTGTTCTTGAATAAATCGTCGTCTTTCGTCGTCGTCAGCACGGCCTCCGCCCTGACTTCTTGTAAGCACCATGGCTCCGCGGTGCTAAATCCGGCTCGAAGGACCATAAAATGTTGGCAACACACCAACAATCTAACCCCGATAACTCAGGTTCGAGGGGTTCAAAGGGTTCGATAACGATTTGAATTTAATTAAAACAAAAATGAGGTTCAAAACAGAATTTAACACTTTATAAAATTATAACTATCAACTTTACTGAAAAAACTAGACTTTAACACAAAACAAACGACTTTAAGGTTCTGACTAATAACTGGTTCACAAATAACTCACAACAAACTGGCTCAACAATAACAATAACTTCCTATAACTTGACGATAACTATAACTCTGCTCACAATAACTAACTCGACTTGGCTCTGCTCAATAACTCACTACAATAGCTCCACGATAACTCCACGATAACTCGAATTACAATTCCAAACTACGTGGTATTTATTCCTTTTAACGTAGGCTGAAATATTTATTACAATCATCAGGCGTCACCTTCGGCCTACCCCATTCAGAGGGCTTACATTTAATTTTACTTTCGGGTCGGCCAATCAGATCGCCTTCATTTCCGGCGTCCCAAACTTCCCTGGGGTTTTCCCCGCGGACACCGTCGAGAAAACTCGTTCTCTGATTGGCCGCCCGTTTTCCTAACTGATTTGGAAATGTTAAATTTTTCGTTATATAATGTTCTTAGATCGATCATAATATAAATTCCTTATGTTCTATTGTTGTGATTCTTTTTTTAATACTTCCGGCTCGAGGTCCTCGGCCCAGTAACTCGTCCTTTGTTCTCGTGGGAACTGGGTTAATGGGCTGAGGGTTCAATGACCGTGCTCGACGGTCTATTGTAGCACTTTTTTTAAAAGGTTTTTGGTTCCCGTTTCGTTGAGGGAGCACTTACAGGTTCGGGAATAAATCTAGCCGCTTTTATGGGCTTCCTTACATCTTACTTATATATAAAAAAATTACTTTTCTAAATCTTAACCTAGTAATTCCTATTAAATACCAGTCACTAAAAAACAAATCAACAAACTTAAGATATTTACATGTCAAAACTTATATTCTAAGGGACTGTCGCTAACAGGGGGCTGTCGCTAACAGGGGCTGTCGCTAACAATGTGGCTCGATCACCTACCGCCCCACATCAGATCTGTACTTACCGTCAGTGAAGCTTTCCAAATGAAAACCACGCTCAACGACCTAGCCCTCCTCGCAGATAAGATGATGGAAGTTTCACCGATAGCGCAAATTGCCGCGATTTCGCCACCAAGCGCACCTACACCTCAGCAACCTTATCAACCACCGCCGACGCAACCGCAATACCAGCCTCAACCAACCATCGATACACAATATCTTATTAACGAAATAAGAAAACTATCGCTAGAAGTCGCTGAGCTACGATCAAGACCGCAAGAAACACACAATAGTCGCCCACGCCGCCGTTTCCAACCACGTTCACGAAACCCATCGCAGTCCCGAAGTCGCAAGAATTCGCCCATGCCGTACTGCTACTACCACCACCGTTTCGGCATAGACGCGAAGAAATGCTCGCCGCCATGCAGTTTCAAGCCGATTGACCAAGCGGAAAACTAAAAGTAACGCTGGCTGCGGCGGATACCGGCGTTACTGAAACCTCACACCGCCTTTTTGTGACTGACAAGAAAACAAAATTAACTTTCTTGGTCGACACCGGAGCCAACATCTCCGTGCTACCTAGAAAGAAAGGTTCCCGAGAACAACCGCTGCCATTTCAACTCTACGCCGCAAACAACACCGTAATACCTACTTACGGCGAGAAGTCACTCGAACTCGATTTCAATCTCCGCGTCCATTCAAATGGAAATTTATCATCGCAGCCGTGTCGAAGCCCATATTAGGAGCAGATTTCCTAATTTTTCATCACCTTATCGTTGACGTCAAAAATCGACGACTAGTCGACGGCAAAACACTACTTACGACGATTGCGCAGATTTGTGTTACGAATATACCTACAGTTCGTAGCATAGACTTGCAACAGTCGTATCACAACATCTTGGCGGATTACCCGGGTACAACAAGACTTACCTCCATGAAGCTCAGCCCGAAGCACTCCGTGGAACATCTCATTGAAACCACCGGCCAGCCTATCCATTGCCGCGCTCGTCCTATCGCACCGCATCGCTACGAAGCCGTCAGACAAGAATTTAAAAAAATGATGGAACAAGGATTATGCCAGCCAAGCAAAAGTCCATGGTCATCGCCTCTTCACGTAGTGCCTACACAGATAGAAAATATATTTTAAGTTAAGAGGGAAAACCCTCTCAAACACTGTTTTTTACATAGAATAATATAACGCTTCATCTAATAAAAGTGTCTTTAGCTAAAGGGATCATACTTTTTCAAAGAAGAACCAAAATTGTTCAGTTCCATCTTTATATATCATCATAGCAAATAGGAACGATTTAAGTTAAAAAAATATTTATTTGCAGCAAAATATTATACAGTTTTAGTATGAATATGCTAGTTCTTGAAAAACGTATTTGTTTCAAGTAACCTTCATCAAACCAAAGATGCCTCCAAGTTAAAAGAAGAAACACCAAATTTTTCCTATAAGATTGTTAAGTTTTTAAGTGTAAACCATTACTTCTTGGTTTGATGTTTACAATCTACGGTCGATATATAAGAAGTTCAAATATAGAAATACACGGTTTTACGTCAAGATTTAATACATTCTTGGCTTGATTTTAATATTACTTGGTTTGATGTTTATAAACTCCATTCGAGATTCAAGAAGATCTTAAATAAAAAAGTAGCACGGGTTTACGTCAAGATTGTGTACATTCTTGGTTTCATTTTACAAATTCTTGATTTGATGTTTACAAGCTCCATTCGAGAACAAGAAGCTTAAATCAAAAAATTACACGGTTTTACGTCAAGATTTAGTACATTCTTGGCTTGATTTTAATAATACTTGGTTTGATGTTTATAAACTCCATTTGAAATTCAAGAAGATATTAAATATAAAAATTAGCATGGGTTTACGTCAAGATTGTGTACATTCTTGGTTTCATTTTACAAATTCTTGATTTGATGTTTACAAGCTCCATTCGAGAAACAAGAAGCTTAAATCAAAAAAATAACACGGTTTTACGTCAAGATTAAGTACATTCTTGGCTTGATTTTACTAACTCTTAGTTTTATATTCTACAATGTCCAAACTACTACATTGAAGATTCAAGATGTTTAAATAAAGAAATAATGCTCCATTTAAAACAGTAAGATCTTTAACGGTGTGCAGAGCGTTACTAGTTTCTTGTGGTGTTGCCACTAAAAAATATTTTCATAAAATGGGTATATTTATAGGGATGGGGGTTCCTTATTTAATACTACACGTATTTTCATTAATAAGAATTTAGAAGAATTAATAAGAATTAACAAAGAACCCCCCACCCTCAAAAAATAATCTCAGTCCAGTCTCATTTTATTTGTCTTTCAGTCAGAGCACTTTTCTTCCTACGATGAACAGATTTCTTGTAAAACACAAAAAAACGTTTAATCCAGGACCGTACTCGTGTTCAAATCATAATATGATTTGAACACGAGTACGGTCCTGGATTAAGACCGTCTTTCGGCTAATTCTATCCGACTAAAAAGTGGAATAAGACTTACTCCTACATTAGTCTATAGAAATTTGGCGTTTAATCTGGGTATAACACCTTATTTCAGTTTGGTCGAATCCACGCTAAGCAAACACTGTATGATGTACTGACTGTATATTGGTGTTCTATCTAATCGAAATATTTTCACGTACAATTAATACTGGTCTGCCATTTTCATGGTATGCCATTGGTGTAAAAGTCCTGTGAACAGTGAAAACGGGAATCCATGAATTTTCTTAACTAAAATTTGATGACTTCCTACGCAGGAACTTTATATAGATCAATAAACACATTGAAAGCGCTATCAATAAAAAAATATTTTCCTATCGGTACAAGAAAAGTTCATTAATAAACATCTACAAAAATATTTTATACTAGCTGTTGCCCACGACTTCGTCCGCGTAGAAAAATAAAACATAGCCTATGTTAGCGATAGTGTTCAGCGATAATTGTAGCACATTTCTAATTATTAGAATGAGCATGTGAATGCACTAGCACTATTTGTGTTTGTGGAAGTGAACGGAGAGAGAGGCACAGGTCTTGATTAATACACAGTGGTGCGCATGACGTTGCAGTAATAATATTTATTATATATACGGTCACAGCGGTCACTTATTTTAATAAACATTTTAACACAACGTAGAAAGCAACCATCGTCCCAGAAGGCGGAAAAAGGAAGGGGCGATAGCAGTGTTGCTATCTGTCATAATGGGTAAACATTAAAAGCAATGTTATAAGGGATACTATAAACAATCCAACACTAATGATGAATGAATTTTTGAAATCGGTCCAGTAGTTTTTGAGTTTATTCGTTACATACATACATACAAAAATATAAATCTTTCCTCTTTATAATATTAGTATAGATTATATTAATACTTTGTGATCTATCCAAAGATGATGTTTAATAATTAATAAGTAGATACCTACCTTAGCTTTATTACGATTGATTCGCAGAAAATCGAGTCTTACTTTCAATAGGTGCATAATACTATAAAGTCAGAAACAAACTACTTAGTTCGACAAAAAAAAATATATTTTTGAAACAAACTTATCGGGAAATAAAATTTATAAACTGGCAACACGACTGGGTCTGCGACAGTGAGTGAGTGATGCACAAGAAAGTTCCCTTCCCGCTTCCCGCCGTTCGCGTACCTAACTAAGTTCCAAGTTGAGTTTGCAACGGTCTGCATTTCATTTCATTTCCAATGTGGATCGTGGCTGCTAAAGACAGGTACTCTTCTAATCTGTGCAATTTGGTTCTGGCTGGACAAATAGAAGAAATAATATAATACAAATGGAAGAAACGAGCAACTTGCTTCATTCTTGGTTGATGCCACCTGAGGTAGTAAAGAATTTCCTTGGTAAGTTTTAATTCTCAGTTATTCAAGTAAATATTAATGTTTAATAATATACTTAATTATGTTATATAGTAGCGTGACCCAAGCAAGCTACTTGACCGGGTAGTGGTAGGTAATTACCTACTTCCAGCGTGAAGCGTCCATATAACGATTCCAATCGCCTTTCCTTATTATGCCTTAACCTCCTAGCGCCCAGAGGCCTTTTAAAAGGCCTTTTGATAATCGATAATCTAATTTTAAACTTTCATTAGTAAGTACCTATGTACTGATTTCGATTAACAACATTTTTGCCATGGGCGGCAAGAGGTTAAGCCTCAAAGTTACAGAGACCGGAGGCGGCGCGGTCTCGTTCAAAAAACTGTCTCCGTCCGCCACGTTTTAGGCTTTAAAGTTCAAACCGGCTATAGGTAGGTATAGATAGCGGCGCGGTGCGGCACGGTTTATGCAGCGAAATGGCGCAACTCGAATTTTATATATGTACCTACTGATTTACGAGTATAATGATCTAAACGGCATTAACAATCGCGTCATAGCTGCCTCTGAACTACTTTGAAGTATTTTGCTCCGCTCCGTTGCCGCCGGCAGTGCGTTAAGCGCGCGGTTCTTTTGTGGTATTCAGCGCTAAACGCATTGCGATTGACCGCCGCTGCTATGGACCTGGAAACGATCAAGTACACTTGTAAGATGAAAATTTCCATCTTGCTCTCACTTCATGTAACAGGAATGCGATGGATAGCTGAGACTTGACAAGTGCACTTGGTCATTTTGGGGATGCTGTGATCTGATTGGACTAAAATACCTATCTGAACATGCTCTTACCTCCAAAAATATAATTGTAGACTGTGCTTATAATGTTATTAAATTTTATATTTTTAGATAATGATATTTTGATTGAAAAATTTAAAGATTTAACCGATGCATATCTGAAAGAACTGTGTCCTCATATAGGACAAAGAATGTTATTAAAAACCCACATCCATGAATTGCTGGATTCAAACAAGAGGTTAAAAATGCAACCGGGCTTTCATTGTTAGAAACTTCAGGTGCATTAACTGATGAAGGTAATATCCTTATAAATATAATTATTTTTAGATGCGTAATGTATTACATAATTTCAAAAAAGTTACATAATGTTATAAATAGCGTTGATTATTTATAACTGAAAGTCATGTTTTAATTATTATCATATTTGATTTGAATACTTATATTTTAATGTGGAATATTCCATTAGTGAATTGGTTGAGCTCATCATGAGTCTTGAGCGTAGGTATTATTGATGTGTGTAGATCTACAAACTATTTTTTTTTTAGATAAAAAAATACCTGTGCAGATGGCCTTATTAGGGTACTTAGTACCACCTAAGGGACGGTTTTCGAGAAAAATTAAATTTTCTTCAGCAGAGGCAATAGAGAGCCTCCTTGTACAAACCAATGTAAGTTGAAACTCTTCCTCATAGTTAAACTTTCAAACTTCAAAGAATTGACTACTACAGGACCTTTTTTGAAAGGTGTCCTGAAAAAAATCATGCTTATAGAAGTTTGTCTCGAAAGTATACTACTTTTTTTTTAATATTTTTTGATTTTTATTTACCGAGAAAAAATATTGAATATTGTCAGCGTTTGCTACGCCCGCTTTGGAATAGTGGTCGGAATGACGTCATTTTGTTTGTAACCGCGTTCTGTTTTTTCAAGTCTAGCACTAGCTGTGACGTCAGTTGTACCATATATGGTGTTTAAGCTCTTTAGCCAATAGCAGATATTTGTTTATTTATTTTCTCAGTAAATAATGATCAAAAAAAATTTATATAACACTTTTGAGACAAAATTCTATAAGCATGATTTTTTTCAGAACACCTTTTAAAAACGTTCCTGTTGTCAATTGTGTATGCAGATAAAGTGATTCTGTGCTTATGATTGATTAGTACTTATACTTTGTTTTCAGAGTGCTGGTGACATCGATAAAGTGATTCGAAACCAAAAGGAGATTTGGGAGCTTGCACAATTTTGCGGCACTTTACATTATAATTGACGATGTAAAGTACGTCTTTCAGTCCGCAGCTACGGCATTTGATACATTGTTCAAAATATACCACGTGCTACACGCTAAGTACCCACAGGCAGCAGATTACCTTTATCTAATTATACAGATAAAAGTATATGAAATTAAGACTAAATTTGACAAAATACCACCACATATCGTAGAGATTTTAAACCTGTAGTTAAGGAGATATACAACCTAAAATATCGTCAATATGTTGTGCCCCGAGTGTAATAAAACTATTCAGAACTTTAAAATGTACATATTGCATTTAGACATAGTACATAAAATTACCAACTATTTTGTATGTCCTGTAATTAATTGTACACGAACTTATGATACGAAATATTCCCTGAAAGACCATTTAACTGTTTTTCACAAATTGTTTAAAGAGCGTAAACTTGATAGTAATGAAATAGATGTAACTCAAGAAACACGAAGTATGGGTGATACAGGTTCAAATATATATTGTGAAGCTTTAAATTTAAATAATACGGTCACAAATACTGGGCCACAAGTGACAGGACCAATTTGTGATGTTGGTTTTACCTTAGAAGATGAGTTAAATCAAGTTAAGAAAAGTCTTAACTCAAATGTAGTTGGGTTTGTAATAAATTTATACAGTATGCTTAATATTCCTCGAAGTAAAGTAAAACATTTAGTAGACAGCTTCAAATCATTGCTAGCGGATATTATTTTTCCCCTGAAGAAAACGATTAACGTTTTAAAAAGTAACTATATGCTTGATGAAAACTGTTTCAAAACTATAAACAGTATTATTGGAGCGGTTGAAAACTGTTTTGATTATTTTGATACAGAACATAAAATAATAAATTATTCTAATGGGGTAGGAAAATTTGTGCAACCTGTTAAAATAAAAATTGGTGTATCCAAAGCACAACACAAAAGGAGCAATACTGTCTTAATGCAACTTAAAGAGGAATTTATGTATCTTTTGCCATTAAGGAAAACTTTAAAAATGTTTTTGGAATTACCAAACGTTCTAAATACTGTATTAGATTACCAGAGAAAATTAAGCATGGATAACGGGATATTACGAAGTGTAGTCAATGGAACTCTGTGGAAAATACAAATGGAAAATTGTTCAGATACACTAATTCCTCTTTATGTTTATTACGATGATTTCGAAAGCGGTAACCCCTTAGGTAGTCACGCAGGAAAACATAAAATAGGTGCCGTGTATACATCTTTAGGCAGTATGCCTCCTCAATATGCCAGCAAATTGGAAAATGTATTTTTAACATTACTTTTCTATTCAAATCAAAGAACCAAATTTGGAAATCAAAAAATTTTTGAACCATTACTATCTGAACTAAAATTTCTTGAAACAACTGGCATCAACATTTCTCACGTTAACAAAGTAATAAATATTAAATTTACACTGATAGTTTTGTGCGGCGACAACCTAGGTTTGAATTCAATTTTAGGCTGTGTAGAGAGTTTTTCAGCAAATATGTTTTGCAGAATTTGTACGATAAACAAAACAGAATGTCAAACCGAAGTAATTGAAAATCAGAATAAAATCCGCAATAAACAGGATTACAATTATTACTTAGAAAACAACATGGGTCTGAAAGAAAACTGTGTGGAACAGTTCAGAACGATTTCATATGTTTGATAACACAAGTGTTGATGTAATGCACGACCTTTGTGAGGGAGTTCACAGATATAGCATGGCAGCTATAGTTAAATCATTATTAGGCAAAGGTTATTTTACACTAGAACACTTGAACTCTAGAATTAAATATTTTAATTACAGCAGAATGGAGAACAATCACCCCCCACCTATTAATAAACAACATTTAGCTAATGGTTCAATTATTATTTCGGCTTCCGAAATGTTATGCTTTGTACGAAATTTTCGTTACATCGTTGGTGACTTGGTCATTGTAGATGATGAAATATGGAAATATTACTTGGCCTTACTAGAGTTGACTGAAATTTTAACAAGTCAAGTTATTTCGATAGAACATGTCGAATATTTAACACAACTTATCAAAGAACACCATATTATGTATTTGGAATTATTCCAAACTCATTTGAAACCAAAATATCATTTCTTATTACATTACCCGTCCATAATAAAAAAGTCCGGTCCACCTATATTTTTCTCTACATTTAAATTTGAAGCTAAGCATAAAGATCTAAAACGTGTGGCACAGTCAATAACGTGTCGCAAAAATTTATCTTATTCCATTGCATTACGGTGTGAATTGAAAAGTTGTGCAAGATTTCTTTCTGAAAAAGGGTTGGAAGATAATATTAAGATCGGCAAACAAAATCACTTAAATATTCCCAATGGATTGGAGAATGATTACTGTTCTGCGTCGTCATATGAAATCAACGGCATAATTTACGACACATCAAGTGTTTTGCTTCATAAATATGTAAACGATGAGCCAGTATTTATAATTACCCGCCGTATACTTGTGAAAAACATTGATTTAAAGTCAATATTACTGTTATGTAACAAATTACGGATTTGTGACTATAGTGAACATATTAAAGCATATCATGTTGAAAGCAGTGACGACGTTAATTGTGATTTAATATCTCTAACAGATTGTCGCGATTGCTTGCCTATGCCACTTCGTTCTGTTAACGGAAAGTGTTATGTTTCATTTTACAAATAGTTTATTTATTTATAACTAGCAACCCGCCCTCGCTTCACTTCGGTAACACACGTACATAAACCAGCATGTATTTATTATACATATAAACCTTCCTCTTGAATCACTCTACCTATTAAGGGCATATTTTTTTAAAAAGTGTACATACCTAGTTAAGGACTAAAATTAAGAAAATTTAACTTTTCCATTCCGTTACGAAAATTAGTGTTACATTTATAAACTGACCTCATACGCCAATAGGCGGTAACTCAAATTCAATAACTGAAGCAGATTCAATCCTCACACGTTAGTAATATGGTTGCACTTGCTACAAGAGTTTGGTCTGAGATACCACCATTTGTCTTATAGCAGTACAGTTAATTTTCGTAACGGAATGGAAAAGTTAAAATTTCTTAATTTTAGTCCTTGACTATGTTTATTTTGTAAAAAGTATGCCCTTAAAAAAACCGCATCAAAATCCGTAGCGTAGTTTTAAAGATATAAGCATACATAGGGGCAGGGAGACAGCGGGAAGCGACCTTTGTTTTATACTATGTAGTGCAGTGGCTCTAAAGGCACTTGCTTCAATAATTTACAAGGACTATTCACGTATTAATGGGAATAGCCTTTTTAAATGATTCAAGTTATTATACTTTTATTTCCACTGGGTAGGTTCCTATTATCTATTTATGTAACAAAAGAAATTGTTGATATTGTTTGTTTGTTTTGTGACACACACTTAATAGAATAGACCATAGACCTAAGTTCTATCTAACCGGGGCAAATTGAAATGAGGCGCTTGAAGTGCTTCCCGGTATAAGATTCCTTTAAACTACTTGTATATGTCTCAAATGAAATTGAGGCTTTGTGGCAATATTGTCTGTATATATCTAAGTCAGGAGTTGGCGTATTTCTAGATCAAGAATGGTCTACTATGTAGTTGAAATCTAGTGGGTGGTATTCACGGTCTCTGGTCTTGGAAAATAAAAGAGTTGTAGTTTGTATCTATTAATGTTCAAAATCTATTCTATGTCCTCATTTAGGACAAAGAATAGATTCTAACCCACAGAACCATCAATTCATCCAGACATTATTTTAGATACGAATAAGGAAGCCGTATTAGAAGTATTATATTACTAACTTTTACTGATTTTGATAAGTAGGTATCTTATTAGGTTATACCTCTTATTGCTGCTGGAAGAGCGGGGCCTTCTGACACAAGTATATTCCTATGCTTACTAGAAGGGCCCAATCTTTGTATTGTTTTTAATTATGTGATAAGATAACCAATAAATCGTTTTTCATTTTCAAGTATATCAGTCTGTGTCGACGCTTTCATAAAAATAGTAAAGGAGAAATTGTATTGTAAAATATTATTGTAGATATTGAAACTGGGTAAAAGTAAAGTCAAATTTATTGTAAAAAAACGGTTATGAAAATAACAAACATCTCTAAATAATACACATAAATACCAAATTAAAAAAATAATAGATTTTCAACATATTTTTTATGATGACTTTGAGCCTAGATTCACCACTTTTCGTTTATTTTGTGATGAGGCCTACAGTATAACCATTTCTATGGATAGTGCTGTTCCTCCGTGAGTTTAATGATACAACTCTTATTTTCCTGTACCTACAATGATCTACTTTTAAGTAATATGGTATACAATGACACAATTCCGATGGCGAAAAATTAGAGTTGTTTCATTGACAACTTTAAGCACAGAATTTATATAATGTTTTCAATGATTGTACTCGAGACCATATGATTGTAATTTTGTCGAACTGTTTTATAGCATAATATATAGCTTTCTCAGTTTCTTATATCTTGTATTATTCCTACACTCTATATTTTTCTGTTATTCTGGATTGATTAGATTGCTTATAATATATGTTTAGTTAAAACAAGTGTTGATAAAAGGTACTGTTTTTAGATTAACCAGATGGCGCTACATGTAACTGAGGTTTGCTTTTGTTGATTGTGACGGAATTTGTACTGTGATAATAACAACAAATATTCGCCACTATTTTAACAACACTAACAATACCAGTAATCTCACTCGCAGTAAACTTGAGAACAGTAATAGGTTTTGTCGTGTGGTACTATACTATACAGCACGACTAAGGATAATTTTGTTATTTCTTTGGCAATACAAATATATTTAAAAAATGTACTTTTATGTTCTTCACATCTTAAAAAATGTATTCTAATTTAACATGGTCGTGCTAGTTAGACGCTTTCTGACACGACCACGCGAGATTTTAGATACTGAGGTGAATTACACAAATTGTACAAATTAAATGTCCTCAAAATATTTTTTTTTATTCTAGTGTTTCTTTATTGCTTAGTCTACTTTTCTCTTATGTTCTGAGCGCCTGAAGTAAATTGTTTTACAAGCGTGTTCTCTATCAAGCAAGCACTCAAAACTATAGTGAAATAAGCAATAGAGCGGCAATAGAATAAAAATAAACAGTACATTTTGAGTACATTATTTTGTATTATTTGTGACTTTTATAATTCACCTGTGTATCTTTAATCTCGCGTGGTCGTGCCAAAAAGCGTCTACCAAGCACGACCACGACCAACGTCGAAACTATAAGAGCACATTTCTTACAATCTAAAGTACATAAAAGTACCTTTTTTATGAATTTGTACCCTAGGTCGTGCTGTATAGTAAGTACCACACGTTCTTTAATTGAACATTTCCGGAATTACAGAAAAATATTTACCCTTTTGCATCGAGTAACAATTGACATTAGACAAAAAATATTGTATCTTACTTAGAAATACAAAAAGTATCAATGAAATAATATTAATTCTTTACTCAAAAGGCATCAATATAGAATCAAAAGATTTCATTACTTGTCTAAAAAGTTCAAGAGTATAGAAGTTAGATATTTATTAATTCAATTAGAGAAACGTAAAATTTACATTAAAATATATTCGATCTCTACAGAAAAAGCTTAAATATATAACCAAGAGATTTTATTACTTGTTAAAAAAAATTAAAAAATTTAATTTAAAAAATAGGTTTATTCAAGGTAAGAAATTGAAATATTAAATTCAAGTCTTTTTTTTTTAAATTCAGAACTTAATATATTTGGTACAAGATACCTTATTGTTTCACCCAAAGAAACATTAAATTTTAATTCAATTATGTCAACTCTTTACCTAGTACCGTAACAACTTTGAAATTGAGAAATTAATGTATTTGGTATAAGTACCTACTTGTTTCACCCCAAGAAACACTAAATTTTACTTCAATTATGTGCAACTCTTTAAAAAGAACCGTCATAACTCTTAATATGAGCCATTTTCTCAATTAAAAACAAGAAAGATTCTTGTTGTTGTTAAGAATTGGCTGATTTGATTCTGAATAACAATTATCACTGAACAAGACGGTCACGCTCTTGGAATAAATGTTAAAGTTTTAAAAAAAAGATTTTTTTACTAATCAACGTAAAGATATAAAATTGTTAGTGTAAGTAATAAAGTTCGAAACATTTTGAGTTTTATATCAAGTAATTAATTTTTTCCTGATATGGGAAACTGGAAATCTCTTGACTTAAATAGGTTTCTTTGGCTGAAGAGATTTTTTCTATCTGTGTAAGAAAAATGGTGATCTGCGTGTATGCGGTGACTACCGAAGACTCAACGCTGTCACTAAACCAGACCGCTAGGTACCCAATCCCGCGAATACGAGATTTCACGTATCAACTCGCCGGAAAAGAAATATTCACCACTCTCGATTTAAACCGCGCCTACCAGCAACTACCTGTAAACAATCAAGATGTGGAGAAGACAGCCATTATCACCCCGTTTGGCCTCTTTGAATTCCCGCGCATGTGTCCTGGCCTTAAGAACGCCGGCCAGACATTCCAGCGATTCATACATGAAGTACTTCGCGGACTCAACTACGTGTTTCCTTTCGTCGACGATTTACTTATCGCATCCAGTAACGAGGACGAACACCGAAACCACTTACGCACCGTTCTACAACGACTCGAAGAAAACGGGATCACAATAAACCCGTCGAAGTGTGTTTTCGGTCAACCAGCAGTCAAGTTTCTTGGGTACCATGTTTCGAAGTACGGAATACAACCACCTCAAGACAAAATACAAGCCATCGTCGATTTCCCGAAGCCACAAACTGTAGAAGAGCTACGACGTTTTCTCGGCATGCTGAACTTTTACCGAGACAACATAAAGGACGCCGCCACCATTCATGCACCTTTAAATGCCTATCTTCACAATACGAAGAAACGAGACAAAACGAAAATAGAATGGACTACCGAAGCATCGCAAGCATTCGACGCGTGTAAAGTGAGCATACAAAACGCCGCTCTACTCGCGCACCCGTCACACCAAGCAACACTCGCTATTTTCACCGACGCAAGCGACAAATCGGCAGGTGCAGCTCTAAATCAATTTGTCAACAACTCATGGCAACCAATCGGCTACTTTTAAAAAAAAATCACTGACGCTCAGACACGCTACAGTACCTACGACCGAGAACTACTTGCAATCTACATGGCAACAAAACATTTCCGCAAAATGTTCGAGGGACGAGAAATAATAATTTTCACCAATCACAAGCCGCTAACCTACGCATTCACGAAGACGACGACCGACAGCGAATCACCACGACGTACCCGCCAGCTACTGTATATCAGCGAGTTCACGACAGATATACGACACATTAGTGGCACTCAAAATGCTGTCGCGGACGCATTATCACGCGTCGACGCTATCAGCTGTCCCAGCCCGATCGACTACGAGAAGTTAGCGGAAGCCCAAGAGCGAGATAGCAACACTATCAAGTCACTCGCACAGCAAAGTAACATATCTATGAAACAAGTAACTTTACCCGGAACAAATATCAATCTATACTGTGAAACTACAACTCCATACCTACGTCCATACCTACCCGATGAATACCGCAACATCGCTTTCAACGCCGTACATAATATCAGCCACCCTGGAATCAAAACAACGCGCAAACTGATATCGCAACGCTACTTTTGGCCCTCTATGAACTCGGACATCGGGAAGTGGGCTAAAGTATGCCTACACTGTCAGCGTGCGAAAATCCAGCGACATACCGTAGCGCAAACGTCACTATTTGCGCCTACCGATCGATTCGAGCACATTCACATCGATATCGTTGGCCCGCTACCTACCGCGGCCAGCGGACACCGATACCTCGTGACAATGATCGACAGAGCAACCAGATGGCCCGAAGCATACCCACTATGTGAAATAACAGCTGAAGATGTCGCCAAGACAGTCTACGAAGGCTGGATCTCCCGCTTCGGTTGCCCAGCAACGCTAACCACAGATCAAGGCCGGCAGTTCAAGAGCCGACTATTTGCGTCTCTTTCACGCTTACTCGGTATCGAACGAACCCGAACAACGCCGTACCACCCGCAGTCCAATGGCATCGTAGAGCGATGGCACCGAACACTCAAGACCGCATTTAAAACACGACTGCAAACCGCAACCAGCTGGATCGACGAAATACCTACCGTCCTACTCGGAGTGCGCGCCGCGATGAGAAGCGACACCGGTGTGAGCGCAGCCCAACTCACTTACGGCTGTAACGTGAGACTACCCGGTGACTTCCTAGCGCAAACACCGAGCGATGACGTCACGTATGACTCCGCCTACGTCGATCAGCTGAGAGACACGATCCGAAGTCTAAGACCAATGCCGATCCAGTCACATAGCAACACAAAGCCGACATTCATCCATCGCGACCTGCAATCGTGTGAAAAAGTGTTCGTGCGAGTAGACGCCGTAAAGAAGCCACTCCAAGCACCTTACGACGGACCCTATCGCGTGTTGAAACGCAGTGACAAAGTTTTCACGGTACAACTACCTAACCGTGAATCAAACATCTCGATCGATAGATTGAAGCCTGCCTACACGATCGCCGAGCAAGAAATACCTACTGCAACAAGTCAAGTTTCGCCGACACAAGCGATCGCGATCAACAACAAAACACCGATTTCAAGCACCCAATCAAACAAGAACCCGCAACAAGAATCCAATAAGAACCTGCAACAAGAATCTAATAAGAACCTGCAACAATCTAATAAGAACCTGTCACATCAAGTCACGACAAGTCCCACCACCGACCCAACAAGCTCGAACACAACTCGCCGCGGACGTACTATTCGCCTGCCGGTACGCTTCGCTTGAGGGGGAGCACTGTAGGAGCAAGGTGATTGATCGTATTGACATCCGTTAATACGGAAACATGATTGACACAAGACGTCGAAAATGCTCTGAAAAGAGCAGTTTTTGTGTGCCCTGAAAAGGGCAGTTGTTTTTAATGCACACAACGTCGAGAGATTCGGTTTTTATTTACAAATATTATTGTTGATGTAGGTTTCAAGTATTCTGTGATTCATTATTTTGCAGTAATTAGACGTTGGTTTTCATAAGAGAAGCGTTTTTTATGATATGACTAACCCAATCAAGTAAAGAGTTACTTATCGATAACTTGGTGTTTTGGTAAAATTCGCTCTTAGTGAATACTAACAGCAATAACTTTATCTGTAAAGACGTAAACACCATGTGTTATACCAGTTTAGAATCAGTATTAGATACACTATTTTTCAACATATTGGCCACTCTGGTCTTCATACAATTTTTTTTCACCACAAGCAGTCAAAGTTGTTGCAAACTTTAAAGCAAAATGTGAAGTTATAAATTAAGATATGTTTAACAAGAAATTAGTGTCGCTACCATAATGCTCTAAGACACATCCGTTAGCATCACTATTAAAGAATATTTAACAGCAAACAGAACGACAAAATCTCTTTATTTGTGACCTTGGCAGTCATTACAGTGAAGCAAGGTGCTAATTATTAAGTAAATAGAAAAGTTCGATTATCTCGAAAACCATGCAACTTTTACCAAACCTGTAAGTCCTTTTTAGGGACCAGCCTGAGGTGCCCCATGGATGGGTAGAAGGTTATACATTATTTACTGGGCACCCTGTATACCCTTTGACATGTTAAATGACAATGGGTTCCTAATTTATTTAAATCTTGTTTATTTTTTTGAGTAATAAAATTAAAGAGGCTTAACGTTAGGCATGTACGAACTATTTTGCATCAATTAAGAACCTGCCGAACTGTTTTGCGAAACCATAATATGAATTAATATATATAGGTATTTTTTTCTTATAATGGATTTATTGTGCAATAGTGTAAAAGCAACGTTGTATTTATGGAGTATAATATTGTATAAATCGTTTGCTGCTAATGCCTTTCTAGAAATGAAACGAGTTGATATAAGATTCATATACTTAACAATCTATGACTTGACGAACTCTTTTGCATTGGGGCTCGTATTCCATCTATCAAAAACAGCAAAAAAACTTTTGTTTTCATAAGAAAGGCATCAATGAAATTGCGCCTTTACGCGTGATGAAAATGATCAACTATTTTGTCTCCAAAAAGCGAGAAATAACTCCTTTTAAAATGACAGGTAATATAGCCAACTGATTTCGGCTTTTGGTTAAAAATATAGTGGGACGCCGACTTCAGTTGGACTGACCTATTACCAATCATTTTAGAAGGAGTTATTTCTTGCTTTTTGAAGACGGTTTTTAGTTTTTTACCCCTTTATAAGGCACAGGCGATATAGCGACCACATATATTTATTTACAATTTCCACCTTAAATACTACATAATATGATACATATTCTTATGCATTTACATGAAAAATAACTTTATTTTAAATGATTTTGAGGAAGTGTCAAACATGGGACTATATTTAACTTTCACGTAGCATAACTTTATAACTGTGGCCTTATAAAGGGTTATAATATAACGATGGGACGTTATGAGATCGCCTTAGATCCATCGAGACGTCTTCTTTCACCGATGCCCCGCTCACCTCTAATTCTCTTGCCAATAGGTATGCATGTAAATATCAGGGCTTACAATTGTTTAACAAATTTCATAAGAGACTGATTGCCATGAAAGATAAGAGCGTTAGGGGCGTTTACGATGTCAGTGCATCTAGTCTGAGCGTACCTTACTAAATAAATATGAGAAATAAAAAAGGTTATTTGAGCAAACAAACCAATTTAATTTTCAACTAAAATCATTAAAATTGTATATTAACAAAAAAAAATATTTTTCCATGAATTATAAATTATAATATACATGTAACATTTACAAAACACTGCTATTATCACAGAAAACCATGAACGCGGCCTGCGCTGGTTCTCAATTCCCGTGCCTGCTCCCTCTAGGGGCCTGGACTGCCTCAAAAGCGGCCACTGACCTCTAGACCGTTAAAATTGGGGGTCTAGGAACTTACAAAATATATAATCATTTTAAGTTTTACAAAGCATATACAAAAGATTTAGAATTGTAATTTTCCAGTTTTATTTATTTAGTTTTATCGCTTCACCCAGATTGACAACGCGCGATTACGTACGAGTAAATGTACGTAGATTGAGGTAAGTGCTAGTAGGGCACGTCTTCGTGGATTCAAAACACGTTACGGTAATTACTTACTCGGTGTAGCAAATCACACCATAGATAAATCCGTACGTCAAGGGTTCATACAGGTGAAAAACTCAATTAAAGGGCCTGTTGTATTTACTTGTAACAGGTCCATATTGGCCCACATAAAATTCTTATTCCTATCGTTTGTTTTACTACCGATTTGTAGTCATAATAATCCCTCTTATTTTTTCCTTACACCTTTTTGATCATAATTTGTTATTCATAATAATCATAATCATCGCAACTCCTAAAGTAATTTTTACTGAAACCGTTCTGATTTAAGGACGTTTATAAAGCAAACCTAACCTAATCTAACCTTATTTACCAGTTGGATATTTTTAAAATCCTGAAAATAAATGGTGTATTATTAAAATGTATCATGGAAAGTGATCACAATGATGTAAAATGGCATGATTAAGAATGAATGCATGAATTTTTATTAAAAAAAAAATATATATTTTTTACAAAAATAAAAAATGACAAGAAAAATAATTGCAGCTTCCGAAGCCGCTGGCGGGTCGCTAGTTATGATATAAAATGGAATGAGAAACATTTTCGGAGTTCCAATAATCTAATTTGCAATTTTATATGAACTTTGCCGCATCCAGTTGTAACACATCTGTAGGAATAGACCATTTGTTAGTCGTTTACCTCAAAAGCATAAATTTCTTGTAGCGATTCACCGATTCGCTTTTAACCTCGATCGTGTATTTTATTTTCGCTTTGTGTCAAAGTCGTCATTTGTTTTGTTCGCTAATAGCTTTAGTAGCATTTCATCGCGATCGCTTATTTTACTGTTTCATTTGGTCTCCATAGTCAATTTAATTATTACCAAAATATTTTAAATCGCAGTATACCTCAATCGCATATTTTGTAATAGCATTTCGCTACGATCGCTTAATATCTTGTTCGCCAATGTACTTCGATTATAAAATCTAATTGTTTTATTTAGTCAAAGTAAAGTAGGTATAGTACTAAAAATAGCAAAAGTCTTCGCGCCCACTACAGGAGACGGTCGCGTCACGGTAAGAATACGATTATGATAATATTTCAATGAATTTTATAGCAATAAGACATGAAATTACAGGTACAAAACACGTTTTAAAACAAATGTTACAGAAATTTTGTACGAACATCAATTAACGCGTCAAATTAATTAGAGTCCCAAACAAACATTGATCGCGACGAAATGCGTATAGGGTAAAATACTACACGAAAAATTTAATGCTACAAAATAATTATACTAATGTATATAAACCCACGCGAAAAATTGCTTCAAGTAAAAGATTCTATTGAAATTATGTTCATTCGGGGTGAAATGCGATTTGGTGAATCGCTACAAGGAATTTAAACTTTTGAGGTAAAGGACTAACAAATGGAATAGACCGTTCGACATTGTTCCTTGTTATTTTTGTACACAACTACATACAACAGGTCCTTTACTTAAGTTTTTCATCTATTGCAACCTGAAACTCACGCCCACCACAACCACCACAGCCACGGTAACCACATAATAAAGTAAAACGGTAGTACGGTCCTTTCTTACAAGATGTGGTTGAGTACAACATACGGAATACCGCAGGTTTTTCTCTTACATTCACGCCGCGAGAGTGACACCACCTGAACACGAAATATTTTTATATTTTGCCCGCCCGTAGTTAACCTTTTCAACGCTACAGTCGAATTCAATTTTATGTGCCCCTAATATAGCGTTTAACAGACATACGTCGATACGAAATATCAATGCGTAGAATAATTTACTGATAATTCGCAGTCTGCGGTACGAGAGACCGCTATCATTTTGTGTGACTGGGGTGTTCAGAAGGTTAGGGCCAAGACTTCCAGAATCAGCAATTGAGAGTGAAAGAAGTAGGTACAGCATTTTGATTTTTAATCTACGAAACATATTTTTGTTTTATTTTACGTATATTGACGCAATTTTGTGAATTTTGCACTATAGACCTCCTAAATAAAAAGCAAAGGAATAGGTAGTTAACGTGCTCATTGAAAAGCTGTTAGCCATAAAACGACAAAACTATACCTACGAATTAATGATCACGTACAAGTAGAATAGAATCAAACGCTATTCGAAGAAAACGCTTATGTAACGGTTTATATTATCTATTTTTCGGTCGCCGCTAGAAGATTTCCTATTTTGTTACCGACTGTCTAAGAAGGGGTCGTCCAAAAAGTACGTCGCACATATTTCGTATTTTTTTTACCTCTACCAAGTCCTTGTCACAGTTGGTCACATTTGTGAGACCATGCCTAGTGTGACGTCACATATTATTATTTTGCAATTTTACGTCTAGAAATTATTAAATCAAAACAGCAGTTCCGTAATTAGTTTTATTTCCATTTAAATTATTTTTGTATATAATCAACATCAAATCAAACATTTGAAAATGTAACAAAACAATAAATGATTAATTTGAAGTTACAAATAGATTTGGAAATATTTTCAAGTTTTTCGTTAATGGTTCAAATTTGTCATTTTATCAATTACATATATTAGATTTCTGAAATGTGACGTCACGAAACTTAGGACCCCTCCAGCCTCTTGTCGACCCGAAGGAGAGTAAAGCTTTAGACAATATGTAACTTTGTATGTCTGTTACTTAGTGACCTCCTTCATGCTAAACGGTTTTGTGGATTTAGAAGCGAAAGAATCGTCCGATGGTCTATATTTTTGGAGTGCTACATTTTTAGCTATAACAATGAACACACTAAAATATCAAAATATAGGCATTCGGGTTTTGAAGGTTCCTCCTTGGTAACACATAGAACTTATCTTTACCTACAGGAGGTATACTTTAAAAATAGCTTGTGTTATTGTCATAAAAATAAAACTAGTTATTATATAAACTTATAAGGTAACTATGCTGCAAAATTAGTTATGGTTGGGCCAACGACAGCGATACACGGTCTTTGTATTCACGCTATTAATAAACTTATTTGTTATAGTCATATGACGTTTAAAAAAAGTCATACTTTATGTGTTCAGGGACAGACTAGATAAGATTTAATTGTTCGAAACTACAGACTTTATCTTAATTGTTTCAATTTAATGAAGCAATAGGAAATGATTGAGCACAATGATTACTTCCCCACGCTTGTATTCACCTATAATATTACTTAATCATTCTTGTCTTATTGAGGAAGAGAGCCTAACCAGCCAGCCAGTTAAATAATCTAACCTAACCAGCTTTGTATTATCCTACTAATATTATAAACGCGAAAGTTTGTAAGTATGGATGGATGTTTGTTACTCTTTCACGTAAAAACTACTGAATGGATTTTGGTGAAATTTGAAATGCAAACAGCTTATACCTTGGATCAACACATAGGCTACCTTTCATATTGTTTTTCCCTCGGGAACTGATTTATACACGTACGAAGTCGCGGGCGGAAGCTACCTAGTATTATTATAATTTTAATAATCAAGTTCAGTGCTCGTTAGACTCGGATCACAGTCCCATTATTTCCTTTGTTTCAATGTTTAGAATAAGTGAAGTAATAATTATTTCTTCGAGTCATCATAATATGTAGGTATATAAACGTACCAGAATATTGGAAATTGTTTTTTTTTGGTTCTGTATGGTCGGAAAAAAACATAAATCGGTATGTAGTTGGAAACCTCTTTGCCAACATTTATCTGCTTGTGGTATTCTTACCATTAGGTAATACACTAAATCAGAGGAAGTACTTAATTTCGAAATGTGTAGTCGGGTGGTTTCATGGTGGTGGGATGGTTTAAAACTAAGTATGATTAATACATACATACATAACATCACGCCTTCATTCCCAGGGTGGGGTAGCCAACATTAATAGATACTAATAATGAAACATCGGTAACTATCGCGGCACTTTCAAGGTTGGTACTAATGAGACTTTCTAGCCTACCGGAAGGTTTCCGAATCTTATTTAGTAACAACCCTGATAACTGCCGCGAATCATGGGAAAGTTGCTGATGTTTGCTAATAATCAGTGGTCAGAATAAAGTTGTCCACACACAGAAGACTACGGCGGCGCGGAGGCTGGCATATTGCCGTACACATTGCACTCTGTGAGGCCTTTCGGAGAATGCGCTATTCTTTATTCTGTGGTTACGTTACGAGCATTGTAACGGCAATACGCCCGCCTCCGCGCCGCCTTCGCCCTCTGTGTATCGAGAGCTTAAGTAGTGCTAATTTACCGAAACTTAACGCATGTATTCACGCATGAGTGAGGTAGGAATAGTTTACTATTGATGAAACTATTTCTATTTCCTTCATTTGTGAATGAAATGCGTCAACTTTAGGTCAATTAGGATCACATATTCCGACCTCCGCTAATAATCTTTAACCAAATTAGGATAGGTACTTACTCCATAATGCTTGGTGTCTATGTATGTTAACTTCATTATATTTAGTGGTTAGGAGAACGAAGGAAGCTACTTCGTGTAAGGTTATGCCTTATCCGAAAAACGTAGGCCGTTAAATATTTTGTTTTGAAATTTAAAACACTTCAAATTTCAATTGTTAATACCGTTATCTATGTTTTTCCCGGCCGTTATAGCACAATCATGCAAATACAAAGATTTAAATTCCTTTATTCTGATCTATTTACTAATTTATTCTTTATCAAACTTACGACACTTTTTATTATTTACGACCGGTTTGTTATCGCCAGCCGGGAACATACCCCGAAAACTATTGCGTTGCTCTTTTACTTGGGATTCTTTGTCGAGGTCTATGATAAGATCTCTGTTGCGCTTCAGGTTCTTGTCTTCATCTCGAATCTCGACAGAAGAGGCGAGAGACTCGAGGGAGGTGACGGTGGAGCGGGCCTGCACTTTATGACGCACGGTGAGATCAAGGAAGGGGCGCGCTTCGGAGTTGGAGCGAGAGACGGGCGGCGTGGCCGAGCTGTGCGAGGGCGTCTCGTCCAGTGTGCGGCGCATCATCTCGCGCTGCGACTCCCGCGCTTCCACCAGGAATATGCTTTCCTGTTTGCCACTCGAACCGTTAAAGCACCTTATATTTGGTTGAACAGTTATTGCTGTCAGTTCAAATCAGTTAATTTATCGAAGTGTGAAATACTTTGCCGTGACACCTTGGAACTGTTAAATTTCCTACTCTTTATTGTTTTTGATAGTTAATAATCGCAATGATTACTACAATGAGCCCAGTTTTAGGTTGTTACTCTGTTTATCCCTAACAAATGACTATAAGCAAATGAGTAGAATATGTGCATGTGATGATAGAACTACGAAAAAGTGCAATAAATTATGTTTTCCGTGCTTGCAGATGCTTTCACAGTATACAAAATATACCAGATATTATTTAAGAATGCCACTACTTAATGACTATAACAAAATGTGGTATAAACAAGAGGTACCTGCGTCAATTAGCTTATTAATACAATTGGTAGCTGCATAAATCAGAGTTTGAGTTACTTGCGTGATAATTACATTATGCAAAAATCAATAATTACCTTTACTTCCTTTGTAATATACTGGTCGAGCTTGTCGTATATCACGGCGTGGAGGCCTAGTGCTTTCAATTTCTTGATGGTATTTTTGTCGTTATTATCATCGCCCCAACAAAATATGACCAGTCCTGCGTCAGTAGCTAGTTTTACCTGAAAATTACGATGCGGTTTTTATAACTTTCTTAGTTATAAAATATTTATTTATATCTGGTATTCTCGACAGAGCGAAAAAACCACATCCATACAGCAAGAGCATGTCGGACCACGCTCAGTGTAGGCACAGAAAACAGGTACAGAAGTCAATTACATGTATGTACTTCACTTTTCAAATCTACGCTTGGCGGTCGCTCTAGGGTTGTCAACTAATGCAGTTGTTGTAATCCAACGACATTCTATTGGAGTAGCAATTAAATTAGGTGTTCCTCAGGGCTCTATATTAGGTCATTTCTTATTTTTGGTTTATATTAATGACTTACCACCTACGGTAGATAAACTTTGTTATATTGTGCTTTTTGATGATGTTTCATCATTATTTTTTAAGGCAGACCGAAAATCCGTCAATTTCAGTAGGATAAACGCCACGCTAGGTAAAGTACTTAGTTGGTTTAATTGTAACAATTTGCTACTCGATGCTAAAAAAACTAAATGTGTTAGGTTCACTTTGCCTAATGTTAGATTCAGCCCAGAATAGAAAATTAACTTAACTATACGGCCGGGGAAAAAGTCTTTTCGCAATTATGTATCATTCGCATGTATGACTTTTCGTACGCATAAACTTGTAATGAAATCTCTTTTTTGATAACGATTTTTGACTACCTATACTCATTAATTTTTTCGAAAAAATTATGCTCATAATTTTTTTGTTCATAACATAATTGTAAATTGATATTTTTAAAATCCTGAAAATAAACAGGTGTAAGATTAATCTTGATTATGAAGAGTGATCATTATGATTTATGATGCAAATTGGTATGAGATACATTATCGGAGTTCCAATAATCTTTTTCCCCGAATTTTTTTCTCTTTTTTTATTGTATATAAGTATTTTACGTGATAAAGAAAAGTATATACGTGTTTTGTTAATAAAATACATATTCTTTATTTTGACATACATTTTATTCATTAACCAGATCAGTGCTGCAGTGCAAATTACTAATACCTATCGATTTACCAGTTTATGTACCTGCCTACCCAAAAGTTATGGCGGGAAAAAATTGTCAGCCCAACGTTTGCTTATTCTATAGGCTTCATACTTTTAATTGGTATGTTATTTGTCTATAACCCGAAAATGTTGAAAAAAAAGGAATTATAGTTTTTAATGAATCATATTCTGGAGGGTTTTTTTAGATATAACACCGCGCGTTCATTCCCAGAATGGGGTAGGCAAAGCTACAGAAATACCATCAATTTTAAAAAGACTTGTTTATAATTATTTCTGTACTTAACCACATCGTGCACAAGTAGGCTAAGATGTTTCACAGTGTAGGTATTAGTGACAGGTTGTGAGCCCATCGCCTAAAAATACTTCTACTACAAGCCCTTATTTCTTTAGTCGCCTCTTACGACATCCACAGGAAGACATGGAGTGGCACTATTCTAACCCGGCCACCACACAGGGTTTTTTTTTATTATTATTTAATTTAATATAAAATACTTTTCATCCATTGACCAGTTCGGTGAAGGTCGTTGTATACTCGGATCCTATACTATATGCCAAATTACAGCTATGTGTACCAAGAGCCTCTAAGTTATACCGCTGACAGCCGGACAGACGGACATGGCGAAACTACGAGGGTTCCTTTTTGACTACAGAACCCTAAAGCGGCAACGATATCTAAATAAATGTTTTTCGCCATTAGGTATCGGTAAAAAAACAAGAACGACCCAGATAACAAATACAACCAAAGAATGACTCAATTCCGTCATGTGATGAACTACATTATCTTAAGCCGCACCGACACAGACAGCGGAGGCGGCGCGGAGCGGCGCTTTACCCATACTAAAAAAAATAGATTTCGACCAACTGAGAACCTCCTCCTTTTTTGAAGTCTGATAAAACCGGGCGAGAGCGTGTTGGACCATGCTCAGTGCTCAGTGCCTGTAGGCACAGTTAACAGGATTGAACGCAGTTGCAGTGTACTGTAATATTATTACAGTTGCAGCGTACTGCAACTGCGTTCCGTCCCCGTTGCTATAAGCACATATTTTTTTTAATTATCTTTGTGTAGTGCTGTACACTCTCTTTAATACACTGGGGTTAGCTGTGGTTACCTATAATTAGATAAGCATCCTGTTTAACATTAGCGTAAGAACTCATTTATTGTAATGATGTATGTATTATCTGTTGGTAATCCTTCAATAAATTTATAAAACAAAGAACTATCTTCATAAATCACAAGAACGAGTTCAATTTTGCTCTTAAGCTGGGTACGAATCCGAGCGGCTCAGCCTGAGGCATACTCGCCCCGCGCAGCTCGCAAGTCAAATTGTTGCACATAAACATGCGCGGGTAAGGCAGCGTGCCCCGAGCCGACATTTCAAAATGCGCGGCTGCGTTTATCATAATTCATCGAGTTATTAACAAAAAGAAGAAGAAATCAACTCGGTAGCGGAACGGCTCAGCAAATACGTATATCAAATTTGTACGCGCCTCGCCCACAGACAAGTAAGAACTTGTCGTTCTGCCCGCGGCACGCTCGGATACTCGTCCAAATTACGCAAGGCGCGCACACCTAGGCGCCTTTGAGCACGGTCAAAAGACCGACTCTGCGGCTCGCCGCGCGCCGCTCGCCCGCTGCTCGCGCACAGCGCGTAAGCCCGTACGAATTTGAACAAAATAGGTGAGCCGTGCGTGGCTCAATCCGAGGCTGCTCTAATTCGTACCCACCTTTAGTAGGTTTTCAATAGGTACGAGAAGCGACTTTAAATTAATCTACCTAACAATGTATCAAAAGACTGTCCGGGCTATTTTATTTTTTCAATGTATGTCCTCTCTGGTTAGGAAATGCACTTTTTGCATTTTTCAAATATTGACAATAAATAAAATAAAAAAGCCTTATATTCTACCATAAAATAAAAAAATCATTGCGACAAATTAAATAAAATTAAAATTGCACATTATAATATAATTGTATTGCTTGTTTCTATCAAAATATTTCCATTCCATTTAGTTCATAAATTTATATTTTAAACTAATCATGCATAATCGCTTTAATTATAAAATTGTTATTATTATTAAAAAAAGGGCTGGTTTACGGTGCTAACAGAATCACCAAACATTCCTAATATAGACTCATTTAAAAAATATACTTATATGACATCCAAGTGGATAATAGTTGATCATAATAAGATATTTTTTATCATGTTTTGATCAGAGACACCGTACTAATAAGGTTACAGAAAGTTGGCACAAAAAATAAACAATACCATAAAAAGAAAGTCAAATTTATTAATATTCCTCTCACAACTAAAATACGAAGCAAAAGTAGCTATTTTCAATGTTCTTCAAAATGAAGTCCGAACGGATATTTAACAACGAAGACACCGAAAATACATAGACAAAGATAATAATATAGCAATAATATTACACAAGTATCTAGATGGGACAAAAACTATTACTCTCCTGTCATACTTAAAATATATAACTGAATTATGCATTACAACTGCAAATGAAGAATCCCTAGTGTTATGTTATAAACTTATATAATATTTATCAAGTTTATGGTAATGTTTAAAGTTCTCCTTTTTATTACAATATTTTTTTCCTTTCGGGGCAGCTGGTCCAACTGCTTTGTCCAACTGATCAATAATTTCTATTTGATTATCTAATTATCAGGCTCGACGGAGCTCCTTTTTCTGGGTGGATTGCCCCTTCGGGCCTGCTGAAGAACTAACATAACCTAAACCTACCTCATATTTATGATGCTAATTTTGATCAGTTGGATAGAGCATTTGGACCGCTGCCCCGTTTTTTTTTTACAATAAATACGTAATATTTTTATACCAATGTCTGGCCTTTAGCCGATCTTATCTTATCACACGTTTTGATAACTTTTCCTGAGTTTAGCCGATATTAAATAATAAATTCTGTTAAAATAGAGATCAAATTGGGAAAAAATGCTTATAGTAATATTTCCTAGTGATAATGTAAACGAATGTGTAAACTGTGTAAAGCACGCGACTAGGAATATTTGAAAATGGAAATATTACTTTTTGTCATAAACAATTTTTAGAAATTTACCCTCCGGGAAAAAAAACGAACAGAAGATAAAATTAAGGATTGGGAAATTTTGCGAATGAAAAAATCGCTTGCAGTAAAATTTGAATTTCGGAAAGTCATAGCCACCCTCCCAAATTATATAATGTAATAATAATACTCACACAATGTTTTTTTAAGAGGTAGCCAACCTCACACGACGTTGTTCTATAAAAAAGCCGTTCAACTGCGAGTTGCACTCGCACACCGAAGGTCCCGTAAAATCTTATATGAATGATAAAAAGGAATTGAGAGACAAACTTGACTTTGCCGTTGAAAAACTGTTGTCTCCATAAATCGACATGGGTCGCGATTAGTTTAGGTACCAATGGCAAATAAGTATGTAATCGCAAAAAAAAATGTGATGGAGCAACAAATTGACGAGTGTCGGTTTTTTCCTTTACCTTTGCTGTTGTTCCTTCTTGCCAAACTTCAGGATTCTAGGTCTATTAGAATTACCCTATAAATTTTGATTCCCTTAAGAGTGTAGAAATATACCTTTTGTGTGGAACAAACGGCCGTAGCTATTTTTTACGTTAATTTAGACGTTTGTCTTTCTCAGCTTCAAGGTACTGTAGACCTGAGTATAAGGTTTTTATTTCAACTTGTCTTGCCTTGACAGAAAGACGGACGGACGGACAACAAACTGATCCTATAAGGCTTCAGTTTTTCCTTTTGAGGTACGGAACCCTTAAAAATCACCACAATCACAAGCAAGGGAGCTCTACATGTACCGGAGTTACAGTCGGACTTAAGTAGCTGCGCACTTTGGTACAGTAGAAGTGACAAATCACTAATAAGGCAGCAGTGCAGCTACTCGTACTTTATAAACTCGACTAAATTCTGAAAAAAAATGGGTTTAGTTCGCGGTATAAATAACTTTCCGAAAGACGATCATGGCGAATACATAAGGGGTCCTAATTTGACTACGGAACCCTAAAAACGTCTCCGCCACGAGTTGCCCAGTGCGATTTTAATAAGAATCTCGCCCACGCCGCCTCCGCTCTGAGCGTTGTTTGCAGCGAACTATGAGATTATTTTAGTCACGTGAAGGTAAGATTAAATGCAGTCAAATGTGTTTTCGTATCGAGTCGCCCAAATGACAAGCAATATCTATAGATAGATATGGGTATTATGATAAAGTCACCTGTGACGGATCTCGAAGTAGATCTTCTGTGTGCACAACAATGCCCAAAATATCTGAGCTGATAGCATTTTGTACTGCGGCTGGAATGGACAAGCATCTGGGGTCTCGATACGGCTGGTATTTCTTTGTAATGCCCTAAAAAAAGGCGTCAATTCTATTAATAGCTACATTATATTGTTTAAACTTGAGCTGGGCACTTGACGCTTAGTAGTTTAAAATAATACTTACCACTGTTAAAAACATAACTGGATACTTGTTTTGCTTATTTCTCACCATTGTACAGATGTCCGGATTAAAACATGAAAACACGATACGGCGTTCACCAGCATGTTTAAGAACAACTTCCAGTACCTAAAATAAACACAGAGTCAAAAATGTTGCTATTCTATACGTACTTTAGTATGCAATGAATTGGTTTATGGATATTTTTTAGCCCTCCTACTGAAACTGATTTAATCACGACAATCGGATCTTCTGTATTGATGGGATAGATGGACAAATAAATAGTTATTTTTTTAATATTTGGACCCCCGATTAATCCAATCCCTTGATAAAAATATCTAGGTTACGTAGAATTCTCTGTTGTATACGGCATGAAACAAAAAATCCCTCCAACTGCGAAACTATTTCAAAGGTTTCTCTAGATAAAAAGTACCTACAATTGCAATATTATGAAAAATATCTGGATTTCCATTTTTTATGTTTCGTTGTATTCGTTATTGGGGAACCTTAGAAGCGATGTGCGGCCAAACAGTTTTTATAACAGGTTGTACTGAAACATCAGCTTTCAATAAAATAACGAAACTCACCTTATCTACATAGGTATTCATATCAAACGGATTGTTCAACTCAAATGTACCATCATCTAACTCCATAGTCCATTTCAGTTCTACATTGAAACCAACATGGCCATCTATCTGATTTAACACCATTTCTAATGTTGGAAACGGCTGGTGCTCTTCTAAATCTTCATCAAAAAATAGTGTTTCATGATTTCTCCCTTCAACTAAATGATATACCTGCGAAAAGGTAGAAATATTTTTTCTCAACACGGTTCAGAAATATTGCACAAGATGGCCAGGTTTGGGGTCACAAAATATCACTCAAATTACAAGCCAAGTTTACTGATTGGTCGATAACATTAAGAACCAATGAAAATCAATCGATAATGTTTTGTTTTACAGTGCCATAATAATTGAAGAATGATATCTACCTATCAGATACCACCATTTTGTTTCGTAAAATGTTAAGTGTATTTTTACACAGACAGAAAATGAACTTGGTCCTAGTTCTCGAACCACTCGAGATAAATTTAAAAGAGATGCATGTCAAAACATACAATTTTAATATGCAATTGTAGTTTTCATCTCAAAGGACCTAAAAAAATTAAAAGATGGATTTCAAAAAATAAAATTTTCATTATTCCATAAGTATGTGATACTTTTGGGGTACTGGTACTATCTTTCATCTAATGATAAACTCATCGAAGTGCTACTTAATTTCAGACGTTAAATCGGAAAGTGCATTGACAAACTTGATTACGTCTAGTGATGTAGAGAATTAGGGATACAAATATTCTCACACTAACAAGTACAAAACAGAAATCTCTGAAAAATATATGAAAGTTAAAAAAAATCTTCAACCCGAAGTTTACAATAACTTCATCCATTGAAAATCTAATAAAAAGCCAAATCGTTGTGTGAAAATGTGTTACTATACTAGCGTACTTCAACAAACTTTCTGAATAGCTCAAGTCTTATATGATATGGAGCTTTTAGTGTTTTGATAATTGTAATAATGTATGTCACGTTAATTTAAAGTAAAATTCACTTATTATATATATTAAGTCGTGATAGTAGTAGTTAGTAGTAGTTATTGTTTTATTTCCCCGCAGTAGATGAAAAAACCAGCCTCCTCGGCAGAAAGGGCAATTAATGGACTCGTACACTAGAGGGCCTAAATTTCGTTTCGGTCATTTAAAAGACTCGTCCATGAATTGCGTACTTTCCACTCTGTACTACAATATTCTATTGTTTTGACTGGTAGTAATATTCGCTCAACTAATTACAATTTGCCTCCTCGGTATAAAATACGGGCACTTGCGGGATTTCATTTCATTTCATTTTTTTAAGTTGTTTATAGTGGGGCCCGTTTTTTGTGGTTTCCCGCATGTATTTGCTACTATTTCCCCCGCTTTAAGGGTACCACAGTCCGTCAGTCGGTTTAACTCAGAATAATCTTGGTACTACAAAGTTGTTATTTGGCATACAAGTTATACATATGTATATTTAAATTACACGGACAAAATTGAAAAATAAAATGTGTTTCATAGAAAAGCGAAGCCTGCCGAAATACATTAAGAAAATAGAAGGTCTGTACCTACCTACCGAGACATTATACTTAAGCAAAATAATTTACTTATTTAATAATTTATTTTAAATGCCCTCTGGTAGCGGTCTTTTAGATTAATATAGTTTTAGGTAAATGTAGGTGTAGTTTTGATTGTTATTGTATATCTTAGATTTAGCTATATTTCTTGTTTAATTTTCAATTGTTATTTACCGTTAATAAAGACATATATTAAAAAAGACAACATTAACAAATTCAATCTTAAAGCTTCACGTATAATTGAAAACAATTACCTACTAAATGCGAATGAAATGACATTTCGACGGTTAAGAATCAATACCGTCTAACTAACATTTTTGGCGTTTTTCACTTTTTAATGCAGTTAGATTTAGAAAAAAAATGGAATAGCGTGCCATAATCGTCTAAATTTAATTTTGTGACATTAATAAGTTATCCGCTCAAGAAATACCATCTAACTATTTATCGCGTTACTTTTCTGCCAATACCACCTATTTGCCCTGACGAACGTCTATATTCCACCGTTGCTTGCGCGGGATTGAAGACAGCAGACGGGCAGCCGGGCGGGCAGTGCCGAAGCATTGGTGCTGCGATCGCGGGTACTATGTGGGTGCGAAAGAGACCAATAGAGAGCGGCTCAGCTATCCTGTGACGACGTCTCAGTGTGTCTAGTACTCAAGGTTTCAAGTGCGTAACGATAACTTTCTAAGGAAAAAAATAGTAAAAAGTGATAAATACATACTTCTTTCTGGCTGCTTAAATCGTATAAGGTATGTTTTGTGTTTATTTATATTTTACGTATAATTATAGTTTATTATTCCATGTATTTGTGTGAAAAAGTTGCAGTTACGTAGATATAAAAATTGAGATAGACAATCTTTCCAGAAACTAGTTGATAAACACTTAGTGAGATTCTGTCAATATAACATTATGTTTGAAATCAAACGGCTTACTAAATTATATTTTTGGTAATTTTGTTTTGTCATACCCAAATGGAATGTGATTCGGTTCACAGTGCAATCGAGCGCAAACTTACAAATCGAGAGATTTATTTGCCATCTGGGTATATTTCTGCTTGTAAAGAGGCTAGACTTTCAGATCCTTACGAGGTTATTGAAATTGACCACAATTTTGTAAAAAATTACGCCAATCAATCAGCCTGGTTGTACAAATCTATAAGACCTGGACGTAAAGCAGGTGACCCTACAGTGACTGATATACGTGTAATCGAATATAACCAAGATGAGAATATTAAAGTGAAGCTCAATTATGACCAGGAATGGCTTGCCATACCACACAGACCAAAAAGATTAATGTTTCCAATATTGATTATGCTCCCCTACACACTCAGGTGATCCCAATAACAGCAAGCAAATATCGACACTTGCAACATTTGAAAGCAGTCCTGCCCAGAAGTCTCTGGGCCATGGCATGGGGTCATCGCAGTCGCCATGACTTCTATGACACGCTGCCGCATTTATAAAATTATTGCACTTTTTGATTTTTGATCTCATTACTTACGTTTAATAAAAATAAAAAAGTAAATTGTATTAAGTAAAGTTATGATTAAGTACATAATAAATACATGTTTGATTATTATACCTTTTTTTGTTTGCTTAAACCAGGTTATCTTTACAACCAAATAGAAATACATAGACATACAAAAAATACTGTGTCTAATTTACGAAATCTTCGTTTACACTATATTATAAAACATTCGCTTAAATTAAACAACATAACAAACACTCACTCACAAACTTAAACATTCACTTAATAAGTTAACTTAAAACAAGAATTTATTATTTCGGTTCAGCCTATCTTACAATTTTAATAAAAATAGTACCATATTTGAACCAATAGCACCTAACTGACACGAACTTTTTGTAAGGTAATTGTATACAACAGTGATCCTTACAATTTGGGATAAAAATATTTTTTATCAAGGTTTATAAGTATTAATACATAACCAGACAATAAAAAAACATTTTTTTATTGCTTTCTCTTTAGCCACTCATCTTACAAAATTATAAAAAATATAAGGTTACTTTGAACCAATACCACCTAACTTACCATATCTTTGTTCAGGGCAATGTTAGAAAGGTGCGTCATACAACAGCAGGATTAGTACATTTTTATCATTTTTATCATTTTTAAATACTTACAATAACTTAAAATTCGAATTTTTAAATCGTTTTTTTCGTTTCCTGTAAAATTGAGTATTTGTCACTTGGACAGTATTGATTCTTAACCGTCGATTTACATTTTAAATATAAAAGCAAAACTAAAATAACAAAGAGATTAGTGATTACACAATATCGATAACCGGAAAAGTGGATAAAACAAAACGTTCGATCCCTATGACATTTAAAATTTTGCCATGGGCAGACCCCGCACATTTGGTGCCGCTGACGTAAAAGTGACGTAATTTCATATACAGGAAGTTGTTTGTTTTATAACACTAGCGGTAATTTAAGTTACCAAATTGTAATATTCAAAAACATATCAATGCATAAAAAATCCAATTAAATAAAAATATATATTTTGTGATGCATTTCAGTAACTATTTTAGTTTATATTATTTAATTTTCTAAGTGAATGACAATCAAAGTCAATCAAAGACGTTTTATATCTTATCTTCGTTTATTTTTAATTACAATAAAGATTAACTAAAGAGATTATTATGTAATAAATAACTATGATAAAACTAATTTGAATCAGCCTATATGCAGAGTGACGTCGACTTTGTGTCAACGGCACCAAATGTACAGGGTCTGGCCATGAGAATTCCGTCCTCTGATGATTAGATAAGATATTTACAAGTCTAATTACAAAAATGATAGCAAATCACTTTTGAAATAGACTGCCATTGCGGTTAGAACTCTGCTCCGAGCGCGGCCACCGAGGTAATTTGTTTATGCAAGTCTGGAGGCGCTACACCACTATACAGCGCGTTCTATTTTAAGACAGTGCATAAATATAATAAGATTAGTATGTATAACAAAAATAAAATGAAATAAAATAACATCGTTATAAAAAATCATTGTTGCTAACTTTGTTGTCATGGTTTTTAGTAAACTTATTAGGAAATATTCAATATTTTATTTTAAAGATTGCTGATCGTTTGCCCAAATCTGGTTTTTAACGCGATGGGCCAAGTCAAGACATACTGTACTACGAAAGATCTAGTATGGAAACCCAAATCTTGAAAAAAAAATACCTCGTAAGACTGCATGATCGTTTGGTTGGCAAAAGCAGATTATTTTAAAAGCTCCGAAAACAGGAGACAGATTGGTCAATATTATATTCTAGGAAACCTAAACTCTGGTTCCGGATCATACATAGTAATTTTCGGTGTGGGAATGATTGATATTACCCAAAGAGTAAGTATTGACATAAAAACAGAATGTACTCTAGCTTGTTTCTACCTTATGAATAATTTATTTATAAAACATGCTTGAATAAATCATACATATACATACTATGAAAGAATTATTCAAGGCAAAGAAATAGAACTTCGATCGCAAACTATTCGTGAACAATTAATTCCTTTAAAAAAATGCACCTATCATAACAGCCGCCGTAGAAAGATCGTTCAGTTCCTTGAAATGGATATTTACAGCAAGACGCCGTAGATTAACTGTTACAAAAATAGATAAAATATTAATAATTATTTTGAAAATCGCGTCACTACTAAATTTACTACAGGTAGTTTTTTAAAGTTACTTTTATTATTATCTTATAAGGCTTGGTAGTAAAGTAAAAGTACTGAATTAATTAAAATAAAACTATGTTGTCACGTACGTGGGGGTAGGTAACTGATAGATATTCAAGAACACACCGATAATTAAGAGCAGACTTTAATTAACACACTCACTTAATCGTTACAAACAATTATCGCACAATAAACTTAGATGATCGCTCGGTTCACTCGTAGGTACGCACTGTTCGCTCTCCAAGTAAGGAATGATCGCCGCACGCGCGCCTCACCTTTTTATACATCCAATAGCCGAACGTTCCAGATTGCCTTCTCGAATGACCGATGGGCCTTGACCCGCCGGGGACGTTCGATAATGGAAGGTTCTACTCATTGCGGCCTTGTATTACAATAGCGACGGCCTTGGCCTTGAACTCGATTGTACCCGTTAACAATAGAGGTGTCTTTGAGTCGGCGCGTCGATTCTAATCCACCTACCTACCTAACCATACCTACTCGTAACAATATCATGGAGTGTATACAATTCGCAGAGAGGTAGTTATTCATTAGGTATAACATGGTTTTTCTCAGACTAACCTATCTTCTATTCGTTCTCAAATCATTCCCGCACCGAAAATTGCGATGTATGTTCCGGATACACAAATTTAGTCTACGTTGAACTTCATTTCGTGTAGCACTCTGCAAAGTGTTGTTGTGTATGATGCTCCTAATAACATTTTCTACCGTAACCGTATTGTTAATAAAGAACTTGTGATAAATATTCAATTTCATGGGTATCTCTTACAACAGATTCGTATAATAAAATAGCGAGGATTTTTTTATTTATTTTTAATTGGTTCGATTCCCGGGTTTTTTTAGAAGATCTTTGAATGCAGTTTTGTTTCTTTAAAATAATAAAGGAATGTTTCCTGTCAGTAAAATGAGCTAAGTTAAGGATAGTTCCCCTCCAGGGCCCATAGATTTTCCCTTTTGTATATAATATATATTAAAATATATATTTTCAATTCAACTCAGACGTTTTGCCTTAATTTTCCTAAAGTACCTACCTAACTATTTTATATGCTTAGGTCTGTATATCTATGTAACTGAGGGACAAGTGTAATGACAGGTGACTTTGAAGTATGGAATGGTGAATTTGTTTGTTAGTCCTAGTTGTTATGGCGAACTTTTAGGAAAAAGCTGCATTTTTTGATGGAAGCAAGCCGCTGTGTACATACATAGTGGGGACCAAAATAAGCGATTTTACCCGCAGCAGCACAACCTTCACTCCTTAGGAACACAGAAGGCGCGACTTCAATTTTACATGTTTCAAAAAATTCCAAATGCTAAATGCCTACACCGATTTCAATTATTAGGGTGTCAATCAATAGATATTGAAAAAAGTATTGTAAAATAAAATACATAATTTTTCGCTAAAACCTCGGTTTTTGGTAATTATTTTAGGTATTAACCAGTTTTAATTTATTTACATTAAAATATGCAAGGAAAGAATATCATTTGATAAGTTACTTTAGCTAACGGTTCTATTAATCACACATTTAATAAAAAATACTGCAAGTCAATACCATAAACATTTAGAGAGATATTTACGGTTAGATTTTGGTAAAAAATTTATGAAAATACCCCCCTTTCACCAAATTAAAAGCATAAAAGTTGTCGTCCTGGTTACTTCTAATCACGGTGCTTGCTGGTTACTGATCAGATTTATTGACGAAATTGGTAAATTTGTTTTTTTTTATTGTATCACACATAAAACTACCGACCTACTTATCAAAAATCTTTTATTTTTATTTACACAAATGTATTTTTGACAATCCAATAATATACCGCATCGAAATCAGTTAAGTAATTTTTTAAATATTCATCATTGCAGAAGTTTGCAAATCTCCTCTAATGGTATGGTGGTGTGTTTTTGGTACGAAATCTGAAAGTGACTACTGATTTTAAACTAGATTATGCCCGCGAATTCTTCCGCATAGATTTCTCTTCTTGGTATTTCCCCTGGAATTTTATCTTTTCTGGGATGAATAACAGCCAGTGTTAATCCAAGGTATAAGCTATCCTCCTTTTTAAATTTCATCTTAATCCGTCCAGCCGCTGCAGCGTGTAGGAGTAATATACTAACACACCAACTTTCGCATTTATAATGTTAGTTGGATAAGAAACTTAAGTAACATTGTGTTAGTTAAAAGGGGATTTTGCAATTTAAAAACATTTTTTTTTTTAACGACATCATTAATTGTTATGCGGACTACAGTACAGGTGACCCACGATATACCGGCCGTGGGCATATCCGTCGGTCAGAATGTCTGTGGTCTGAAATAGAGGCCTCCATGGAGCGAGTTCCGAAGAAAGCCCCATTTTGTCCATCGCCGTTGCTTTGCTTGGCATTGCTAAAAGAGTTACAGCAATTTGATCAGAATTGACACTCCTCGAAAAATGTGCTTTTAAATCAGGCTGCAACATAATGCATTGTGGTTGCCGACGCGTTGGTCTACCATGCACTGTACAGTGTAAATTCTGTAGAGGCGCCTGAGATAATCAAACGCAGGAAGATTTATATTAAATGCAGTATTAAAAGTAATATAGTACTGTAATTGGTACATCATAACCAAAGAGCGGAATTCTTCATAGCAAAAATCAAACTGTCAGAGGGATTGACCTTATCGATGTTACGGAATAATATCGCATTAGGTATCCATAATCAACTTAAAAGATTATTCTGTAACATTTGACCTCTTTGATAAGCAACTTGCATCTCCATATTAAAGTAAATCATGTCAGCGTCACATATGTCATCTCACTTGAGTTTCATGAGTGATTTCCGTGCCGTGCTACTAAAATGGTAAATCCTAAATGAAAAACCATAAAAAAATGGATACAGAAAGATTCTTCTCTTAGTTTCAAAGAAGATTCTTCCACAATATATTGCTCTAAATGTGACGTTCATTTACATCAGCTAAAGAAACATTGTGTTGAAAGTCATTTAGTGAGTAAAACTCATTCGTCACAATGCTCAAAAAGTACGAGTTCAGACACATTCTATATAGATTTAATAATATTTTTAGTTTCGTGCAATATTTCATGGAAAAAGATTAACAATCCAGTTTATAAAAAAAAAAACAAAAATATATTTGTTGTTACTGTACCTACATCAAAATCACTTCCGGATGAATCATTGCTGAGAAAAGTATACTTAGATATAGTTTACCAACAAACAGTTCAAGACATACGCAAGAACCTGATAGGAAAATATATATGGATAACAGTCGACGAAACATTAAATAGGATGGGCAAAAGTGTCACTAATTTGATTGTAAGAGAACTAAAGAAAAATTCTTGTTGCAAATCTTACTTAATCGGAAGTATGTTAGAAATGTCCTTGTTTTGAGCACTGATAGTGCCGCGTACATGCTAAAGGCTGGTAAAATCTTAAAAGCTACATTTCCAAATCTACTACATGTTACATGTCTGGCACATGGATTACATAGAGTCTGCGAGCACATACGATCTCAATATAAAAGTGTTGATGCCTTAATATACAACGTAAATCCATCCGTACCATTGCCTCCAAAACCTATTATAACTAGGTGGGGCACATGGCTTAATGCAGCTATATATTATGCAGAATATTTGGAATGTATTACAGAAGTAATTTCAAAATTAAATTCAAAAGAGTCGGCTGCATTAAGAGACGCTAAAAGAGTACATAAGCACAATAATTTGAGAAATTGATATGTTGTACATAAAAGAAAGTTATGGCATTTTACGTGACGCAATAATCAAATTACAAACATCCTGTTTATCCTTATTAGACTCTCTTCTAATACTTGACCAGGTGAGAAGTATTCTAAATTGGTGTGGATCTCAGACAGTGCAAATAAAACTTGAAAAAGTACTAGATAGAATTCCGGACTACGACATGATACGCAAATATGCTGATTTTATAGAAAAAGGTGATTACAGCCAAAACACCGTTATCGAGTACTACAAATATGCTCCTGTTACTTCAACTGAGGTAGAACGCTCGTTTTCATCTTATAAATGGATCTACAATGAAAAAATGAGTAATTTGAAAGGTGACAATGTTGAAATAATAATGACTATTTTCTTTTACTCAGGGAAGATGAAGAAAACATATTTAGTACAGATTTAGATTTCGACTTTGTTATTTTGAATGAAGATTAGTTACCTACTCTTAGCAATATTTGTTTTTAATTTTTATTTTCTGTTTTATTCTTTACTATTATACCTACTAAAAGACAGTGGCGGTCAGCTAATTAGGGACACCGTTAATTTGTTTGTATGTATATCCAAAAGCCTGATTTCATTACTTTAACTTTGTTTCGTTAAGTGACAAATATTTATCGATAAGTCGATAAAACAGTTAGGTCAATCCCTCTGACTGACAGTTTGATTTTTGCTATGAAGAATTCCGCTCTTTGATCATAACGATATTTTGTCCATTTTTTTTTTAGTTCATCACTAACCATGAATGACAATAATTAAAAATATATCCCATATTCTTCCCCGGGACTCAAGCCATCTCCATACCCAAGTTCATCAAAATCGGTTCAGCTCTTCAACGAATAACATAAAGAAATGTTTACTTTATCTATTATTAATAATATTGATATAATTAGTTTTATTTCAAAATTTGTACTAGGCTGTCAGCCTTGCGCTATTCCACCTTGCCAGCCATTATTGGCTAAGTATATTTCATCTTATGCAAAAAATATTTAACAAACAATGCACGCAAGGTAACGAACAATGCACGTACGATAAGTGAAGGTTTGAGAACCTTATTATCTTTCTGGGGTAATTCCGAATTAATAAAACTGTGGGGTATAAGATTACGAAAACTTTCAACAAGTTGGATAATATTTTGTGTACGAGTAAGCGGTAATATTACCGCTAACTAATATTAGTTGAAAAAGAAATGTAAACCTTCAGTCAAACTGCGATACTGTCAACTTTTAAATAATTTCGCAAGTACCCCAAGACAGTTCGTAATTAGTAATTACCCATATTCCAAAATATTTCAAATGAAACAAAATATACTTGGAACCTAAGTACAATCGACTGCATTCTCTACCAGTCAACCTTAAGGTGAAATGATCCCTGTTTCACCTTAAGGTTGACTGGTAGAGAATGCTTGTAGCATTAAGTTCGCCTTTTGTACACTATTTTAATTTTTGTGCTATAAACTTCGATCAACAATACACAACTAGATAACGGGTCAGAGAACAAAACACGGCACAGCGAATAGGTAGGTGCAATAAAAATACCATCTTTTCCCTTAAATTTGGAAAAATTACTTAAATATTAATTAATTTTACTATTCTACAAATTAATAAGTAAATACATATAAATAAATAAATATATACATTCGATTAGCTCGACAAGAAAACTAAATACATGGATAAGTACATGTTTCTGTAGTCGACTGTACATAATGAATAGACCTTTTTTAATGAGACAAGATGCAGGCCACGTTTATTTTTTGGCTAAGACAATCATTACGGCAGTGAAAAAGTATCGATAAAGCTATATTTCTAAATTATTTTTACCTAACGATAACGGAGGTGCATTCTGGTAGCTGGACATTCTTAGGCGTGAGATATGTTTGTCATTATTGGATTGAAACTAAGTTACTTAAAGTAAATAAAAAAAAAATGGTATATTTCCGTGTGTGCGATTCTTTGACGGGATATAATTAAAAAAAGCCCGTCAAGTTTGTGTCAGACTCGCGCACCGGGGGTTCATTACAAATGTACATACATAAGAATTACAAAAAAACTTTAAAATTGCATTGAAGGACAAATTTGACTTTGCCGTTGAAAAACTGTAGTCTCCATACATCGACATAGGTCGCGATTAGTTTACCAACTGCAAATCAGTGGCGAAGCGTTAATAAAAAAAAATATCAAAATTGTATAAATTGTGTGTGTGTTGTAAATTAGACACATGAGGGCTCTTGTTTAATTTCTTTTTCCAAAATCATAACTACAAAACAAATATTAATCACTATTTCACTTAACTTATGTGCGTAATACGCACGTGGTGTTGTTCATTTTGCACAGAATAAAAATAATTGGTAGGTGTAGTGATGTAGTCATTCGGGGCGCATACCACGAAGCAGTGGCGCCTCCTGCTGAGGCGAGTAGTAAAATTTTGTACTCTGCGTAGGTTTAATTTATTTAATGTTGGTACTGTTTTTAAATTTTAAGTGCTTACAATATTGTCTTTTTTGGTCGCATCGTATGAAGCCACTTAATAATAATACTTTATAGATTTAATTTAGTACCTAGTATGTACTCAGGGTACAACTGAAAACCAGCGCTGCAGCTTGCTGCAGCACATCGCTGAGGGGTGTCCTTTTTCGCGTAACTTGCATGTTCTTTTTCTTGTGTCATATTGTATATTGTCATATTTTGTTTGCTCTGAATAAATTAAATACTTACTTACTTACTTACTTACTATTTGCTGGCAGTATCGAAATTGGTCTTAAGTTTGTGGGGTTTTTTATTGCCCGACATAAACAAAGGTATAATCTTACTACGTTTCATTTGAGCAGAGCCTCTATTCCACAGCGTTATAACGATATCGCGTTTGACGTGTTTTAGAACCGATTATGTCACAGTCGCCATCAATGTAAATGGCATAAGAGTTATCAAAACGTTGACAATACGGAAACACGTCAATGACGATATCGTTATTACCGTGTAGAATCTCAGCCCTACAAACACTCCAATATCGACACACTTGTTAAATAAAGCAGCTAAAGAAGGTGCAATTAACTCTAAGATGCACTGTAGTACAGTTGAAAAACTTAAGTAAATGACCTGTTGTATGTAGTTGTAACCTATCTGTGTATACCGTTGACTTTCTGTATTTGAAATTTGACGTAAGCTTACTTTTGTACACAACTACATACAACAGGGCTGGAATTCTACAAGGAAATAACGATATCGTTTTTGACCTGTTTCCGTATTGTCAACGTTTTGATAACTCTTATGTCATTTACAATAATGGCGACTGTGACATAAACGATTCTTAAACGTGTCAAACACGATATCGTTTTAACGCACCTGAATAGAGGCCCAGGTCCTTTACTTAAGTTTCTCACCTAAGTATACTGTTACAGAGAGGCCCCATAGAACTTCAGTCTTTTTTAAATAACGGACCTAAAAGTTTTTTTTTTTTTGACTTACGTGATAAAGGTCAAACACTTTTTTTTTTGTGGGACCTACGTAGTTAGCCTCTGATGGCTTTGACTACTTCGCCGGAGAGAGGCCGGACTCCTGATGGGAGTCCACGCTGTAAAGGGTTTTTACACTAGCATGCCTAAGGGCGCCCCTATTGGGCCGACCTCGGACTCAGGACGCTAGGGGAGAATTTCAATCGAATTGGTTTTATGCTACCAACGCTTCGGAAATTTTACGTTAGACCAGACTGAGAAGAAGCGTCGAAAGAAACTCCATCTGGGTGTCGATTATGTGAGTTAACCGGTACCGGTACCGGTGCAAAGTGGGGTCGCCCACGGGTAGGGTGAGCCGGGGGACGCCGACGCCTCCGACGCGGACGGAGACGTTGTGGTGTGTATGGATCTAAGCTGGTGTTGCCCTGTGAGACGGTTGGGCGACGAATATCTTCGCGGGCTGCGAGGGCAGCCGTGATAGTGTCATCGGTGTCGGTCAGTACGTGTCGGGGACGCCTGTTCCGAGAGGATACGCCCACGAGCGGGACGTAATTTACGGCAGCACGTAATAAGGGGTTAGGATGATGAGGAGCGTTATTGAAGAACCGCCGAAAGGCATCCTTCATAAACTTGGCCACGGTTGGAAGACCGAGGTCGTCGTGAAGATCTAAGCTGCGCATGAACCATGGAGCACCCACGGCTCTGCGCAAGAAACGATTCTGCAGCACCTGAAATTGGTACAGAGCAGTCGAGTTCGCATGAGCGAAGACCACACTAGCATAAGTTAGTATGGGGCGAACGCACGTCTTGTAAATTGTCATCTTATTTCTAAGCGACAGCTTACTGCGTTTGTTCAACAACGGATAGAGACGGCCTAGAATGAAGGCCGCGCGATTCTGGACACGCCAAATGTGTTGCCGGAAAAGCAATCGACGATCTAGGGTGACCCCTAGATATTTGACCTCGGTAGCCCACGGAATGGGACTATCGTAGAGTCGAATAGAATTGTGGGAGGGACCTAACCAACTGAGACTGAGTTTCCGGCAAAAAAGCACAGCGGCGCTTTTCTCCGGATTCACTTCGATCCTCCAGAGCCTAAACCAACGACCTAACTCGTTGATGGCGTCCTGGAGGCGACCGTGCAGAACCGAGGGGTGGATAGAAGTCGTATAGATGGCTGTGTCATCAGCAAAAAGTGCATAATGAACATGCGGAACTCTTGGTATATCGTTTGTGAACAACGAAAAGAGAATTGGGGAGAGAACAGAGCCCTGCGGGACTCCGGCTCTGATCGGATGGGAAAGGTCAAACCCATCTGTACATTCCTTCACATTTGATCTTAATAAAGTTTCAGCCTTATCACTCTTATCAGGATATGATTGTCATGATTTAGTCGTATCTAAAGGTATATTAGTAAAGAGCCGCTCAAATTATTTAGCTACATCAAGCTCAGAGTTCACTGGGGTATCTTCTAATTCGATTGCTACCGGCTTGCCTAAGAATCGAACACTAATTTCCTGCATAACCAAATGCATCAGTAAGTAGAAGTTGTGATTTTAATGTAATTTATAATGTAATTGTTTAATGCAATAAATAAAAACTAAACTAAACTTGGCAGTGACACGTGGTAAAACCGTGTAAAAAAACCTTCTCAGGGAAACCGAGACCATTGCGGCTTTTTCATCAAATTTTAATCTTTATTTGTATGCGTTTGTTTTTAATAGTAAAAGGTGATAACGACTATGAAGTCGTTATCACCTTTTACTATTTTCGTAAGGGCACGTGACGCCACTGTCGCGCGTGACTTCAACCTGCGACGAGTCTAAAACCCAAAAATCTAATCAAAACATTGAACTTTGCAGTAATCATTTTTGATTACGCCATTACGCGTCCCCTTGCTTCAAAACGGTGATGTTTTAAAGTTGTGTTAAATCGTGCTTTATACAATAGAATAGAACAACATGTTCAACGCTTACAAGGTTGAAAGTGACAGGTTGAGAGCTCATCGCCTAACAGTAGGTACTAACAATTTTCGTAAATTTTAATGTTAGTTGGTAAGGTATAAACAAATTTGGTCTTTTAATTTAAAGCTTAATATTTCTTAAACGGATTACTTAATCAAAAAATTGCTTTCGCAAAACCGTAATGTTTTTAAAAGACCCTATCCAACGACAGCCCACACTATAGGGTAGGTGAGAAAATAAAAAAACATCCCCAAGTTACGTGTAGGGGAGGTACCCTAAAATATATTTTTTTTGTTACATTTTATTGTACCACTTTGTTGGCGTGACTATTATGCATATTCATGCTAAATTACAGCTTTCTAGTACTAAGGTTATCTGCGTTAGGCTGCGGACGGACGGACATGGCGAAACTATAAGGGTTCCTAGTTTTCAGTAGCAATTATTTAATTTATTTTAATGTAACATTTTTTTTTACAATAGCTACATGTTTTTAATTTTCTTTCGCTTGTTACCCTAATAATTGAAATCCGTCATTTAGCTTGTAGAACTTAAGAAAACATGAAATTAAAAAAATATATGTCATCGCGCAATCTTTGTTCCTACGGGGTGAAAGTTTTTCCGCTGCGGATAAAATCACTTATTTTGACTCTACTAACACTGTGCAAAGCGACTTGCTTCCATCACAAAATGCTGCTTTTTTTTCATAACAACTATGGCTATGTTCTTAAAGTTTAATTGTACCTTGAGTTTCTGGAGATGTTCCAAAGTCAAGTCCTTTACAGGTAATTCTAGCATTTCTGTGAATTCAACCTCCTTCTTTCTTTTTAATGATATACATACGTAAAAGTCATGATAAATAACTGGTATCAAATCTTTACTTAGCTGAACATCAAATTCAAGCATATCTGCACCACTGGCAGCTGCCTTTTTAAGAGATGCAATTGTATTTTCACGTATAGAGTTTCCTCTGAAAATGATATCTGATTAAAAACAATAAAACTATTATTATGTTAATGGATAGCCATACTATTTTACATGCCTAATATGTAAAGCATGCCATTCCAGTACTAGTAAGTAGAACAGGAGAGGATCCATTCAGAGGGCCAGGATAGGTGCATAGGTGCCCTTTAAACATAGGCTAACTCTCAAAAGAGGTGTCTTTTTCTGGACTAGGTTCGAAGGTCACAGGGTCGCCCTGATTATAATCCTGGATCCGTACAAAATCCCATTAAATGCATTCGCTTGTTCCCTTAAAACCGTAATTGCAAAATATCAAATTGCTGACATACCTACATGCTTTTCTAAATATCAGATTCCCGTAATACCAGTATTTTTATATACTACTAGCGACCCGCCAGCGGCTTCGCATTTTTTTTCTTTCATGTCACTTAAGGTCATGAAAAATAGATGCTGGCCGATTCTCAGACCTACCCGATATGCACACAAAATTTCATAAGAATTGGTCAAGCCGTTTTGGAGGAGTATGGGAACGAACATTGTGACACGAGAATTTTATATATTAGAAGATGTTCCTTTTTATATCAGTTTTATAAAATACCATATACTCAATACACCATGTTCCCTATAAAACCTTATGCCTAAAATATCAAATTTCAAAACACTGAAATTCACGAAGCTTTTGGTCAACTGCAGAGGTGGTTTTCCTGTAACGGCTTGCTTCTGAATACTACGAAGTCCAATATTATGCTTTTCTCGGGACATAGTATTGCTGTTCCTCCGTGCGTTGCAACCATTCCGATGCCTGTATGCGATGAATGTAGGTTTCTCGGCTTCACCTTGGACTGAAATCTTAATTGGATGTGCCATGTTGTCAATTTTTGTGTTAGATTGAGTAGTGCAGTCTTTGCGCTACGAAAGCTGAAATTCCTTATATCTGACGATGCTCTAAAACAAATATATTTCGCATACTTTCACTCATTGATGTCACACCCTGATCGGCACACTCTTATGGGGAAACTCTACGGATACAAACAGGGTAATGCTTATGTAAAAACGTGCCGTACGCACATTGGTTGGGGCGAAACCTAGAGACTCTTGCCGGGGCATCTTCAGAACGCATCGCTTAATGACGGACTACTCACTCTATTTATTTGAAATTATCATGTTTGTCCGAATAAATCTTTCTTCGTTCACGACAGTGAATGTTGTCGGCAAAGAACTCCGCCACACCGGGCGTTTGAGAACGGTTCCTCGTCGCATGGCACTTGCAGGTAAGAAAGAACCCGCGCGTCATCGGTCCCAGTAACTACGAGCGCCTACCCGCCGAACTCAAACGCGAATCTTCTAATGAAACGTTTAGGCGGCGGCTGAGAAATCTTTTGTTCGATAATCCACTTTATTCTGTCAATGAGTACTGAAATATTTTTTATTAATTTAATGTGGGTATTTTGTGTTGACTTTTATTGTTATTAATGCTTCTTTCTTTTTTGACCTCGTTATTATTGTTGTTTATTGCATGTTATTATGACGATCATTAATGGAGATATTCTTACGTAAGATGACATTATTATATTATATACATTAAATTAAATTATTCAAATTTTACATTTTTAAGATATTTTATAATTTATTTCTAATTTTAATTACTTATAATCTCAATGTAATAACTTATAATTTGACATGCTGTGCAATTTATACTGTGACTTTGTATTGGGAAATAAAATTTGAATTTGAATTTGAGTTTGAATATTTTACAAACCTGATTTGGAAAAAACACAATTTTCTCTAAACAACTTGATCTCACCTTAGCATGATCATATAATAAATGATGTTTCAAACAGTAGGTTTCCGATAAACCAGATTTTAGATATACCAGGTTTTAGAACAACAGATCCGCAAAATACCAAATATCAAACAAGTATGGTCGGGTCCACCCACGCAAACCTTTAGCAGAGTGTAAAGAATCACCTAAAGTCCTTTAATTGTTTCTTCTTAGTCCGCTGCGGACCCTATACCAGACATAGAGGTACTTTTTGTTTTGCATGTACATACAACTAGCTTTAACCTGCGACTTCGTTTGCGTTAAGTACAAATTTTGTCACTCCTTTTCTCTTTTTTGGGGATGAGTTGTAAAAGAGTGCTGATTGCTGTTTAATATAAAAAAAATTGAATTCATCAATTTGGTTTTTTTTTATAACTTATTTTTTATTTAGACTGTATTTGCTAATTGCTTATGATAATGTACAGTAGTTATAAATATATAACAATTAATTTTTAATACTTACAGTTGGTTTTGTTGTCTAACTGTTCTTTTGTAATCTACCAAAGTTTTTTTTTCGTGTTTTAGGCATTTAGACATTCGGAAATCCAGTATAATCAGCACCTGGTGTTTACAAACGTAAGTAAACTGGCAATCTGGTATTTTGAATATTTGGTAGAAACTAGGTGATTCAAGTACATTGTGTTTTGCCAGCCTAGTGTTATCAAAATCTGGTATTATGGGAATTCGGTTTCAAAGGGAACATGGTGTTTTGAGAACACGTTGCTATGGCAATCTGACATATAAAGAAACATGGTAAAGAGAAGGTCTGGTATTTTGGGAATGTCATTTTTCGGGAACCGGGTAAATCAACAACATAGTATTTAGCAGTTCTGATAATTAGGGAATGAGTGTACTCTCATCTGTTATCTAAATGTGTTTTTTGTGGTTTTGCATCTTATTAAAATTAAGTTGTAATCATGGGAATATAGTAAAACAGGTATATAACAACACAGATTGCAGACAATTCTATGAGACTAACCTCACATTATTGTACATGCAATTTGTTTACACTTTTGTTTTACAAATAATTTATCACAACCTACATTTCTTTCAGCATAAAAGTACATAAAAGTTCTTCAGTTAGAACTGCATACAAATAAAAAACAAATTTTAAGAATAATAGAGTAAGATGATAAGAATGAAGAAATAAGTAAGAAAATTGGATTTAAACCATACAGCATAATGGGATCTTGAACTATCAGATTATACCCACTAGATTAATACACAAATATGATAATAATTATAAAAAAACTTACTCTTTTGTTTTGAAACTGGCACCAAGGCCACGGTGCCCAACCTCTAATCCAGTCCAAGATGGATCCCAATGTTTTGCATAGGAGACTTTTAAAGAACACAGTTGCTCAGGCATAGGGCGTACTATTAAATATTCAAACTTCACAGTGCCAAGGGGACGATGCTTAATATTGCAAGTGACTGGTAACTCTAGCAACCCTTGAGAACTTTTTAACATATTTGGCATGACATAAGTGTAGCCTACATGGCAAGGAGGGTCCACAGTGGATGCCCTGGTACTATAGCAGTAAAGATCTACTAGATAAGCCATGCTTTCAGGTGTTGATTCTAAAACATTTACAATTAAAACATCATTGGGTTTATATTCTCTACCAAATTGCTCTTGTGGTTGCAAGGTACAAACTGAAGCATCATTATCAAAGGTTGAAACCTCTACAGCCACTCCAGGTGGGACCTCTACCTCTGTTGTATCAGTGCTGAGAGAGTCATCACATTGCTCTTCAGTTCCAAAACTCAGAGGAACAGGGGTAACTTTCACATTCATTAACCTTTCAGTTAGCCGGGTCTTTAGTTTAAATGGGTTTTTCACAAACTTGAATTGCACTAATGTCTGGTTAGTAATCCAGCCTCTAGTAATTCTTTTTTTTCCATCATATTCACCAAATGTATCAATAGTTGGATGCAACATTGTTTCTTTGATCACTCTTGGCTGAATATTGGTCTCCCAACATTGCACTGTAACTTTGGATTCATCATTTAGAGAGCATATGGCATAACGATAGTGTATTTCACACGTGTTGGGAACTGTTATACTTTTAGACCACAAATTAGTGTCTTGTTGTTTTTCAAGCGGAACTACTTTTAAGTAGTCCCATTCGCCAAGTTCTGGGGTGCTTCCTATTATTACAACTGTATCGCGCGCGTTCACTTCTGGCGCGGCCACAGTAAACAACCACTGTTGAAAAGTATAAACGGGAGCAGCTTCCGGGGGCTTGGAAGACATTTTTCTGTGCACTCTCGTTTTGGGTCTTTTAAGATCTTCGACAAAGAACCAACGCTGCATATTCTTGCTGACGACTGTCAGCGAATGGCGACGGAAACTTGTTTGGCAATAATGCAGGTGTTTCCAACGCGCAGGTCAAAATATTGTTCTTTGTGTTTGTCTTCGTCACTAGCATATAACGAAAACACAACATAGAAATAGATATTTATTAAATAAAGAATAAATTACTAATTTTTAAAAATTAAAAGAGGATAACTCCTACAAATAATAAAAACTAAATATTTTTAGCATTTTTTTTTGGAATTTCCAGGTTTAATTTTACGTTATCAATTTGACATCTGTCACTGTCACTTCACTCATTACCATGGAACCAAGAAGCTTAAATACTACACCTAGAACATTTTTGTTAAGACAAGTTTAATGAATGACCCATGACCAATGATAAAGCATTATCATTGCCCATGAATATGTTTTTATCCCTCTCACTTGCCTCTCACACACTAACTGTAATTGCCAGGTCCCAATGAGAAGTGTCATGGATAGATGAGCCCAAGCTTCTTGGATGAACATAGCAAGATTTCACAAGTTTTTACGTTATTCTCAATTTTTATTCTTGGTTTACTGATTTATCAAGAGTTTTAACACCTAAACGAAAGATCGGCCCTTCACGCTCTTTATTTCCCTGGTTGTTGGTAGCTCCTATTTTAATATTATACCAACAATTTCCGAATAATCAACTTGACACTATGGCCGGACTGTCAAAAAAATCAACCAATTTTTATATGAAATAAAAAAAGGGAATCATTTTTAATTTCTCAATTTATACAGGTGGTTAGGCAGATCCTGTGCCAACATTTTGTTGTTAATTAGTTACTATTCAAAAAAATACGTTTTTACCAACTTGCATTTGTTTTAAAATGCATTTAACAGGCTGGATGTACTGACCGTGTAAAACCACTAATTTAGAGTGAACACATTATTTGTCAGAAAATTCATAGTGATTCTAGATAATATGTGGTATACCGTTAGAGTGGTTGTACAACAAATGTTTTCCCACGCGCAGCTAACTTTTTTAATGAATAGCTGTTCAATTAGGTAATTTATTATGCAATGAAGTCGGGAAAAAATAAATAGGTTCTTTTTGGTCGTAAGTTGCGTGAATATCGTTAAAGAATAATTAGCGGTGAAAATAAATGTTAACTTTTATAACCGTTTTTTATCATTGTAGATAACTTTTATAGTGTATTTTTTTTAATAATTGTTTGTCAAATTAACATGTTTTATTGAGTGCATTTATTATTTATTTATTTATTCATAATGCAAGTTCACTTAACTTCAAAGAAACCACCATTTTAGAGTGAAACCATTTTTTGCTAGAAAATTCATAGTTTTTGTTTTTTCATTTTAAGGAGAAGGCACTCGAGCACTCAGGCCACCTGATGGTAAGTGGAATCTGAGACCCATAGACATTTGAATTCACAAGACTGTAATCCTAAGACCTCAAATGCGTTGCCAACCCTGAGGACAGTGATTCTAGACATGTGGTATACCGTTAGAGTGGTCATGAATTGAAGAGGTTTTTGTGAAATTTGAAGATCCGAAAAACTCCTTTTTTATTTTAATTGTGCCGTAAAGTTGAGCTTGACGACTTTTATTTTCTAATTTTCACACTTTGTCGGCTCATATCATTTTTTTGTTTACTTTGGGAATGAAAATAAGATGTTAATAGAATAAGCAAACATTAGAGATAAAAAAAATACAAATACCTTTTTGCTGCGACATTTAAAAAAAAAGATATGTAAAGAAAACTGTGAACTTTTGGGAAATATCGAAATAAAGTAAAAAATATACCATTTATATATTTTATATGTAGTTAAAAAAAACCGTGGGCAGGATGAGGGTTAATTAGCCAAAAGTGTGTTGCAAGTGACCCTACCTACCCGCCGTATTCTTTTAGCACACGATCTGCCTAACACCCTGTATAATGTATTTTATAGTGCAAAATTGCAGAAGTGCGTGGAAACTAAATTGTAGCGCTTGATTTCACAGGTAAGTCCAGTCCAATATTTAATCTACGACAGACGTACCCATTACTCAAAAATTGGAATTTGTAACTAGTTTCTTATCTCTGTGTGGGAAGCCTTTCCGAGTAAACTAGACCCTATTACTCTATATTGTACATTTGCAACTTGCCTGTACTTGCGCGAGTTGTTTACGCTGTGCGGAGAAGTGAGGAATTCGTATCATAATTCTGCTACCTGCATCAACTTAAAAAGATGAATTTATCCCGAACTCCTAAGGTTACATAGGTTTATACCAACAGGCGGTTCGCAACAGATCTTTTTAAGTTAAGTGCCATGGAAGCTCTTGATTTCAATTTGACCACCAGAAAGAGAAAGCAACCCGAGCTCGACGGCGGTATACGGCAATATCTGGCAGACTTTCGAAAATATATTTTGTCCTGTCTTGCCGATTCAAAACATGCACTGTGCCTTAACTTGCAACTTAGGATCAAATTTGCAGTGTTACTTCCTTAGCAGAAAAAATAATAAATGAACAGACTCTAAGGCGAAGGCTAGATGTACAATAAATACTTTGGTCCATCAATACAATAAAAACTGATAGATTACGTTTTATTAACGCAATACACAGGCAAGGCTACACGTTCAATATTTATAACGTCAGTACTGTAACGTATTTCGTAGAGTTCAGACGTGTACTGGATATGAAGATAAAAACTATACTGAAATGTCACAGTATTTACTGATCGTGTAGTCTAGTGTATTGACGGATTTCAATATTTATCACAAACTGCCATCCAGAATCCAGAAATCTAGATTTCCGTGATAAATATTGACATTCGTCAATACACTAGACCACACGATCAGTAAATATCACGATATATGATAAATATGAGTAGATCACAGTATTTATTGTACGTGTAGCCTTCGCCTAATCAAAACAGACTAGGTAGTTAGGTCTGAATGACAGGGTTACTTCTATAGAAATTAAAAACGATGCACTGTCGATCCTTCCAAAGAACCTCAGCGAGGCCAACGATATGATTAGAGACTTGGTTACCGAAAACGAGAAAAATAAACAATTCTCTTTGCAAAACAACATCGAGATTTCTAGAGTTCCGTTTCGCAGAGGCGAAAATCTTTTCACTATCGTCGGTAATATAATGTACGCGCGTGGGATATACGCTTTCAGAGTGACATCGATACAATATACCGTGTCCGACGGTTTCAAGCTGACCAGGGTTCCTCACAGCAGCGGAATTTTCGGCACCCAGCTATCATAGTCCGGTTCACCCAGCGTAAGCGCAAAGACGCTTTGCTGGCGTACCGCAGCCATGCATCATGCAGACGTCCCATTCCCATTAAATACAAATTTAATAATAATGCAGACGTGTGATGAACATAAGGGAGGCCGGAGGCCTATATTCAATTGTTCAGTAGTGGTTGCTCATATGAGGTTACTGTTTGGCAAAGAGAACCCAACGTTTCATCTATCATGGCTTATCTTTTATTTTTTAGCCTACCCAAGAATGACGCTGTGGGAAACTTCTTCTTTTTTAATTAATGGCGGTCCACACAGTGATTTCGCCAATGTCAAGTGAATAGAGTAAATCAGTAAACAGAATAAATCAAAATCAAAAGCCGGACATCTTTCAATCGGCCATCTTCCCTCCCCGAAGGTTACCGGAATCTCCCTGTGGGAAACTGTCTAAATTCTGACATGAATAAAACAACGTTCACATTTAGTTGTTATATTATTTAAATCAACGAGGTCGATCGCTATCACCGATCACAGTAAAATAATAATAATTATGCTGAGAAGCAAAAATAAATAAAATTAATGGCAGAGATATATAAATATTAACATTTCCTAGCTTTTACAGTCACCTAACATTTCTCCTGTCCTGTCGGCACTGTCAGCCCGCCAACGCCATGAGACAGAATATTGGCAAGTATTGGAAACTTTGGAAAGCATTAATTTATCTGCAGTCGTCATTTTAAACCTTATCACCACATAGTATATAAAACAAAGTCGCTTCCCGCTGTCTGTCCCTATGTACTTATGTCAAACTATTCAACGGATTTTGATGTTTTTCTTTTTATAGTTACGATTCAAGAGGAAGGTTTATATGTAGGTATAATACTTTAACCCGGGGGGTGATACGCGCCCAGCGAGGGCTTACGACGTCAGACGTCGACCGGGGCTATGTATTCTATACGGTACCTAATAACGATATCGACTTTGACGTGTGTCCGTATTGTCAACGTTTTGATAACTCTTATGTCATTAACAATAATGGCGACTGTGACAAACGATTCTTAAACGTGTCAAACTCTCGAGGCCCTGCTAGTTCAGAAGTGGGACCGGATTTTTAATCTAAAAGTTTTGATAATTCTAAAGTTGGAAAATTTTTGCTTTTATGGCGTGGGACATATTTTTAAGCATATTTGTAAAATATGGCGAAAAGTTAGAACGAGCGTTAGGTATAAATTAGGTATTTATGTATTTGTATTGCTGATTAATGAATACCGTAAAATGCTGCAACTTTGCCTGGATTTGGACGTTTTTTTCTTATATCTGTGAAACTATTTTTCTTATGGCGTTTAATGAGTATTAGTCGGAAAACAGACCCCATGTCCTGCCAGATAGGACTTAAATCTCATTAGGTAATCAGTAATGGCGGTCCAGTTAAAACAATACTATAAAGATGTCAAGAGCAACATTGTTTTTCCGCGCCACAATAGAGGTCCTGATAATTGTACAAATCAAATATCGATTAATTTATCGACAACAACAACGCAACGCTCTCTCAACGAGTAGCGAACATTCGAGATTATTGCGAAATTCTGTCAAGGATATAAATCAACTTTACTCCATTGACATAAAGTTCATTTTTGTATTGTACAAATAATGTCTTGCGGAAAACATAAAAAGAGAAATGCATTGAAATAAATAAAATAAGACTTATTGATGATACGACACGCCATCATGGCCGGCCACCCGGCCGCCACCGGCTATCGTTTTTAAATTCCAAAATAGAGGAATAAAGTACCTATGCTTCTTCTTCTTCTCGATTTATTTCGTTTTTCAGAAATATTACGCACACAACCGTCACGCACAAGCCATCGCGCCTAGCTGAGCTAGATTATGCGGAACCCCACATAACTATGCCACACGTGACACCCACTTCACACTTCTACTGTTTTTTCTGTTCTGTGCATAATGCATTTACCTAAATTAATTAGTTTTGTACTTATTACGTTTAGTCTTGTTGGTTACATAATAAATACTGAACTATTATCCCCAGTTACATTGTTGGGGTAGTTTTGAACAAAAGTGTGTGCAAAACTGCCTAAAAGGGGCAGCTTTAGTAGGATTTCAATACTTTTCAAAGGTACGGGTAAAGGTAAGGTAAAAGTAGGTAAGGTTTTCCTGAGGCACCTTTGAACACTACAAAAACATTTCTGTACTAAACTACCCCCTCTAGTTATAACTGCAAATTATACGTGTGAAATGTGAATACGACACACACTCGCCTCCTAGCCACGCGGGGTAGGCTAACAAATATGTCAACACTTTAGTACCTTGTCACTTTCATTCACTGAGACAAAATATTACATATATTACTATGTGGTTGCCGGGTTAGAATAGTGCCACTCCATGTCTTCCCGTGGATGTCGTAAGAGGCGACTAAGGAAATAAGGGCTTGTAGTACTGTTAGGCGATGGGCTTGCAACCTGTCACTAATACACTGGTGAACATCTTAGCCTGTCAGTGCAAACTGTGGTTACAGAAATATCAGTAAGTCTTTAGAAATGTTGGTATTTATGTAGCTCTGCCTACCCCACTCTGGGAATGGAGGCGTGATGTTATGTATGTATGTATGTATTACTAAAGTGTAAACATATAAAACGAGGGTCAAACTAAAAGTTCTTAGAGTAAGTTCGTCGGGGCTATACGGTATTGAGGCTTGAGGAGCCAGAACGGAGTGGTTGGTTAATGAAACAGCAGATCTTTATAGGAGCGTTTATTTAGTCCGGCACCGGAGGAGTCAAAATTAAAACGGAGGCTAGCAAAAACATACATGGACTTATATGTAAATTCATAGACAAAAATAGAGTAAGTGTAAGGGTGGACCGTTGACAAACAATTTTTTTTTTCTTTAAATATAAAAGGCCGAAGGCCGTCCATGCATTAACACTTCCCCTCACACTCTACATTTCTCAAACATAAGTCATGCAAAAATCTAAAATGTTTAGGACCCGAGGTTTCGTTAAGACATCTGCTAACATATTTTCAGTAGGTACATACTTAGTTACAATGTTACACTTCCTTATTATGTCTTTAATAAAGTGATATCTCAAATCAATGTGCTTCGTTTTCTTGTGACAGTACTCACGTATTTCTAGAAGTCTCAAAGCACTTTGGTTATCACTAAATAGATTACAGGTTAATTGTTTCTCGAAAATTTCATTCACGAAATATCTGATGAAACACAGTTCTCTACAAGCGTCACCTAGAGCAAGATTTTCGGCCTCTGTGCTTGACAGCGCTATACACCTGTCCCCGATAAATAACGCAGAACTCGCTTTGCTGCTAGCCAATGACTCTTAGTAAAACATGTACTGGGCCTCTATTCAGGTGCGTTAAAACGATATCGTGTTTGACACGTTTAAGAATCGTTTATGTCACAGTCGCCATTATTGTAAATGACATAAGAGTTATCAAAACGTTGACAATACGGAAACAGGTCAAAAACGATATCGTTATTACCATGTAGAATTCCAGCCCTGAATTGACTTAATTTTGACAATGCATAAGATATGTCAGGTCTGGTGCAAACTAAAAGGTACATGAGACACCCAATGAGATCTCTATAAGGAAAATTATTCTCTGAAAAACATTCACTATCTTTATTGGGTTCCTCAAGTTTAGAATTAACTTCCATAGGGCTAGAAACACTTTTACAGTTGGACAATATTGGACATATTGAATTTCTGTAATAACTTTCTAATATAATTAGATTGCGATAAAGTTAACACTCCAGTACTTTGATCTCTGTTAACTTGAATACCTAAACAATCTTTCAATGTACCCAACTGCTTAGAATTAAATTCCGAATTTAATAATTTACATAAGCTATCTTTCTCATTTTTATTATTCCAAAATAAGTATATAGAAATCGTCAACATACAGAGCAATAATTGTTAGGTATTTACCCGACTTTTTAGTATAAATACAAGGTTCACACTTGCTCTGTATGTAACCATTCCCAATCAACACAGTATGTACTTTACAATTCCAAACTCTACTGGCCTGTTTTAAACCATAAATACTCTTATTCAGTAAGCATACTCTATCATTATCACCTGTGGTAAATCCCAATGGTTGTTCCATATAAATCTTTTCAGTAAGATCACCATGCAAAAATGCCGTAGTTACATCAACATGCTCAATTTGTAAATCTAATTCATTTGCAATACAAAAGAGCAAACGTAGCGCCACGAGCGACTAATCGCGCCTTATATTTAACAGAGTTGCTCTCTAAGTGATTTTTTATTTTAAAAACCCTTTTACTTTTAATTACATTAACATTAGACGGGCGATCAACGAGAGTCCATACATTATTACTTAAAAGAGAATTATACTCTGACTGCATAGCAGCTAGCCAATCCTCCTTGTATGGGCTGGACATGCTTTGTCATAAGAGTCTGGCTCAATAAAATTATTAGAAGTTACAAACATAGAAGAGTCTGACAGATCATAGTCGTCATACCTCCTTGGCTTTATCAACCGTGTGCTACGTACGGGACGTTCGCCGACAGAAACAGGCACTGGCACGACCTCTTCCCCTCGAACGTGCCGGCCGTCAGACGTTGCAGGTGATACAGCAGGCGACGCAGGCAACCGGACGCCACTGCTCTCTCCATCGCTGCCTTCAGCAGCGCTGTCCCACGTACTATCATCTCAGATTTAGACTTCATGAAGAATCGCCGGTCCGCAGCGTACTCGCTCAGCAGGACGAGAGCCCGGGGCCCAGTGACGACTCCGGGAAGTGTGCGCCGCCGGCCGCAGCTTCTGACGATGCTTCAATTGGATATGAGCAGTTCAGTACACTCTTGGACTCCAAATTAGAGAGTTTTAGGGAATCTTTCTTCCTGGATGTGCAAACCTTAATAAGAAAAGAAATTAGTGCAGCTGTACGCACATTAAAGTCGGAATTTAACGAAACGATTGAATTTATATCATCGGAACAAAACCAGTTAAAAACTGACCTAACGAGTGCGCAAACGCTGATTAAAAATCTGGCCATTAGTAAGGCCCAACTTGAATCTGATCTCAAAGCACTTCATAACAGCGTTGCATTAATGGAACAGCATTCAAGAAACTGCAACATCGAAATATGTAACTTGCCAGAGAAAAAAAATGAAAACCTTATTACTGTCATGAGCGACATATGTGCAGCTATCAAGCATCCTATGAAGACATGTGATTTGGTGTCAATCCACAGAGTGCCTCACGCTGATGCCAAAAACTCCCGGCCCAAAAACATAGTTGTTAAACTGACAACCCGTGTACTACGTGACAACATCTTAGCTGCTTACCGCATTGCTAGGGGGCTACGAACGGACCACATCGGGCTCACGGGTCAAGAGCACAAAATATACATGAACGAGCACTTGACATTAAGAAACAAGCAGCTGTTTCGTGAGTGCCGAGAAGCCGCCACTAAATACAACTACAAATATACATGGGTCCGAAACGGGACGATACTCGTACGGAAATCGGATACGTCGCCCGTGCTGGCCGTGCGGGCCTCCGGAGACGTTGCAAAGATCAAGGCTTAGCGGAAACCGTGCCATACCTACCCAGAGCTATAAGTGCCATACTCGTCATTTGTGTGATAGGATAATTTTGGAAACATTGTGTTTGTCTGTCCTATTTTTGTATTTTTTGTTGTTAAAAAGTACGTACCGCAAAAAGTTTATAAAACGTCCCAGTCCCCTTCATGGTTTTCGCCAGCTTTAAAGCATCTTTATAATAATAAAAGTAACGCCTGGGTGAAATGGAAACGGTATAATAATTTGTCAGATTACGAAAAGTTTTCTTTATTCAGGCAAAGGTTTAAAAAACAAGCAAAAATTTGTTACGATTCCTATATGGAGTCAGTAGAGAATAATATTAGGGAAAACATAAAATATTTCTGGACCTATGTTGCCAGTAAACGGAATACCTCAAGCATACCTAGCACGGTTACATTTAAGGGCAAAACTTCTAGCGATCCGGTGGAAGCTTGCACTTTGTTCTCAGATTTCTTCCAGTCTGTTTTTCAGCATTCTAACCTAACACCCGATCACATAGTGTCTGATTTTGATACTCACACCTCTGACACACACGTCGATAATATTCGCATACCGATTTTTAAAGTAGAACAGGCATTAAAAACACTGAATGTTAACAAAGGTCCCGGATATGATAACATTCCTCCTATTTTCCTTAAAAAAGTAGCTAGCTCTGTTTGTATACCTCTTCATCTTATATTTAACAGAAGTCTGGAGGAAGGAGTATTTCCCAATATCTGGAAAATTGCTAAAGTCGTTCCTATCCACAAAGGTGGTTCCAAGAAAGACGTTGAAAATTATCGCCCAATCTCCATTCTTTCTATTCTCGCTAAAATATTTGAAAAATTAGTCCACAACATTGTTTATCCCATTTTACATCCCATAATTTTACCTGAACAACATGGTTTCGTTCAAAAACGTTCTACTACCACTAATTTATTAACTTACACCTCATACCTTTTTGATAATTTGGATAGAAATCAACAGGTGGACAGTGTCTACACAGATTTTAGGAAGGCATTTGACAGGGTTGATCACAAAATCCTCCTAGATAAGATCTATTTCAATGGTATTCGCGGAAATTTGTGGAGATGGTTTCTGTCCTATGTTACTAATCGGACGCAAAAGGTTTTTGTGCACGGATATGAGTCTGAATTCACACGGGTTACCTCCGGGGTCCCTCAAGGATCGATCTTGGGTCCCCTATTATACATACTATTTATTAACGATATAGATCAATGTTTTAAATTTTGTCATTTTATGCTTTATGCAGATGATCTCAAGTTATACCATACAATAACAAATAATGAAGACCAAACTAAATTTCAGCAGGATCTAGATCGACTCAGTAGCTATTGCCTTAGAAACCAACTTGGTTTTAGTCTAAATAAATGCAAAAGCATCACATTTACCAAGAAGCTACACCCCCTCAATACCTCTTATATCCTCTGTGGCTCAGTCTTGGATAGAGTCTCCTTAATAAAAGATCTTGGAGTTTATCTGGACAGTAATTTGCATCTCGATACACATGTCAACTACATTACAGGAAGAGCTTATAGCATGTATGGCTTTGTTATGCGTCTCGGTGTGGATTTCAAGCATCCCTCTACTTATCTTTATTTGTACTATTCTTTGATTAGATCACAGCTCGAATTCTCAGTGACAGTATGGAATCCGTTCTATAATAAATATAGTGATTTGATTGAGAGGGTCCAGAGGAAATTTCTGCGTACCATGCACTATCATTGTTACCGCTCCCGTTTATCCTATTGTCATCTTCTCAAGCGGTACGAGCTGCCAGACCTGCATAGCAGAAGGGTACTTTTAGATGCTATGGTCCTGTACAACGTGTGCAACAATCAGTACGACTGCAGCAGCCTCTGTAGCGCGCTGTCCCTGCGCGTGCCGACGCGCGCCCGGCAGCGCGCCGCGCGCCCGCACCAGCTGTTCGCGCGGGCGAGTTGCCGCCGGTGAGCGCTCTCCTATGCAGAGACTGGTACGCTCGTACAACTCATTGCTTAGCAGTGTAGATATTTTCTCAACCTCAGCGCCCGTTTATAAAAGTAATGTTATGTCATTAATATTAAATAGAGAAGAATAGTTTGAGCAGCACCCACCCACCAGTTTTTTATTTTTCATTTTTTGGAATTGTTTAATTGTCTACCTACTCACTAAAGTCACTAATTGCTTATTTTAATTATCATTATTTAGTGCTAACTTTTGGGAATTGTTTAATTTTTTATTGCATTTTAATATGTGGATAATGTTGTTGGTTGCACATATACTATGTGTCAATATTTATTTTGTTACATTTGTAATATATGTGTGTAACTGTTTGTTGTCCCTAATAAAGAGAAAAAAAAAAAAAAAAAAAATCCGAGCTCTTTCTCAAATAGTCATCTGTCAGGGTGAGTAGGTACTTCATTCCGCCCCAGCTGCTGACAGGCAGCGGGCCGCAAACATCCGAGTGGACCAGTTCCAACAGCTGTGTGGCTCGCGTCGCTTCCCCCCTAGGAAACGGCACAACATGTTGCTTTCCTTCAATGCATGACACGCAACTATTGAGAGTTGCATCATGATGAGGCTGCAAAACAAAACCAGACACATAATCTTGAAGTGTACTCATACCTTTATAGCTAAGGTGACCAAGCCGTTTATGCCACACGTCTATGGACACAACTTCGGCTGAAGAGTGCACCTCCTGTTGGACACAATTAGTACCTACACCTATCCCCATGTCTAAACGGTAAACCCCATAGACTCTCGTAGCACTAAGTATAGTCACATTAATCTTTAGAATGAGGCATTTGTTGCTATAGAATTTTAATGACAATGCCTTCTCACATAATTTGCTGACGCTAATCAAATTGGTTGAGAGCCCAGGTATATACATAACGTCATTAAGTGTTACAATGCCAATGTTTCCCCATTTGCTACAGCAACAGTTTCAATAGACTTGTGGGCAGTATAATTACAAAAATAACTTGCATCATTACACATGTGCGATGTGGCCCCAGAGTCAACTATAAAATCTTTACACTTTTTATTACATGTTACAACCATAAGTGACATCTCTTCATTTGTTGTAAAAGCAGCCTTCTTTTTGTCCCTCTTAAATTTGTAACATTTGGCCTTGCTGATGACCAATCTTGGGTTCTCTTATTTATCGCAGAAAATTGTATGGCCGATTATCACTTCCCAACTCACGTTTCGCGTAAATTTATTTCGCCGAACGTTCATTTCCCAACTTATCAAATGTATTTGTTTTATTTGCCAACTTAACAGTTACCAACTCAACATGTGGTCTGGGCCTCTATTCAACTGCGTTATAACGATATCGTTTTTGAACTGTTTCCGTATTGTCAACGTTTTCATAACTCTTATGTCATTTACAATAATGGCGACTGTGACATAAACGATTCTTAAACGTGTCAAACACGATAACGTTTTAACGCACCTGAATAGAGGCCCTGTTTTTTATAATGTTATTTTTCAAAATGCCTACTTTCATGTTGTGTAATGTTTTAGTTGCATAATATTCATTTGGTTGTTTATTGTTTACCAAATTTTTTATTGAGTAGGTACTCCCTGCCTTATTTTAAGCCCCAAAAACGGAGAATATTAGCATAGTTTTTTCAAGGGATGTCAAAAAAAAATAACCTCGAAGGCTAAGGCGGGAGCTCGCTGCGCTTCGCTCCCGCCATAGCCTTCTAACCTAACCTTGCCGAGTCGGTTTTGCCCAGGAAGGTCTTGCTCGCTCGCTCATGCACACATATAATAATTTCTAACCAAAGAATTTGTTTTTTTTTTCTTACTTATTTCTATCTTGCCAAATTTATGAAAAGGGAAATGTTGCATCAACTAAACGTTATTCGTCCAAGAGTTGTTAAGCCAAGTGAAAGATTTGACAAATGATGAGTCTGCCAAAAGTGTAAGGCGTTATAATAATACGCTTTATAATAATTCTGCGAATTAAAAAGTTGTCATATAAAATTTTGGTAATCGTTAGTTGTCGAAGTGAATTGTCGGCGAAACGTTGGTTGGCAAATGAAATTCGGCCAAAAAAACTTCTGCGAAAAGGCAGTACACCCCAATCTTGTCACAATAATGGCATTTGAAAAACTTTTTAGTTGCCAACGCAGCATCGGATGATGCCTCACTCGAGGTAAGCCGACGGGTGCTCCTCTTGAAGAAGTCTGGTCCTCACAAGTTCAGTGGTGATCACGCTTGATTCAAGGCGTGAGACTAGAGCATCATATGACTGTGGAAGCCCGAACAGCAAAATTTCTGCTACTTCAGAATCTTCAATGATCTTATCAATGTCTGCTATGTGCTGAACAATAGTCATTATCGTATTTATGTATTCAATCATGTTATTGCACTTATTGTAATTGACCTGATGCAGTTGTCTGAGAAGAGTGACACGTCGATAAAGACCTTTGTTCTCAAATGCCGCTTTTAGGTTATCCCACGCTTCTTTAGGGGTTGTAGCGGTCCTAACATATTGCAGGCATTGAGATTTAACCGAAAGGCAAACACGAGCTAAAGCCTTTGTCTTCTTAGTTGAATCATCAAGGTCAGTCCCCAAAATGCAATTCCACAAATCTTCCAATTTTAAAGCCATATAAAACTTCCAATTTGAGAAGTTTGCAATGCCATCAAGCTTTTCAAAGCAATATAATTTGTTATGCATACCTTCATCCATTGTACCGCTGATACTTTGAGGTTAATTTCTTGAACGCCACGATGCAACACAAAATGGCGTAACTGCACCATGCACGAATGCAATGCACCCGCAATCGGCTGCAACGTACGGCGTACCAAACCACTTTCTTGACCGTTCTTATAAAATGAAAATGCCGTGAGAGCTGAGCTGAGCCAATAATCTATTGAGGCTTGAGGAGCCAGAACGGAGTGGTTGGTTAATGAAAAAGCAGATCTTTATAGGAGCGTTTATTTCGTCCGGTATCGGAGGAGTCAAAATAAAAAGGGAGGCTAGCAAAAACATACATGGACTTATATGTAAATTCATAGACAAAAATAGAGTAAGTGTGCGACGAGGCGTTGTCGTGGTGAAGGAGGATTCTACTGCGAGGTCGTTTCTCCCGAACTTTTTCCAAGACAAGTGGCAAAAAATTGTTAGTGTACCACTCTGCAGTAACTGTTTTTCGATCCTCTAAAACAATTGTCGCGTAATGACCAGTCCTTCCCAAGAATGAGGCCACCATCTTTTTTCCCACGCTTCGACCTCTCTTCACTTTAGTTGGCAATTCTTCGGAAGGAAACACCCACCAAGCAGATTGTCTTTTGGTTTCGAGATCATAACAGTAAATCCAGCTTTCGTCACCCGTAATTACATATGTCGATTACAGCATTTGAGTCACCTGCGTTATAAATCTTTCAATCATTTCACGGCACCAATCAACACGATAGAGTTTTGGCCCTCGGTCAAATTATGAGGTATCCACCGGGCACAAAGCTTCCTGACCGCTAAATGTTCATGTAGGATTTTGTGCACTTGACTCATACCGATTTCTAAGCTTGTCCGAATCTGCTGATAGGTCACTCTTTTGTCAGTCTCTATCATAAGCCGCACAAAACTGATGTTATCTGATTTGATATGTGTCTACTGATTTTATGAAAGCGTTTAGGATGCAGAAGCGCTGTGTAAGAGCTCTCGGTGGTATATCCCAAAGGGACTCTTGTAAGCCACTTTTTAAACCTTATCGAATTTTTACTCTTCCATGTCTCTATATCAAAGAAGTTGTAATGTTCGTTAAAAAACACCCATCACTATTTGAAAAAGCTACTCGTAATATCAACCTTCGCAGCAAACATAAATTAATACATAATTCTAGTCACCGCACCACCATTTATTCGAAAAGCATGTACTACATGTCCATCCAAATTTTTAATAACGTAAGGTCAAGTTGGGTAAGTGAAACAGCGGGGCAACTGGAACACTTTTAAATATCTCCCTTGTAATAACTTCAACAAGCCGCAGTAAGTGTTGGTTACGTTACGGTCGCAATAGTTTCACGTATAAATAAGAGATGACGCTGCGGGTCGCGAGTGGAAAAGACAAAACTTTAGAAAGTGTCAGTCTTTAAAAAAAAAAATGCGAGTCCCACGTGGTGCCGAAATTCTAGTGGTTTAGTGTCTCAAGTCGAAGTTATTGAGCTGTGATTAGTGTAAGTACGATCTTTTTAGTAACTTTTCACATGTGTAATTTTGTTTTACTTAAAACTAAAAGACTTAGCCTGAATTTGATAATTAGAAACATAACCTAAAATTTTCATGTTGAGGCAAGTGAAACAGTTCGAGCCGGGGGAAGCGAAACGTATGTTTCACTTACCTCTATTCAGCGAGTCTAAACATTTTTTAATAATACATTTTTAATAAATATTTTCGAAAAAATTGTGTCATTTAAACAGTGTTTTGTTAGTAGGTAAAACAAGAGTTTTTAAGATATTTATGTAGTCATTTTGATCTCACTGTTACGTAACTTAAGTTATATTTTCATATTATATAGATAATTACTACTGTTACCTTACACGAGACTTTTTTGAGACTTTCTTAAGACTGATTTGAGTAGTTGCTGTTTACATTGTACTTTATTTTGATGTTTATTTTTAAGGTAAGGAAACATTAAACAGGCTGTGTTTAGTAAAATAAATTCTTTACATAAATATTTATATCATCTCGTTTAAAACATTAATGTAATTTTAACATAATTAATAACCACTACTTTTGCACGAATATTTTTTTATTTAACTTACCTTTAGTTCTCTAAAACCAATGTTGACTACCCCTGACTTTTAATATATGTTTCACTTACCCCGAATTCATATTTTATTGTTGATATCTAAAAATGAACTTCTTTTTAGGGTGAAATTAACTTTATATCATAAGTTGATTATAGTAAATATGCATTATACTTAATGCATGTTATATAAAATATTTTTAGAACAAATGATCGTTATATAAAATGATAATTATATCATATTTAAATATATTAAAGTTTTTTTTGCTGTTATCGCATAAATATTTATTTTTATTTACTTTGCAAAACACATTAAAAAAAAAAACATATTAATTAGATCTAACTTATAAAATAAAACCCTCCATTGAACCCACTTGCGGCATCGTGCCGAGGACGCTCGCAGCATTACCCCGTTGCACTGCAATGCTCAGTCGTTGAGCAAAAAAGGATCCTTGCCGGTGGTCGCCAGAGACACCGATTAACTTGTCTGACACTTCTTTTATAAATTTTTTCGTGTCAGATGACCACGGCCCAAAAGTTTCCATTGCAAGTGCAGCAAATACGTAATTTGGCTTTAAAAAAGCGTATTTGCGGCACTTGATGGTTTGGGCGTGGTCTGCGGCGGTCCCTGGCTTGCGAGCAGAACCTTGGACGTGAGACGGCGCAAGCGTATCAACGCAAGTGACGTCCCACGCCAAGGGGCGACCAAGATGCCACGGAACTAAAGTGCATCCATCGGGTCTCTTTCCGTCTGAAGCAGACAGGCCAGTGGGCTCCAGCGAAGCCGGGAAAGCAACTGTGCTAAGAGCCCGACGGATCAGGTCGTTGACCGATGCGTGTCTGTACACTCGACCAGCACTGGACTGGCAACACAGACCGTGACGTCCTAGGTCGTCAACTGCTTTCCCACAACAAGAACAAGGATGCGGCTCGCAGACTTTAAGACCGAGGCGGAGGCACACTGCAACCCTTAAAGCACTACTATCTAAAAGAGACCCAAGGGTTCGCGAAGGGAGAGAATGCAGCCAGTGGCCCGACTCTGGCTCGGAAACTGCCAATAAACGGGCCTTCTCGGATGAATTTTGACTATTCTCCAAAAGATTGCGATGGCAATTAGATTTAGGGTGTAAAAAGGATCAAAATTGTTTATTCACTTTCAGATGGATTGTCAGACAGTCTCGAGGGAAGTGAAATGGTTTTTTTTCTGAGGACTTTTTTTGTTTTTTTCCGATTCTGAGCGGACTTAGCGTTATGTTTTGTTAAATTTAAGAAGTACATTTTATATTGTCGCTGTGATATGCCTTTTATGCCAGTTAATTAACTGAAGAAAAAAATAAAGTATGTTTCACTTACCCAACTTAACCTTACCAGATTGTTTTAAATCGTACGATTTGTTTAAATTTAAGAATTGTATATGTAAATGGGTTTTAAAAAAACAATTTTATAATTTAAATGACTTTTTTGATAACAGCGGAAACCTTTAAAGAGTTAGACTAGCATTATTAATAACTTTTAGTGATTAAGTATTAGGTAAGTACCTAGATATTTCAATGTAAATAAAACATAATTGAGAAAGTAATGTATTATTTTATTATAAGTATTCGTAAAAAATATGTAATCATAAACGATAAAAAGTGTAGGGGAAGATGGGGTGGCTTCGTACACAGGGAGCATTCGTACAGTGGTCATATCTTGACTATCCAACATGCTGAAGCGTTCATATTTGTATGCGTCACTGCTGCTCATATGCATAGCCTACCTTTAAAAAGTGATGCCACCACATCACATCAGTGCGGCAGCAGATTTCGCCGGAAATAATTAATATGTGTTTTCGCGATCCGAAAGTAATTTTTGGTTCTCCTTTGAATACTTCCATCTCTAATAAGTTTTACTCAAATTTGAAAAAATATTTTTGTATACCCCGTGTGGTTGCCGGGTTAGAATAGTGCCACTCCATGTTCTCCCGTGGATGTCGTAAGAGGCAACTAAGGGAATGAGGGCTTCTAGTACTGTTAGGCGATGGGCTTGCAACCTGTCACTAATACACTGTTTGTGCAAAATGTGGTTACAGAATTACTAACATCTCTTTTTGTAGTTGTTGGTAATTCTGTAGCTCTGCTTACCCCACTCTGGGAATGAAGGCGTGATGTTATGTATGTATGTATGTATTTTTGTATACTTTGTAATTAGATGCTTGACATTAATTTGTAAACAATGGTTTTGGGATCACTTTAACGGTTTTTTTCTTTCTTATTTCTTTTCGGATTGTTCTGGTTGGGGTGCCTTTGTACAGTCAAAATGTATGTAATTTCATACTGTGTATACGAATGCACCCCATGTAAGTTAAAAAAATGCATATCTAGAATACCTAATTATAATTACAAAACCAGGTGAGTAAGATATGCCTGAAAGGTGACTGAAACAGGTGAGATAGCTAAGATGTTTATCTTAGCCTGTTTGTGCACAATGTGGTTACAGAATTGCTAACAACTCTTGTTGTAGTTGTTGGTATTTCTGCAGCTCTGCCTACCCCACTCAGGGAATGAAGGCGTGATAATATGTATGTGTGTATGTTGTGACCTATAGGGGTTGCTGGTTTAAATAAAACCAACAAGTCAGATCAGCTTGATTAAATAATATTTATTAATGAAAGAAATGGTCTTGGGTTCGATTCCCGTCTATAATTTTGCCTCCGCGATCCGGTACTTCCCTGTACGCCAGGATGGTTAAACGAGTGAAGATGAAGTGGCCGGTGAATCAGTTGTGTTCCTGGATGCGGTGACGTCACAGGAGTGTAGCGTGACGTCAGGTCGTGTGAAGTGGCGGACTAGATACAATGCCGGCAGCCGTGGTTTTCAGCTACAACGTAGCACCCTGTGAATAACGCACAGTGTCACTAGCCGGCCGTGTCGCTTTCCGATTGAGAACACTCCGAAGAAGCCAAAAGCGTAATAAGAAAGTAACGGCTAATAGTTGGTGTAAGTGTTTCAATCAGAACGGATTTACAAAAGAGGGAAGAGGGTATGCAATTACGCAGTAAGTAATAACGCTCAAGCAGAATTAGCGGACAGTTAAAATTAGTTAACGTAGCATTACGATATTACATTTGGAAAAATAATAATAAGTTGCGGTAATGATTTTACACCATAAAATCTAACACAAAGGCTCACTTATATTTTAAATGGTTCAACACTTACCCTATTGGGGTTTAAAAGGTCACTTAGGTATGTTCCTGATAACGTCAGAAACTAGGCGTGCGCTGCACCGATACTTAAATAGAGGTTGACGATTTCAATTGTTCGTTAGCGCGTAAGATGACACGTAGAGCACTAGTGAACGCACAACAAACATAGGTCCGCCTTGGAAGACGTCGCGGTGAGGTGTGTGTGCCGGCGCAGTGCGCAGGCCGGCGCGGCAACGATCGAAAGTTCTGGAGCGCATCGTACAGTCGCGCTGATCAAGTGTTATTTGTAAAGTGTTTTATTTATCTGCTAATAAAATATTTCGTTTAATAGTAGCATTCAATTATAATTAATTTAAAATTGTTAGTTGTAATAAAATAATAACATTTTATTCATAAATAGAAATAAGTAGGTATCATGGATTAAAAGTGTAAATAAATATAAAATCAGTACGTATAAATAATTAATTCATAATTGAAAGTAAAACAATAGTATCTAAAAAAAAAACTAAACACGGATAAAATGAACGTGCAACGTTACAATGTATGTCACAGTCGTCGCCATTATTGTAAATGACGTAAGAGTTATCAAAATGTTGACAATACGGAAACACTTCAAAGACGATATCGTTATTACCGAGTAGAATCCCAGCCTTCGTTTAAGATAAAGCAGAGGTTTGGTTAAGTAAGGAAAAAATGTGCAGACGTGGAGAAGGGCGTTTGTGTTACAAAGCAGGGACCCGCCCACCCATTCACCGATAAAAGCCTTTGAAAGGCAGTCTTTCAAAGTCTTTTAAATAGAAATGATGGTAAGTTTATTTTTTTCTAAACAACCGGGTTCGATTTCCGAGCTGAGTACAGGTTTTTTATAAATGTATGAATACAGTTTTTCTTCTTTTTAAAATCAATGACATGGTTCCAACCAACAGATCTTCGTATGACTTATAGTTTCAGAATTTCCCATACTGACCGATTTCAATGAGACACCTTGAATGACTAAGTTATTTGTTAAACTAACCATTCACTATAAGGGAAACCTTAACAGCTAAAGTACAGATAACCCTTATAAATAGCGCTTTAAATAGCATAATTATCGAAGTCTTTTTGATGTAAAACCTTATAAAACCCATTCGAAACCCCTTGAACGGGATAGCGGGTTTTAAAAGCAAATCGGACGGCTTTTCTAAGTAAAATCCAATCGAAACCCCCGAGTTTTAACGCTCCTGGCTCCTTTCGGAACGTTCTGTCCGTTTCCCAAAACATCCTTTCCATTAGCGCCTTTTCTCATATTATCCTTATGCCAAGAAAAACGTTTCTCAAAACACCATTATGCCAAGAAAAACGTTTCTCAAAACACCCTTATGCCAAGCAAAACGTTTCTCAAAACACCCTTATGCCAAGAAAAACGTTTCCCAGAACATCCGAATTCATTTGTAACACATTTTATGGAAAACTGCCAAGTTAGGGCTCAAAATGAATTAGTCTCAATTCATTGGTTTGAATGTCAACGATTCAGTGCCCAATAAGAAACCTTTTATTTATTTAATTAATTATTCAGGTTACAAACAGTCCATCACAATTATAGAATGGGTACGAGCACAAAAAGACCTAAAGAATCAAAATAGAGAATACATTTTTTTCAGACGTAACTCATCTAAATGCATATAGTTGCAAAAACTTGGGTGTGACTGTGTACGTACAATACATATACACACCACACTTGTACCTAAATGAAATAAATAATTATAAATAAATATCGAATATAGTGCCAAACTTGGCACCATTATAGATACCCTTCTAGACCCACCGTACCCCTCGGCCGTGCTACTGGTGGTACTTTGACCAATTATTACTAGTAAAATCGAATTTAACGGAGTCGACGGAGCTCTGCTGTCGCAGAGCTCCTACTTCTGGGTAGTTCGGCCCTCCGGGCCTGCTGAAGAACTAACATAACCTAAACCTACCTACTTACTAATTTTGGTCAGTGGTATAGGTGAAAAACTTAAGTAAACGACCTGTTATATGTAGTTGGAACACATCTGGGCCTCTCTCCTACTACGTTACAACGATATCGCGTGTGACGTGTTTTAGGATCGTTTATATCACAGTCCCCTTGGTCGCCCGTGTGGTTGCCGGGTTAGAATAGTGCCACTCCATGTTCTCCCGTGGATGTCGTAAGAATCGACTAAGGGAATGAGGGCTTCTAGTACTGTTAGGCGATGGGCTTGCAACCTGTCACTACTTAATACACTGTTTGTGCAAAATGTGGTTACAGAATTACTAACATCTCTTTTTGTAGTTGTTGGTAATTCTGTAGCTCTGCCTACCCCACTCTGGGAATGAAGGCGTGATGTTATGTATGTATGTACGTATTTTTGTATACTTTGTAATTAGATGCTTGACATTAATTTGTAAACAATGGTTTTGGGATTACTTTAACGGTTTTTTTCTTTCTTATTTCTTTTCGGATTGTTCTGGTTGGGGTGCCTTTGTACAGTCAAAATGTATGTAATTTCATACTGTGTACGAATGCACCCCATGTAAGTTAAAAAAATGCATATCAAGAATACCTAATTATAATTACAAAACCAGGTGAGTAAGATATGCCTGAACGGTGACTGAAACAGGTGAGATAGCTGAAAATCCAATGAATCCTGGGGAAAAACGAATAGTGTACGAAGCCACCCCACGTGTGGGGTGCATTCGTACGATTCCCACTTTTTGGGAAAACGATTATATATCTTGGCACAGTTGCTTTGTATCCAAACTGAAATACACAATTATTATAGCCAAATAAGTGAGTGATACAGTAGCATTCATCTCATTTTAAAACAGCGGTTAGTTTTTTTTTAACAATTCTTAAAGTAAAAAGTGTACGAAGCCACCCCATCTTCCCCTATGCTTTAATTTAGTAAGTAAGTAACACATAAATATATTTTTTATTTCAGATTAGATTATTTTCTTGTAAAACAACTCAATGTTACTCAATTTATTATAAGCTTGTTACAAAGTAAGCTTTCTAGCTACCGATTTTTATTGACTTATGTATGTCAATTATTGTACACCATAATTATGGTAGATTGTAGTGATGCACACACAAATGTACTTGACATCTGTATAATATATTATACGAGGGTCAAACTGAAAGTTTCGGGAATAGAAAAAAATATGCAGTTAAATTGAATAAAAGTATTTTTATTGTTTTTCAAATTATTTTCCTTTATATTTTATGCAAATTTCCATGCGATCAAACCAGTCATTAAAGCACTTATTGAAGTCTGAAGTAGGGGTCGACAAAATCGCCATTTTAAAACTCCCATACTCGAGATTGGTTTTTATTTTCAGGCGCATATGCATATATCCAACACTCGTCACCGGATACAATGCTAAAAACTGCATTTGAGCTTCCTCTGTTGAATTTATTCAAAGTTCTGAGGCACCAATTGACACGAGTCGTTTTCTTCTCCTCAGACAATAAGTGAGGGATCCAACGGGAAAACAACTTTCGCACGTCTAATTGTTCCTGTAAAATGATTTGTATCTGACTCATTCCAATGCCCAAACACTCTTGAATCTCCCGATATGACACATGTTGGTCTTCCTTTATCAGCTGACGCACAGCATCGACGTTTTCTTGCGTGACTGCCGATTTTGGTCGACCTTCACGCATATTGTCGTCTTTGAAGGTGCTTCATTATTAAAAGCAACAATCATCCGGTCTCCACATTGTTTTTGTGATAATTAGTGATCGTTATCAACGTCCTGTAATGGTAGCAAAGTATGGTTGACAAAAAAAAACAAATAACGAAGTATATTAAACATTATATATTTTACAAATTATGAGATTTATATACATATTTGTAACAACGAATCCAAATTATAGTGAATAAATTACTAAAATTTGTTCAACAGATTTGGCTGTCAGTCGTTCACGTCGATTGGAAAAAATCCATTTTAAATAGCTAAATGACCTTTCTACGTTAACAGAAGTCACAGGAAGGAAATTTAAGTCTTTAAAATATTGCACACTATTTTTATTCACACCTTCCGGCATATCCACCTCTTTACCTTCAATCAGCTGCTGCACAACGCTTACAGTGCTGTAAATCTCAACTTTGCCATTTTCTTTATCAAGTCCGAGATAATTTTTAATGAACTTTTCAGTTCTAGATTTGGATCCTCCAGCAACTCGCCAAGTCAATTCAAACTTGGCGATAATGTCGAAGTTTGTGTCAACGAACAATAAATCTGATTTTAAATTGCGATCACGGAAAATTTTCTTGGTGTCGACAATTGTTCTTGCTTCACGTGAATCTTACGCAATGATCACAGTTTTGATTTCATTAAAATATTTGTTGTAATATGAAGCAGCATTTAACCATGTAATAACCATTTAACCATCTGGTTATCACTGGTCGTGGAGGAAGAGGAATGTTTGGATAATCATTCGGAATTTTTTCGTTCTAGATGGAGCTTTACGGAAAACTTTTTTTAAACAGTCTATTAATTTGTTGATTTTAGGGTAAGACTTCTCACTTTTTCTGCGACGCGATTCAGTCCGTGTGCGAAGCATGTTACATGTGTTAAATTTGGATATTCCTGTGTAAGACATTTACCCGCCTTGAGCATGAATGATCCAGCATCAGTTACAAAAAACAGTAATTTGTCTAAGTTCTCATTATATTGATGGCCCCAAAGATCTTTAAGCGTTTCGTTTACTAGCCTGGTTGTAGTTAAATAATTGGTTTCTTCCAGAACCTTTGATGCAAACAAATACATTTTTGTGCTTGTTCCATCCAATGACTGGATCAAAACATTTGCCACTTTTTCCCACATGAATCGGTTGTTTCATCAACGCTAAGGCAAATCGTCTTATTTTGTGGTTCCTGCCTGATTTGGTCTTTTATTTGCTCGTAAATTTTAGGAAGATATTTCAGCCTTATATTAGATTCACTGGGTAAATTGACGCTATTTCCATATTTATTGTTTAAAATATTTTCCATAAAATTTCGAAATTTCGGGTTGTTTAGTTTTGACCACGGTATGTTACAATGAATCATGAATTCAGTCAAATCATTGTTAAACTGTTTTTGTCCATCTTTCATTTTGTGTTTTTGGTGAGAATCAGTTTTCATCAATTTAGATAAAGAGGGATGAAATGTCGAGTCACACAATTTACAAAATAACTTACTGTTTTTGATTTTAAAATCAGGGTTGTCTTTTAAGTTTTTTGTAGCTTAGAAAGACAGAATGAACCGCTTATTTTATTTACATGGGATTTTGACTTTAAGTGTTTATTTATATTGTGCTTTTTCTTTTAATATTGATATTACAAACAGTACATCACGTGGCTTTATCCGTCGTAATAAAATACGGGTATTGTGTCAAATCCATGCTATCAATGTAAATACTGTGATCATACGTGCACTTTATGAGGACTCCACTAAAATACTTGAATATCCACTCTAGATACGATATGCATTGGTTTATTTAGATAAACACGTCGCGTGGTGTAATTAGATTTTCAACTACAGTTATATTTTGATGACATTTTATGTCATTTGACGTACACTGTTTTAAAAATATATTAGGGCGGAAAAGGTTAGGTACCGTAAGGATTTATATCTAGAGGTGTAATCTTTAGAAGGTAAGTATTTATTTTATGGTTAAGATCAAAAGTAGGTAAACAACCAAATGTGTTTGTTTTTTCTGCCAACCATACCCTTTGCTACCAAAAGTGGACGTTGATAACGATCACTGGTGATAATCCATAAAGTCGTAATAAATCATAGCTCTTAAATTTTCACGTGACAATTCCATTTTCAGCAGCGACTCGACGACTTCAAAAAACAATTGAAGCCGAACCATCCCTTTTTTTTCTCTATGTGTCCAGTGTGTTAAAATAATGAAACTTTAGAGATTATAAAAAGGTATGATATGTGTCAAAAATATGTTTCTAAGTATTAGATTCCCGAAACTTTCAGTGCAGCCCTCGTACTTGTTACCTACAGTCATGCAATAAATACATTTTGTTTTTTTTTTTTTTTTTTTATCTTCAGTCGTCGCCGTAGAAGGCCGTTTCTTACGCAGATCATCGGTGAGATTAGTGCGACCACGTTTAAACTCATTAAACCAGTTGTAAACAGTGGCACGAATTGAGGCTTCATCGGGAAAGGCCAATCGTAGTCTATCATAACTTTCTTGTTGACTTAAATGATATCGAAAGTCATAAAAAATCATTGCACGAACATTTTCTAGCGTTAAATTCATGCTAAAGTGACACAGTCAATTTTCAATTTGCCGCCAAATCGTAAAAAAATAAACAAATGAATAAAATTTATACTCAATATTATTGGCAAAGAGTTCAAACTTCAAAATTTAAACTTATTTTTTTATTAATTTGTTTTGATAACTCTTATGTCATTCATTTATTCATTAACAATAACGACTGTGACCAACGATTCTAAAACACGTCAAATGCGATATCGTTATAACGCTGTAGAATAGAGGCCCAGGGCTGGGATTCTACTCGGTAATAACGATATCGTCTTTGAAGTGTTTCCGTATTGTCAACATTTTGATAACTCTTACGTCATTTACAATAATGGCGACTGTGACATACATACACACATACATATTATCACGCCTTCATTCCCTGAGTGGGGTAGACAGAGCTGCAGAAATACCAACAACTACAACAAGAGTTGTTAGCAATTCTGTAACCACATTGTGCACAAACAGGCTACTTAAGATGTTTACCAGTGTATTAGTGACAGGTTGCAAGCCCATCGCCTAACAGTACTAGAAGCCCTCATTCCCTTAGTCGATTCTTACGACATCCACGGGAGAACATGGAGTGGCACTATTCTAACCCGGCAACCACACGGGCGACCACGGGGACTGTGTCATAAACGATTCTAAAACACGTCACACGCGATATCGTTGTAACGTAGTAGGAGAGGCCCAGATGTGTTCCAACTACATATAACAGGTCGTTTACTTAAGTTTTTCACCTATACCACTGACCAAAATTAGTAAGTAGGTAGGTTTAGGTTATGTTAGTTCTTCAGCAGGCCCGGAGGGCCGAACTACCCAGAAGTAGGAGCTCTGCGACAGCAGAGCTCCGTCGACTCCGTTAAATTCGATTTTACTAGTAATAATTGGTCAAAGTACCACCAGTAGCACGGCCGAGGGGTACGGTGGGTCTAGAAGGGTATCTATAATGGTGCCAAGTTTGGCACTATATTCGATATTTATTTATAATTATTTATTTCATTTAGGTACAAGTGTGGTGTGTATATGTATTGTACACAGTCACACCAAGTTTTTGCAACTATATACATTTAGATGAGTTACGTCTGAAAAAAATGTATTCTCTATTTTGGTTCTTTAGGTCTTTTTGTGCTCGTACCCATTATATAATTGTGATAGACTGTTTGTAACCTGAATAATTAAATAAATAAATAAAAGGTTTCTTATTGGGCACTGAATCGTTGACATTCAAACCAATGAATTGAGACTAATGCATTTTGAGCCCTAACTTGGCAGTTTTCCATAAAATGTGTTACAAATGAATTCGGATGTTCTGGGAAACGTTTTTCTTGGCATAAGGGTGTTTTGAGAAACGTTTTTCTTGGCATAAGGGTGTTTTGAGAAACGTTTTTCTTGGCATAAGGATAATATGAGAAAAGGCGCTAATGGAAGGGATGTTTTGGGAAACGGACAGAACGTTCCGGAAGGAGCCAGGAGCATTAAAACTCTGTCACGTGACACCGATGACGTCATAGCCACGGGTACAAGTCATACGACGGGTAAAAGTGTGCGAGCCCCTCCGGCATACGAAGGGTTTAATGGAAGACTTGAAAATAAGGATGATGAAATTAGCAACATTAGATATCTAAATTTTAGGCAAAAACTGGTGGTTGGATGGGTTACCAGTTACCACTAGAGTATAAGGGCCGTGTTCACCAACAATTAATCGGACGGTTAAGTCTTAATCAGCTGTTAATCAATACATCTGACACCCGTTAAACTGCTAATCGTCCGTTTAATTGTTGGTGAACACGGCACTAAGAATTACTTTGTAACAGGGACCGGCCCGCTATCCCATTAAAGGGGGTTTCGATTGGATTTTACTTAGAAAAGCCGTCCGATTTGCTTTTAAAACCCGCTATCCCGTTCAAGGGGTTTCGAATGGGTTTTATAAGGTTTTACATCAAAAAGCCTTTCGATAATTATGCTTTTTAAAGCGCTATTTATAAGGGTTATCTGTACTTTAGCTGTTAAGGTTTCCCTTATAGTAAATGGTTAGTTTAACAAATAACTTAGTCATACAAGGTGTCTCATTGAAATCGGTCAGTATGGGAAATTCTGAAACTATAAGTCATACGAAGATCTGTTCGTTGGAACCATGTCATCGATTTTAAAAAGAAGAAAAACTGTATTCATACATTTATAAAAAACCTGTACTCAGCTCGGCAATCGAACCCGGTTGTTTAGAAAAAAATAAACTTACCATCATTTCTATTTAAAAGACTTTGAAAGACTGCCTTTCAAAGGCTCTTATCGGTGAATGGGTGGGCGGGTTCCTGCTTTGTAACACAAACGCCCTTCTCCACGTCTGCACATTTTTTCCTTACTTAACCAAACCTCTACTTTATCTTAAACGATGGAGGATTTTTAAAACAGAATTCAAATAGAAAAAAGATGGTAGCTTTGTATTTTCAGTTTTATATAAACATTACTCTACTTTATGTACAAATTTATAATATAATATATGTGTAGCAGTCTTCACAGATTATTCAACTTACATTAAACTTATTGTTATAAATTAAACCTTTACAAAAGGCGTCCTTTTATATCATAAAACCAGAGCACAAATAGTAACCGATATAATACAATTAGGTAGATAGTATTAAGGCTTTTTAATATGGGCAATTTACACCAGGGTGTAAAAATGAACAGTTGTCGCCCTGTCGACACAATCCTTTTCTTTGAAAATATATACAAACAGGTTTTCTGCCTCCACGAACATGACCACCTCTTCCCCTCTGAGGGCCGTCCCAGCTGCCAGAGCCTTTGCCGCGCCAGTGACCACCAGAGCCGCGACCACGCATCGGGCCTCGAAAATTACCAGGGCCCGGAAATCCATCAGGCCCAGGACCTTGTGGCCCAGACATATTGAAGTCAGGAGGAAACATGTTAGGTGGCATATTAAAACCATCAGGCACCATACCAGGAGGGAACATGGGATTCGGGCCTCCGACGAACATTTCCGGTCCCATCATCATGTTTTCAGGAACCATCATACCCGGCGGCATATTTCCAGGAGGCATAGCGCCGGGCGCAAGAGCCGCTGGCGGCATTGCACCAGGAATGCCACTTGGCATCATATTAGGAGGAACCGCATTCTGCCAGTCACCAGGCACCATTCCAGGGGGACCTTGAAAACCAGGTACCCCCGGAAATTGTGCCGGCGGAAAGCCGTTGGGAAACTGCGGTATATTTGGAGGGAACATAGCGGGCATATTAGTATTATTACTAGACGGTGGGGGGGCGTTGCCTTTAGGTTCAGGCCAGGGCATATTTCTAAAATCACTAGTATTATCTTGATTTCCGGTAACATCCTCCAAGGGTATAGTAGTCGGTTCAGAATAAGTATGTGTTTCAGTATCTGGCTCTAAAGGAGAGTCTGGTATCATAGATTTATGAAAATAAAGAGGTTGTAAAGTGCCCTTCTGCCGAATCGCTTGAATTTCTTTTTCTTTACTTTTTATTCCGTAGTCTACTAGTACTGCTCCTTTTGCATCATTAAGAATTAACGGTTTCCAGGTGGTTTTTTCTTCCATTACATCATCATTAGAAATATTTCTTCCTTTTTGAAAAGCTTCCCTTTCGTTGAACCTTTCCAAATATTTCATATCAGTAAACGTCTTAGTAACATTAACTCTTTCAGTTTCATCAAGTTCGAAGTATTGGATTTCTTCAAGTTCAGTATCAGGCTTCCATTTAATGCTTTTCTTTGGACCCTTTCTTTTATGATAACATAACACACCCTTAAGACCATTCACCGTTAAAGTATGTGGTTCAACTGCTTCCATAGATTCGTCAAGTTCTTTATCAGGTGAATTTTCTTTATCTTTATTTTCATTAGTATCGGAAATGCTTTCATTAACTTTCTCTTTTTCTTCTTCTGTATCCAGCGTATCTTGATAAAACCTCGGTGGCACAGATTTGTTTTCACTGTTTGGACTGGTGACAGCGTTTGGTGTATGCGGTGGGGAGCCATCATTCGATGTATCTTTGGAACCACTAGTGCGTCGTTTTCTTTTTTTAGGTTCCTTTTTATTGGTTGCAGAAGCATTAAGGGCATCCATAAACATGTCACTCTCCAAAAGCAACATAGCTGTAACAAAAAGAAAAAAAACTTGGTATTTTCTATAAGAATCATCACCTTAGGAATAGCCGGAATAGGTAGAGATTTCTTAAACAAGCGAGTTATAATGTACCTACCTAGAACATTTTAAGAGGTGGACAGTCTGTTCAGAAAGAGACGTGGCTATTGCACTAAAAGTGTATTAACTATTCAATAAACATTATTTCTTGCTAAAGAGTTATCTACCTATAGTATATACCATAATCTACATTTAATATGAGGTAGTTTGTCAGGTTGTAGGGGGGAGGGGGTAACCCCTGGATCTACAGAACGGATTTTGATAATTATTTTTAAAATTGAATGCCACGTTGTTTGTGCGTGCCATGGGCGGTTTTATTTTAAAACGCGGACAAAGCCGCGGGCAACGGCTAGTAGGTATGTTATAAATCTGTCACCTACAATGAAATTTAACTTAAATGGGCCAACAATCTAGAGTAGAAATTCCTCTCTACCTGCACTACAATTAACCGTAAAATATTTGCCAGTCTCAATGATAAGAAAGTGACCCACAGTCATAGGTATTAATTCTATTATTCTAGAAAATTGTCGGTTCGAAAGCATCGCGTGGTACTTTATTTTATTTGTACCACTGAACTGGACGCTTCACGCTGCACGTTATAGGGCATACCTAAAGCTAAAAAAAGACAGTACACAAAAAAATCAATAATGTATAACAGGGTTCACAATTGCTAGGATACAGTAGTAAATAATATCATATTCCATATAACGCAGTATATATTTTTTTCTATATAAACCCAGCTTCAGTGCCTGGACATTCGTTAGTTTCGGCAACCGCAGTATATTATACGTAGTGAAGGCAACGAACTTGACCTACTTATCCAAGGCGGCAGTCGCTTCACTCGTATCGTAATAGTATGACTCAGCTGCTCCAACGGCTAGCCCGTACATCAGTCTTTTTATATAAATAATAATAGTACCTAGGGTGATCGCACCAGTGTTGGACACTAAGCTGACAGGCACCAATAATGGACACTTTACTCTTAATTCAAAGATCCAAGGTTATAAATTGATTGTTGCAAAACAAATGAATAACCTTTGTCTGTAAAATAAGAGTCCAGTGTCCATCGTTGGACCTTGTCCATTACTGGTTCGATCACCCTAATTAAAGACAAAATTAAGAAACGGTAACTTTAACGAGTGAGTCCGAAAATTAACCAAATAAATGTACTTAACTAGGTACAATTACAGTAAAATTTACCCACCTACGGCTTTTTCAGAATCGGATCCTCCTTGAACATTAAGTGTTTCATAGATTGAATATTGTATTTATTAAAACATGCTAAATTCATAAAGCCGTTGTAGGTATAACAGGACCATAATTTCATCGAAAATCACCCATTGAGCTAATTAACATCTTTATGATGAAGTAGGTACTCTAAGTAGTTCAACGTTTTCGGTGCATCTTAGATCGGAATGTTTTAGGCAGGTTCAAATAACAATAAAAAAAACTACATTTGCAGTTTCTAAGCAGTATTCAAATTTGTATCATTCACCTACGATAGATTTGTTCACTATTTCCCTACTTAGTTTGATTTTGAGAGAGCTATACGTGGTGTTATACTCGCAGAGGGTCGCTCGGTGGATGAAATAGTTCTTAACCCGACATGGATCGTCGTGGTATCTTATCACGTAAATGGTTCAAGTTAGGCTAGTTAGAGTAGTTTGCATGATCTTTGCTACGAATAAATCCACCAACCGTAGCAACAGATCAGTCATGAAATCCCTAAAAACTAAAATCTTAAGCGAAAAAAACAATCTTGATCCATAAGTTTACCAAACGGAAAGTAAAGGAAATCGTCAACCAATGTTTCCATAGGAAATAATACTGCCCTCCTTACGCAAAGTGCAGTAACAAGAGTGTAATTTGAATCCATAGGTATTGCACTTATCGTAAGGAGGGCAGAATATCAATATTAACGATTTAAAAATGAAACAAGGACCGCGAAAATAGCATTGCCGCGATAATAATAATCCATACTAATATTATGAATGCGAAGGTGTGTAAAGTATGTCTGTTACCTCTTCACGCTTAAACTCTGTTTGGAGATAGAGTCTCTGGTATTTTGTGTTCTGTAGCTAAAATAAATAAAACAAGATTACTTATATGATCACATCGTAATATTATTGAGGTTGCGACCTCTTTTTAAGACTCGCCGTTAAATATTTTCGGCATAAAATCTGCAGCTACCAATTTCGAGATTTAATGTGTTATGGAACTAAACAGCTTATGTAAAATGTAAACTGCGCTATGTTTTTATTTACTGTACAATTACAATTTATGTTGAAAGGCTAGTGTTAACACACTAAGCGCCATCGACACACTATTTCTAATAGCATACAATCGCTAACAATTTGTTGGCAATGAATGTGTTAACACAGCAGTAGGTACCTTGTTTCTTGTAGAGCAGACATTGCAGCTCGGTGTAGGTACAGCCGGTTCGAAGATAGGCCAGATGTGGAAGGTAGGTACCAACAAAAATATGAACTCTAGTCCCTTTTTAATAGATTGAAATTAAACTATGCCAAGAAGTTCCAAATTTAAGACATAGTATGATTTTATTGTCATTGACTTCATCGTATATAAATTAAGTCGCCCTATTATGAAAATAGCGACCCGGCCAGGCTTTGCACGGGTGTAATTGACGAATGTATGCGTTATATAGGCACTAAGTAAGCACTTTTAGGCGGGTAAATGTAACTAATTTATTTGATTGGATAAAGGTATACGGTATTTGTTTTACAAAATCTCGTCACGTTAACACTTTTTATTGCGCGTTTTTTTATCTGCGACATCTTTTCCAACGTCTTTTTAGGGTTTTGTACTCAACAGATCCAGTTATAAATTTAAATATTTTATAGGTACATCCCATACCTACCAGTTAGAAGTCCCGTAATTTTCTAAATTATGACTTCGAACAGTTCTTAAAAAATATTGTGCTAACAGTCCAATGGAAACCCTCTGACCCATCATAGAATGGTGTCACAGTGACATTATACAACATTTTGCTTGACACTCCTTTAGACATGAACCATAACGTCACTGTGACACAGTTCTATGGTGGGTCAGGGTTCCATTCAGGTGATAGTTCATGTCATAATCAAACTTTAAACCGGGGACCGTTTAGGAAATATTGAACTCTGAAAAAGTTCATTTTTAGGGTTCCGTACTCAAAATAGGAACTCTAGTTTCGCCATGTCCATCCGTCCGTCTGCAGCCTAGCGCAGAGACTTAGTACTAGAAAGCTGTAATTTCGCATGAATATGCATATTAGTCACGCCAACAAAGAGGTACAATAAAATGTAAAAAAAAAACAAAAAACCGTACCTTCCCTACACGTAACGTAGGGATGTATTTTTTTTTTCTCGTCTACCCTTTAGTGTGGGGTGTCGCTGGATAGGTCTTTCAAAAACATTACGGGTTTGCGAAAAAAAAAATCAATTAAGTAAACCGTTTATGAAATATTAAGCTTTAAAGCGGATTTTTTTGTTAGACTCAAGTGTCCCCCCGACCCTACAGCCAAAACTACAAATACTAAAAATCAGAAAAAAATGTTAAATGAAAGAGCATATAACGAATTTTAAGGGAAAACTATCACGACTAAGTAGACATCATTGGTTCTAGAGATACAGGCGATTGTGTTTAGACCTATTAAAATCATCTAAGACTGCACCAATTAACTTTAAATAGAAAATTAGTTATTACTTGTTGATTTTTGTGTTGGTAGTACTACTTAACGGCTTCGGAACCCTACACTCAGCATGGTCCGACATGCTCTTGCCCGGTTTTTAGCTAGTTAATTTCGCTCGTTCCCTAATTATCAGAATTTTTAAATACTATGTTGCTGATTCACCAGATTCCCGAAAAATAACATTCCCATAATACCAGACTTTCTTTTTAACGTGTTTCTTCTTATGTCGGATTGCCATAACAACGTGTTCTCAAAACACCATGTTCCTTTTGAAACCGAATTCCCATAATACCAGATTTTGATAACACTAGGCTGGCAAAACACAATGTACTTGAATCACCCAGTTTCTTAATCTACCAGATGTTCAAAATACAAGATTGCCAGTTTACTTAATTCTCTATACACCAGATGCTGATTATACTTGATTTCCAAATGCCTAAATTCCTATAACACCTAATTTTTACTTTGGTAGATTACAAAAGTACAGCTAGACCACAAAACCAATTGTCAAAATCAAAAATTAATTGCCTTTATTTATAACTACTGTACATTATCATTAGCAATTGGCAAATACAGTCTGAATAAAAAATAAGTTATTAAAAAAAATACTTGATATATTATTATTTTTTTTAAAGAAGAGAAAAGGAGTGACTAACTCAAAAGAATTCGCAGTTTAAAGCTAGTTGGGTGAATGCAAAAAAAAGTACATTATGTCTGGTATAGTGTTCGCAGCGGATTACGGCCGAAACCTATTTTCAAACCGCGGATAGATAAGCCTTACTTCGGGTTGAAATTTGACATTTGCCCATATAAAATGTGTCAAATTTTAATCCGAAGTAAGGCTATCTGTCCACGGTTTGAATATAGGGTTCGGCCGTAAGAAGAAACAATTAAATTACTCGGTGATTTTTTACTCGCTACTAAAGGTTTGCGTGGGTGCACCTAATCGTACTTGTTTGATATTTGGTATTACCGGGATCTGGTGTTCTAAAACCTGGTATATCAAAAATCTGGTTTATCGAAAATCTGCTTGAAAAATCAAGTAAGATCATGTAATCATGCTGAGGTGAGATCAAGTTGGCCCGAGAAAATTGTGTTTTCCAAATCAGGTTACTAAATATTTCAGTGTTTTGCGATTCTTGTTGATTTCGAAATTTGATATTTTGGGCATAAGGTTTTATAGGGAACATGGTGTGTATATGGTATTTTATAAAAGTGATATAAAAAGGAACATAATATATAAAATTCTGGTATTGCGGGTATCTGATATTTTGATAAGCATGTACGTCAGTAATTTGATATTATGCAATTATGGTTTTAAGGGAACGAGCGGTTAATTTCGCCCTTCCCTACAGCCAAAACAACAAGTAATAAAAAGCTTAAAAATATTTGAAATGTAAGCACATAATATATAACGAACTTAAAAGTAAAACTACCACGACTAAGTAGACTTGATTAGTTACGAAGATACAGGTGGTTAAAGTGTAAAAATCATCTAAGATGGACTGAACATTGGACTAACAAAAATTACCACTTTTACGCTTCATAGGGCATAAGCTTTCAAGCGCCAAAAGAAGTTGTTCTTTAGATTGGCTTTTTTAACTCTTTAAAAATCAGAATATTTCGCAAGCGAACGAATCCCTGAATCGAAAAATGCTCTTTATATACCCCAATATATTTGAAAAAGCTATCCCGTCGTGGATGTGAACCCTTTTATTGACGGGGAATTAATTATTTGTACATCGATAACTGTTAACCATCCGACATCATAAAATTCCTTTAAGCTATGCGAGTAACGTGTCGCCGTGTAGGTACTTGATGCTCTTTTATCGCGTACTAGCGACCCGCCCTCGCTTCGCTCCGGGTTAAAGTATTTATACATATAAACCTTCCTCTTGAATCACTCTATCCATAAAAAAAAACCGCATCAAAATCTGTTGCGTAGTTTTAAAGATCAAAGCATACACAGGGACAGACAACGGGAAGCGACTTTGTTTTATACTATGTAGTGATTGCCATAGGACTCTCAAAAAATACGCTAGTAAATACTGGTCAGTTTCGCCTACGTAAGTGCAAATGCATTGTAAGCATTATTTAACCTTTACCCTTAAGCAGGCCCCACCAATCGAGGTACTTATTGTAACTACAAATAAAATGCGCAGGTATTCAAGTTAGTTGCGTATAGGGGAGTAATTTAAGGCAAAATATATTTTCACGTAAATGCAATCCAGGTTTATAGAGGAACTATGACTGATATTTCAACCAACCGTATGTGGTTGCTAAAACGGCTCCGCCTTGATAAGGGTCTGAACACAGTGAGCACTGCATACTATAATGCCTAGTTCACACATATTTAGTTGATTAGTGGTCAAAATTAAAAGATAAAATTAAATTAATAATGGTGAGCGACATTCAATAAAGTTTATATTAAACTTAGTTTTAAGTTCCTCACTAAGATTTTTCGCGTGAACTAGGCATAGGTATTAGGTACGGAATTATCGAGACCAAATCGCTATTCAACCTAATAATTATAGTAAACTGGCTGGCCCAAGACTACGTCCGCGTAGACCGCGTTTACCGCTATTCCCTCTGGTACTGTCCAATTAACCGGGATACAACTTAGCCTGATTGTGCAAAATGTTGTTACAGAACTATCAACAAATTTTTTTAAGTTGTTGGAAATTATGTAGGTCTGTCTACCCCTCTGGGATTAAAGGCCGTTAAGACTAAACCGCGATGAGTTTACACTTGGAATAGCTGTCAGTTCGTATGAACTTTGACGTATTTATGACGAATAAATGGGGATAAAAATGGTCACTATTAACGATATAATATCAAGCGTACTAAAATGTAATTTATAATTCACTCGGCGTCAAAATAATCGCACCAGTCACAGTCACACCTTACCTTGGATAAAAATATATAGTTTATATCTGCTTCGTGTCAAAGTTACAAAAGGTGCTTATTTTTGACGCCGTGTATATTATAATAATGCCTAAAATTACAAAGCTGCATATATTATGATGGGATATACTAGTACACAATCACTAATTCTAGTCATGCTAATGAACTGTTTTTGGATGCGTGACGATATCATACTAATATAGTAAATGGCACTGCGTAAAAAAAACCGTAAGTAGTGTATTTAGACCAAAAGCAATCTTATGCATACCTTATTAACGTAATCTTTCGGCATGAAAAGTAAAAAATAAGAACTAGCTTGTTCTTAAATTGTTTTGGTCTTAACGCACTTTATATTATTATAACGCTCGCCATCGCGCGCATTACTCCGTAACCCGGTGAAAAAGAACATTTATACCTATATGAATATTCATGTTAGCACAATAAAAATTCAGTCGCTTAAGCGATTCATGCAATATTACCGTGTCTATTTTCTAGTTTTTCGAAAAATTTCAAATCTTAATCCTAAGGAGACCGCTAGAATGTAACGTTAGGTCTACAAAGTGATACTTCATGAGGCGCGGTTTTAGTCGTCACCACCCAAGCGCTTTTCAGAAGTGGAGTAAAAAAACTATTTTTTAGAAAAGTCCTTAGTTTAGTGCCAGGAACGAAATTAAGAGAAAAAAAAAAGGAGTGAAGGAAACCAGTTACTAAGGCTAATCTTATTTGACAATTATTCAGATGAGGGTGTTCAGGCTCCAGGAGTACAGAACCTGCAAGGGTCTGCTCAAAGCGTAATGGAATACGGTCCAAACGGAAAAGATTTCGTTAAAATGAGGAGATAGCAGAATTTTTTGTAAATGAAGTTAAACGCAGAGCTCCTATTTCTGGGTAGTTTGGCCCTCCGGGCCTGCTGAAGAACTAACATAACCTAAACCTACCTCATATTCATGATACAAATTTTGGGTCAGTGGTACGGTTTAGGGGTACGGTGGGTCTGCACCCGAATAATCAATCAAATTTTAAAAATGTTACGTCACATCAATGACAGTTCTATTCAGTAACCTTTGGCCTCAAGAAGATAGGCCCGCAGCTCAGTTCATTGTTAACAACACCTCTGCCGCCTAAATAAAACACGCCAAGCAAGTTTTAAATCTATGCAAAATTGAATTAGTTAAAACGAAAAAGTTTCTTTTATCAGACTGTCGAAGGGGCAATGTTTAAAAGCTGTTTGTATGGTTCGTTGTTCCCTCTGAATGCGGACCGCTGATATTTATCTTAGCGGTCTACTTCCAAAAGTTCTATTATCAATTATAATGATAGTACTCACGCGCTCAGTGCCGTAATACCAGAATTTTTTAATATACTAGTTAAGAATATTAGATATTAGGTAATTATGAACAACAAAACCTTAATTAAAATGCTAAGGTATTGTTGATAATCCTTACCACATATTTCGAAGCAGTGTTTTGGGAATGTGGTAATGAGAGTAGTGATTGTGGTATTTTGGGAGTGAACGGATGAAACTATTGGAAATAGTCAGCGTCGCGAATCTCGCTGGATACTAAACATATAAATACCAAAACATGCAGTCGGATTTTTAAAGGTTGCTTTTTGTTAAGACAATTTTATTGTACCCATAACGACCATAAGCGACGGAGGGGCTGTCAAGACTTTAGGCATCGTTGGCGTTCAAAATATTAGTACGACAGGGGTATCACTGAGGCCTCGTTAACAATAAATCCTACGGATTCCGTCCACCAGGATCCCCTCCTAGTGAACTCGGGAGTTAATCATCAGAATCCCCTTATGGTAAATGAAAGGTAGGAAGGTTTAGGTTATGTTAGTTTTGCAGCATGCCCGGAGGGTCAGAGCATCCAAAATTTGGAGCTCCGTCGACACTTTTTGATTATAAATTAGTGTCAACGGAGCTCCGCGCGCGGATCTCCTATTTCTGAGTGGTTTGGCCCTCCTCCGGGCCTGGTGCAAATGTAACATAACCTAAACCTACCTATATATTCAATTATTTATCACTATTAGGAGATTCTGATGAACTCACGAGTTACGATAATGATTATACTTCGAGGCAACCTTTCTAAAAAAAAATGTATGACAGAAGGAGTCTATTTTGTGATCTGGGCCAGTATTAAAGATTGAGGATCCCCTGGTGGATTTATGGCTAGGGGATCCTGGTGGACTGAATGACAGCTTCATTCCAAGGTAATTGTTCATACAACGATGCAGAGGAATCTATACTTCTCGAAATTGATCAGCTGTGCGTCGATGCGTTGATACCACCAACAACACTAACAAGTCTAATAATAAGATGAAAGCTAGTGTTGACAAGATTAACACGTTGGCTACCATGAGCATCACTTCATTTTTCAGCGTATTGAGGGTTTTTTTGTTGGGGGGGCCAGAGATGAATGCTATTTTGTAGAGGAAATATAGTTCTACACGAAAGTCATGGGTCATGATGGGTCACTGTCGATTCTCATGGCTCATCAGTAATAGGGCGATGCTGTGAGCATCACCGGTGGGAACGCTAAATTTGTATCGAGAAATAGGGAATAGTATAAAAAATAACGCAGATACATACATATAAAACAAACATACGTACATTAAATCACGCCAGTTTCCCAGAGGGGTAGGCAAAGACATTCTTTCCACCTGCTACGATCCTGACAAATCTCTTTTGCTTCTTCCACATTCACACATCGAATCATGCATGCACGTCGGTTTCGGGTACTTAAGATTCGGCACTTTTCCAGCATTTCTCCGATTTGATTCAAAAAAGTACGCCAATGGCGGTCTTTCGAACCTTCCACTTACTTTCGCACTGTATATTTCTTTCGTCAATCGTTTTTCATCCATCCTTTTTTCCAAATGACCGAAACATGCCCTTTTCAATCTTAGTCACTACGTCTTCTTTCAGTACAAAATTCTCTCTGATCTTTTCATTCCTTAGTTTCACACCAAACATACTACGCAAAGAGCGCATTTATAAGACTTTCATGCTAACCCTACCACACCCAACATTCACTACCATACATCAAGAGAAGGGGCCAACAGTCGGAGTTTTAGTGAAACGCCCTTTCTGCTCACAAAGGAGATAACGCAGATACTCATATCAAAATCAGGTCTTATTTGTTGTAACCATACTGATAAATAAGTGTTAACTTTTTAAAACTACCTACTTTCCCTTGCGAGCATCAGGACGGTAGACTTTATAAGATCTTCAGTTTTGTACTTATTTAAATCCTGTTTGTTAACTGAAACTAAATGAACGGTTCAGTAGAGTACAAAGATTATGTAGACATATTTGCAACAATTTCATTAGATTAAGATCTTTGTACTCGACTACTGCTTGCACAAAGGGACAGCCGTATAGTTCCTTATACACCAATACTTCGATGCATGAATAATAAGTTATAAGATCATTAATTATACTTAGAATAATATAAAATTTTACGAAAAACGTTAGCTATAAAGAGTTCTGTTATGAGTTATGGTTCCGGTATTCACAGGGAAAGATTACCCCTGGTACATTAAGACCAGAAGACTATGTTCTAAGCCTAATAAAGATTTAAATGAAAAAAAAAAGCCGGGATTTACATCTATCAATATACGTATAAATATTTAAAACGGATAAATTGAGTAATTAGATCGTTTCCCCAAACTCGTTAATTCCGCGAAGCAAACTTTCCATTTGTATTTTTACCCACTCGAATTTCTACCCATTCACCTTTTTAGGGTTCCGTAGTTAAACTAGGAACCCTTATAGTTTCGCCATGTCCGTCCGTCCGTCCGTCCGCAGCCTAGCGCAGAGACTCTTAGTACTAGAAAGCTGTAATTTGGCATGAATATGCATATTAGTCACGCCAAGGAGGTATACCTAATAAAGTTTTTTTTTTACTGTAGTTCCCCTACACGTAACGTGATGTATTTTTTTCTCGTCTACCCTAAGTGTGGTGTCGTTGGATAGATCTGTCAAAATTATTACGGGTTCGTGAGAACAGTTTTTCGATTAAGTAATCCGTTTATGAAATATTAAGCTTTAAAAAGATATTATTTGTTACGCGGTATTGTTTCTATACCAAAAGTTTTCCAGTAAGTAGTTTTCTTTCGCAATATTTTTATTTATTACGCGATATTGTTCTTATACCAAAAGTTTCCCAGTCGTTTTCTTGCGCAATATTTTTAGTTATTACGCGATAGTTCCTAATCTAAAACTTTATTCGTTGTCATTTTGGCAACACGTTTGATTCTTACGTGATATTGTTGCTATACCGGTTGCAGCCGGTCTATGGTTGCAACGAATAAATAAATATAAATATATAATTTTAATATTTTTCATATTTCCCTAGTGTTATTTACCATAAATACGCTGACTGCCCTCTTTGAGATATCGATATACTGGGTGATTTTGGGGTCATGATCCGGAATGGCCAAAAGTGAATAAGATGGTCATACGAGGGCTGCACTGAAAGTTTCGGGAATCTAATACTTAGAAACATATTTTTGTCACATATCATACCTTTTTATAACCATCTCTAAAGGTTCATTAATTTAACACACTGGCCACATAGAAAAAAAAGCGATGGTTCGGTTTCAATTGTTTTTTGAAGTCGTCGAGTCGCTGCTGAAAATGGAATTGTCCCATGAAAATTTATGAGCTATGATTTATTACGACTTTAAAAGTGGATTATCACAAAATCAATGTGGAGACCGGATGATTGTTGCTTTTAGTAATGAAGCACCTTCAAAGACGACAATATACAGGTGGTATGAAGAATTTCAACGTGGCCGTCTATCCCTCACGGACGACGTGCGTGAAAGTCGACCAAAATCGGCAGTCACGCAAGAAAACGTCGATGCTGTGCGTCAGCTAATAAAGGAAGACCGACATGTGTCATATCGGGAGATTCAAGAGTGTTTGGGCATTGGAATGAGTCAGATACAAATCTTTTTACAGGAACAATTAGGCGTGCGAAAGTTGTTTTCCCGTTGGATCCCTCACTTATTGTCTGAGGAGCAGAAAACGACTCGTGTCAATTGGTGCCTCAGAACTTTGAACAAATTCAACGAAGGAAGCTCAAATGCAGTTTTTAGCATTGTATCCGGTGAAGAGTGTTGGATATATGCATATGAGCCTGAAAATAAAAACCAATCTCGAGTATGGGTCTACGAAGATGAGCTCAAGCCGACAAGTTATTCGTCCCGCAGCACGGCTAAAAAGATGGTGGCTACGTTTCGTCTCCAAATCGGGTCACGTGGCTACTATTCGAACGGTCAATGCGATTGGTACACCACTATTTGTTTGCCGAGTATCTTTGCTGAACTCCGAAAAAAAAAAACCTAGTCGCCGCATTATCCTTCACCAAGACAATGCCAGCCCTCACACCGCTCGGAAAACAACCGAGTACCTGGACGGTGAAAAGTCGAATTACTGGACCATCCTCCATACAGCCCCGACTTGGAAGCCCCAATGACTTTTTCACATTCCCCAAAATTAAGGATAAGTTGCGTGGTCAGCGGTTTCAGACGCCGGAAGCAGCAGTGGAGGCTTTTAAAATGGCCATTTTGTCGACCCCTACTTCAGACTTCAATAAGTGCTTTAATGACTGGTTTGATCGCATGGAAAAGTGCATAAAATATAAAGGAGAATACTTTGAAAAACAATAAAAATACTTTTATTCAATTGAACTGCATATTTTTTTCTATTCCCGAAACATTCAGTTTGACCCTCGTACTGAGCAACTTTTCCGATGGGACCAACCACGAAATCGCCAAAAAAAACAGGTGTTAATGTATGGAACGTTTGAGTAAATACGCTATTAGGAAATTAGGAATCTGGTAAAATTCTCGAATAATAAAGAACTGACTGAATAAATATCCAATTAAATAATTACGACCATTGGTAATACTAATGAATGATAAAAAAAAAGATGAATGGGTAGAAATTCGCGTAGGGAAAAATGAGAACGGAACAGTTGCTATGCGGAATTAACGAGTTAGGGGAAACGATCTAATTACTTAATAAATTTAATATTTTCGAGCCACCTTCAGCATCATAGATACTGCATTTAGTAAGCACTACGTTCCTGCTTGAAACTAATTATCAAGGATACAGTCAGCACCGGAATAAGCTTCCAAAATAAGAGTAGTTCGCTGCCGGCGGGTTTTTTATGCTTATTTATACCTTCGTGATTTAAGGAGAAAACGTTTACTTCGCTAACGCACTCCAAGCAGCGCTTAAATTGCTACTTGACACGCAGCTTATTTTCCTTTGGCAGAGTAGGGCAAGATTTTAGATTTTCAACCGCTCGAAAGTGTTACTTACCGATATAACATGTTTTTTAATGCAATTAGGAGTAAGATATGACAATTACAAGCGGAATCGGTGTGATCGTAATCAAAATTCGAGCGAAAATTCTTTGTCATTTTTAGGGAGCTCTTATACATTAAGACCTCTGTACAAAAACCTATTCCTCAGGTATTTTCTCTCAAGTTCCGGTGTCAGTCTAGCCTCATTTGGCAGGGGAATTACGCGATAATCAAGTTTTATAGAAAATGTGTATCATAAGTGTCCTGCCACCAAAAAAAAGAATGAACTGATCAGGCGACAGGAAAGTTACTATAAGAAATTTTATTTTTCGAGGTAATACATGCACAACAATAGGACTTACTGGGACCAACTTTTATTTCTAAGCATATTTATGATTAATTATCGGCAGTATTACATAGTGGAGAAGCTGATCCGCATTCGTGAGTAGGTACAAATGCAGCTGTCAGTGGATCGGTATTGCCATCAGCAAGCAACTTCCAAGGTCCAGAACCATTTTCTTCTAGCAAGTCCATATAACTACGAAAACTTACAGCAATAAAAAAATCCCGCCGCCTTGGATGATGATTAAGTTTATGTAGCAGAATTTAAAAAGTCTCCAACCTAAGATTTCCTGATTACGAAGTTTCCTCTAGGTACTTAACATTTTTTTTTAATTATGCCGTGCAAATAAAATCAAGACTCGAAAGATAAACTAATATGTACCTACTTGTCAGCAAGTTGAATAGCTATAAAACGTATTGCGAGCACTTAGTACAGAATTTCGATGAATGAATTATCTCGCAGATATTTCGTCATTACTGCTGTCATAAACAAGGGCCAATTGCATTAAAAAAATTGAATTATTGAAAAAAAAAAAAGTATCTCCATATACAATGGGCCCCTGATGCAACTATATAAAACCAAGGATCGATTGTTTCCACCCGGTAAAAATAATTTGCTTCGTAAATTCTAGCCAAACAAGTAAAAAAATGTCTATAGAATTTATTATATTCTATATAAAAGTCGATAAATTTACATACTGAGAGTCTACTTCTTTCACCGTTTATCAGCTTAGTATTCAAATCTATTAGGCTTGATTTGTTAATCGCAGATCGGTCAAGTCTCCGCCAGCGGTCATTCCACGGTCTTTCGCTTTGCATCGGTTTGACAGCATTTTTAATAAATAATTTTGCAAGACAACTTTGAAATACTCTGGCAACATTGAAACTACCGTATATAAACGAATATTAACAATCGGTTCCGATTGATAAGAAAAGTATAACGTGCATAAAGAGAAAACCACATTGTCAGGAATTGTATTTTTTTTAAACTACGCAGTAATCATAGGTAGTATGACGAACGATGTTCAATGTCATAAGAGTACTCTAGTTCTGCTTATGCCAAGACTGCATTACAGTATAAATGCGACAGACCGCGCAATAACTCAATGCTCATACCACCCCAGTAACACTAACCACAGTATACAGGTGTCTTTAGTCAGTCACGAATAGGTAATTTATATAGTTTACACACATACATTGAGATTTAAGTGCCAGCGACAGGGCCTTATAAAGTTCATTGTTTTTTTTTGTAACAATAAGTATTAACTTTATTCCTTCTCTTTAGACCTTTGTTGGGCAGCAGTAGATTCGCATCTGGATCACCAGTTGGTCCCAACAGCACTGCAGCGAGTCTTGCACGGAACCAGTGAAGGCTTGCCGGAATAAAGATTGCGCCTCACGCTCGTCTAAACAGATTTAGGTCAATATTCAACGAAAGAATAGTATTAATTTACCGTTTATTTGTAATAAACACTTTACACATTTAATTGGAACCCTTTAAGTTATACATTATTGACTTACCACCGTTGATATAGCTAACTAAATAATTACAAACACTTGAGGTCACTTTGATATGGCACGACTGATAACCTGAAAAAATAAAAAATATTAATAATATTTTAACGCAACAACAAGAGAAATTATACTTACGTTTGGGTTTAGGTGGGATCAATTTAATAGCTCCAGGCTTTTCAACTGTGTCGAGAACTTTTGTTTTTTTTTCTGGTGGAGTTTCATTGTGCACAGGAGATGGCCGTTTAGGTATTGATACCGTAGGCGGTAACGCAGGAGGGGGCTTTTTGTTTAATAATGAAGCACGGGAAGGCGGAGGCTTAACTTCTTCTTCAAGGCCATGTTTCCTAAATTTAGAATGAAACGTTTTAACAGTCTTGGGTTTAGGTTCATCAGGTTTTCGGACTTCTATCGATATTGATGGTTTTTCCCTTTTGATGTCACTCAACTTAGGTATTTTGCCTAATTTATGAATAGAAGGCGGTTCAGGTAATAAACTTGGTTTTTCTGAAACCTCGTTTTTCTTCTCACTTTTATCATCTTTGATTTTATCTTTACTTTTACTTTTGTCACTCGACGATTTACTACGATCTTCTTTAGATTTAGTATGGGAAGAGCTAGATTTATCGTTAGAAGATTTTCTGCTACTATCACTTTTAGATTTTGAACTGTGAGATTGTTTACTTTTATCTCTAGAACTATCTTTATTACTATGGCGACTAGGACTGCCAGATTTACTACTTCTATGTTTGTCATTAGATGAAACAGATTTACTTGAATGCTTAGAAGAACTTAACTTTGAACTACTACCTTCACGAGTTTTCTCCTTAGATCTACTTTTATGTTTATCTTTCGACTTCTCTTTATCTACAGATTTTTCAAAAACTTTATCATCTGTGTCATCAACCTTTGATAGTATTTGCTTTCCATCTTTCAGTGTTATTTTGAGCACCGGTAATGCTTCCTGTTCTTTCTCTAACCTGTCTATGTTGTTTTCATTTTCTAACCCATTACAGTCTTCTTTATTTGGTAAATGATCAGAAGATAAATCAAGCTTAACATGATCAGTTTTAGTTTCGTGTTCAATTAAAATTTGATCCGTATTTTCAAACTCTGGGACCTCATTTTTTACAGAAAAATCTGTATTAATTTCTTTTTGGGCTTCTAGAATGATTTGAGGTATTTCGATTGATAGTACAGGAACAACGTGCTCGCCCTTGACTGTTTTCAGCCACTGCTCCACTAGTTTTGCAGCAAGTGCTCTGATAGCTAAAAGAAGAAAAGAAAAATCACAATAATTAAAAATAATCCGAACGCCACTATCACTCATGTAGAGGGTTTATTTGTTAGCAACGCCACTAGTATATATGTTTGTTGTATAGCCGATAAGTATAATAGAAGAACCGTTCAGGTGTCGTTAACAATTAAGCGTTAATATTATTACATTCATTAGCATTTTCAAGACAAAGTGGAGACCGTAATTTAGCTTTAAAAAGTTAATTACTATTTACGCCTCGCCATCTAAAAACAAGTTTAATTTCAAATGTCTAGTGAATGAGCGAGGCGGAAACTAAATTTAAAAGGAACTTAAACGCGTGTTTTTTCCACAGCAAGATTAATCTTGCCCCGCATAGGATAAGTTTTGCGGAAAACTATAAAATTATGTCCAGCTGGTAAACTTTTATAATCTCTGTTACAATATTTCAAAACTTTGTAAATTTTTTGGCCCCTATACTAAATTAAAATTATGAATCCGAAAGTAAGTCCGTTTGTCTGTTACGCTTTCACGGCTAAACCACTTAAATCGATGAAATTTGGTCTGAAGACAAGACTTCTACGCGGACGGAGTCGCGGGCAACGGCTAGTTTACGATATTTAAAGATTATTAGAATCGTTCTTAACACGTGAGCATTTTTAATAACGTGCTTATTTAAAAAAAAAACACGTGATAATAGGAAACTAGTAAATGCAATGAGTTATTTGCTCTAGGACTTGCGGAAGATCAGACTTTTCAGAATTCAAGCAATTTGATCAGAGTCCATTGCATGCGGCGCACTCAACAAACCTCTGGTGTTCGTTTAAATTATCGTTGTTTTTATTTAAAATTATTGTGTATTCTTATGAGGTCCACGATTTAAAAAAACCGCTGACTTCAAGCTTCGAACTCTACCTATAGTCAATAATAAAACAGTACATACACTTATTAAGACTCTTGGAGAGTAGCAAACTACCACCAGAGGCCCGGTTCACGAAGCTACAAGTTACAAGCGGAAGTCTCTTTCTAACTCAGTTTGCTAGTTCTTACTAGCAAACTGAGTTAGAAAGAGACTTCCGCTTGTAATTTGCAACTTGTAGCTTCGTGAAACGGGCCACTGATTCATTTTTTCTTCTGTTTTGTTACCAAAAACGTATTGATTTTGTTTTGGTTTGTTTAGTAACAAACGGAATTTTTTGCTTTTTGGGGACAACAGATCAGGAATCCTTTTTGAAACTCCACTTGTAAATCCGACGGTGCGGCCTGGGTATGTGCTATTATATCGTAATATGTATATATTCATACATAGCAGGCTTGTTGAGACTACTTACTGTAACGTATCATTAGATTTATCTTGACCGGTCAGACGTTTTGAAATGGTTGTGAAAACAAAGCTTGTGGAGTATTTTTGCTAGGTAAAAAATAAATTATAAATATATCAACATGCCAGTTATACATGTATCAATGTAAATTACACATATTACGGTAAATGAACGAAGGCAGTTCGTTTTATGATTGGCTGTTAAAAGCCGTTTCGTAAACTGCTAAGCCCAGGCTTACCAGAGACCGGCCCGCTATCCCATTCAAGTGGTTTCGAACGGGTTTTTATAATGGTTTTACTTAGAAAAGCCGTATCGCTTAAAAGCCGTTCGATTTGCTTTTAAAGCCCGCTGTCCCATCCAAAAGGTTTCGAATGGATTTTATAACTCTTTTACTTAGAAAAGCCGTTCGATATGCTTTTGAAAGCGCTATTAGGGTTATATGTGCTTGAGCTGTTTAGGTTTCCCTTATAGTGAATGGTTAGTTTAACAAATAACGTCATATATTTCGTTCCAAGAGGTTATTCTTTTAGTGGGGTATTCTATTGAGAGGTTAGTCTTTCAGTCTTTTATCGGTGAATCTCGGTCGACCTGATTCAAATTGTTTTTCAATCGAAAATAGACTCATTGGACCATACATATCCATAACTGCGGATCTAACGCAAGGTACACTTTTCTATCACTGGGGAAATGTTAGTACTACAGTTACCGCAGGCGTCACTACTGGCTTGTATGTATTTCTATGAAGCACTATCCGTAGGGAGAGTCACGACGCCTGCCGCTCGACCAAGTAGTGACGCCAACTGCAGACGGCAGCGGCAGGCGTCACTACTGGTTCCTATGTATTTCTATGAAACGGTATCCGTAGCCGAACGCAGAGGGCAGCAGCAGACGGCAACGGCAGGAGTCGCTGACGTCGGACCACAGACGGTTTGAGGAATAACACCTTTATTAGGCAAGGCGTACGTTTGTTTAAACTACAATCTGCTAGTTAAACCTCTTGAAAAGGGCTTTATCTTAATTTTATAAAGTAACAGCTCAATACTCAGATATTTGTATTTACGTCAAAGAAGAGTTTTTCTACTTCCAAGAACGTATGTAAATGATGATATATCTTGCTAAACAAGAGCTATTTTTAAACACTATTTTAAACTAATATAAATTAAATTATGCATAAAATATCTTACCAAATTGATTACCATCCTTTGATAATTCTTTAACAAGTTTTGGACAATTATTTGTCTTCAAATTTTCAATGTCCACAGGACATAAAAGCAACAGTTCTAAAAGTTCACGTACTAGTGGCCAATTTTTGGCAACAATACTTTCTGTTAACCACATGTGGACAAGGCGCCAACCCCCAGATCCCATAAACAAACCCAATAACTCAGTCTCTGTACACTTTAATATCTGTATATAAATGCACTTTGACACCAATTTCTTTGAAAATTTGGTCATTAAGCTGAAAATTAAGAAATTAAGTTAGAATTGTACAAACATATACAAATTTAAAAATGGAATAGAATTCCCTGAGTCAACTTACTTGGCAAGCCTTTGGACTTCATCTCTGCTTTTGATGCCACCATTCGGAGACAGAAGTACACTTAGGCAATTCAACAGTTGTACTGGGTCAATACGTGGCTGTTAAAAACAATATTTCAATCATAAGTAATACATATTTTTATTAAGGGTATACAGTAAAACAAGAGAATTAATAGAAATCTGCTATCTAAAGCTTTTAAACTCTCTAGCATACCAAATATACAGACAGAAGCCAGAGTGTGACAGCGATAGAACAGTATGATGATGTGTGTCTGGTTATAATGTATGGTTGTATAGTTCAGGAAATATGAATTGGCCGTCTGTAATGTTCTCTAAGATCTTTTAGTTAACATCAAACAAAAACCAATCGTAACACTGCCCTCGTTCTTCAAACGGCACAGCAGTTGAAAGGTGTTGATACTTGAGTCATCATTGTGGATATTATGTTAACTCAGAACAAAAGATCACAAAGTAGATAAAAAACGGCCAATTAAAATTTCCTTAACTACACACACTACACTATTTTACACTGTTTTATAGAAACTCATTTCATAGAATGTATCACTTCACAGAATTAAAATTTCATAGAAAGCTAATTTCTGCTGTACCTTACTGTTTTCAGATTATTTTTTGGTTGTCACAGGTCTAACCTAACCTATGTAACTCATGCTTAAGACAATCTTCGGTTTCAGCAGAAAGCGAAGTAATGCTTTCTATGAAACGAGTTTCTGTAAAAAAAGGGGACATGATAATGTACAGTTGAAGGCATAAATATATACACGTTACCAAGATGCCAAAAACATCTACTCCTCTATGCCACTGAAAATAAGGTTCATGCTTATATATTTATGATGCTACAGATGTATACATATGCATGCCTTCAACTGTACCAAAGTTTATCTCACTAAAATATCAATGCAAAATAAGTTCTCAAATTCAATTACTTCAGACTACAAAATGCTTAGCAGAAGTTTCTCTTTTAAAATGATAAGCTGGTGAAGTTATATAAGTGTCTGGATAGGTAAACAAAACCTCCATTTTGATTAATTTAAGGTGTTTTTACAGTTTATATTAAAATTGGTATTTATCAAATTTAATGATAGTAAAATATCACTGCTAAATAATACCGCTGATACAAAAAAAACACAAATCAAAAACAAATACAATTTGATTTAAAACTAAGTTAATACATACATACATACATAACTTCACACCTTATTCCCAGGGTGGGGTAGGCAGAGCTACAGGAATACCAACTTAAAGACTTTCTTATAATTCTGTAACCACATTTTGCACAATCTGGCCAAGAAGTTTATTAGTGTATTAGTGACAGGTTGCAAGCCCATCACCTTTATTTAAGCAACAATATGTTTTTCCCACTGTTTAATTTATGTGCTACAATATTCTGACAGTCTTGCAATAGTAATGTTCACAGGATAAATTCAAACCACAGATTCAAACTATCAGACGGATAATTTTATCTGGGGATTTGTAAAATTAGCCCATTTAAAAAATCCTAAATTGTGTATTGTATGTAATTGGGAATGTATAAAAATATGACCTTGCCTATTATACTAGCATTAGATGACAAAGAGGATTTGTTTGACTTAGTTGTTTAGTAAAATAACAATCACAGTACATTCAAAGTTAAAAAGAACTATTTTTTTTGGCTTTCATCTGGTGGTTGTGTATTACAAAAATCATCTCCTTAGTATCATAATGGAAAATCCCATCCCCATCTGGCTCACACCGTTCAAATCCACAACAAACATTTACGTGTTGCTAAAATTGAAATAATACCAAAAAAATGTACTTAATTAAAGTGTACATGTACCCATAACTTTTTTTTAACTATTGAAAGAACTAGGCATGTGCCTCAAACTCCATTACAAAAAAACAACTAGGTAAGAAGCATTACTTTAGGAACGGATGATGAGCACCAGCTATATAAACAACTTCTTTTAATTTAGACAAGCAGAATTCACTCACAATACACCAACAGAGCAGGATGCTACAGATTGACATTACAGAGCATATGCAAAAACAAATGTGTTGTAAGATGTTTTTTTTCTAAATATTTAAATAAACTTGAAGAATGCAGTTATACACAAGAAGTTTGTTTTTTTATTTTACTCGACACATTAATTTTAGTCCCTCATATGGCCCGTGGACCTAATGTGTTGCCATGTTATTTTATGTCAGTACCTACAGGCTAGAGCAAGAAAGTGGCTTATCAATATTATAAAAAAACATACATGTCCCAGAAAAACATAAGCCAGTTAATGATAATTAACAAAATAAAGTGTGCAATCATTATAGGTCACAAAGGAGGAAATAAAAATAATGCATCTCACTTCCAATAACTACTGACAACAGATTCTAATTTAGGCAAACTTGTCAGAATATCAACATGTTAAAATATACATCTTGAAGTTATTATAACTTGGTTAATGTAGAGTAAACAAAAAGGTAGATAAATATCAGAGGACAATCACGCCTGTTTCCCAGAGGTGTAGACAGAGACCACTTTTTCAGAGGACAATCTCACACAAATTGACCGAGACCCAAATTAACTCAAAATACAATGACATATATACTTATGGATAAACACATACATACATAGAAAACATCCATGGCTAAAGTGTCATTCTATGGAACTTGCTAACTATGTAAACAAGCCGCCATACTAAAATTGACATTAGATGTCAATTTCAATATATTGTTTGTTTACATAGTTAGCAAGTTCCATAGAATTACAGTATACAGGAACTAATACAAGCGATCATGACAAAAAAAATACTCATACCGGGAATCGAACCTTGGACTGCTAGCTTCGTAGGCAGGGTCACTGCCAACTAGGCTAAACGCAACGTCAAATGATGCTACGTTATTGCAGTAATTCGTAATTTTTAGCACTTCCTTAGGTACCTTATCGAAAACGGCATATTATTATGCCAATTTTATATTACAGAGAGGTGATTAATCATAATCATTTAATTTAGTGAACGTCGTCACAAGGTTTGAATCAATTTAGTATTTTAGTACAAGTGTCAATACCTGTTTAACACTTTAAGCAAAGAAATCGAGCCACTTAGTACTGAATATAGAAAGTGACTAATTTCTTTGCTCCCAAGTATATAAAATCTTAGACTCATAAAATGAAATCAATAAAATCAAAATAGATTACTACATCAAAATAATAACCCTTCTTGGCAGTCGGGTAAAACTCTAAAAGGTTCCACAATAATGTTATAGGTACAGAGTAGGGTAGTAGTCCAAAGTCCATGCAGCCATATAATCCACGAGTGCGCTTCGCTAACAAGATGGTGGACGGACGTCGCCCGCCACTAACTACGCAATTCGTTATTTTTCACATAACATGAAATGAAATTAAATAATATAGAAATATCTGAAGTAAAGATAGTTTTTAACTTACCATTATAACTTTGACAATTTTATAATGTAGCTAATTTTAGGCAGCTTCACAAATCCACCACGCCTTTTACTGCATTATAAAACATGGCGGATCAATTATGACAGTGCTGTCTGAAGATTTATATTCTTGTGCACGAAATCAAATCACAAATAAGTTCATATAGTTCCGGATTACTTAATCAATATCACTATTCATATTAATATGTCTGTAACATTCCACGACAGTGAAATCTTACTAGTTGTTACATAACCCTAATTTTAACATAAAAGTATGAAATATTCCTTATTATATAACTGGTTCAATGTATTATAGTAATTTAGTTTAAAGGGTAAAATCCATTGAATACACGCAAAATACTGAATCAGCGAGTTGGCAAAATTATTTCAGTTCGACCAACGCCAGTGACGACGTCCGATCGGTCCGAGAGCACGGCTGACGAATATATAAATGAGAATGAGAACTCATGAACGAATGGTTTGTTCTGAAACGGATATCACATTCCAGAAGAGCGAACGAGTGAACGGAACATATCGTAAAGATTCTAGGTGATTCTAAAAAAAGCCTCCTTCACACCGGGTGCGTGTTACTTAAGCTAAATTCACAATTAAAGATTACACGCATAAAATAGTAGCTATAAGTTCATTTATTGTCCTATTAATTCTATAAGAGTTTCTTTAAATTCTAGTATAAGCGCCTAGTCACGCGTACTGTGCTAGGATGCCTAGGAAAAGCTTTAACGCAGCGTGGACGTATTGAGAGGCGTTGCGATGGTGTTGCGATATTGCAGCGCGAATCATTAGGACCTCGCAGGTGTTCGCAAGGGCGTAAGAAAACGCAAAAAATTATAATAAAATTGAACAATGCGTTCCTCTTCATTCATTAGAAAAAAAACATGGGTACTTATAGCCTAACAAGATTTTATTTGGCCTTCGTCACGTTGCGAATTTTAGTGGTACTAATTTCTTTTACTGGCAATGAGTATTTTTGATAAGAATGATAAGTGATAAATTAAATCACTGATAATAGACGTTGAGTCATTAATGTCACCAAAGTAAAAAAATAATTATATCACAATTATATGTTTGTCTCAGGTGATTCATCAACATTCCTATCTTAATATTATTCCTTTTCTTTCCGTTTCATTCCATTTTCTTTTCACTTGCTCTTTCACAACCCGTTCCTTAAGCAGAGTTTCCCACACACCAAACAAGAATCACAAGGATCTTTATGGCATCATAAAGAAAAAATAAGATTATATTGTTTCAATTATATACGCTTTTACCACAAAAAAGCAAAAAAAAGATTTCCAATAATGCAAGAAAAAAAATGTAAAGTGAAAAAAACTATTTACATCAATAAAATTGCGATGAAGGATTGCGTAGCATTTCAATAAACAATGTTTTGAATTTGCAATGATAAAGGAAGAGAATGGATCTGGCATACCTACAGAATAAACGTGCCTACTTACCTTAACTACCATAGCAAACATAAAATGGCGAACTGTCAGATGTTTTTAAGTGCTGCCCCGATTCGATCGTAATAATAAAGTTATCGATAAACCAACCATATGGGTGGGAGGTTCTCAACTCATCTGCTTTGTACGTTCAGTACTTCTCATGTCCTGTATAAAGATGCAGTAGCAGTGGGATACCTGTAGGGCTTGCAAAACGTCATCTTGAGCACAGCCAGTACGGTGGGCCCTTCCCACCTTAAAGGAAAGGAAAGGTCGTAAATGGTCCCATAGAAAAGCTGGAGTGATCTGACGATGGAATCCATGAGTAAACGACGGAACTCCTCAAAAATTGCGGACATATTTTGATATTTTCAGCATTTGCATTCAAAAAGCTTTAGGCTAGGTTCACATGAACGCGTAGTTGACGCAGCGCGCGGTATAAGATTCTAACAAAGTAGTGCTGTCGTATACACGACCGCGCGTGCCGCCCTGCATCGCGGGCAAGATCTTGACACGAGCCGCCTGTCATTTCAATGCTTCGACCGCACGTTGAGCGCGTTTGTGTCAACGTAGCTTATTTATTTGGTAAAGTGGAACCGATGATGAAGACTAGAGATGAAGTATTTCACGGGTTCAGTTGGTAAATATAGAGTGAGTTAATATAAATTAAAGTACCTACAAAGCAACAAAAGTATAATTTCTTTCTTTGTTATTTCTTTCATAAAAAAGACTCATTAAGTTCTCTTAGTGATAAAATACAAGAATCGTAAAAAGTAACAAAAATATTAACAATAATTATTTACTTTTGTTTTTATTCGAAACAGTGCCACAGCCAGCACATAATTATGTTATACACGAAGGTAAGTTATGTTAGAGTGCCAATAATCTTAAATAATAGTATATTACCGTCCTTAACTCCTGTTTTTTTTTACAAATATGATGTTTTATTAACAGACCGTAACAAATATAGATAGTATGCTCGGGGCAATGATAAATGAAGAGAATGGATATGGCACGTTGACATATACAAATAATCAGTTATGTAAATACTATGCATTCCGACATCGAACACTCAAAAATAATGTTATCTCTTTTTAACTTAGTTCTATGTTCCTAAGTAAAAAGAGATGACAGTACGTCAGCCAGTGCAATAATGGCAACATTTATAATTTGACGTTCATACATATACCTAACAAGCGTAGTCAGCCATGTTTCGTTAGCTTGTCATAAGTATCTGATGTGTCATCGTGCCGAATTCACTTAAAAAATGATTAATATATTGTTTTCTGTATTATATATTGCCAAAAGTTACACATGGATTGCAAGAGAAACTTCATCGTAATGTCTCTTAAGTATAGTTTGTTAGGATGTGGTGCAAGAAACAGCAAAAACCAGAAATATTGAACATTTCACCGGTAAGTTGAAGTTTTTGTTAAAATATTGGTCAGTTTTGTCATTATTGGGGGAATATGTAGTACATTATTTATTATTAATCCATAGATCAAGACTAGTTCAAGACTATAATACGATTTGCCTTTTATTCACAAAATTTTGAAAGTAAACAAACCGGAGAATTTGACAGCTAGGGTTGTTCTTAAAATATCGAAAATAACTTGAAAATTTCTCATCGTGACAATTAATGTTAAAATAACATGTTTTTTGTAATTGTATCACATAGAACGTATATGGAATGTGCCCAAGAAAGCAAAGAACCATTTTTCATCATGGATTACAATTTTTAAGGATTTTGGGAAAAAATATACCGAGAAAGTTTCATAACGAAATTATTTAAATAAAATAATATTATTCTGGAATGAGTAATGACTAAGGTTTTATACCTACTAAAAATCATTTAAGACAGCACCAAATATTTTTATTTGTTTACTTGACGACACGTTAGCCAAGTTAATAGTGATCCTGCCTACGAAGCCAACGGTCCTGGGTTCAAATCCCGGTAAGAGCGGATATTTGTTACGTTCTGATAATGTAACAAGTCGTATGTATAAAAAAATGAAGGAGTTAAAGACTGGTAATACACGATTATTTAAGATTATTGGCACTCTCAAGTTGTGGCACTGTTTTGGATGAAAACAAAAGAAAAAAATATTGTAAATATTTTTGTTGAAGAATAAGAAACACAAACTTCTAAACTACTAATAAATGAAATATAATAATATTTGGAGATCAATCAAGAATACTAAACTTAAAACTATTTTATAATGTACCAAATTGGGTGTCAATCACTCGGTGTCGTGACGATGATTTTCAGGGCAACCTTATGGGGAGAAAGCGCTGCTAGTCCTTTCATAAGTACAGTACAGTACAGGTACAGTAGTGTTGCTTTTTATGATTCTTGTATTTTATAATTAAGATAACTTAATGAGTCTTTTTTATGAAAGGAATAACTAAGAAAGAAATTATATTTTCATTTCATTTCATCTCTTGTCTTCAGGCTGTGTTCCACTTTACCAAATAAAGAAGCTAGGTGGACACGAACACGCTTCAACGCGTGGTCGAAGCGGTGAAATGACAGGCGTCACAGGCGGTTCGTGTCAAGATCTTGCCTGCGATGCATGGCGGCACGCGCTGTCATGTATACCGTGTACCGTATATGTTGTACCGCGCGCAGCGTCAACCACGCGTTCATGTGAACTGCAGCATTACCGCTGCAAAGTTAAACCTTTTTTGCACCGTCGTATTGTTACCTCCTTGTTCCGGTACGTGATGTTATTCTTTGGTCGCTTGTCATATATGTTTTTAAATTTTTAAGTTCAAAAACTTTCGAATTTTTCCTGACGTTCTCCGCTCGCTTGTTCTCGGTCATTATGAATTCGGAGCTGACATGTTGATAATCACATAAAGATTATTTTTTTGAAGAAAAGTTTTGATCAGTGAAGGCTCTCTAGTGTATCGCCTGCAAGACGCCTCAGTCTTCAACCTTTTTTTGGCCAACTTTGAGCCTTGTATTGCCTCACGAAGGCACCGCAGTACCGGTTTATTCCCCGGGTAAGTTACGCTTCGTCTGTGTTCGTTTTCCCAAGATTCCGTTCCCCTCGTTTGGTTCTCGTAGATTTATTAGTCCATTCTTTCCAGTTCCTACCGACTACCCCATTTGGCACCAGTGCTATTACGCACCAACCAGACTCCAGTCCTTCCACCTACCCTAACCGGCACCACGGCGTGGAGAGGTTGACTCCGCACCACCACCGCTCAGCCCGCACCAGACTACACCCGGCGCGCGTGCATTTTTCCTTTTTTTAATTTTTATTATCTGTATAAGTTGTTTTAACCGATAGTCTCTGTACACAAACGTCACCCCAGAAACCGTGAGTATACCATTGTCACATTTCGTAGTGTTGCTTTAGCGACGTCTCTAGAGTAGCATTCCAGTATTTGTTGACTGGTATTTTAGTCACCATCTCACACCCTTCATTCAACCCAGTAACCCCCCTAAATTCAAAAAAGGCCCGCGCGCCTGATCGAACAGCATTTATAATGTTCTTTTTCGGTTTGTAATTTGGTCATCGATAGTTGTATTTGTGAACACATAACCGGCTCGCTTTCCTCTTTTACGGTGTGTGTATTTCTCATTTGTGTATTTCGACTTAGGATTTAATTAAAATAAATCTTTGTCTTTAAAACGTTGTTCGGCATTTTTAATTTCACAAATTCTACGTATTGAGCACCGGTATACTCCGTGTGTTCGGTAGTACGATCATTTAAAAGTTTTTTTTAAATAGTCGTGCTACAAATGGCGCCCGAAGTAAGTGTAGTTCATTTATTTTGAAATTTAATTGTATTTTTTTGTAAGTGTTAGAGTTGGCCGACGTTGATTCTCGGCATGTCGGTGTATACCATGTCAAGGACGTGTTAAAGTAGGAAGTAGTTAAAAAGTTTTTTTTAATATGTCGTGGATGGTTCCATGCTCTGCATGTTCATATCCATTTCGTTTTTATGTTCCCTTATATATTTTTTTTCTTTTTTCTCTAAATTTTAAAAGGTCTTTGTCGCCACGATGCACCTAACATTGGTCATTTTTGGTCATTTATTTTGGTCTTTTTGTTTTGGTCACCTTTTTTTTGGTTCTCTTTCTCTAAATTTTAAAAGGTCTTTGTCGCCACGATGCACCTAACATTGGTCATTTTTGGTCATTTATTTTGGTCTTTTTGTTTTGGTCACCTTTTTTTGGTTCTTTCTCTCTAAATTTTAAAAGGTCTTTGTCACCACGATGCACCTAACATTGGTCATTTTTGGTCATTTATTTTGGTCTTTTTGTTTTGGTCACCTTTTTTTGGTTCTTTCTCTCTAAATTTTAAAAGGTCTTTGTCACCACGATGCACCTAACATTGGTAATTTTTGGTCATTTATTTTGGTCTTTTTGTTTTGGTCACCTTTTTTTGGTTTTCTCTAAATTTTAAAAGGTCTTTGTCGCCACGATGCACCTAACATTGGTCATTTTTGGTCATTTATTTTGGTCTTTTTGTTTTGGTCACCTTTTTTTGGTTCTTTCTCTAAATTTTAAAAGGTCTTTGTCACCACGATGCACCTAACATTGGTCATTTTTGGTCATTTATTTTGGTCTTTTTGTTTTGGTCACCTTTTTTTGGTTTTCTCTAAATTTTAAAAGGTCTTTGTCACCACGATGCACCTAACATTGGTCATTTTTGTTCATTTCTTTTGGTCATTATCGTTTTGGTCTTTTCCAGAAATATTAGTGTACTCGTTTTTTCTTTGAGTGTACTAATTTTTTTGGTCTGATCCAAAATATGTTTGGTCACCCCTTTTTTTGGTCTGGTCCAAAATGTCGGTGTACTCGTTTTTTCTTTGGTCACCCTTTTTTGGTCTGGTCCAAAATATTGGTGTACTCGTTTTTTTCTTTGGTCACCCTTTTTTTTGGTCTGGTCCAAAAAATCGGTGTACTGGTTTTTTTCTTATCGTTTTGGTCTTTTCCAAGAATATTTGTGTACTCGTTTTTTCTTTGAGTATACTAATTTTTTTTGGTCTGATCCAAAATATGTTTGGTCACCCTTTTTTTGGTCTGGTCCAAAATATTGGTGTACTCGTTTTTCCTAGGATGACTGTACCTAGTTTTTCCAGTACGAGTGTAAGTACCTCATTTTTTCCCAGTACGGAGTAACTTCCGTACTATGTTCGCGGCGTTTTGCGTTCCAATTTTGAATTTGGCCGGCCGTATGTGCTTCATTTGCTTGTTTTGCATACTACGCATTTCGCGCGGTTTTGCTTGCGGAATTATTTATCGTCAGACGTTCTGTCCGTTTCGACTTATATTGGTCTTATCTGACGGTTCGATTCGGTTTTTAACCGGAACCTTGTTCCTAGGGGTTCTGTACTTTCACGGTATGTTCGAGGTTTGTGGTTTGTCGTCGTTTTTTTTGTCGATGGTGAGCTGCTTCCTCTCACTCTGTTCTCCGAACACCTTTTTTTTGCGAGTTAGCGAAATCATTGTTTTCTTGGTAGTGGTGCCGTTGTCGCCTTCTGCTAGCTCATTAGGCGATTTACGCTTGCGGACTAGTTTCGTTGGCTGTGTAGTGTGTAGCATTTTGCGTATTTTTTTGATTTAAAATCTGTATATAGAGGTTTATGTTAATTATCTGCGCTTTATGTTACGGTTTAGTTACGTTGGTGGTCTTGAGTCCGGTTGTCCGTACGTTTCCTCCCTGTTCGGACAATTTTGGTGATCCCTCGGCCGTTCCTGTTGGGTTGTGGTCTTGACACCAGTTGGCACTTCGCCTTTTTCTGCGTTCGCCTGTACGTTTTGGTTTAATCCCGCGTTTTTTTGGTATTTTTACGTTGTAGTCACGGTGTTCGAGGTCATTGACCTTGAATGTTTGATAACGTTTACCGCTATCTTGGTTCCCGGATTTGTTTTTTTTTGTCATATTGACAAAAACTGTAGTTTAAGCTACAGGTGTACCTTTCGGTGACTGACTCCTTTTTACTTCCTACCTTGTTAGGGTTGTCACTTCTTAGATTGTGTAGGGTTATCACTTCTTAGATTGTTTAGGGTTGTCACTTCTTAGATTGTGTAGGGTTATCACTTCTTAGATCATTTAGGGTTGTCACTTCTTAGATTGCTAGGGTTGTCGCACACCATTTAATTTACTGTATGGTTGTAATTTTTATTTATTTTTTCTTCTCCTTTGTCTAGAAGGGGGATGATTGCAGCATTACCGCTGCAAAGTTAAACCTTTTTTGCACCGTCGTATTGTTACCTCCTTGTTCCGGTACGTGATGTTATTCTTTGGTCGCTTGTCATATATGTTTTTAAATTTTTAAGTTCAAAAACTTTCGAATTTTTCCTGACGTTCTCCGCTCGCTTGTTCTCGGTCATTATGAATTCGGAGCTGACATGTTGATAATCACATAAAGATTATTTTTTTGAAGAAAAGTTTTGATCAGTGAAGGCTCTCTAGTGTATCGCCTGCAAGACGCCTCAGTCTTCAACCTTTTTTTGGCCAACTTTGAGCCTTGTATTGCCTCACGAAGGCACCGCAGTACCGGTTTATTCCCCGGGTAAGTTACGCTTCGTCTGTGTTCGTTTTCCCAAGATTCCGTTCCCCTCGTTTGGTTCTCGTAGATTTATTAGTCCATTCTTTCCAGTTCCTACCGACTACCCCATTTGGCACCAGTGCTATTACGCACCAACCAGACTCCAGTCCTTCCACCTACCCTAACCGGCACCACGGCGTGGAGAGGTTGACTCCGCACCACCACCGCTCAGCCCGCACCAGACTACACCCGGCGCGCGTGCATTTTTCCTTTTTTTAATTTTTATTATCTGTATAAGTTGTTTTAACCGATAGTCTCTGTACACAAACGTCACCCCAGAAACCGTGAGTATACCATTGTCACATTTCGTAGTGTTGCTTTAGCGACGTCTCTAGAGTAGCATTCCAGTATTTGTTGACTGGTATTTTAGTCACCATCTCACACCCTTCATTCAACCCAGTAACCCCCCTAAATTCAAAAAAGGCCCGCGCGCCTGATCGAACAGCATTTATAATGTTCTTTTTCGGTTTGTAATTTGGTCATCGATAGTTGTATTTGTGAACACATAACCGGCTCGCTTTCCTCTTTTACGGTGTGTGTATTTCTCATTTGTGTATTTCGACTTAGGATTTAATTAAAATAAATCTTTGTCTTTAAAACGTTGTTCGGCATTTTTAATTCCACAAATTCTACGTATTGAGCACCGGTATACTCCGTGTGTTCGGTAGTACGATCATTTAAAAGCTTTTTTTTAAATAGTCGTGCTACAGAACCTAGCCTAAAGCTTTTGGAATGCAAATGCTGAAAAAAGCAAAATATGTCCGCAATTTTTGAGGAGTTCCATCGTATACTCATGGATTTCATTATCAGATCACTCCAGCTTTTCTATGGGACCATTTACGAACTTTCCTTTCCTTTAAGGTGGGAAGGGCCCACCGTACTGGCTGTGCTCAAGACGACGTTTTTCAAGCCCTTCAGGTATCCCACTGCTACTGCATCTTTATACAGGACATGGGAAGTACTGAACGTACAGAGCAGACGAGTTGAGAATCTCCCATCCATATGGTTGGTTTATCGATAACTTTATTATTACGATCGAATCGGGGCAGCACTTAAACATCTGACAATTCGCCATTTTATGTTTGCTATGGTAGTTTAGGTAGGCACGTTAATTCTGTAGGTATGTCAGATCCATTCTCTTTCTTTATCATTGGGGTTGGGAGGTAGTTTAGTTTAGCCGAGTCATGGGCATTAGTGTTTTTCCTGTTTATATTCCACATCCAACACCTAGTATTATATCAGCTTTCTGGAATAGTATATCCAATGTCCCTGGGCCGTCCTTAATATTAGGAGACTTCAATAGGCTAGTTGACTCTGTTTTAAAGTAGGTCTCAAGTTATTAATTATTGTCCGATTAGATGAAAAAAAATATTCCCATATTTTTTTAGGACCTACAAAACCGAAAAACTTTATTTTAAAAGTTTAGTTTTCGTTAACAGGCGAAAACGCTTACAGCCATATTAGTCTATAGATTATCTGTGCTGTGACGTCATACGGGCCGAAAACAAACATTTGACATATAGATAAACAATTTATCATTTTCGAAACCTCGATACTTTTATTAAGAAAAACCATGACTTCCACCAGTTTACATGGAAAATATAGTAATTGACGTTATTGTATATTCCGAGAATGCAAGAACACATCAATTACGACCCCAGGGAAATTATGGATTAGAATGCCCAGTGAAATAAATATGCAAAATACATGGCTAAAACTTGCTAAAAAGGATCCTGACTATCGACTGAAACAATTTTTGTTTTTTTGCGAAGATCACTTTGATGTTAGTATTTACTTAATAAGTTATTCAGTTTCTACAGAAACTTTTATCTTCAATAATAATAAGCTCGGCAGAGCAGAAATCTGGATTCAAGGCAAAAAAATTACCGACCATCAATGTGTCGATTCTTGGTAAGTTTGTGCTATCTGCATTCACGAATCCAACATCCATGATTGCTCTTATCAATAAAACTAGAAAGCAGTAACAATAATACACAGATTAGGTTTTTACTAATGTTAAAAAGACTACGAGCATAACACAACCTCAAAAGTCCATGAGTCATAAATGCCAATGTCATGTCACAGCACAGAATACTTACTGAATATACCATTGCGAATTTCACTCGTATAAGAACCGACATGAAGTTTGCTTAGAGTCCTATGACGTCACAACAAGTCTGACAGCGTTTTCAGAGTTCAAAATAAAAAATAAAAATGAACAATTTTAAATAAAAAATACGTAGCCATCTTACACTTTTAATATCTGAAATCGATAAATATTGGTTTCTTAAGTCTAATACTACAGAAAATATTAATTTATTAAGCCAAATTTAATATGAGGCAAGTAGCCTATTGCCATAACCCGCTTTGGGGCTCTCTCTCCTCTAACCCATCTGGTAGCAGGCTGGTTGAATTTCTAGATTCCCAAAGTTTATGTATACTGAATGATGGGCGACCTACTCGCCGTGTTTCTCCTGCTCAAAACCCTTCTGCGGTTGATCTCTCTATCTGTTCTCCTAACCTTGCTCCATTATGTACTTGGGACGTATCTTCCATGAGTTATGGTAGCGACCACCTCCCTATCACGATCCATTATTCTTCCAGCCCTCTTGCCTCCCCACCTCCTCCACCTCTTCAAAAGTTCAGGCTATCAAAGGCTGACTGGTCTTTGTTCTCTATTACGGCTGATGAAAAAATTCGCTCTCTCCCTCCTGTCTCTTGGGATAATTGCTAGGTAGTGTATCTTCTCTTTTGTCAGGCCTTATTGAGTGCAGCGGAATTAGCTATCCCGCTCAAAAATTCTAGCGTTAATAAGCGACCTTCTCTCCCCTGGTGGGACTTGGATTGTTCATCTTGTGTTAAAGATCGAAATGCTGCGGAGACATACTTCTGTTCCAATATTTCAATTCCAAACTTTGTTTCCTTTAAACGAGCCCAGGCAAAATGCAAGAAAACTCTTTCTACCAAAAAGAAACTCGGTTGGACCAAATTTTGTGAATCTATCTCCCCTTCTACACCTCCCTCTGTTGTCTGGCGCAACGTTATAGTTTTTCGTTTAGCCTGTTCATCTTCGCAATCTCCATCTTCATTCTCTCAGGCTCCTGGTTGGCTGGATTCTTTCCTTAACAAATTGGCGCCTCCTTTTGTTCCCAACTCTTCGGACCTTCCCTCTCCCTCCTCTCCTCCTTCCTCTAATCCCAACAATTTTCTTTCCTCTTCCTTTCAACTATCTGAACTTCGGTGTGTTCTGGAGGATCTTTTGGATTCGGCTCCTGGCCCAGATGGATTAACTTACTCCTTCCTTTCTAAAGCCAACACCGTAACATTGTCTTTTTTTCTGTCCCTTATTAATTGTATGTTTGAGGCTGGACTTATCCCAGACTCATGGAAAGTGCAGTACATTATCCCTATCCTGAAGCCTGGTAAAGATTCAGATCTTTCTTCTTCCTACCGCCCTATTGCCCTTTCTTCTGTCCTATGTAAAGTCACTGAACACCTTTTAAAAAACCGTCTAGATTGGTTCCTGGAAAACAATAATATCCTATCTCACTAATTAAAGAGAGTGCTGCATAAAATACAATAACACTCCTATTCCATTAACAGCCACAGTAAAATTTCTCGGAGTGATTTTCGACAGACGACTGCAGGGAATTCCTCATCTCTCCTATGTTGCCCGGAAATGCGAAAAGAACATTAACATTCTTAGGGCTCTGTCAGGCTCTTGGTGGGGCGCCCATCCCTACTCTCAAAAGTTGTTATATAATGCTCTTGTTAGAAGTCACCTGGACTTCGGTACTTTTATCTTTGAACCATGCAACAAAGGGGCTCTCAAAGTCCTGAAAAAGATTCAGATGAAGGCCCTCAGAATAGTCTCCGGTGCCATGAAGTCGTCTCCTAATAGGGCGATTTAAGTAGAGTGCGGAGATCCCCCCTTGACCTTAGGAGACAATATTTATCTGAACGATTCTTGTTCCAAGCTTACACCTTTTTCTCTCATCCTCTTATTCCTAAACTCAAGTTGCTCCAACGTTTTTGTTCTTCCAAACCTTATTGGAGCAATAAAGCCCGGCCTAATTTAATCCTAAGCCTTAATAAGTTAGCCTCCCTCAGAGCCCCTTTTCGTTTCACTTCCAATGTATTCTATCCCGTTTGAAGCGTTAATCTATTTTCCTAGTGTCTATTTTAACACTGGAATAAACAAAAATTCTGCCCAAGCTAATTCATTATTTAATGAGTATGCAAACTCTTGCTTCCCGGAACATATGTACTTTTTCATGGACGCCTCCAAACTGTCAGATTTGGGATGCGTAGGGGTTGCTTTCGTTTGCCCTAGGTTAAATATTATGCACAAGTTCAAACTCCCTCCTGAATCTTCAGTTTTCTCCGGGGAATACTTGGGCCTCTTGAAATCTGTCGACTACATTCTTCAGCATAAGTTGCCTAAATGAGTTATTTTTACAGACTCCCTTAGTGTTTTGCAAACCATCTCAATCCACCCCTTTAAAAACTGCGCCCGTAACTATCTAGTTTCACAATTAAAAAAATCGATTTATGCTTGCCATTCAGCGCATATTGATATTTCGTTTGTTTGGGTCCCTAGCCACTGTGGGATTAAGGGAAATGAAGCTGCGGACTTAGCTGCTAAGGATGCTGTTATCCACGGTGATGATTCTTTTTTTTTAAAAATCTGATATCTTAAGTATACCTAAGCGTTCTCTGGAGAAAAAATGGTCATCCCGCTGGTCCTCTTCGAAAAAATGTTTTTGTTCCTCTGTTCAACCTATCATTCCGTCACGTCCCTGGTTTTTTAAGAATCGATCCCTATCGAAAAGACACACAAGTATCATCATTAGATTACGACTGGGTCGTGTTTGCTCTCCAAGCCAACTATTCAAATTCAAAATTAAAGACTCTCCTTTGTGTGAATGTGGGCAGGATTTTGGATCTATTGACCATATATTCTTTGATTGCCCCCTTAATAATAAATCTCCTGCTCTTTATGCCCTTATAACCAAATTAAAAATCCCCCTTCCTATTAACATGTCTTCTAACTATACTAACAAAAAAAAAGTTTTCGTTACATTGAGTAAATTTATGGGAATAAATATTTCCCTGTAAAGTAAGAATTTTACCCTCAAATATTTAAACATTACTAATAAAGACTATGGTAGTTTAGATGTGTTTGTTTATGTGTGTTTACAGAATTAACGTGGTCTCTCCGAGTGCTTTTTTTTTTTTATTATTTTTTTCTTTATATTCGTGTAAAGCTCGACACTTGATTCTGGCAGAATTGTGCTGTTGAACAGCTACAGAAGCCATAAACTAAAGAAGTGAAGTGAAGTAGTTCATAGAGTAGAGTACTCTGAGTACTATAATGAAACGTCTTCACGAACTTTATGACTGGACTGGAGATTTATTGATTAGTTACTTAATTTTTAATTGTGATAGATTTCACCAATTGTGCGAAAATGTGGAGTGACTCTTTGTTAATAGTCTTCATTTCGATTTGTACGGCGTTTTTGGGTGAAGGTACTTCATTAATTTTATTATCACAATGGTTGAGTTTTATGAGTTTGAATGTAACCTATCCTAATTTTGTTTAAGGTCTTACCTGGATACTTGTATATAGAACTGAAAAATACCAGAAATTAAAGGTAGAAGTGGAACGTCAAAGTAAAAAGCGTAAGTTGCACTTTAGCCAGGAAAATTTGAAAATGTATATTTTATAATAGGGCTGGCAGCGAGTTTGGTTGAAGTTTAAAGGATTTTTTGATATTTATAAGTTGATGTCTATTTATTTATATATAATCTAGTATGATGTGCCGAGAGTTTCAATTCACCACACAGATTAGTTTACAAAAATGCACACAATGCCATTAACACATCACTGCCACAAAGTGAAGAAAACTGTCAATGAAAAGAGAACACAACTAAGTGGGTTTTTGGCAGTGATTCTGTTTAGAAGTGCAATAAGATTAAAAGAAATAATATTGGTTATTACCAGTGACCGGAATAGGTACTGCAATTTCACGAGACTTTGGTGCGTAAGTTTAGTATGGATATAACTTGTAACCCCGGGATTACATTTGCAAAGTGTTGAAGTTTGTGTTTAATTCAGAAATGTTATTAAAATTATGATTTTAATGAGTATTTTGCTAGCATAGAATATCGCATTGACGAAATATGTAGACACTCGCAATGATAAAAAGTTAAAAAGTATTTACAATAGCATGATTTATTCAGATTTTTTCGCACGTTCCCATTTAACTTAAATTAAGGTAATGTCAAGAAAATATTCTGTGGAATATTACGAGTCCCGGAATCTGGGGTATCAGTGATCGGAATAGGTAGTGCAATTTCACAGAATTTCGGTGCGTAAGCTTATGGATATAACTTGTAATCTTGGATTTTTACTTTGAAAAGTTTTAAAGTTTGTGTTTGGTTTAAAATAAATATCAGGGGACATTACATAGCTTGACCTAGCCTCACAGTAAGCTCAAAAAAGTTATTTATTAATAATTTTGACAATTATACTGCTGTATGTATGTACAAAGTTGGTATAGACGAAATATGTAGACACTTTCATTCTGACATTCTTGCAAAAAAACCATTTTTTGATAATTATCACTGTTATTCGTGCTCACACCTCTTTGTCTTTTGGTATCCACGTGTTGTTTTTCTAAAAGCATTCATAAATTATTTATACCTGTATCGCCGTTACAACTCTCTATTGTTTACTTTTATCACCCGGGGTGAATTGCAAAAGAGTCGGTAGGTGCCAATATTGGTTATTTTATTAGTGATATCTCTTTTATTGAAAGATAATATTTAAACATAATGCAGTTTTAAGTTTACTTATGTTCTTTGGTTCGTTAAGTTTGCACGCATTATTGAGTAACTGGTTTAATCAATGACTTTGGCTTGTTTTATGGGCTTTGTGATCATTCAATTTGCAACTATTTTGGCTGACTCTTACTGGACTCTGATTTGCTTCTGATTGGACTAAGTGAAGTATTAGTGTTGATAAACCTGAACTGTGTTAAACCTTCCTAACAAATTGAACTAAACATGTCAACCTAATGAAGGGACCATTCTGAGTTGGATTGAATCCTGTCCCGATTTAATGTACGACAAGTCTACAAGTCGTGCAATATATTGCACAAAGTGTGAAGTGAATATAGGATGCAGAAAAAGTACAGTTAAGAGACATGTTGAAGGAGCTGTACACAAAGGATTGCATCAAAAGACAGATGAAGATTTTTACTTCGACTTGATAGTTTCTCATACTTTGCAATATTCCATGGGTGCAAATTGAGAATCCATATATTTTTTTGTGTTGTTGTTAATTTTTGTTATATTTTATGATTGTACCTACTACCTACATTTCTCATCACTATGTCTCATTAAGTGGTAACTACTTTCACCTAATTAACAAAATATGTAATGTTTTCATTTTAAATAAATTATGTAATTACAATGACATAAAGTCTTATTTTATCCCATATACTTCAATTAATTTCATGTCAGTCAAATATTCTGTGAAAAAATACGAATCCCGGAATCCAGGGCCTTATCCATATTCTTTATAATGTTTGAGGTCATTCACCCGAAATTGCACTACCTATTCCGATCACTGGTTATTAAAATTCATCAAAATTAAAATATCCTGAAATGTTAGCCTAAATGAGTTGAAAATACAATTAAAAGCCTATGATCCAGTTAAACGTGAACGGGCTGGGATAAGAGAATGCGAAAGGTGTTTAATTGGCATTGGCTTTTTAAAAACAAAAGAAAATTGAAAAATAATTTTTAATATTTCACAACAGCTTGTCCTTTGGCTCGGACTTGATTGAGCCCATTTATTTATTTTTATTTACTTATTGAATTGAATTTCATGTTACATTAAATAGTAGTTGTTTTACACTAGTTTTCACCCAGTAGTCCTGTTAATTATTAGTTAAAATATCACTTGGTCTGACTCACGTTTATTGTAAAATGGTTAGGTTACTTTCAATATTTTGTAACCTTTTTTGTATATTATTTTTTAGTGGAAAAGCGTAAAGAAGCTCATGGTGATTCCTTGGATAAACAACATAAGAAGAAAATTGAACGTGAAGAAGAAAGACTTAAAAATAACAATAGGGATTTGTCCTTGGTAAAGATGAAATCTATGTTTGCAATAGGCTTTGCTTTTACAGCATTGCTAAGTATGTTTAACAGCATGTAAGTATTGAAAATCAACAAATTTTAAGTATGTATAGTGGGTTATTTCCATCTTCCAACCTATCCAACCCAAGTATATGGAAATTTTGCTATATACCTGGGCATAGGTTGGAGGATAGAATAACCCAGTACATTTTTTATTTTATTTTAAGTTTCGGATTCATTTTGGCTTGTTAGATTATTATACCAAAATATTTACTTTCTTTTCGGCTTTTTTCTCAATCTTAAATTTAACCAGTCACATACGTTCTAGTCCGGAATCAATTGCGTTGCAATTTTTCCCACTTATGACCAGACCTCGGATAGGGTGAGCTGTTTTAAGAGTTTGCATAATATGGACATACCTACGTAGTCATTCAATGGTAGATGTGATGTAATTGAATAACGAATGAAATTATTCTATTTAACTAGATCTTTACATAACTAGCAAAACAAATTAATTGTATAACAAGCCTCTTTAAATGATAAGCATATCCATACGAAAGTAAAATAAATGATATGATATCATACCTCTTTAGATAGACAATAAATCTATTTAACGATACCATATTTAACATTAAAATATCATGACAATGTCATTAATGTCATTATTCTAATGTTATGTTGTGTTATTTTAATTTGTGAGCAATTTGAGTTTGCTAATAAAAAATAAATAATCAAGAAGAAATATTATTCCGAATTTGAGTATGCCGAAATATAAAACAAAAACAGTTCTTAAGTGTTTTGAAAATGAACCTGACATGACATATGACGGTAATAAAAGTATTTTTTGTGCAAAATGTAAAACCAATCAAGGGATCAATGCACAATGGCAACTATCGGAAGTTTGATGAGGATTTTAATCTCAATTTAATTCGATTGAAGAATCCGGCTTTCAAACAGTTTTTTTCTAAGTATTTATGCTGCCAGTGTGCAAACCAACCTACACTCCCGAGTGAATCATGGCTGAGGAAAGTTCATTTGGATAAATGGTATCAGAGGCAAATCAGTTCAATATACGATAATCTTTCGAATGAAGAAATATGCATTTCTCTTGACGAATCAACCGACTCTTTAGGGAGATATATAGTGCATTTTTAGTGAAGCCATTGAATTTAACAGACCATATTTAATAGCCTGCAAAATATTATCAAAAGTTAATGGTCAAACAATATCTGCATTCGTGATGGACACTGAAAAATATGTGGGGCGAATCTTATGACTACAAAATTGGAAATGTTCTGGTGCTAAGTACTGATGGTGTTGCATACATGTTGCTGGCTGGCCGAATTTTGAAAACTTATCTGCCTAATTTGAAACACGTTACATGTTTGGCACATGGGATAAACCGCGTAGCCGAAAAAATACGTTCCCTGTATCCAGATGTGGATTTGCTCATTTCAAACGTTATAAAAGTATTTTTAAAGGCTCCTAATAGAATCCGCATATTAAAGGATAAATATCCTAATATGCCCCTGCCTCCAAAGCCAGTGATTACGAGATGGGGAACTTGGCTAGCGGCAGCAGCATATTACGAAAAATAAATATTTTGACGAAATAAAAGTAGTCCTATGGGCATTGAGATCGTCGAAAAGAATTATACAAACTGAAAATTTACGAAATAATCTAAAATATATTGTTGAGAATTTCCATATAATTGAATATGCCTTAAAAAAATACAGGAATCTAAAATATCCGTCGTAGATACACTTTTAATGTTGGATCTAGTGAGAGCTGTTATAAGCTGGTCTTCGTGTGCTTCTGTCAGTCAGAAATTAGAAGACGTCATAGCTAGAAACCCAGACTTAGATTTGTTTAGGGACTATGCTGTTTTTTTTTTGGAAGAAACAGATGTGGACGGTATTTTAATGTACAACTTCACTCCGCTCACTTCAGTGGAAGTAGAAAGGTATTTTTCCATCTATAAGTGGATATTAAACTCAAGAAGACGTGCGTTGAAAATTGAAAATTTAGAAAACAATATAACAAAGAAAAATCAGAATAAAAAAATAATATCTACTCGTTTTGTACATAATGCACTGTCATTTTAGTTTAATTATAATTCATGAATTCTTTTTAATATTTCATCTTCAGGTATATCTATATTAACATCTACACTTGACATTAATGACGTATAAATGGCTCACCCTGTGCGAGGTCTGGACTAGGTCGCAATAGGTAGGGCTAAAGAATCAAAGAACTTCAGTGTTATAGGGATAGGAGGTCCATGAACACTTAAATCGATTTCTGCAATGGGAGAATATTGTAAAAAGTTAATTCAAGTAAAAATATGAATGGTAATTTTGCTTCAAAGAAATAACGATTTTAGGAAATGTACCTACCTAACAAATCTATGGAAATATTTAAAAAACGAATTATATTTACGATAGGAACAAAACTGTTAGTTTCTGCAACCATTTTAGATAACCAGAGAGTGAAATTCTCATAGCAAAAATTCAAAAGTAACAGTGATGGAACTTAATTTTACGACTTATTTTCCAGTTATTGCAATAGAAATTATTGATCTCTTAGCATGTTGCTGATTTTCAACATTAGTCTGTAATAATTGACCTCTTCTCCATTAGACAGCATCTAGCAAACGCCGGATCTACAGTGGCACCTTCGATGCTATTATTGTGTTTTCTTAGAAGCTAAAGTATATTCATGATATAGAAAAGAATACTACTTTTGTGCTTCCGGTGTATGCACGGCGCCGGCGCAGTCTCAAATAGGTCATTTTCTGTAAAAAAAAACAAGAGAATCTTACACAAATTGATCTATGAGGATTTCTCTCTGTATTGATAACTACATAGTGCAGGTAGGTAATAGATCAAAAAAAGTGTTATTTATTCGCAACACACATGTAAAAAAAAACTACTTTAATCAAGTTATGATAAATTCTTTAAGTCTTAAAGGCGTAAGGTTACGCCGTAACAATCACACATGCCATCCTTTAAAATGTGGTTCTTTCGCTTTTTTAAAAATGTAGGGGCGAGTGGGTAACAGTAATTCACTTTTTTTCTGTCCTGCAATTCCATAACTTATGGCTATCTAATCATAAAAATTACTTATCGGCGAAAGTCACATGAATTTACAAAAAAAAAAGGAAAATGATCCATTGTGACCAAGGACTTGATCCATGGGTTACGGTGAATCGACAAGGATTTACAGGATCTGTAGAAAAAAATACCGTAAGTAATAGAACAATAGGCATGATGACAATAATTGAAAAATGGACCTATAATGTCCAGAAATATATACTATTTACAACGAATAAGATATTTCTGCAGAAATTAAAAGTTTAGTAGGAAAAAAATGCAATTTTAAAATAATAATTTAAATTTCCCCCTAAAACGCTTGTTAGTGTCATGGCGTCGCCTGTGACGTCACGTTTGAGTAATCAAAACGTAAACGCGCTGCGCTCGTGCAAGAATTTAGTTATTTTGTGTTATTAAATATGAATTCGAAAGTGTATAGGTGGTGTGGGGTCCCCCAGTGTGAGAATACATCCATAAAAACTCCTAATAAGCTATTTGTGTTCGTTCCTCAAAATAAAAAAATACGAAACAAGTGGCTTAAACTTGCAAGGCGAGATTCAAAAGGAATATTGCCCAGTACTCACCTTTATTTTTGTGAAGATCACTTTGACGTAAGTTTTTACATACTTTTGTAGATTCTAGTATATAGTATTTGGTAATAATATTTTGTACGAGGTCTAAATGTAAAAATATAAACAATCTATTTCGAGGTTAGGTTTCATCTCTCATTGCTTTGATATGTATTACGTATTTTATTCATATTTCAGTTACCTAATGATATGGATAATTATAATTATATTTTCGTAGTTGTTTTGTACCTTACCTTTTCCCAGCCACCGACGCACATTATAAGAACTTTCGCTTTAAAATAATAAAGATATTTTAGGTAAGTGTGGCGTTCATGATTGCAGACATTTTGGGAATAAGACTTTTCTGGAATGCAAAAATTGTAAGAAGGCAGATATTTTGAGGTTGCAGACATTTTAAGATAAAACACTTTCTGAAAAGCGAACATTATGTGAAAACTGACATTCTTGGAGACAGAAATTATAAAAAGCTGACATTTGAGAAGCTGACTTTATGCAAAAGACGTGCTGACATTATGACATTGACAATAATATTTTAATGAATATCAAGCATCGAGTTATCACACGTCTAATAGGTACCTGTTAGACCTGAGCCTGCTTAACTTATATTGTCACGTATATTTATGCAGAATAAAGATGTGTTGCGATATATTTGACACTCTGGATCCTAAAGACTATTTGATGCTGACTGTAAAGATATACTCTTTTACAACTTTATAATCATACATACATACTATCACGCCTTCATTCCCAGAGTGGGGTAGGCAGAGCTACAGAAATAACAACAACTACAAAAAGAGTTGTTGGCAATTCTGTAACCACATTTTGCACAAACAGGCTAAGATGTTTACCAGTGTATTAGTGACAGGTTGTAAGCCCATCGCCTAACAGTACTAGAAGCCCTCATAAGAATGTTAAATGATTCAAAGGGAATGTTCAGTAAGATTGTCAAAACACTAGGTTGATTTTTACAGCTTCAAGGGACTGTAGACTTGAGTATATGGTTTAATTTTACGCCTTCCCGAGATAAAGTCTCTTGACAGACAGACGGACTGACAGGCAACAAAGTGATCCTAATAAGGGTTCCTTGTTCCTTTTGAGGTACGGAACCCTAAAAATTATTAAACTTCTTTTGCTGCTCATTCTAAAGCCCCCTGTAGTATTTTCAAGTTCATATCTCTTATTTACAGATTTTTTCCTTAGGATTTTATTATATGTATAAATATCCTTGTTGCAGATTTGATGGAAGAGTGGTTGCTAAACTGCCATTTTATCCTATTTCATGGATTCAAGGTTTAAGCCACAGAAATCTACCTGGAGATAATTTCTATGACTGTTCATTCATTTTCTTGTACATATTGTGTACTATGAGTATAAGGTAATAAGTTATAAAATTTGCATTGTATTTCTTAAATAAAATTTAGTATGAATTATATTATTTGATTAACTACTTTTTGTTGCAGACAAAATATCCAGAAACTGTTAGGATTTGCTCCATCTCGAGTTGCATCGAAACAGGGAGGAGCACTGTTTGCTGCACCATCAGCGCAGTTTAAATGAATTAACGTTATAGTAGACTCGCAAGGGAGCAAAACGACATATTTACGGCGAGGGCGTACATTGAATCCTGAGCACAGTGGGGGACTCTTTAAGTGTTAACGCCCAAGGCGGAAATAATTTTGCTACCGTGTGACACATACTGCTTTTCACATCGCCTATGAGGAAAATAAAAGATGTTAGTGATGAAACAAATTTAATTATTTACACTCTACAAGTGCTGAAATAATCAAATTTAACAAGATAATTTCAGAGGCAGGCGTGAAAAGTTGATAACTCGTTGAAAAATAATGAAGTAATTTGAACTGTAGGCAATTTGTTCTAAATACAAATTTCATTAACTTTAAGTCTCGACTTATCAAGTTATTCACGCCATGCACGGATTTGTGATACCTATACAACACAATCTACTATTTCATATTACATATCCTTGAACAGAAAAGTGCCACTTTCATCCCTCCTAGCAGGGAAGAAAATTCCCCTTTCTGAATAGGTGATGTGAAAATGATATTATTGTAATTATTTGAAGAGAAGTAACACTGTTTTGTTTTTCGGAGTAACTCAGTCTAATAAAACCAATCTTATGTTCCAAAACGGACAACTTCTACGTCATTACACAGTTGCCACTTTATTTACCGCTACCCAAAATAGGGACAATTTTGAATTCAAATTCTTATAATATTAATATACCTTGATTTAATATAATATTAATATGATGAATGCATTTTTAGATGGAAATAACCGACAGGTTTTTTTAGTTACATACAGTTCGCAGTTTCCTGCCTCGGAAAAAAACTGCCTTCATAGGTCAATAGTTTAATAGGTTAGTCAAACTGAAGTCAGCTTTCGGTTAAAAATATTGTGAGACGCCGGCTTCAGTTTGATTATATGATAGAAGTTATTTTTTGAGTTTTATTTTTTTGACACTGACAAAAAGAGGGAGAGTGACGGACGCTTATCCACCGCGATGAAGGCAACCTTAATACGGGCCGTACTATGGATACTAACTTTCCTTTCACTGGCCAATCCACTTAACGTACCAAACTCGAGAAAGAGACTTGGTAAGCAAGCGTAACTACATACTTTGAAGTACGAAGAAAAAAAAGACACTGTTGCGTCTGAGTGAGCAAAACTAACAGTATGCCTAGCTAGCTCTCAATATAGTAATCAAACCAAAACAAACACGCCGATATGTTTATAATTTCAATTGAGGCATTATCATAAGGCGAGTAACTTAATAAAACAATAATGAAATCGAAATGTTATGAAAATACGTTAAAATCACCGAAAAAAGTGGAAACTAAAGCTACACATTTACCCTTCACAGCTGTATTGTAATTTTAAAGGAAAAAATACGGGTCGTTTTCAAAAAAATTGTACATAGTTAAGGGCTTAATGAAAACAAAATCACGATCGCGTCCTTTGTATAACGTTAGTCATACAACCAGGGATTGCAAAACCGGTTTTATTGAATACCTGTATTTAAATTGACAAATTATTACCGCTAAAAAAATAATACCTATATTCGAATTAGAGGTATTGTTGTCATTCCGCTTTTGTTTTTATCGCTATGTATACACTATTTACAATATTAAATACCGCTATTCAATGCACCTGATAAAAAAGACGTCAATTTGACATTATTACTAAAGCATACCAAGTGTAACAGGGCACGTCGCGCGATGACATTATTGTGCATGGCTGGTTAACTAGTCTACTAGAACCTGGATAAGTAAATTGATTGTGTGTATTTTGATTTACATAATAGATTTAAAAACTTTTACGAGAACAAATAAACAACTATATTGACACTGACAGGTATTACCGGTAATGCTTTTTATGGGTAAAGTATCAAATAGAGGTATTGTTGTCAGTTGCCTAAACCGATCATCTACTCGAATACCGGTATTGATTATACCGCTAATCAGAGCTTTAGCGGTAAAAATAGTGAAATGCCATTATAACCGGTTATACCTCATTTTAAACCGGTACTCAGAATACCGGTAACGATCCCTGCATACAACCTGTATGGGTAACTTTCGTCACACAAAGGAATCAATTAAGTTTTGTTTTAATTAAAGCCCTTAACTGTGTACAATTTTTTTGAAAACGACCCATATTCCATTTTGTAACAACTGTATTAACATAATACACTAATAGTTTTTAAATTAAAACAAGGTTTCTTACAAGAATATCATTAATAATTATCAAAGCTAGACACAGTTTGAAGGTTAATACACATTGGATTCAACTAGCGGACTATCAGTTAGAATCCTATCGAAACCTAGACGCGTTAAATCAATAGATACAAATTGACCATCAATGATTAGTTCAGCAATAGCTCTTCCAATCCCTGGTGCATGTTGACAACCTGTGAAAAATCAAAGATAAAATAAATAAAAATAAAAAGGTAAGTGAATAAATAAATGGTAAGGTAGCCCGACAAGGGTCTTCCTGAAAATAACCTGAATTGTTCGGGTCGCGACCCGTGGTCCACTACTTCAACCGACTGCTCCTTTCGACGGAGCCCTGCCTCGTGGCAGGGCGGTTTGCCCTCTGGGCATTTAAAGATACCTAACGAATCTAACCTACCTACTTTTGCGGAATAAACTGATTTTTGACGAAAGCAAATATAGCAGTGGGTTGAAGTAGTTGGACCACGGGTACTATGGTAATTGATCAATGATCAGACACCTTGTCATTATTGACCATGGAATTTCTTAATTACCTTAGAAAGTAAATAAAGTTTACAAATGGATTTAATAGTAAAATGACGCAATTTTTGTGTGACAATAATTAATACAAAAGCAAATTCGTGACAACAGTAGATTTTTTGTATTTCCTCTTGGTTTTATTAAACAAGTTTTTAAGCTCTGTTCATAAGTAGAAATGCAATGCACCCCGATTTATGCGTGTATGGACTATAAGGAAATATGGCGAATATGGCGATGTATAAAAATGTCTACCTTTAAAACATGATTTTTTCTGAGTATTAGGAAGCCAATACTTCAAAAGGTTTAAGTCTTATCAAGTCGTAATATAAAAATGACTAGGTACTATCAATTTTTTTTTTTTTTTTATGGCATTAGAAGGCAAACGAGCACACAGGCCGCCTGATGGTAAGTGGAAACTGTGACCCATAGACATTCGCATTCACAAGACTGCAATCCAAAGACTGCAAATGCGTTGCCAACCCTGAGGACTAAGATAAGAAAGTATTTTTATATATCGTCATATTTTCTTTTAGTCTATTGTCGCAACATCTTTATATGTCGTCTAATATACATGTGGACATTTTATACTTTGTCAAAATTATACAGGGACGAAATTATTCAAGGGGACATTTTTATAATAATAATAATAATAATTTATACATCGCCATATTTCCTTATAGTCCATACACGCATAAATCTGCACCCCAGAAGATTGAAATGTATCTTCTAGTAGTTAAAAATAAAATCTAACTAAAAAATCAGTGAGTTCAAGATTAAATTGCAATACATGTACGCTATGCATACTTTCCCTGCGAATCGGGGAAGTGCGCCTTGTAGAAATAAAAAGCCATAATAAAGCATAACAATAAAGATGACCATTTTTCTAGAAAAATCTATGGTTATGAAAGTAAATTTCGGGTAAGAGCGCCATATATTTGTACATCAGGGCCTCTATTCAGGTGCGTTAAAACGATATTGTGTTTAACACATTTAAGAATCGTTTATGTCACAGTCGCCATTATTGTAAATGACATAAGAGTTATCAAAACGTTGACAATACGGAAACAGGTTAAAACCATATCGTTATTACCTTGTAGAATTCCAGCCCAGGGCCTCTATTCAGGTGCGTTATACGATATCGCGTTTGACACGTGAATCGTTTATGTCACAGTCGCTATTATTGTAAATGACATAAGAGTTATCAAAACGTTGACAATACGGAAACAGTTCAAAAACGATATCGTTATTTAATAACGCAGTTGAATAAAGGCCCAGGGGCTGTGAACCTTTTTTCTCATCAGTTTTTTTAACCAAGTTTCCCTTTGTACAATATTATTTTCTGTTTAGGTACATATTCATTTGTCTACTTGTTAATTTGCAATAAGAGTTCACATGCACACTTCTATGACTCACTACCAAGGATCGTTAACTGCGAGCGAAATCCATTGAAGTACTAGGGTTGCTACCCAGTCAAGTCAAGTCAAAGGCAAAAATTATTTATTTTGTTTGGATGAAGTTATGGCGGTGTTTACAAAATTTCAATGCAACCTTGATCATCGAGGTACCTTTGTTCTCCGCCTACCTAAAACGAATTGTGCCTATGTGGCTACAAAGTCTAAGTCGTACATAGTATAAAACGCTAACTTCCTAATTAGCAATATGCGTTCATCTCTGTTGAACTAATCGGTAATAAGACTAAATTGCTGTCAAGCTATATCGCGTTATGACTAACACGCATTTGGACTATAGTGGGATTAAGACTGAAATGCATTTAGACTGCATCAGGATTGAGACTAAAACGCATTATGCCTAAAACGAATAATCCCTAAAACGAAGTACTTAGTAGAAAGGGTGTAGAAAGCTACTCCCTTATCTTTTATTTATCAAGTGAAAAGTCCTGACTCACTCACTTACTGACTCATCCAGCAATTTTATACGTTTAGTGTCATTATTGAGCGATCATGGTGGCTTGATCAAGATGGCTTGAGTGACAAACAGGCGATCAAACCTCTTACTTACTCTCCATTGGTAATATTCAAGCAAAAAGTTGGAAAAAAGTTAAAAAAATATATGAAATGAAAAGCAACGTCAAATTAAAAACTATATTAACAATTTTGAGACACTTATTTTAAACAAAAAAATAACATTCTTCATAATAATGAAGTTTAGGGCAAAATGCGACTTAGTCAAATGGCGGAGTAGGTACTGTAATGAAAGAAGGATGTAGCAGTACATACTCCTTTCATTGTTTTCTTTTTTCTATTTTGTTATGTCGAAATGTCTCGAAATCTTTTGAATAAAAAAGATTTCGAAATATGGAATGCCCGCCGGTGGTTTTCAGGGGGACGCTCCAGAGTCTCCAACGGACCGCGTTGGCATTCACATGTGAATTAATGTATATTTAAACGTTAAAATAAATGAAAGAATATATTAACACTGCAAGACGTACACTTTTATTCTACGTAGCTTAGTTAAAAGTGCGTAAAGTATTACGCTTAGGAATAGGCGCCTACCAGGCTTACAGTACATTACCGAAATAGACATTATACTCAATAGATCAACAGCGAAATAGACGAATTAACCATATAGCCTAAATCCTACCAAAGAATGAAGTTTAGGCAAAACGCGACAAAGGTATAATGCGTTTTAGGCCGACGTAGAACAAAGGGCTAATCAGAAACTACTGCACATAAAAGGACTGTATTATTTAATTTAATTTTTTTGTTTGTCAGAAACGAAGTAATGTTTTTCGATCTCCATAAAAACTTTAGATTTGTGGGATTACAAGCAATTAAGTCTTTTTTTTTCAGGTAACTGCAAGGCTGGTTGTATTATTTGTGTTGTTTCGCCATCGTATTTGCGAAAATTATTACTCACTGTCCCAAGTGAAAAATTTGGAGTTTAGGATAAAAATTGTAAATACAATACAAAAATTTACCATTTAACTGTAATAATAACATTACACTGAGATTCAGATTCTGTTCACTTATATTTATTTGTATTATTTTAGTACATAATATTTTAGTTCATCAATTTAGAACCATCGCCATCCCTAACTGGTTGTCATACGTCATTTCAATGGATTTCGCTCGCAGTTAACGATCCTTGCTCACTACAATCGGTTCGAGCATTTGGAAGGCATAGTGAAATAAACGAATAGACAAACATACATAATGTATACGTACATCATCAACATTTAAAATTACACCTTTTAAAAAGCGCGGTGACCTCTGGATTGCGAGGAAGTGCGCCATATGAACAGAAAGTATGGCGCGCTTACCCAACTTGATAAATTTTAGGTTAGAATATTCAACTTGCTCAAATTTTACAAATTTCGCTAGTTAGAGTGAAATATAGAAAGAACCTAAGTAAAATATTTAAATTGTGTGGTAAGTACACATTTCTTCTGAAGTAGGTACTCAGTTTTTCGAGATGAATGCCGATACTTTGCAGGTCATCTCTGCTCACCACTTTGAATAACAGTAAAAAAAGGCGAGTATTTCAAGTTCACGTGACCAGGAGGGCTAGCACAAGTGGTCCGCGACTTGGTTGTCGCTCGAATCTCCCATTCCGTCTAGTCTGTCACGATAGAGATGCACTGAGCGACAAGCGAGTAAATACAACTTGTGCTAAGCGTACAGAGTCAACTGTGACTGTTACCTAGAACTATGATTTAGTTTATTGCATCAACGTAAGATGTCATTGATAGTATCCTACAAGCAGTTTTCGATGGGTGCCCCTTGAAATCTCGACAAACTTTTCATCGAAAACGATTCATAGAATATTCAGTATAAATATTATCTCTTGTAGTATTATGGCTTCATAGACTATTCATTATATATTAAAACAATTATTAGAACAACGGTACAAGGATTTTTAAATCCTTTAAAATATATTTCATAAACTATATAAGAGACAGTACAAGAAAATAAAATACATATAATTACTATTAAGTAATAAAAACTAGTTTGAATTAAAATAAATAAATAATCACAGGACAATGTCACACAAATTGACCTAGTCCCAAACTAAGCTCTAGGCTTGTACTATGGGTACTAGACAACGATAAACTTACTTATATAGAGAAATATATACTTACGAGTAAATACATAGAAAACATCCAAGACTCAGGAACAAATAGTCGTGCTCATCACACAAATATCTGCCCTTACCAACACATAACACAAACACATTGCAACACATTCATATGTAAACAGAAGTTTGTTATTCGACAGATTACAAATAGGTGCGACGACGAGCGAAGCCGGAGGAGCGTGTTAGGTGAACTGCGACCCAACAGCGCGCAAAGCCTTACTTATAATAAAAATATAATTTACCAGATGCTGCTTTAGTTAAAGCAACGATAACGAGTATAAAGACACAGTTTAGTGAACTGGAATATATAAAAATACACTGTGAACTTATTTGCCTTATGCCACATGCCATAAAATAAAAATAATCTCTCGCCATTTTATGAAAATGTTACCTACACCTACTGGAACATTTACTAATAAGAACAAATCATTTCTGTCAAATATGATGTCCAAGACGAATAAAATCAAAAAGTAGGTTTACCTTGTTTTCCAAATCCTGCAGCTATATATAAATTGTTGTGGTATGAATGGGGCCCCAAGATTCCTGTGTCATCATAATTGCAAAAGTCATAGGTTTCATGAGCAATACTAGTGATCTAAAAGAAACCAAAATAGTATTATAATAAGTATAATTACACATCATGAATAAACTAAATTATTTATAAAAAAACCCCACTTCAATATAAGCTTCAACTGAAAGGCGAAAAACAAGCTCTATAACTATAGAAAATTGATTAATTATAACTTGAATTATACGAGCTAAACTAACAGCGCCAATAGGTATTTAAAACACAAGAAATGTGTTGTGTATACTCTTCACTTGCATCAAATCAGTAACTTGAACCTCAGTCAACAATACTTTCAGTTACGGACATTATTATGAGAAGAAAATGGTCAATAACTAATGTGGCTTAAATACAAAAACGAATGTGCACATAATTGACGTACAATATTTATTATTTTTATGAAACTCCCCAAAGGAATTGTTGGTAACACCTACAAATTGGCCCCATGCAGTAAAATTCGGCATCGCGGCGAACTAAATAAGCGAATTAGGAAGTAACCAGGATGAACTTGATAGGTACCTTTGTAGAAGACTGGACTCATAATAAACCTAAAAACGGAGTGACGCTTAATATTGCCTAGCACTGATATAAACGGAGAGATTCTTAATATTGCCTAGCTCTGATATAGCAATTACATCGCGGACAACGAATATGCAGGACTTGGACACGAAGTGAGATACACTCGGACGATTATAACTAGAACCTTCAACAAGTTCTAAAGTTACCGTGAAATGCTTTATTGGAACTTTGTAGTGAGAGCCCTAATGCGAATCGTTTTATGAACAAAATCGTTTTTCTTAATTTAATCGGTGATTGCATTATTTATTCGGTTTCAGCTTATGTTATGTAACATCGGTGAAAAATAATACTAGAATTCGTTTCTTATGATATGTATTAATTAGTATTAGTAATATGTATGTAATTTTAATAAAGTTCCACATACGAATCTCAATTTTCGTTGAACTTGGGCGTTGCTCAAAAGAAGAAATATGTCAGCAGAGGACACATTGGCTTGTACAAATCATTAAACCGAAATTGGGCGTATTTACATCCTTTACATCTCACATGCTTGGAAAGAGTGTTATAACACGCAAGCGTATAGGGTAGTTATGGCCTATTATCTCCCAACGGAGTTATGGGTTTAGTTTTAAAACATAGAACCCACGAGTGCATTTTTTCAGACTAAGGAGGTGTAAAATCAGCCAAGGTTTCTTTCCTATACTCAAAACTTGGCTACCAAATTATTTTTACTTTATATCAAACTTATACGGTACTTTTAACTGCATTATATTTACATTCAACTATTACTTAGGAGACATTTTTTTTTTAATTATTGAAAATCTGTACAATCGGGCAATATGGCCTGTCAAGTTTGAAAACTAATAGCAGTTCTTAGCATTATCTGTGGAAGACTAATAAAAACTGTATCGTTAAGTATAAATACGAGAGGCGGCAGTGTCGATCGCGGACGGTTGTCATTTAATAAAGTTAGTTTATATTGAGTTTAAACTAATATTTCGTGTTTCTTCTTTTCGAAATTTATTTTAAATAGTTGCTATTCCGTTTTTTATGGTGGTGGTGATATTGGTAAGAGGTAGTTGTAGTGTGATTGTGTGTATAGCAGTAGTATATTTATTTTATTGAATTAAGAGGGTAGTCAATGCCAGCATCCTCAACTTCATCCTAGCCAGCAAACCATGGATCACATAACGACCCAATTTTCTCCTCCAGCTCATCTAGTTACTAGCCAACCTGACGTTCCTCAAACTCAGTCACAGACTTCTCCCTTCACGCCAGTCGGACGTGAAAAATATACCTAATAGCAGCGATCAGGCTCCGTTTGTCGTACATGTTCAAAAATTGGAGGCGGCTCCAGATTCAGGAACGGTACGGACTTTTCCTACAAAAGAGACAACGAGAGTTTCCCAACGTGGTTGATGGCAGTGTTAAGAGGATAGGACGAAATAGAGCGTCAATTAACTTTCACTCAGCTGAGGACGCAAACCAATTTATTGATTCGCCTACGTTAGTTCAACACAAATACAAAGCTTTCGTACCTTCTTTCAACGTAACCAGAATGGGCCTTGTACGGGGAGTGCCGGCGGATTGGTCGCCCGAGGAGGTTCTCGGAAACATCCAGGTGCCAGTAAATTCTGGTGGGGTACGGCCCGTTAAGATTAGGCGCCTTAATTTAAAAAAAAAAGTGCGGATGGTTCTTTCTGCTGGATGCCTTCTGAGACCGTAGTGATTACGTTTGATGGACAGATTTTGCCTTGAAGAATTTTTATTTGCCTTAATTCTCTTCCTGTAGAACAATATCAATATCCAACTGTTCAATGTTTCCGATGCTGCCGTTTCGGACACACAAAGGAGTGTCGGTCCCTTCCCCGTTGTTTTCTTTGCGGTGGGTCGCATTCTGGAGATGCTTGTACTATTGAGACACAAGAAGCGTGTTGTTGTAATTGCCCTCAAGGGTTGGGATTAGGACACTTTGCTAACAGCAAGGTATGTCCGGAATACAATCGTCAGACTGCTATTAAAAAGTCTATGACTGACCAGAATCTCTTATGTTGAGGCGCTAGGCGTCTAATCTACATGCGAAGATAACTCGAAGATCTTATGCGAATGTTGCCGCGGCTTCTCCCCAGCCCGTCTCCTCCTCAAGTACAAGGATCTACGTCGTACAGGAAGACAATATTTCGCAATCCCCGCTCCCCTCCTTCTTTGGATAAGGGGTAGGATAGAAAAGCCCATCAATCTATTATTAAAGATCCTGTTATTCATTCTAGTCCTGTTTTCCCTGAAACCGCTCCTCGGCAATCGAATGAAAATTTAATAAGGGACTTGATCAAAATTCTTTCTTCAGTGGTAAAAGTACTCTCTCCATCCAGCCCCCTGGCTGATCCTAATTTGCTATCCCACGTTGCCCCGTTTATTTCATCTCTCTTGTTTTCTTCAGATAATGGATCAAGTAGTTCTACAATGGAATTGCCACAGTATTAACAATAAGAAACATGATCTCCTCTTCTTAATAAAAAAATATAATCCCTTTGTTCTAGCTATATCGGAAATATGGCTTAAATCGGACTCTAATTTTAAGTTACCTAGTTTTGTCTCTCTAATGGACTGTAGGGCAGATGGGCGTGCTGGATGCGCCCTGTTCATTAGAGATCATATTACATTTTCTTATGTACCGGTCCCTCAATTTAGCTCACGTCTTCACATTGTTTGTGCTCGTGTAGAAGGTATTACTTTCCTATCCGTGTATATATCTAGTCCTTGTTCTGAAATCCTAAACGAATTAAAGAAAATAATTGGAGCCCTACCGCAACCAATTATTGTTATGGGAGATTTTAACGTTCACCATGTTCAATGGGGTTGCGATAGGAATGACTCTTTAGGTGATCAACTGATCCAGAAAAAGTTCCTTAGGGCCATGCATAGGCGTCTCACTGGAAGAAAACTATCATACTCTGCCCTACTCAAACATTACCGAATGCCCTCGCTCGAATCCAGACGTACACTTGCTGATGCAGTAATGCTCTACAACATCTGCAGAGGTAATTATAACAGTATCGACCTCCTGAATTTAATTCGCTTCAGAGTACCATTTCGGTGTACTTCACGATCAGCCGCCTTATTCGCCGTTCCTATATCCTCCAGCAACGCAGGTGTTCGTGCACCTTTGCGCCGTTTGTGTACTTCTTACAACAAGTTTTTTGTTTCAGTAGATATCTTTAACACAAATAGATATCTTTAACACAAATAAATATCAATTTAGGAAAAAAATATGTGAAATTTTAGACTCATAGTTTTGTTGGTTTACATCTGTTTGTCATTTTGTTGTTCAGTTTGTAGTTTACTGTGACAGGGTACTATGGTGCTTGGCAGTACCTTTGAGACGTCAGATTAAGCATAGCGTAAGAGTACGAAACTACCCTTCTCTAATACTTGTGTTTTAGTGAGAACTATCAAGGGGGTAAGTGCATGATTAGTTTATATAAATCTGTATTCATTTTTGTTTGTACACTTATTCCTGTTTGTTTCTCCAATAAAATAAATAAATAAATAAACTTTTGGATATGTTGGATTCAGGAAACCTTTGTTTATTAAATTCTGGTACTCCAACACTACGCACTCTTCTAATCATTCTACTAGTGCCGTTGATTTATCCCTAGCTTCTCCTATTCTTGCTTCCCGGATTTCTTGGGAAGTATTAGATAGCTCATATGGAAGTGATCATTTCCCCATTCTCCTTAATCTCCCATTCCTATCTTCAAAAAGACCAACTACTATCAAACCTTTATTAGTGTACAATATTAATGGAGCTGATTGGGATAGTTACAAGAGATCTCTCAACCTTGAGGTTTTAAGTTTACCTCCCATTACCTCTGACTCTATACAAATTTGCTCGGATGCCATGGTCTCACTTATAAAATCCACTGCAGACAAGGTTTTTCCCCTTAAGAACACAGTTGTAGGAAAATTGGCTTCTCCTCCTTGGTGGGATAAAGAGTGTACCAAGGCTGTTAAAGATAGAAAGAAAGCCGAACTTATGTATGCTGCTAACATGTCGACTGAGAATTTCCAAGTATTGTTAAATACTATGTCTGAAACGAAATTGTTGCTCAGTAATAAGAAGTCCGATGGATGGAAATCTTTCTGCTCTTCGTTGAGTCCTTCCACACCTGATACGGTAGTTTAGAATAGTATCCGGAGATTTAGGAGATCATATAATCTTCGTAGTTGTTCATACCCTTCTTCGCTACAATGGGCGGAATCTTTTCTCTCTAATATAGCTCCGCCGCATGTTCCGGGTGTACTCGAGTTTCCCATAGGACTCCTTAATAATACTTAAACTGATCCCTTAGATCAAGTTTTTACAATTCTAGAGCTTAAAAATGTCCTTGGGTCGGTTAAAGACTCCACCCCTGGGCACGATGGAATTCCATATTCTTTTATAGTTAAAGCGGGAGAACCCTTACTTAATTATTTTCTTAACTTAATTAATTACATATTACTTTCCGGCCATCCACCCAAATCTTGGAAATCTCAGTTGATTATGCCAATACTGAAACCAGCCAAAGACCCCAATGATCCGCGCTCATATCGCCCAATAGCTCTGTCTTCAGTCTTGATGAAGATTCTAGAAAACCTAATAAAAAATAGATTGGAATGGTTCCTTGAAAGCCAGGAACTACTAGGAAAATCCCAATTTGGTGTTAGAAAAGGAAAGAGCACCTTGGACAGTCTGGGGATTTTTACATCTGATATTCGGCTCTCTTTTTCAAAAGGTGCGTCGACTGTAGCTGTTTTTCTGGACGTGGAGGCTGCCTTCGATAGTGTCCAGCTCCCTATTCTAAGGGAAAAACTCCACAAGTTGGGAATTCCGGTCAGGCTGGCATGCCTGGTAGGCAATCTCCTTTCTGAGCGGCAAATCACTTTTCGTGGAAGAGATCCTCTAATTAATCCATCTAGATCAGTATGGCGGGGCCTTCCTCAGGGATCAGTTCTGAGCCCTTTACTTTACAATATTTATACACATGATCATTTAGAATGCTCAGTGAATGGCTGTAAAATTTTACAATACGCAGATGATCTACTTATATACTCCTCAAATAGGGATATTCAATCTGCCTGCATTTTAGTCCAGAGGTCTTTACTCTTACTTAACTTTTGGCTCACTAGTAATGGCTTGTGCCTTTCTCCGTCAAAATGTTGTGCAGTTGTTTACACTAGAAAAAGAGTCATTCCTATCGTTAATTTATCTATTGATAACTCTGAGATTCCTGTTCGTTGGTTTTATAAATTTCTTGGGGTTATACTTGATTCTAAATTAGATGGTTCACTGCATTTTGAGTATCTAGTTAAGAAGTGTGAACGGGGTCTCAACACCCTCAGGTGCCTTTCAGGGGTTTGGTGGGGGGCTCACCCAACCTCCTTAAGGTTGCTATACAATGCTACGATTAGAAGCGTACTAGATTATGGTTCCTTCCTGTTAGTACCGGGTAACAAGGTAGGAATGAGAAAGCTGAACCGTATCCAATCCAAAGCTTTAAGAGTTATATTGGGAGCAATGAGGTCTAGCCCCATCTATTCTGGACAAACGGTACAGTGTAGTACAAAAGGAATCACTCTTAGAAAGCTAGCTAAACTCGAAAACGTTAGTGTTGGTGCAGTCCAAAATGCGATCAAAAAGTTCGGCCAAGAGTATACTTTCGTTGACAAACCGAAATCAGGCCGAAAACCAGGTCCTTCAAACCCCAATTTGGATAGAAAGATAGTAAAGACGTACAAAACCAACAAGGATGCGTCTGTTCGGGATTTGGCTAAAAAGTTAGGTACATCTGCTGTTATGGTCCAACGTGCAAAGCAGAGAAACAATTTAAAGGCTTACAAGAAGCAAAGGCAGCCAAAACGAAGCGAAAAACAGCAAAGCTCAGTAAAATCAAGAGTTCGAAAATTATACGACTATTCTTTCAAAGAAAAATATGTGTGTTATAATCAAGGATCGTTAACTGCGAGCGAAATCCATTGAAGTACTAGGGTTGCTACCCAGTCAAGTCAAGTCAAAGGCAAAAATTATTTATTGAGTAGGCTTAGAAACAAGCACTTTCGAATCGTCGGTTATGCTACTTATTCATATGTATGGAGGAATGTGTTTATTTATCATTAATATCATTATATTATACTTATCAGTGTCTAGGTCACCTAGACACAAATAAGTAATAAGTGCTATCTATGACATTAAACTAAAACTTCTTGGAATTGATAAATATATTGTCAATAGATAAATTTACGAACTAGTAGGTATGTTCTTGTCATGATTGTCAATGTGACTCCGTCAAGTACTGGTTGTGTTTTCAAAATTTCAATGCAATCTTGATCATCGAGGTAATCTAAACTATGTAGCCTGCCCTGATTTATTGACAGCAAATACGTAATGCAACTGTTAGTCATCAAAATAGGCCGCTAATCAGAAACTACTGCACATAAAAGGACTGTATTATTTAATTTAATTATTTTGTTTGTCAGAAACGAAGTAATATTTTTCGATCTCCATAAAAACTTTAGATTTGTGGGATTACAAGCAATTAAGTCTTTTTTTTTTCAGGTAACTGCAAGGCTGATTGTATTATTTGTGTTGTTTCGCCATCGTATTTGCGAAAATTATTACTCACTGTCCCAAGTGAAAAATTTGGAGAGTTTTGGATAAAAATTGTAAATACAATACAAAAATTTACCATTTAACTGTAATAATAACTTTACACTGAGATTCAGATTCTGTTCAGTTATATTTATTTGTATTATTTTAGTACATAATATTTTAGTTCATCAATTTAGAACCATCGCCATCCCTAACTGGTTGTCATACGTCATTTCAATGGATTTCGCTCGCAGTTAACGATCCTTGGTTATAATGGATGATGAGACATACGTGAAATTAGATTATAAATAGCTGCCTGGACCGCAATTTTACAGTTCAAGATCGATCTGTTATTAGTGACTCTGAAAAGTCAATTTTCACAGAAAAAATTGGCATGAAAATTATGGTGTGGCAGGATCTGCGAGTGCGGCCTCAAATCGACTCCATTTTTCACTATGTCTACAATGACGGCAGATATCTATATAAAGGAATGTCTTAATAAAAGACTTCTGCCTATGGTTAGAAAGCACAGTGTTCAGACAATATTTTGACCCGATTTGGCAACTTGCAACTATGGCACTTGGGCGGCTTTGCAATGGTATGAAAAGAAAGACATCAACTTTGTACCTAAAGCTATGAACCCACCGAATTGCCCAAATCTTAGGCCTATCAAACGTTTTTGGGCTATAATTAAAGCTAAACTGCGGAAAAATTGCCGTTGTACAGATTCCAAACAGCAATCTCGTTGAGACTGGAACAGAGTGACAAAAACATTTGACCAAGACGCTGTCCGATCTCAGATGTCTACGTTCAAATAAAAAGTCAGAAAGTTGGCCTAAAATGAATTAATTTGTTGGGTTTAATGAAGTTATTTTATTATTTAACGTCTAAAACGTAGTGAAACTTTTTTTTTTTATAATAAATATATGAAAGTTGTCAGTAATATGTTTACTTGTATTTATACTTAACAATACAGTCTTTACTGTATATAGGAAAAAATGAGTTAACATGTTGACAACTTTTAGCGAGTCGAGGTTGTTTCATTTTTTGTTTCCTTGCAATTGTGATGAAAATATTGTGTGTATCACGGGCAGTAAGGGGATAACAAACTCGAGTCATTAAAGGCTCTAATACTCTCGTTAGTTATCCCCTTCTTACTTCCCTTGATGCACAACGTATTAATTTACGCAAATATCTTCTTATTCATGTCACAGTCGACTGTTCTATCGATTAACTCTTCCAACATTACAAGTAAGAAAGGGACAAATTACTCACATTCATAACTTTCAAGGGGATTTCCCGTAAAAAGTGATGATTACTAGAAAAGCGTTGCCAGCTCGTCCTTAGGCTTTGTTTCCTGGAGAAGTAATAATATTCCATTTAATTTGTATGAAACAAATGAAAAGTCATAAAAGCCGAATTGAAAATATGTCAGTACAACATTTTAACTCTCAAATAAACTCAGGAAAACGCTGTTAAAATCTCTCGCAATGCTCACGGTCACTGTGTATAAGTATTTAGAATGGGCTATTTATCAACTTACATTTTATTTCAAAAATGGTATAAGTAAGTAATAAAAAATCCCTCCAGACGATACACTGAAATTTTAGATGTTACTTAGACAGATTAAGATAAATCGAATGACACCTAATATGTTAAAATCCGTCAAGCCATTTAGGCAATCAACATCCATCCATACATACGCTACAAAAATATAACCGTCCTTTGGGCAATCTGATAAAAACCAGGGAGTCTTGAGTGCTTTTTTTGAATAACAAAAAATTCTTTAGTTTAAAAGAAATGAGATAAATTATCCTTAATTATAATTAAATTTTTGGGGAAGATAGAAAAGCATAGATTTCTTTACTTTTTGAAAAGCCAAGAAAGGGCGGGCGAGACAAATTTATGTCCCTGGGAAAGGACAGGTTGTACATTTTCCTTGGAAAAATGGAATCATGGATAAATTATTAAAACAGCTGACTTAATGCTTACCCGGGCTGTTTGGCATTGTGGAATCCTGTTTATTAATGACGGTTTAATTATGGTATTAATGTAATCATCATCTACAGATCCAGAAGTACTTGGATAAAGTAATGGGAGGGCTCCGCACCACAAATTGGTTTCAAATCCACCTTTTTTTATCCATACACCACTAGTGTCCATTACTAAAGGTGTATTCAGACCAGTGGTTGTGCCAGAGTTTTCCACTGAATACACTGTACACTCCCTAAAATAAAATAAGTAGTAATTTTTGAATTGGTATAGTTTTCACTTGTTTTTTTACAAAATAGGTAGGTGTGTTTTAATGGTGGATTAGGTGGATTGTTAATATCTGCCAAATAACAGATACTTACTTAACTACCTATTTTGTTATTAATTCAACCAGTTATCTATTAAAACATAGGACAGGCGGACGGATAGCATACTTTAGTAATAAATATTTTTGAAACATTTTGCAATTATTTTGTTTTCTGGCAGGGCCACTTTTAAGGGATGCGGCCCTAACCGTACACGGTTAGGGCCGGCCTTGCCCTTTCGACGCCTTCGCCTTCCTCATGTAGGAATAAAATGTTAGGTGTCATTGTTTAGTTGTCATATAGGGCAGAGTGAGAAATCTGGTAAAAATCAAATTAAAGTTTTTTTTTTTAATCATTTATGTCAATTTGAAATGCAGCCTTTTTGGAGGTAAATCATATATGTATTTTCAGACATTTCGCACATTCACTTTGGTGTTTGCAAACATGAAAAAAAGTGTTCTGATCAAAGATATTTTTTTGCGAAAAAAAGTTTACGTATACAAAAAAAAATAGACAAATATTACGGGAACTCTGCTCCATCAATTAAAATGATCCACAAGTGGTTTACGGATTTTTATTGTGGCCGCACAAGCACTGCTGTCGCCGACTGACCCGGACACCCAGTTGAGGTCACTACTCCAGAAATGATCACCAAAATCCATGACATCGTATTGATCGACCGAAGAGTAAAGGTCCGTGAGATAGCTGATATTGTAAGCATTTCAGACGAACGGGTTCGTAATATCCTTCACACTTATTTGGATATGAAGGTCTCCGACCGTTGGGTGCCGCGATTGCTCACAGTGGATCAAATACGCACTAGGGTGACCCTGTCAGAAGCATATTTGGCGAAGTTTACGTGTAATGAAAAGGACTTCTTGCATCGTTTCATTACTTCACTGTTACCTAACGAAACCTGGATACATCATCATACGAGTACACCAGAAACCAAGGAGCAGTCAAAACAATGGATTGCTATTGGTGAATCTGCACCAAAGAAGGCCAAAGCAGTTTTATCGGCGAATAAAATTATGGCGACTGGGTCGTTTTCATAAAATTGTACATAGTTAAGGGCTTTAATGAAAACAAAACTTAATTGATTTCTTTGTGTAACGAGAGTTACCTACCCATGTAGTTTATATGACTAACTTTCGTTACACAAAGGACGCGAGCGTGATTTGTTTTCATTAAGCATTTAAATAGGTTTTTTTTTTGAAAACGACCCTACTGTCTTTTGGGATCCTTGTGGTGTAATATGTTGATTACCTTCAGAAAGGTAAAACGATTAACGGCGAATATTATGCCAACTTGTTACAGCGATTTCATGAAGTTCTAGTGGAAAAACGACCCCATTTGGCGAAAAAGAAAATAATGTTCACCAAGACAACGCACGCAGTTGCTATGGCTAAAATCCACAAGTTGCGTTACGAATTGTTCCCGCATCAGCCTTACGTACTCTCCAGATTTGGCCCCCAGCGACATTTTTTTTTCCCAAACTTGAAGAAATGGCTTGAAGATTAGAAATTATACTACACGGAGGGAATCGAAAAGCTAAAAAAGTGATGGACCAAGTGTATTGAGTATAGAGTTACATGGGGACCATGTTGAAAAATAATATATACCTACTTGGAACAAAAAATGTTTAATTTTTTCCAGACTTTTCACTCTGCCCTCATAAGTTATGTAAGGGCATTAATTGGATTATAATATTTCTAAGTGACTATAATAACTTTTAATAGTTATTGTACTAGATAAGGGCAGCATTGATTAATACTCAATATGTTTACCTTTTCTCTATTGGCATGGGTATACACAATAACCCATCTCCACTTCCTATTTTCGCTTGTAGTGCAACATTGGTTGATTCATGTCCTGCTGCTAAGATACAAGCTGCAAATTTAATTGCATGCTCCTCATTGCTGGGAGTTGTAAATAGCACTTTGCTTAATCTTTTAAATGAGCCAGGTGCTATACCTTCCATTAGTACATCACGTTGATGTTCAGATTCAAAACCTGTTACTTCTGAATGGATATATGTTACTCCCATTTCTATACATTTGCCTATAAGACCTTTTAGTACAGCTATTGAATCAAAGCTTCCTTCTGTCTCGTAGCCTAAACAACCTAAAATATTGAAAAAGAAGACTAAGTTGTTTTTATTGTATAGGCATGGTCTCTACAGCAACCCTTCTTCAAAAGGTTGCCCCAAAAAACTACCTACCAAGTTTGATGTCTTGTATATTTATCCAAGGAAATTTGTCTTTTATTTCAGTTGGAGACAAGAGGTCATTTCTGATACCATACTCTCTTTGAATGCTGACATTTTGCTCAAGTTGTTCTGCATATTTCTCACAAGCTAGCAGCAATTGGCCATTGGGTGAATATTTGACATCAATATCATGACCTAAATTTTCCTTAGAATTTCTAAGAAATTCAGCACTATGTTGTGATAGATATATATTTTCTGGTAATGAGAAGTGTTGAGTTAATGTCCCCTGTGTAATGTTTTTCAGTGCAGCAGCATACTGTAAATAATGAAGATATAATAATAAAATTATAAAGCATAAATAATAGTGTAACAAAGAAGGTGCTTTACCTAAAGAAACAGAAATGTTTGCTTACAATATGATTACATACTTTTGCATCAGTTCTCATAATAAGTAATTAAGATTAATGATATAATGATGTTGAGCACCAAAGTTTGAATTTGTTTACAGACAGCAGCATATTTAGTTTTATACTTACTAGATTAGATTGAAAAGAAAGACTAATATTTTAATAAAACCTTTTTTTGAAGACTGTACCTACAAATATATATGCAACAATTCTGTCATTACAATTATGAAGCTTTTCAATTAGTTTTTACAATAACTGAAGCATTACAATTAGAATTATGTAAAAAATAACTCATTAATGTTCAGAATGGTGTTGGTGTTTCTTTTTAATCTAGTGGTGAGTATTAATAAAGAATGCCTTAAACATTGAGAGGTGCTTTTGCTGCTGACTGTAAATTTTTCATACTTTGATGCACCACAGCATTATTACTCCTAATTATTATGAGAACAGATGCAAATGTTGCACTGCTTTGTAATTGTTGCATTCAAAGTACAAATCATTGCTTTAATACAAAAGCGCCACAAATGAAAATGCATCTTTGTTGAATTTAAATTCAGAACGCTACTTACTTAAAGTTTTAAATTCAATTGTATTTGTTTTTGATTTGGGGCGCTTTTGTATAAAAGCAGCGAAATATGTTGCAACCTGGGAAATTAGAGTTTATTTTAGTGGAGATCATTAACCACCTTCCAGCTCCAAAAGGAAATCAGATTACATTTGTTTCATTATTAAAAAAAATTCAGTCAAGACTGGGAAGGCTTTTAAACATTTTGTATTGGTACCTACAGCGGAAGTGTTAAATTATGAAATAGTACAACATTTTCAATGCTCTTATTACAAAAAAAAACGCATTTACTCACTGTAGGGTCCTTTTCGATTACTACAACAGATAGGCCATGAGCAGCTTTTTTTTTTAACCAGTATGCTACTGACATTCCAATAAAACCACCACCAATAATGACGACATCTGCATGTTCTGGATAATATTGTGGTTTGTTTTTTGATCCAAACATCACTGGCAATTCTCTAGCTAATGTCTCCCATGTTCTTGTTAAAGGATTTTTTGTTTGGTAACGCATATACTTATTCAGGCTAAAGTTTCGTCGAATTATTTTTAAATTAATCATTTTAAAGCAATCAACTAATAAACTAAAATAGCACCTGGAATGATACTATTTAGCGATAAAAACTGAACTCATTACTTTTCACTGAAATTAATTGCTTAGTCCAGTGGGATAATTTCACCAAAGTAAATTAAAAAGAAATATAAGAAAATTCACTGAATAAATGCATTTCCTTTAACCCCTTTCGCCTTCTTCTTTTTTATTAAATGGCGGTCCACATTCACACAGTGATTTCGCCAATGTCAAGTGAATAGAGTAAATTAAATCTTCTTCTTCTATTTTAATTAATGGCGGTCCACACAGTGATTTCGCCAATGTCAAGTGAATAGAGTAAATCAGTAAACAGAATAAATCAAAATCAAAAGCCGGACATCTTTCAATCGGCCATCTTCCCTACCCGATTTCCCCGAAGGTTACCGATTAGAATAGAGATTAGAGTAAATATTCAGTAAACAGAATTAATTATGTCAAAACCCCTTTCGCCTTCTTTTATTGGTTTTTTTTTTTTTTTCATTTTTCTCACATAGAGAAAGGCAAAGGCAGAAGCCATGCAGCCATTGTCATTTTTTAAATAAATCAAAAATCAAAATCAAAATCAAAAATATATTTATTGCATGACTGTAGGTCTCAAGTATAATATTTTATACAGGTGACAAGTACATTGGTGTGTGCATCACTACAATCTACCATAATTATGGTGTACAATAATTGACATAAGTCAATAAAAATCGGTAGCTAGAAAGCTTACTTTGTAACAAGCTTATAATAAATTGAGTAACATTGAGTTGTTTTACAAGAAAATAATCTAATCTGAAATAAAAAACATATTTTCTGTTGTGTTACTTACTTGGTACGCAACCCTAAAAAATTGAGTAAAATAGCTATTATTGCCGGCTATTATATTGCCACTAAGTTTCCAGTGTAAGTGCGCCTATTTAGAAATATGTACCCAAATAATCTTCTTCTTTATCTGTATTGTATTAGAACCACAGATTAGAAGGTATGTCTAAAATAGGCTAGTTGACTCTGTTTTAAAGTAGGTCTCAAGTTATTAATTATTGTCCGATTAGATGAAAAAAAATATTCCCATATTTTTTTAGGACCTACAAAACCGCAAAACTAAATTTTAAAAGTTTAGTTTTCGTTAACAGGCGAAAACGCTTACAGCCATATTAGTCTATAGATTATCTGTGCTGTGACGTCATACGGGCCGAAAACAAACATTTGACATTTGAGGAGTACATTTGACATATAGATAAACAATTTATCATTTTCGAAACCTCGATACTTTTATTAATAAAAACCATGACTGCCACCAGTTTACATGGAAAATATAGTAATTAACGTTATTGTATATTCCGAGAATGAAAGAACACATCAATTACGACCCCAGGGAAATTATGGATTAGAATGCCCAGTGAAATAAATATGCGAAATACATGGCTAAAACTTGCTAAAAAGCATCCTGACTTTATCGACTAAAACAATTTTTGTTTTTTTGCGAAGATCACTTTGATGTTAGTATTTACTTAATAAGTTATTCAGTTTCTGCAGAAACTTTTATCTTCAATAATAATAAGCTCGGCAGAGCAGAAATCTGGATTCATGGCAAAAAAAATACCGACCATCAATGTGTCGATTCTTGGTAAGTTTGTGCTATCTGCATTCACGAATCCAACATCCATGATTGCTCTTATCAATAAAACTAGAAAGCAGTAACAATAATACACAGATTAGGTTTTTACTAATGTTAAAACGACTACGATCATAATCATAACACAACCTCAGAGTCCATGAGTCATAAATGTCAATGTCATTTCACAGCACAGAATACTTACAGAATATACCATTGCGAATTTCACTTGTATAAGAACCGACATGAAGTATGCTTAGAGTCCTATGACGTCACAACAAGTCCGACAGCGTTTTCAGAGTTCAAAATAAAAAATAAAAATGAACAATTTTTAAATAAAAAATACGTAGCCATCTTACACTTTTAATATCTGAAATCGATAAATATTGGTTTCTTAAGTCTAATACTACAGAAAATATAAATTTATTAAGCCAAATTTAATATGCGGCAAGTAGCCTATTGTTTATCTATATGTCAAATGTACTCGTCAAATGTCAAATGTTTGTTTTCGGCCCGTATGACGTCACAGCACAGATAATCTATAGACTAATATGGCTGTAAGCGTTTTCGCCTGTTAACGAAAACTAAACTTTTAAAATTTAGTTTTGCGGTTTTGTAGGTCCTAAAAAAATATGGGAATATTTTTTTTCATCTAATCGGACAATAATTAATAACTTGAGACCTGCTTTAAAACAGAGTCAACTAGCCTATTCCAAATTATATTGCACCTCAATCACACAGAAAAACTGTATTTTTGAAACCACACACACCCCCAAAACTTTCCAAAGGGTATGATCGCTCTGCCCATTTTGAAATAACTTTAATCCTCCTAGTACATGACATTGGCTAATCCTTGCAAAGCCATTAAAAAAAAATAAAAAAATTAGAACACGACAGTGGATAGCTTGACATGTTTTTTTAGGTTACTTACTTTACAGAATAACGTATTGCACTTATTTATTACTCTCAGATTTAGCTGCTAATACTTTTTTTTTACGTTAAAGTTTGTTTTTACAACTTATCATTGGGTGATGTTGATTTGAAGTTTCACATTTTATCGACAAATGGACAATTGCACTAGTAAAGCAAATCTGCAGAAGTAACTTATCTTTGTCAAGTTTATTGATATTATTATTTAGAACTGTTACTGGAAAAAAAAACATTTTCAATTTTAAATAATTCAACTGGGACTACAGCAGTTTACATGAAAGCCATTCATTACTTAACGAAAACAAATGTTGTGTTAAGTATGGATATTATACGACATGCTAACGTGCAATGAAACATACTAACATGTATCGTTAAAATAGAACTGTTCTATTAACATTGAAATCATTTAAACTAATATATTATTTATTACTTATTGCTAAAATTGTTATTACATTTTAGGTATTTAAAATGGATTCCAAGTATAGTTCTATGGGTATACAAAATGGGGAAAAACAAATTGCTTTCAAAAGGAAAGCTTTATTACAATCCGTTTCCGTAAAAAAGCATAAATCCTGTTGTAAATCTTTAATCTCTAGCGGTTTGAAAACTGAAAATGGTATAGAGAAGGCTCCTATTAAACAAACTGTGGTGGAAAACTTACAAGAGGCAAGGAAATCTTTGCCTGTGTATACTGTAAGAGGAAGGTATGTATTTCACAAATTCTATCTGTATTTCTTTGTTGTGATGTACATATTTTAACTCCCCATTGCACTTTGCATGATTTGGTGGCAAATTTTAACTAACAATACAAGAAACTGGATGTGTGGATTTACTCTTGCCTGCATATGAGGGCAAACTGATGATACTAATGTAAAAAATATCCATTCATAATTTTTGATTGTTTAAAATTGAATAGTTATTACAAAAATAGTAAGACTGTTGATTTAACCTAATAAGGTCAGTTTTCTTTAACTAGCAGAAGTATGTAGACAGTCAAAGACCTCAAATTTACTTTTACACAATTATCTCTAGAGAATAAGCATATGTGTACAAAATTTGAGCTGTTCAATTATCTGTGCTTCTGCTGCTGCCTGTACAGTGAAAGAGAAAAAAGAAGAATATTGATATGTTCAGGGTATACCATAGTCTGTAGTCATTAATAACCAAATGTTTGGTTTCCAGATTGTTAGAAGAAATCAGAAAGAATAAAACAATGATTATAATTGGAGAAACAGGTAGTGGTAAAACAACACAGATTCCTCAGTTAATTCATGAGCAGCGGCTGGAGGGTGCAGGCTCCATTGCTGTGACCCAGCCAAGGAGGGTGGCTGCAATCACCATTGCAATTAGAGTTGCTGCTGAAATGAGTTCGGATGTAGGAAATATTGTTGGGTAATTCTACTAATATTATAAATATTAAAGTATGGATGCTTCTCATTCAATCATGCATTCTTGACTGAACAGATTTAGATTTTAGAGAATTTCTCAGAATTAAATTTGGGCTTCAATTTATCAATAAAATTAAAGATGCCTTGATGTCACACGGTTAATTTTAAGTGTTATAAACTTTAATCTATAACTTGAGAATCTGATTTGGCAACTCAACAAATCTTGCCACAGTACTGTTTATTTTGATTTTTAAAACTGTAAGCTACTACGAGTAACATTTTTTTTTCACAAAGAACTTTTTTAGAAATATAAAAATGGTTAAACCCCGCCACTTTTTATTTAAATTTAACTTATAAATTAAAAGCCTCCATGCAATGCTTAGTTGTGCAAAAAAGGAGCCGTACCGGTGGTCACCAGAGATGCCGATTAACTTGTCCGAAAGTTAAATAATTTGAGTTAAATTAAAGAAAGAAAAATGAAAGAAAGACTGAAAAAACGTTTATTTACTTACATCTAACCAGGGTTCGTGCCCGGTATTCTGAGTACCGGTTTAAAATGAGGTATAACTGGTTATAATTGCATTTCACTATTTTTACCACTAAAGCTCTGATTAGCGGTATAATCAATACCGGTATTTGAGTACATGATCGGTTTAGCCAACTGACAACAATACCTCTATTTGATACTTTACCCATAAAAAGCATTACCGGTAATACCTATCAGTGTCAATATACTTGTTTATTTGTTTTCGTAAGTTTTTAATTTTTTTATGTCAATCAAAATACACACAATCAATTTACTTATCCAGGTTCTAGTAGACACTAGTTAACCAGCCATGCACAATAATGTCATCGCGTGACGTACCCTGTTACACTTGGTATGCTTTAGTAATAATGTCAAATTGACGTCTTTTTTATCAGGTGCATTGAATAGCTGTATTGAATACCCAATTCAGATTAGGTCGTACTGAGAGCAAAACGTCCTGTGTTACATTTAGTCTGCTAGGCATAATGGCTGTTTGATGAGAACGACCACAGGGAAGAATGCCCAGGGAGCAAATCGTCCGCAATTCAAAATGCCCTTGAACCAAATCGTCATCAACCGAAAATGACAAAAAAAGAAAACATCCCTACGTAAATTTGTAGCTAGAGGTTAAATTACGATTAGGATGTTTTACTGTGTTTAGCAGTTTGTAAGTATTCATGCCTACTTAATTTCTCAAAATTGATGAATTAAGAACGACACTAGAGTGGAAATTTATATACAAACATAAATACTTAGTACATACATACTTAGCTGTATGTACGTGGGGGTATTTAAGTGATAGAAATACACGATTACACCGAAAATTTAGCGCTTTATTAAACGCACTAACTTAATCAGTACAAACAATTATTGCTCAATAAGCTTCGAATACGCAGATGATCGCTCGGTTCGCACTGTCGCTGTCCGTCCAAGTGAAGAATGATCGCGAGCTGGTGGCTCCTCCTCTTTTACACCCCACCCGAAGATTGTTCCAAAATGCCTTCTCCAATGACCGAGGACGACCTAGAGTATTCGTTGCTGGAAAGTTCTATGCATTTGTCTCATTTTTTTTTTTTTTTTAAACAATTGAATAATACATTAAATAGCACCGTTAATCCACAGAGCGGTTGGTCTCGAAGTAGGAGTTCAGTGGGATTATGATCACTATAAAGTATAAAATAAAATAAACTATTTAAAACAACAATAACCCGCCTTCAAAAACCTAAAATAACTTTTTCAATAGGTGCTCAGGCAAACTGAAGGCGCTAGGCGGCGTCCCACAATATTTTTATTTAACCAAAAGCCCACTTCAGTTTGACTAACCTACTACCATTAAAAAAAATAGGTTTTTGATTAAAAAAATATATATATGAACAGTTTTACCATGACAGGTTTTCATATTACGTGTTTCACTGTATTGCGAAAAAAAAGGTGTTGAAAAGCTGTGTTTACATTGCTCTGCTTTAATACAAAACCAACGGTAAAATTCTGTGAAATTTCACAAGTTAAATTGAAAATGCATTAGAATAATAAATCCCACCAAAAACATAAATGTAAAAAAGGAGAGCCAAGTTCAACACAAAAATTATTCTCTGCTGTGGGCTTCGCCGCAAAAAGAATGGAGATCTGAGATTGAGTGCCAAGTTCTATGCAAAATCCAAATATGTAGTCTAAGGGCTGACTTGGCTGGTTTTCCCATACGAATTATTATTAAGTACCTACTTTTACACAGTCATGGAAGAGCCTTATGTTCGATGGGTAGTTTCTACCAGCAAGCCAAATTTTCGGAATAATAAAATAAGAACCGAAAGAACAGGTTTAGAACATGAGAAGGCTATATAATTCGTATGGGAAAACCAGCCAAGTCAGCCCTTAGACTACATATTTGGATTTTGCATAGAACTTGGCACTCAATCTCAGATCTCCATTCTTTTTGCGGCGAAGCCCACAGCAGAGAATAATTTTTGTGTTGAACTTGGCTCTCCTTTTTTACATTTATGTTTTTGGTGGGATATCATTACTTTTTGTAGGTAAGTCTTACCTACTTACTAAAAAATACAATTATTATTTATTTAAACTATTGCCTATACTATACTAAACCTACGTACCTACTTATTAAAGAAATTGTAATAATAATATTACTACAAATTATCCTCCGAAGCCAGCGGTCCTGGGTTCAAATTCCGGTAAGGGCAGATATTTGTGTGATGAGCGCGAATATTGGTTCCTGAGTCTTGGATGTTTTCTATGTATTTAAGTATTTATTTATCTATACTGGGTGTCCCAGGAAGTAGTGTCAAGCGGAAGTCCAGAGGTAGTGCACCTCAAGGGGCATCTGAATCACCCCCATGTATGTTCAGCGATTTTTCGTAGTTTCGGAGTTATTGATCATTTTAATCGGAATTATTGTAATTTTTCCTTATGTCCATGTTTCGAAAGACCCTTAATTTCATGTATTATTTCAATATTTTTTCATTGGGTACCTACATTGGTAGAATAATTATGAACTTAGGATGTATTTAAAGCTACTTGCCAATTTCTTTTTCAAGTAATTTTTGTGTGTAATTTCACGAAGTTTGTTTCTCCATACTAGATGAAATGGGAACTAGGGCTCAATTAGTATGGAGAAAGTAACTTTGTGTGATTACACAAAAAGTTGACATAAAAAAATATTGGCAAGTAGCTTTAAAAACATCCTTTGTTCATAATTATTTTGTCGATTTAAGAATCCACTGAAAAAAATATGACATAATACATGAACTTGAGGGATGAGGGTTTTTCGAAACATGGACATAAGGAAAAATTACAATAATTCCGATTAAAATGATCAATATCTCTAAAACTACGAAAAATCGCGGAACATACATGGGGGAGATTCAGATGCCCCTTGAGGTGCACTACCTCTGGACTTCCGCTTGACACTACTTCCGGGGACACCCTGTATAAGTATGTTTATCGTTGTCTAGTACCCATAGTACAAGCCTAGAGCTTAGTTTGGGACTAGGTCAATTTGTGTGAGATTGTCCCCTGATATTTATTTATTTATTTATAAGTTTTCCTTAAGAAAACTTAGCAATTTCGCAGCATAAATCGCAACCTTATAGGTCAGATATCGAGAGACAACAGGACAGCAAGACTCTCTCGGCGACGTTCGCGCGGTTCGCGTCAACGGTTCGATTCGGTTGTCACAGCGCCCCACCCACCCCGCCCGCGCCGCTCCGGCGTCACTCGGCGCGCGCGCGTCGTGTAGGTATATACCGAAAATCTAAATGCCTATTATTTTATCATTATTTATGAGTAGGTAATGATTTTACACTATTGATGTGCGCTAAATATAAGAATAATAATTAATCCCAGTTAATAACGTAGGTACCCTAAGTAATATTAGGTATTTATGTTAAGCGTTCATAGTAGAATCTAATTATTTAATAATTGCCAGTTTTTTATTTATTCCTTTGTATTCATCTAATTACCTATCTGCATACCAAATTTTAACTCTCTAGGTCATCTGGAACTGGGTTAGAGTTTTGGTCTATAGGTCAGTCAATGATAAAAATGAGGAATTTTGGACATTAATATCTAAATAACCGTTTGAGATAAGCTTATGAAATTTAGATCACATATGTATCTCGCAAGTCTCAATATATGAGCCAAATTTGATACGTTTATGTAAAATACTTTTTGATTTATGAGGGGGTCAAAAGTGGCTCCAAATGGTTCGTGTAATATTACACACGGTGCGGCTCGCCAGTTCTGTTTCTTGAACTTGGCTTGACACGCTCCCGCGTGTCTAGATTATTTTCTTAATAAAAAGAAACTACAAGTTTTGCTTGAGATTCTTGGATTGGTTAGTTGTGTAGAGTACATATTTAACTGCGGACGTTTTGCTCCCGTGGCCATTTAAATTGCGAGCGTTTAATCAATATGACATTTATATTTGTTGACACAGGACCTTTTGAATTGCGGACGTTTTGCTCCCATGACGTATTACGTTACGGACTTTTTTTCAAAGAGGACGTTTTGCTATGAGGACCTAACACTCCTAACTCTGAATACCGGTACCTATTTAATATTGTAAATAGTGTATACATAGCGATAAAAACAAAAGCGGAATGACAACAATGCCTCTAATTCGAATATGGGTATTATTTTTTTAGCGGTTTTAATTTGACAATTTAAATACAGGTATTGAATAAAACCGGTTTTGCAATCCCTGCATCTAACACAAGTACAGAATAACAGATTAACGAAAAAATATAAAAATAAAACAGGAACTGAACCTGTGCTAGAAATAAATAAAATAATAATTAATAATTGAATAAGGAACTAATTTATCTCAACATGACAAGAAACACCTTAAAATATAGTTTTATTTTCTGAATATTTATTTGTCCAAATACATATTTATTTTTCTGGAAGGAGCTATTTTAAATAACATGCATAATTTAAATGCTATAACATGTAAGCTAAGTTAAGTTTCATTGGTAACATATAAAAATTAAAGTCTTCTATAAAATTCGGAATGATGCAGTGTACCCAACATGACATTTCCCTTTATACCTTTACTTTGGGTAGTCATATAGTAATATAATAATACCATCTGTAGTAATAAACCTACACTCGAGAGCAAAACTTTCGGGTCACTAACATAAATTGCAATATCTCAAAAACTAATACAGATAGCCTAATAAAATAAATTGGACTTTAAAGACATTTTAATGTCACTTAAATAAAATGCATTACAATTAATGCTGAATGTTCATTTAATATTATAAAAAATTAAAGTAAAAATGGCATCCACTTGCTTGAAAAACAAAATTGAAAATATTGAACTTTTTCTATAATTATCCAAATTTGACACATTTTAATACTTGGTATTGCCTCCACGTGCAGCCTGCACAGCTGCGATGCGATTCGGCATGCTGTACACCAAGTTTCTGAAGCACAGTTGAGGAATGTTCTCCCATTCCTCTACCAACGCGTTTTTGAGCTCGCGAAGCGTCATTGAAGGAGGTACTCGTTGCCTTACTCGTCGTCCAAGCTCGTCCCAGGCATGCTCGATCGGGTTGAGATCCGGGCTCCTGGCTGGCCATTCCATGCGGCGAATACCCACATCGTTGAGGTAGTCTTGTGCTACACAAGCAGTATGGGGACGGGCATTATCATGCATGAAAATAGCATTTTCACCGAGCCTTGCCATAAATGGACCGACGTGCTCATTTAGGATTTCTTCCACGTATCTTACGCCATTTAGAGTACCGTTTTCGATCAGTACTAGCTCTGTTCGGCTTTCTGCAGAAATCTCAGCCCACACGAGTACCGAACCGCCACCGTACGCAACCTTTTCTGCAATGCAGGCTTGCATGAATCGTTGTCCTGGCCTTCTGTACACCTTCACCCTTCCGTGGTGTTGATACAGCATAAACTTTGATTCGTCTGAGAACACAAATCTTGACCAATCTTCAGGTGTCCAATCTGAGTGTTCGCGTGCATAAATTTGTTTTGCTGTGCGATGGTGCCTTTCCAGTTTAGGGCCATTTGCGGGCCTAAAGGGTTTCAAATTAGCTTCAACAAGTCGCCGTCTTACAGTCCAAGCACTTGGATTGCTCCCACCAAGCCGTAAACATTGTTGTGTCAATGCAGTTCCCGTAAGGAATCGATTTCGAAGCATAGTATTGACTAGATATCGATCCTCCCGTACCGTTGTAGGTACACCTGGGTCTGCCTCCTCCTGGTCTGCGTAAGTTCGAACCAGTTTCTAGAAACCGCTGTACTGTTGACAATGTCACTCCGGCTATTCTTGCAGTATCTCGCTGGCTTCGGCCATTTTCCAGTATTGTAAGGATTCTCGTGCATTCTTCGGGTGTAATTGACATATTTATTACATTAATAATGACCACTGAACATTTGGGACCCTTTTTATATTTGCATTTTTTGACAGAACGAAAACAAAAGCAATAACAAATGGAAAATGGGAAATAGTTATTTGTGCAACAAGAGAGCAAAGTTGTTTTTGCTGCGAGTGCTTGTGTTGCACATACAATTTTTCACCTTAGCAGCGACAAAATATAACCTTTACCTACACACATATCATGAACCTTCTATATTGCGCTCAAAAACCGCAAATTACGACCAGCATAAAGATAAACTGTTTTGTTAGAACACATTTCTTATTTGTGAAAATGTTGTTATTGCTTAAACATCCAATTCGATATCAATATTACATTCAAATTTGGAACATCTTTGAAAAACAGCAATTTCATTTGACCTCGATTCTAATATCACTCGAGATGACATTTTATTCGAAATGGAATGTCAATTGCATATAATTTTGACAAATCTCGCTTGTTCCTTGATATCGAACGATATGATAGTAAAGGCCGACTCTAGTTTGTCTCTGAATTAAAAAAAAAACTACGGGTGCCGCCATTTTTGACGTTCTATTTGTCTTGTCGCAAAAATAGTTTAGAATGTTTTGTTTTTTTTTTAATAATATATGTATGTAGATTGTAACTGTACATAATTAGGCATTAAAACACTCATGTGATTTTATTATGTAGCAGTGAAATAAACTACAATAAGGTAAAAAGAAAACAACTTGATAAAAATAAAACGACATCCCCCAGCCGCCCGTGCGCTGCACCACGGCCACGGAACAAAAAATAAAAAGTTACTTTGTCTCACGCTCGCAGCAAAATCGTATTTTGCTCACTGTTTTTAAACAGCAAAACCACCCTTTTCGAGGTGCTGAGGTGAAAAGTTCATTATTTCATTTTCATAAATGATCATTTTGTTTTAAATATTTTTTTTAATGTCTTTATTTCACATTATTAATAAGTTTGAATACCTGTAATTAAGGAGGATAAAATTGTCTATAAGGTTCAATTTATTTTACGTAGCTGGGTGTATTCGTTTTCGAAATATTATAATTTATTATAGTGACCCGAAAGTTTTGCTCTCGAGTGTAGTAGGTGGAATTCTAGATTCTGGTTAAGATTAATATATTTATCTTGAATTAACAAATCTTACACTGAAACTTTTTTATGCAGCTCGGTCCCTATAAGGAACTTAGAGAAATCACACCTCAGGGTGACTTCCTAGATCCCCAGATGGTAGGTGCCATGTTTTTAACATAGTTTATTAATTCTTTATACTACAATATGCATAGCTCAGACTAATCATCGCAAATCAAAATACGGAAATAGAACAAGATGCCGTAGAGTCGTCATATGTTTTTGATTATTATTATCTAACTAGCGACCCGCCCTGGCTTCGCTCCGGATTAAAGTATTATACATATAAACCTTCCTCTTCAATCACTCTATCTATTAAAAAAAAACGCATCAAAATCCGTTGCGTAGTTTTTATAGATTTAAGCATACATGTTTTATTCTTATGGCATTTCCGCTATAGCTTTGTCATGTGACATTCCTGCTTCAATTTATGACACCTAAAAAAAGTAAAAGTATTTGTAGTTATTTCTAAATATTTTAAAGTATGGTGACAATAAAAAACGTTAAGTAATGAATTAAGAACTATTTTGAGCTTCATATAATTACTTGACAAATTTAAAAAAACATTCTGTTCCAGAAAATGGAGTATCAGATGTTGATGGTTGCTTATGTCCAATTCAACCGTCAGAATTAAGAAAAATATTGATGGAAATACCCTAAAAATCAGTCGGTTTAATATTCGTACATAATTAGTAATGATTGGATCTGGGATGCAATGCTGGGTTTAAGTCCGTTACTAACATGGATACGAGGGTCAAACTGACTACTACTGAGTACTAGCATAGAGGCATTCCATCTTAGTCCTCAGGGTTGGCAACGCATTTGAGGTCTTGGGATTATAGTCTTGAGAATTCAAATGTCTATGGGTCTCAGATTCCACTTACCATCAGGTGGCCTGTGTGCTCGTGTGCCATCTCCTTACCATAAAAAAAAAAAAAAAAAAAAAAAAAGTTCTTAGAAAATCAAAAAAACCGAGTAAACTAGCAAGTTATTAGTTTTATTATATCTTTTCAAAATAGTGTCCAATTATGTCGATAAATCGCTGCATCCGATGGAACCACTGAGAAGCACTTTACCCACCTTAGAAAAGCACTTTGCCCACTCGTCCTTAGGGGTCTCTACGACGGCCTTTTGAAACGCAGCCACAGCTTCCTCGGCGTCCACAAAACGTTTTCCTCGGAAGTTTTTCATATAATTTCGGGAATAAATAAAGTCGGGAATAAATAAATATACGGCGGGTGACCCAGTAATTTCACGTCTGACGTCACCAAAGAGTCGATCGTTCGCCTGGCGGTATGCGACGAGGCGTTGTCGTGGTGAAGGAGGATTCTACTGCGAGGTCGTTACTCCCGAACTTTTTCCAAGACAAGTGGCAAATATTTCTTAGTGTACCACTCTGCAGTAACTGTTTTTCGATCCTCTAAAACAATTGTCGCGTAATGACCTGTCCTTCCGTAGAACGAGGCCACCATCTTTTTTCCCACGCTTCGACCTCTCTTCACTTTAGTTGGCAACTCCTCGGAAGGAAACACCCACTGAGCAGATTGTCTTTTGGTTTCAGGATCATAACAGTAAATCCAGCTTTCGTCACCCGTAAGTATGTCGAACACAGCATTTGAGTCACCTGCATTAAATCTTTCAATCATTTCACGGCACCATTCAACACGATGGAGTTTTTGGGCCTCGGGGTCATATTATGAGGTATCAGCTGAGAAACCTTTTATTGGATAATCCATTATACTCTGTCGACGAATATATGCAACTTAAATTGTAAAATGATTATTGATATTTGACCTTTATTAGTTTTGTGTATTGACATCGGAAACTGACCATTTATTACTTGTTTATCATTGTTGTTATTGATTATTTGAGTGTTATTATATTATTGTATTATTTTAATATTATTTTATCATTTTGTATTAATGTTTTGTTGACGATATCAATGTAATTTCGTATTTTTTGACATGCAATGCAATCTATATTGTAACATTACATTGATAAATAAATAAACTAAACTAAACTATCCACGGGGCACAAAGCTTCCTGACAGCTAATTTTTCATGTAGGAATTTGTGCACTTGGCTCATACCGATGCCTAAGCTTGTCCGAATCTGCTGATAGGTCACTCTTTTATCAGTCTATCATACGCCGCACAACACTGATGTTATTTCCAGTCGTCGCCGTAGAAGGCCGTCCGTTACGCAGATCATCGGTGAGATTAGTGCGACTACGTTTAAACTCATTAAACCAGTTGTAAACAGTGGCACGAGATGGGACTTCATCGGGAAAGGTCAATCGTAGTCTATCATAACTTTGCACTTCGCACCTCGCGATTTTTATTTATTCCCGAAAATGAAAGTAAACTTCAAGTAAAACGTTTTGTGAACGCCGAGGAAGCTGTGGCTGCGTTTCAAAAGGCCGTCGAAGAGAACCCTAAGGACGAGTGGGCAAACTGCTTTTCTCAGTGGTTCCATCAGACGCAGCGATGTATTGACATGAATGGGCACTATTTTGAAAATATATAATAAAACTAATAACTTGCTAGTTTACTCAGTTTTTGATTTTCTAAGAACTTTCAGTTTGACCCTCGTATCCACATGGAACTAACATAGTTATGTTATGAATAACCCATCACTGAAAATAGGAACATGAACTTGACTCTTTTCACCATGGCTTTTTACAGAAATGTTTTATAATGAAATCTATTCATGTTGCAGGTACTCGGTGAGGTTTGAAGATGTGACCAGTCCTAGAACCAAGTTAAAATATTTGACAGATGGTATGTTGCTCAGAGAAGCAATAGTTGACCCTTTGCTAAAGAAATACTCAATAGTGATATTAGATGAAGCTCATGAGCGTACAGTTAGCACTGATATTCTTTTTGGGATAGTAAAATTGGCACAGAAAGAAAGAGTTGAAAAGAAGTTAAGTCCTCTGAAGGTAGTGTATATCAGGATATGGCTGATAAATAACGTATCAAAGGAGATTAGAGTGAATTTACTAATACTTGGTAATTCCTTCCAGGTGATTGTGATGTCTGCAACAATGGATGTGGATACCTTTAGAAAATACTTTGATAACTGCCCAGTGATATATTTAGAAGGCAGAGCACATCCTGTGACCATTTATCATTCTAAAATGAAACAGGAAGATTACCAATATGCTGCCGTGTGTACACTGTTTGAACTTCATAGAACTATGCCTGCAAAGTAAGCATTTAGTCATCAAAATAATTATTATTTCGAAAATATTTACAGGAAGCAATCTAACACCTTCAAATTATTTTACAGTTATGATGTTTTAGTGTTTCTGACGGGACAAGAAGAAATTGAAACTGTTATGTATAACATCAAGCAGATTGCTAAAGTAAGTAGCAACCTGATTACATATTTAATTAAATTAAAAGATTCCCTTTTTTATAAATGATGTATTTTTTATAACTTATTTAACTTTCAGGAAACTCCTGGTCCACCACTTGTGGTGTGTCCGCTGTATGCAGGTCTCCCAGCCACCAAGCAACTGCAGGTGTGGAGGCCAACACCACCTGGGATGCGAAAAGTGGTTCTAGCTACCAACATAGCAGAAGCCTCAGTCACTATACCTCAAATAAAATGCGTTATTGACACAGGAGTTGTAAAAGAACGGTAATATGATTAAGATTGACACAAATAATAGTTTTCTCTGTATTATCTATATTGCTATTCATTTAAGGTGATATATTTTTTAGATTTTATTACTTTTACGATGGTTACTAATGAAAGTTAAAATACTTTTTATATTTTTTCTTCATTTCGTGATGCTCGCCACACAAACTATCATACCTACAAATAATAGACACAATATGTTTAAGGTAAGTATAAGAAAATTTAAAAGCTTAAACATAATTCTGTCTTATTGCAGTGTCTGTTGAACTCGAAAGATATAGTACATTTTGATACAAGTGCGGAAAGTATGTCATTTTACACGAGTCCCGAAGTATCTTGGCCCGAGCTGCAAGCGAGGGACAAGACTCGGGACGAGTTAAAATGACAGTTCCGCACGTGTATCAAACGACGTTTTTTAACACATTTGCGAAAAAATATCAATGAAACAATAATAAATCAGTCAATAAAACTATTACAAGAGTCAATTTTACTTTTAATTGACACAGACTTTATGAAATGGCAACGGTTGTGACCATTCAGCCAAATAAAAAAAGTCACAGTAATTTAATTACCTATATTTAAAAATCAAAAAGTATAATCTCTATTAATCAGCGGTAATGCATAAAGGTGGATTCACATTACGCCGTACTGGGCTAGGCCCGGTTTCGGCATGGTGTAATGTGAATTCACCTTTATGCATTACCGCTGATGCACAATCTAATCTTTCGTAATACTAATTCAGATTCAGCCATCTTAATGAGAGCTGTTTTTTTTAATATTACCTAGATACATTTTATGTGTGTATGTATGTATGTATGTATTTATTTAATTTTAATATTTTAAATTATATTTATTACCTATGTATAGTCTCAATAAGAATCTAAATGACGTAATCAAAAAGTGGTTGAACATGCAAACTCTTTGGTTGGATGCACGGCTTGGAAGTTGAAACAAAATTATATTTAAAAAAAAATGAAAACTATAACGCACTAGTGCGTAATATTCAACTTTCCGCACGATATACAGCTACGAAAAGTACCACTTTTTGAGCAACTGTGTTAAAAAAGTAGTTTTTGTATTGTATTTAGGACGTGGTGCACGGCAACGGGCGCGGAGCGGCTTCGCGTGAGTCCGTGCGCGCAGGCCGCGGCGTGGCAGCGCGCCGGGCGAGCGGGCCGCACGGCCGCCGGCGCCGCCTACCGGCTGTTTACGGCCAGCGACTTCGCCGCGCGACCGGCGCACACCACGCCCGAAATAGTCAGGTACTCAACACTGGCTGTCAAACCGAACCCGTGTTAGCGCCGCCCGAAAGGCGACTTGACGAATGAACGGCGACCCTTCGGTTCGGTGCAGCGCGGCGTGGAGGCGGTATTGTTTGAATTGGTTTTTGAAAGAGATCGCACTTAAAGCCGCGGGTGGAAAAGCGTGGGCTTTTGCGTAATGCCGCCTCGGCCTGCACGCCGCGCGCTGTGTGACCTGAACGTGGTTGTGTAAAACAGACGCGACCCGCAGAATACGGCTATTCTAACGACGACACTACGGCCAGGAAACCTATGTATGTGTTGAAGCGCGCCTATATACAGTGGTGGACATATAATTAGAAACACTTGCGACGTATTTCACATTATACAAAGCAACATTGCCGTAAAACTTTTGTTTTTGAAAATAAAACAACAAAATGCATAAACAAATAAATATCCGAGTTTACAACTACCATTTAGATATTTAGTTACGTACAAACAACTAAACGACAATCGCAGTGCCATCCGTCGTGGACAAGTAATTAGAAACACTAAAGAAATGAGGTAAAATTCAAAGTTATTAACGTGTCAACGTCAACAATTTCAAATTATTTATGTAAAATAATGTTTGGTTTACAAAATTTCTTAAAAATTAATATTTAGTTGCATAGCTTTTGTTATTAATGGCGGCTCTGCAACGACGTGGCTTTGATTCAAGTAATTTCATACATTTATCGAGTGGGATCGAGTTCCATGCTTCAACAAAGGCTTCGTAAAGTTCATTTTGACTGGAATTACGTTTAACGGAGACTTTTTTTTAAGGACGTAACACAAATTTTCAATAGGATTTAAATCGGGACTATTTGCAGGCCAGTCTAACATGGTAACACGTTGCTCACTAAGAAAGGATTTAACACTGCGGGCCGTGTGTTTTGGGTCGTTATCGTGCTGAAAGATCCAGGTCACAGGCAAATGGTCGTCGGTGTAGGGAATCTTTGTCTTTCTAAGATGTTTTTGTGTTGAAATTGATCCATTATACCTTCAATCTTACGGACGGATCCAACTCTGCAACCAGAAAAACATCCCCATACTTTAATATTACCACCGCCGTGTTTGACTATGCTCCTCGTGTATTTATAATCAAAAGCATGGTTTATTGGACGTCTAACGTAGCGTTTGCCGTCAGAATTCACCATATTTATTTTTGTTTCATCCGAGAATAACACTTTTTTCCATTCTCGTACGGTCCAGTTAAGATATTTCTTTGCAAATAATAATCGCTTCTCTCGATGTTGCTTGGTAAGAAGCGGTACCTTTCGAGAAACCCTCCCGAACAATTTAGCTTCCACTAATCTGCGGCGTACCAGTTTCGAGGAAATGTTCCTTGGGTCATCAGGTGAAAAAACCTCATTTCTAATCTCGTTGGAGCCTTTAAACGGGTCTTGTTTAGCTACACGTATTATTTGCAAATCTTCCCGGGGAGACTTTTTCCTTGGACGAGATTTTCTAACAACACTTTTAGTAGTTCCGTTTGTTTTATAATGAGCAATAGCGTTGAAAACTTTCTTCTCAGAACATTCTAGATGTTTAGCAATTCTTCTATAAGTCCACTTTCGATCTAAATGTAATTTAACGATTAATGGAGAATGTCGGTAGGTACGCCAAATCGCTTGAAACTTTGTTTCAGTAAAGATAAAAAATAAAAAAACATACTACTATTTGTTTCATTCAAATAGACCCAGTAGTTTTGATTTTACGAACGTTTCAAATTTCGGACAATAATATTAAAACGCACGATCGCCATCTTGCTACAGTGACGTCATCATTTAACAGCGGTACTCGCCCTTATATGAATGAGTAAGTTTGCAGGGCTTATATCTTTTTAACCGAAATAAGTAGCAAGTTGAAATTTTCACAGAATATGTCTTATAAACTCTATCGTTTAATATTATAAAATGAACGATAAATCAAATCCCAAGAGGGGTCCCCATACAAGAAACATGAAAAAAACCCAACTTTTTTAGCATTTTTATTCGGATTGTATTTTTATAATGGCTTCTTATTTTGATACTATTTTAAGCTTAAATTGTAGTCTAACTTTCTTTACGACTAAATAGAAATCTCAAGTAAAACACCTACAAATATGTGACAAAACTGATTTTATCAACACAGAGTTTTAGGCGGTCACCCATCCTGTTTTAGACTACGCTTGTAGTTGCTTAACTTTGGGGGGCGAAGTAAGGGCTGTATGATGATTTGTATGATGGCTTTTTATTTCGGTGTCACATTAAGCTTAAATAATAATCTAAACTCCATACTAACCTATAGTTTACGACCAAACAGTAATAAAACTTTGTGTTAAGAAGTGCCTAGTTTAAATGAACACAATGATGTGGCGGTGATTGCTAAACTTTGGCGGTGGGCCTTTCTTTACAAATTTCGTGATAGGTATGTAGAATTAATATTGCGACCGTATATAATAATGAACTATAAAATATGTTTTTTTGAGTTCTGATATCTATTTTGTGTACTTATTCATTTCATCGATTTCAAATTTCGCGCGCGATCGACACCAAGTCGCTCACTCGCGATTAGTTAAATAGGTAGGTATACATGCCTACAACACTCGCTTCGCTAGGCTTTGTTTGTTTTTAAGTTTTGGGGATGTTTCACTTTAGCTATCAACATTATACTTTATGAATTAATGTTTTTGGTATTTTTATGTAAAATACGGTGACCCAAAATTATAGGTAAGTGCTTGATTTCCTTTTATTCTAACTTTATTTAACCAACTTGTTCGACAAACATTACAAACTGAAAAGCCGGTCAGTGACAGACAGTTTATTTAAACTGTAGGTATGTAATACAAAACAATACATAACCATAACTACATAACCATAAGTAGTAACATCCAAACGAATTCGTAAAAATATTTCGACTTCCAAAGTTAAGCAACTAAAACCGTAGTCTAAAACAGGATGGGTGACCGCTTAAAACATCGTGTTGATAAAATCAGTTTTGTGACATATTTGTAGCAGTTTTACTTGAGATTGCTGTTTAATCGTAAACTATGAAAGTTAGACTATAACTTAAGCTTAAAGTAGGATTAAAATAATAAACCATTATAAAAATACAATCCGAATAAAAATGCAAAAAAAAATGGGTTTTTTTCATGTTTCTTGTATGGGGACCCCTCTTGGGATTTGATTTATCGTTCATTTTATAATTTTAAACGATAGAGTTTATAATAAGACATATTCTGTGAAAATTTCAACTGGCTACTTAATAAAAATAAAATAAATAAGCCTTTTATTCAGACATTAGTAATCTAAAATTTGTTGCTTGCTTCGTTTTTGCAAGTCTGTTTGCCAATCGGCAAAGGCCTCCTCCAGCCTTCTCCATTCTTGCCTCTCTCTTCTAACCTCATCGTGAATTATGTCTGGTATTATCTCGAAGTCACCAATTGTTTCGGTTTCTATTTCTCCTGTAGTATATTCATATAAATTCCGGTAGTATGATGTTGCAATTTGCAGTATCTTCTGTCTTTGTCATTTCATATCTCCCCTGTTATCTTTCATTTTTACTACCCAGTGAATGGTTCTTGTCGTTTTGGTTTGGGGGTAGGTTGACCATTATTGTATAATCTGGTTTTGTGGTTATCTAGATTGTTTTTTCTTGTTTTGTGGTACTTGGAGTTTTCTGGAGGGTAGTGGTCTAGTGTCCCACGGGGACCAGCCGGATTGGGACTTGTGTTGTTTGTGATATCATTGTTGTGATGCCATTGTTGTATGTTGTTCCTTTGCCGATGTCTATTGGTTGCTACTTCTGGTTCTGGTTTGCCCTGTCTCTCATGTATGAGAAGGCATTTACCTTGTTTGTTTTGTTTATCTTATTTGGCGCCTTGCTCTGGTTACCTGTAGTCTCTGTATTTGTCCCTGGAGACTGTGAGGGAGCTCTCTTTCTTTTTTCTGTAGCATCCTTTTTGTTTGTAATTATAAGTTTGTTGTATCGTATGAAAGCAGAGTTGCCTTTTTCAATTTCTTCCTTCTGTTTTATTTTTAGTTCCCTTCTTTCTTCAAGGATGTCTTTTGGGAAATCTTCCGTTGCGTACATATTTTCCGGAAAGAACTTGTTGTTCCTCAGTACTTCGATTTTCCTCCATCCTAATGTAAGTTGAATTAGAACAGGTCTAATCTTATTTCCTTCTCTTTTTCCTAAGCGGGTCGCCCTGCTGATTTCCCACTGATCCCATTCATCTATTTTGGCGTTCCTGCTCATGATGTTGAGGTTATCTAGTGTTGTTGACAAAAGATCTTTAAAGTTTTCTTCAGTTTCTGCGAGTCCGTGGAGTATAATATTGTTTTTCCTGACCTCTCTTTCCAGGTGTTGAACTTTGGTTTTTAGTGTGCCCATTTCGACCTTTAAAGCTTGGTTTTCTGCCACAAGAGGCCTAATTGTTTCTTGCAGAGTTTCATTTAGAGATTGTGTGACGTTTGTTGTTATTGTATCTGTCTGCAGACTCAACTCCTCGTTCATTTTTTCCCACAGAGTCTGTAATTGTTGGTCCATATTAATATTTCCGCTCGGAAGCGCTACTTTTATTCGCCTGGCAACCCTTTTATCTCGTTACTTGTGTTGATTTTTATCCGCCTTTAACGCCTTTTGTGTCGTTATCTGTGACATCAATTAACTTAACCTCTGAATTTGTTCTTATTCGCTCGATTTTTGTTGATTTTCGCACTAGCTTCACCACAAATCCATATTGATTTTATGTCACTTTCTGAATTGTTTTAGATTATCGCTAATTTGGTGTAAGAAGTCACTTGTGAATATTTAATTTCACTGATTTTCTACGAGACACTTATACGACGTTGTTAACACTTCGACACCGGAAACGGAACTGGCTACTTATTACGGTTAAAAAGATATAAGCTCTGTAAACTTACTCATTCATATAAGGGCGAGACCCGCTGTTAAATGATGACGTCATCACCCGTGAGCGCTCGCCGCCGGGTTTCGAGCGCCGGATACGAAGTTTAAAATTCAATATCTCTGAAACTATTTGACGTATCGAAATGATTTTTTTACAGTATTTTTTATTTTTAATGGAGAATATGATAAGCCAAAAATCTCAACTGGCCGACATTCTCCATTGCCTACTTGACTCGTCACAACCACAGAACTATATCGAGATAGAAGGAAAGAGTGTACCGCCTGTTGTATACCTATGATTTAAATGTACTGTTCCATGTTCTGTTTTTATTTTTTATTTTTGGTGTTCAATAAAGAGTATTTGTATTGTATTGTATTGTATTGAGTGTATGTACCTCGCGTGCCGAAAAGAGGTTCTTAGGACTGCATTGCTCGCCGCGATGCTCAGTCCGCTCTCGACCGCTTTCCGTGTGTGACGTTCGAATATAAAAACAAAATGCCCTGTTGCTCGATAATAAACTGTTTAAACACCACCAAAAAAGTAGGAGCTGTGAATCAAGATATTTCTTTTCATAGGTAAGTACTCTTTTCCCTAAAATTTCCGTTATTATTTATAAAACAATTTATTTTGTTGCATAGTATTAATTTCATATAAACAGTAACGGGCGAGTCCGTGTCTACTGCTACTTTTCCATTGCGGCTTTAATTTGACGCGCCAGACTTGGCATGCATTGAAAACCAGCAAAGAAAATAAACCAATCCAAACTGTCGAGCACTTGTCGAGACGCGTCCAAGGTTGATTTCTCATTTTTCTGTCAAAAGTAAGATATAGTGTTGTACCCTGCGATTTTCAATGCCGATTTCTTAGTCGATTAAAATAAATTTTGAAAACAGAAAAAATGATAATTATTTTTACAAGCGTTTATTTCACTTGCAATGTATGTATATGCGTATGTATGTATGTATGTATGGGTCAAATCTTGCAAATTAAATTTGACCCACTTCCCGTTAACGGAATGGGCTGAAATTAGGACCATATATGTAAACTCAATGACAATGCAATATTATGGTATCTAAGAGATGATCTGATGATGGAAGGTGGCGACAGGATCTCCGCTATTCTTAACGTAGACCCACCGTGTTAGGACTCAATAGTTTTGTCTCGATAAAGATTTTGCCAAAAAAAAAGTACAGTCGGCAGCAAAAACTTGTCCCAAATATGTTTTTTTTTACTATTATGTAGCCGTGAGATGAAGTAGTAGTCAAAATGAAATATTTTTGCCAAAAGGATAATAATTAAGTATATTTTGCAATTTTGTTCCAGTTTTCCAAAAGATCCTATTATAAAAAATAGATGGATAGAAGCAACGGGTCGATAAAACTGGTTTCCTACAAAACACAGCCGGATTTGTTCTGTACATTTTCACAAAGATACCTTTACCTACTGGCCAATCAAAGTACCGGCGAATAATCAGTACAGCTTATCCGACTATATGTAGATGTAGTGATAATGTCAAATAATGAAAAGGTACCTACATTTATACGTCACAATGAGTGTGTGTGTGTGTGTGCGTGCGTGCGTGTGTGTGTGTGTGTGTGTGTGTGTGTGTGTGTGTGTGTGTGTGTGTCTGCGTGTGCGTGTGTGTGTGTGTGCGTGCGCTCACGCGCGCTTTATGCTACAGACATAGTATTTTTTATGCTACAGATAAAAGGATCACCTTCTTTAGAGAAGGACTCTATCAAGACCACGCCAAGGAAAAGAAAGCTGGGAAAACCATCTTATCCATTAACCACCCGCCAAGCAACAGCGTTCGCATTGTTGTGTTCCGGTGTGGGGATAAGACAACCGGTGAAATTACTAGCATAGAGGCATTCCATCGTAGTCCTCAGGGTTGGCACCGCATTTGAGGTCTTAGGATTATAGTTTTGAGAATTCAAATGTCTATGGGTCTCAGATTCCACTTACCATCAGGTGGGCTGAGTGCTCGAGTGCCTTCTCCATAACAAAAGTGATTTTACTATAAAATGATGACATACTAATTTGTTTTAAAATTTGTGTAATTAGTAGTTTTGCATTATTATATTTCAACATATGTTACACTTACAGAATATTAATGAACCATCCACATCAGACGAAACTTTAATTCATACACCAAAGAAGAACAAAATTATGAACCAATTGAATAACGCAAGGCAAATGATAAAAGAAAAAGACAAACAAATTTAACGCTTGAAGGAAAAAAACCGTCGAAAACTAAATAAAATACTTTCCCTAGTGGCATTGCTGACGCTTTTCCGTTGCGACTTGCGATCGATGACACCACAGATTAGAAACGATTTTGTGTATGTTATACACATCACTAAAAGACTCGCGTGACGTCAAAGTGCCTACGCAAAATGTTACACGCTCGGTTCTCATATAAAACGACGAACTCTTTCCTTCTATCTCGATATAGTTCTGTGGTCACAACTCTTATTTTTACCCGTTTTTAACAATACTTATTATTCACGTAATTCCAAATTGACGTTTAATTGCCGCCGAAACTACAGGCAAAGCGTAAAAAGAGGTTTTTTTTTAAATTTCAAAAATGGAACGAACCATGGGTCCTGTTTCTAATTAGTTGTCCAAGCAGCCAGTAATAGAAATTCAACTATCATGATATTTAAACTCTTTTAATAATTAAAGATAGAACAGATTTATTTTTTAATAATATATCATGAGTTTTTTAACTCATTGGCTATATTCTGGCATAGTTAAAAGTGATTATTAAATCTTTTTTTTACTCATAACGATAGTTCATTCTGTGTTTACCTAAGTTTTATGTACTGTTTCTAATTATATGTCCACCACTGTATATCTATATTTAAACTTAGGACACGTTTATCACTGTTCCCTTTGAGGTGAACTTTTACGTGATGTAACTTAGTTTATATTTTCTTCCAGCGTTAACATGCTTGAACCATGTGTTTTGAAGTAATTTAGGTTCGCATAACATATGTAGATAGTCATATTTTTGTCGGTCCGCTTAAAACCATTGGTCAGATTGTTGGTTTATCTATTTCAAGATTATCTAAATTATACCATTTTAATTTACAGATGTCCTCTTGCTCCTACCATGTTATTGCTGATTGCGATCGGGATGGAGCCAAGCAGTTTCCCGCTCATCGATTCACCCCCACTTGACTCTATCAACGCCTCTCTAATTTTACTAAAGGAATTGGGTTGGTAACTTTATTTGTAATTAAAATTTACGCATGCAACATCATGTATCGTGATAAACTTAATTTTTACGGATCTGTACCGGAGGGGAGCCCAACTGGATCATATTAATATTCCTACGGTGTCGGTCCGTCAGTCCTAGCTTAAAGCGCGAAGAGTTGTATCTTTTGAACCGTAATAGATAGCGGTTTTTTTAGGATGTGTCATTAAGGCGGGGTTAATAACTTTTTTTTAAGAAAGTGAAGTAAAGAAGGTGTCAATACAAGAAAGGCTTTTTTTCAATGTTTTTTCAAAATAAAAGTATAAGTCTGATAGTTAGATAACCCCATGAGGAACTTTTTTTAGGTTTTTAGGCGTATTTTTAATCATAAGTTACAAACATAATACAGCCACAAGGAATATTTTTAAATAAAGTTCGGTCCCCGCTCGCTGCCAATATGCGAGTTGCATGGACGTGGCGAATTACGAAGGTTTGGGTTTTTGGAAGCGTGTATCTTTTAATTTTAACAAGTAAATTAGTTTCGTATAATAAAATAGCAAGGGCTTATTTTTTTATTTTTATTTGTTTCAATTCCCGGGTGAGACTAGCAAATTTTAGAAGATCTTTGAATGCAGTTTTGTTTGTTTTAAAAAATAAAGGAATGTTTGCTTTCAGTAAAATGAACTAGCTAAAGGATTTTAGGTATTTCCCCTCCAGGGCCTATTGATTTTTTTCAACCTGTATATGTACTTAATAAATCCTAAAGGGCAACTATCTTTATTGTCATAAAAGCATCAGGGCATCTAACCCATAATTTAGGCACCTATCCTCGCCACTAGTACTCGCCACACGGAATATAGTTTAATGCGTTACATTTTTACTCAATCGCTCATTACAACGTAGTAACTAATAGGCATAGTTTTCATTACAAATAATAATCTGTTGGTATTTTATTGTATTTATTAAATGTTTTTTCAAAATGTTGGGCAACTATCCCACTTTATGGAATCTTCGGTGCGCGAGTCCGACTCGCACTTGACCAGTCTTTTTATGTTTCTAATAAATAAAATAAAATAAATACCACGGGACAATGCCACACAAATTGACCTAGTCCCAAACTAAGCTAGTACTATGAGTACTAAACAACGATAAACTTACTAATACAGAGAAATAAATACATAGAAAACTTCCAAGACTCAGGAACAAATACTCGTGCTCATCACCATACGTCGTTATCGCGGGTACAAAAACGATTTGACAGTACAGAAAGATTATGAAAAACAAGCAATAACAGACGCGAAACTCATTTTGAGGAACATCTATGGCTGCAACTGTCTTGCCACTCGTCTTCCACGCACATACAACAAATTGTTTGAATCTGTGGACCCGTTTCGCCAGAACAGAGTCTCTTTTAAGAAAAATATAATTATGTTGTTGCCGCAAGTGTGAAATGCCGATCTCGCACGCACACACACGCACCCACACGCACACAAACACACACACACACACACACACACACACACACACACACACACACACACACACACGTCATTCCATTCGTATATTTTGTTTTGTATTCGTATCTCGTATGTTTTGTTTCGTAGTCATGTCATTAAATTGCCCTTTTCTGTTTAATTCTCCTAAAAGTCTGTTTGTTTCTGAATTTTCTAAATTCTTACTTAGTTAATGTAATGTTTGGTGTGTTATTTAGCAGTTAAAAATTATAAAATGTAAATCCGTTACTGGCCGGTGATTTGTATACATATTACTTTTTAAAATTGTTATATATTGAGCAGTATCTCAAATTCTATGGTCAAAGCAGATGCAATCCTATCTTGTTGGTTATAAGGTTGCATTTGCTACAGGAGTTTTGTCTGAGATACTGCCTTTTGTGTTAGCAGGGCAGCTATGCCTACTGCTACGAGTTTAAAATGTATCACACATTAGGTATTTCTAATGCCCAACCTCCATACTTGACTTGAGTACCAATACAACTTAAATAGATTAACTATGCAGTCGCAATGCAAATTCTTTAATATTTTTCCCTATTTGACATTGTCATTTGTTAGTAAGTAAGTATATTATCAATTATCCGTACTGATAACTGTGTGTAATATATTTATTGCCGAGTGCTTTTAAAATGCCGCGAAGGAAAAAAACGAGCGAAGAATTTGTGGAGTTGTAGACAAAGGATTATCCTGAATTACAGGCTCGCGATACAAAATTATATTACACTAAGTGCAATGTTAGTTTCCCCCAGAGCTTCTATGGAACGACATTTCAACTTGGAAAAGCATACATCCGTCAAAAAAGATTTTAGGATGGAATTGACCAAATTTATGGTAAGCTGTAATATACCATGGTCTCAGTTAGAAAATCCCATATTCAAAAATTTTATTTTTAAAAATGTTAAAAAAAGACGTTAAAATTTAATTAAATTTACTTATTTCCTATGTATAAACTTGTTAACTAAACAGATGGAAACATATGACAACAGTTTAACCCATACCCCTTTGCGGCTGTATTTTTTATTGATCTTTTCTAGAGAAAACTCTCCACATGTAAAGAGCTTCTTAGATGTTTAGTAGCTGTAGGCAGAATACGTCCGTTTCTACCAAATAGACATTCTGTTTTATCTGCTCTTTATCTGATGGGAAATTGTACCCGCGATAACGACGTATGCTCATCACCAGTGATCGTTATCAACGTCCACTTTTGGTAGCAAATGGTATGGTTGGCAGAAAAAACAAACACATTTGGTTGTTTACTTTTGATCTTAACCATAAAATAAATACTTACCTTCTAAAGATTAGATATAAATCCTTACGGTACAAAACCTTTTCCGCCCTAATATATTTTTAAAACAGTGTACGTCAAATGACATAAAATGTCATCAAAATATAACTGTAGTTGAAAATCGAATTACACTACGCGACGTGTTTATCTAAATAAACCAATGCATATCGTATCTAGAGTGGATATTCAAGTATTTTAATGGAGTCCTCATAAAGTGCACGTATGATCACAGTATTTACATTGACAGCATGGATTTGACACAATACCCGTATTTTATTACGACGTATAAAGCCACGCGATGTACTGTTTGTAATATCAATATCAAAAACAGTAAGTTATTTTGTAAATTGTGTGATTCGACATTTCATCCCTCTTTATCTAAATTGGACCGGCATATGAAAACTGATTCTCACCAAAAACACAAAATGAAAGATGGACAAAAACAGTTTAACAATGATTTGACTGAATTTATGATTCATTGTAACATACCGTGGTCAAAACTAAACAACCCGAAATTTCGAAATTTTATGGAAAATATTTTAAATCATAAATATGGAAATAGCGTCAATTTACCCAGTGAATCTAATATAAGGCTGAAATATCTTCCTAAAATTTACGAGCAAAAAAAAGGACCAAATCAGGCAGGAACTACAAAATAAAACGATTTGCCTTAGCGTTGATGAAACAACCGATTCATGTGGGAAAAAAGTGGCAAACGTTTTGATCCAGTCATTGGATGGAACAAGCACAAAAATGTATTTGTTTGCATCAAAGGTTCTGGAAGAAACCAATTATTTAACTACAACCAGGCTAGTAAACGAAACGCTTAAAGATCTTTGGGGCCATCAATATAATGAATGAGAACTTAGACAAATTACTGTTTTTTGTAACTGATCCTGGATCATACATGCTCAAGGCGGGTAAATGTCTTACACAGGAATATCCAAATTTAACACATGTAACATGCTTCGCACACGGACTGAATCGCGTCGCAGAAAAAGTGAGAAGTCTTTACCCTAAAATCAACAAATTAATAGACTGCGTAAAAAAAGTTTTCCGTAAAGCTCCATCTAGAACAAAAAAAAATCCGAATGATGTATCCAAACATTCCTCTTCCTCCACGACCACTGATAACCAGATGGGGAACATGGTTAAATGCTGCTACATATTACAAGAAATATTTTAATGAAATCAAGACTGTGATCAATGCGTTAGATTCACGTGAAGCAAGAACAATTGTCGACGCCAAGAAAATTTTCCGTGATCGCAATTTAAAATCAGATTTATTGTTCGTTGACACAAACTTCGATATTATCGCCAAGTCAATTCAATTGCTGGAGGATCCAAATCTAGAACTGAAAAGTTCATTAAAAAATATCTCGGAAATGATAAAACAAATGGCAAAGTTGAGATTAAATCCCAAGGGCAAGGAAGTTTATTTTAAACTAAAATATGTCCTAAAGAAAAACCCGGGTTACAGTACTGGTAAGCGTTGTGCAGCAGCTGATTGAAGGTAAAGAGGTGGATATGCCGGAAGGTGTGAATAAAAATAGTGTGCAATATTTTAAAGACTTAAATTTCCTTCCTGTGACTTCTGTTAACGTAGAAAGGTCATTTAGCTATTTAAAATGATTTTTTTTCAATCGACGTGAACGACTGACAGCCAAATCTGTTGAACAAATTTTAGTAATTTATTCACTATAATTTGGATTTGTTGTTATAAATATGTATATAAATCTCATAATTTGTAAAATATATAATGTTTAATATACTTCGTTATTTGTTTTTTTTGTCAACCATACTTTGCTACCATTATAGGACGTTGATAACGATCACTACTCATCACACAAATATCTGCACCTACCGGGATTCGAACCAAGGAACCCTAGCTTCGAAAGCAGGGTCACTACCAACTAGGCTATCAAGTTTTTAAATGGTCTTAATATATCTAATTTACTTTCGAGTTCGTGTAAAGAATACTAATATGACCCGGCTTCATGAAGTAAAAAACCACCCAACTAACCTCTACCTCCTGAATAACCCTGTGGGTGTAACATCGACCTCCGAGGTTACCGTTAGTAAGCATGCAACTGCGAAAACATCGAACACGAGCGGATGTTTTTGTGGTGTTAAATCTAATCCTAATCTTATAATATTTTTTCAGGTGCTATTGATAATGAAACGAATCCTAAGTTGACTGCAATTGGGAAGAAAATGGCGTCGTTCCCAATTGATCCAAAATACTCCAAAGTGCTTTTAAGTGCACCTGATTTCAACTGTCTAGACGAGGTGTGCGATCTTTAAATTCAATGCTTTTCTTTTAATTTAGATTAAAATTAGGGACAACATAAACAATAACAAACATTATTTTACAGGCACTGAGTTTAGTGTCAATGCTTTCAAGTGAGAACATCTTCCACACGCCAATGCATAAACGGGAAGAGGCTCTAAAAGTTAAGCAAAAATTTGTTTCGCCTTTGGGAGATCACATGACACTTTTAAACGTTTATAAAGCGTTTTGCAAAGCTCCTTTGAAAAAGGTTTGTACCTGTTGTATGTATAGAGCAATAATTCATCGTAATCGTACAAGTGTTCTAAAGTGATGATCGCTTTTAGCAATGGTGTAAAGAAAACTATTTAAATCACAAGAACTTGGTGTATGCCAACGAAGTAAGGCAGCAACTTTCATCAATCTGTCAGCGAATGAATATGCAGGTCAATAGCTGCGGAACTAACTATGATCAGGTAAACGAACTATGTTTGATTTGTATGTTGGTAGTCACAAAGTATATACCTATTGTTTTCAATCCAAAACGACACGCCCCTCCAGTCAAATCGACGGTACCAGTGTGCCAATGTATGAAAAATAAAGAGGTAGGACAGGACGTCGTGGATTGAAAACACTATAATTTTCAAATCGTTTAAATGTCCCCTTCCGTTTTTATTTACTCTTGTATATTTATTTGCGGGGTCTAGGCACCTGTCTCTTCGTCGACGAGCAAGCGATTAGCTATCAACTATTTTATCACTTAAGCAACGTACACTAGATGTGAATTGAGTCCTGGCCGCCCAGAGCGAGTGGTGAGAGTAATCATCCGTCGCACGCGCACACTCTCTTATACGCCTGGCGACAAAACTATCGGAATTACATGCAGCTGGGGTCCTATTCAGCAAAAATGTGACAAATTGCGCCGATTAATTTTACTTGGCATGGCTCAGGCTCAAGTAGAGGGATTGCACTTGGCGCGTCGCGTCGCCTTAGTAGTAACCATCCCGCTCGTCCATTCTGAGAATGGATATCAGTCCGGCGCCGGCACCGAGCGAGAGAGCACTTGTACGTCACAATCTGCCTGCCGCCGTCTTGAACGGTCGATCTCGGAGTATGTCGTAATTACGTAGTGAAATTAGTTTTGTAAATAACCTTAAACTTTTTATTTTTTACTTGTTTTGTGCTGTTGATTGATAGTAAAATAGACTGTGAAACGCACTCCGAAAAGCGGTGTTGTGTAAATGGTTGTTTGAATAAACAAAAGGACGTAAAATCATTCGTAATATGCTGTGTCCCATTTCTTAATGAATAAAAAACTATAGTATATTTCAAGGTCATCACAAGCAGCGCCGCGCGAAAGTCATAGTCATAGTGTTTTAAAATGTGCTTCGTCATAGTCGCTTAACTCTCTAGAAATAGGTATTATTGAGGTGTTCCGATGGCCATCTATGGTCTTCATCATTAGTTCCACTTCACAGAAATTATACTTTCTTAATGCAAATGCTGGACTTCTTTTAACACCAAAATCACGATGTGTATGCCTATTATATTTGAAGAATTCTCTCGATTTCTCTAGGACCCCAATATCAGATCCGTACGTGTTCACAATGGGACCAACTGGAATGTGTACTCTCTCAACGCAAAAATATTTTTTCAAAGCAGTTCAATCGACTTTGTGTAATCGGGAACATTCCTAAGGAAATAATCCGACGAATGGAGAACCTCCTTTTTTTAGTCTGTTAAAAACACATCGTTACAACCGCCGCAAGCAAGCGACGTCTGGTGAGCTAAACACATTTTTGCCCTCATTGATGTATTCTAGGCGTGTTGTCCCACGCGTATAGCACTACACGTGCCGCGTGCGAATGAATACAAGTTATACGATTGTAAGAGAGGCATAGAGTAGGCAGGTTTCTCATGCCTAAACAGCGTTTTTGCACGGCAGTTTAATTGAATAGGCATTTTGTGTAGTTTAATTGGATACTAAACCCAACTATTAGACTAACTACAGAACAAATACTATAGCATTAGAGTCAACCGTTTAGATTTTATTAGCGATGTTAGGTGGAAACAGTCTGGGTTTAAGTACAATTGAACAAAACTTAGATAACTTTCAAACAGTAGACAATCGCTGAACATACAGGGGTGTCAAATCGATATTTCTTGACGTCCGCTATCGACCTGCTATGTTTGAAAAACTAAGGTCAAAACAGATTAGCAAAAAACCCTAGAACTACTTACGTGTAGACTTTACGACTAGGGAGACTGAGGCTAGGCGAGTTACAGTTATTGATCATATTTGTTCTTGACTTCAGATGTTAAAGTGCCTAGTGAGCGGTCTGTTCACAAATTGCGCGTGGGCGCGCGGCGGAGCGGGCGGCGCGGGGCGGTACGTGACGGCGGGCGGCGCGGCGGCGGCGCTGCACCCCGCGGGCGCGCTGGCCGCCGCGCGCCCCGCGCCGCCCGCCGTGCTCTACCACGAGCTGCTGCACACGCGCCGCGCCTATCTGCTCACCGTCTCCGCCATCCAGCCGCACTGGCTGCTCCAGCTCGCCCCCGACTACGCGCGCCGCTGCCGAGCCAACCGGTGACACCCTGCGCCGCGGCCGCCCGGAACACTCATTGGGCTGCTACAGCTCATATTATAAACACTTGTTTCATAAATACTACTTGACACGATCTTGCGATCATGATCACTAATTGAAAAGATTAATCACCTCCTATATGCCTCGCCTGCAAGTATAGCGTACATTTGTTTAAATTTACGAAATGAACACGGATTAAACCACTCTATCTATATTTAGTCCGTTCCACGCAAACTGTGTTGGTGTAAACTCGTTCGCCGTCTTGTAGAAGAGAGACGTGACATGAGAATACAAGCACTTGTAATGCGATTACAACTTGAGTTAGGTTTCATCTGGTTTTAACCCTTTACTTCTCAAAATTAAAAAAAGTTGTGGATTCAATCCTCTTTTGATTTAGATAGAGTACAAAATAATTGTTGTAAAAAAATTAAAGATGATCCTAAAATAATGCGTTGAGCGAGCTCAACATACAGAAATAAAGAGTAGATTATCAGCTTTAAAAAATAAACTATAGTTGACTCTGAAACAGTATAAAAAATTGTCAAAAATAAAAAACCGGCTGAGTGTGAGTTAGACTCGCATACAAAGGGCACGAGAGCCTTTCACTTTTTAAATTTGAATTAAATATTTTTTTTATAAATTGTTATAGTGGCAATAGAAATACGCACTCCGAAATTTTAACTGCTTACCTATTACGGTTCATGAAACGACAAACGGACATGCCATGAGCAACTAAAACAAAAGGTATTTATGTCGACAAGCTAGTAAAGCGGTATCTGCTTTACTGGGTGCATATTCTCAGTACCAACCCGACGGAGGGTTTATACGACTGTCCAATACAGTGGATCAACCTTTCTCTATCAGGACCTTTTTGTTGTGGGAACGCCAAACACTTAAGATACAAAATTGGTTTTAATAGCCTACATTATAAAATATTTTGTGACTACATCTTTTATGGTTAAGTTTAAGACCATTAGTGCTTAATTAGATTTTAACTATCGTTAGAATTATATGAAATATTTGTACGTATGTAAATCTATTGTTTATATTGTAAATACTCCCTGTTATGTGTCAGTCACTTGTTTCGACTAAGCGAGTAGATTGTGTATATATAAACAATAAAAAATAAGATTGGTTGTTTTAAACTGTGTTTTTATTTTGATACGACAAGAAAAGGGCCTCGTAACTTTCAAATAACTTCGTGGGGTTGATGGCTGTGCCTGCTTGGTATTTCGTATGCTGGGATGCGGTGGCGTACATAAAACACAATTTACAAGTGGTCAGTAAACTGGGTTGCTGATGGTTACCGTAATGCTTACCGTAGTGGGGGTCAAATTCTTATCAATTATCATTTTATCATATAGGTAGGTAGTCACCATAACGCGAGTTGACGCGAGCTGGGCTGTCGTCATGACGTCACGATGTAAAGTATTGAAATATAGGTACATATAAACATCATTTTTTATATTGCATGTGTACTACGAATTTCAATCCTAATCACTACGCACATGAGGCTTGAAGACACGAGTACAATAGGGACGTTTGCAAAAAAATTGTACATAGTTAAGGGCTTTAATTAAAACAAAACTTTCGTTACACAAAGCAAGCGATCGTGATTTTGTTTTCATTTTGCCTTTAACTATGTAGATTTTTTTTTAAATCGACCCTATCGGCAAAATTTAACCCTGACCCACCATAGACACAGTATTCATATAGCTAATTATATGCTGTTACATAGAACTGTGTCATAGTTACGGCACAGCGTATTATAATTAAATACAACTCAAAATTGGAAAGATTCGAGGGAATAGCTATAATTGACTTCTAAGCGCACGGAATCATGCGTAAAAGCTAGTCGCCCATAAATGGGTAAATATGGATTTCAATGAAAATTGACATACATTGAGTTCTGTAGGAAAAGAGTACAATAGACAGATATAATATAATAGAAAGATATAAAATAATATATGAAGTTCTAAGTTCTCCAAGTCTGAACTGCTGGAGAAAAAAAACCGATAATGATAAAAACAAAATGTAAATACCTTGGCCAAAAATTGAGCAAGAATATAACATACATTATATGGGTGGTGTGGAGCTAACGGATAGCTATTTAGGCCTCTATCGCATCAGGGTCAAGAGCCGTAAATGTTACCTACTTACGCATATATTGTCACCTTTTGGAGTTGGCGGTAATAAATTCCTGGATCTTAATGAAGAAGAATTGCATTGCAAAGGGTATTCCTAAGAAACGATTACCGAATCTTCAATTTCGCAATGAATTGGCCGATGCCTTTTGTAATATTGGAGCAACCAACGGTAACAAAAGAGACCGTCCAAATAATTCGAATAAAAACTAGAAGCCAAGAAACGAAAAGGTCCTAGACTTCCTCTTCTAAGCGTCGATGTAAGAAAATATGGCATTGATCACTGGCCTATGTTTGCTACTCGTCTTAGGTGCAAAATACCTAGCTGCAAAAAGACAACACTGGTCTTGCTCAAAATGTAACGTGCCTCTTTGCTTGAATGCAAGACATATCTGTTTTAGAGATTTCCATCAACAATAGGGCAAACAAATGTAACAATAAATTGTAGACCGTAATTTTTATTTTTTTTATTTAAATATGCAATCTTTAGCGTTCAGACGCTATAATGAATAGTGATGTAGGTAGGTATATCTTCATTAAGCCTTTTATCAAAAATAATATTTTTTTTTTTTATTAGGTACTGTTTTTATTTTGCCGCGGGCTGCCGCGGTTATCACTGTCCGATAGGTGACTGGCGTTCTCGTTTGCCTCTAGTACAAAAAAACGTTAAAGCGAGAGTCTGACTCGAGTACCAAGTGTCCTTATTTAAATACCTACATATGTCTCATATAATATTTATGTTATGAGCGCGATTATTTCTTTCCGAGTCTTGGATGTTATTTATGTAAGTATCTAGTATATTATTTTTCTTATTATTATTACTTTTCGTTTATTCATCCTCTATTGCTGGTTTAATAATAAAAAAAAAATGTTTCTAACCATTTTTAATAACATTTTCGCTATATGTTACTTATATAGCTTATTCCTACTCTATAACAACGTGTTTAGACAAGTTGATTGTGTAACAACATAAGTCAAAGATCTAATAAGAAAACAGTGTCCATTAATCAGTGGATGAACGGACAATGTAGAAATGCTAAATTATTCACGAAAGTAAGTAACGGAACCGACAGCGAAAATCTTCAAAGGCGAGGTTTAGGGTACGCTTTTCCTCAATTTAACTCTTAAATAAACGTATCAAGGGGGGATTTCAAGTGTGGGGCTATTCCCCTCTGTACTACCTACTGTCGCAGCGTTTCGCCTGGAGGCCCGAAACAATGTTAATTCGACAATTATGCAAATGCTGCCAAATCGTTCATTATGATTTATGCGATATACATAATAAACCGGGCTTGTTACGGTTGAGGTGAAACGTCACGATGTCAGCTCAGCGCCGTGATAAAGACTAGGTAATTATATTTACTCAAGTTAATTTCATTAGGTAGGTTTAGTTTGATGATAGTTAGCATATTGGGTACCTAATAGAAACAACCAAATAAATAAAAAATATCACAGGACAATGTCATACAAATTGACCTAGTCCCAAAATAAGCTCTAGGCTTGTACTATGGGTACTAGAGAACGATGAACATACTTACTTATATAGAGAAATATATACTTAAATACATAGAAAACATCCAAGACTCAGGAACAAATACTAACCTACCTACCTTTAATCGTAGTAATCCATATAAGTATCAATTAACCTAACTTTTATAATACCAAGAGGTAAGTAGCATAGATATAAAAATTAAAACAACCTTTTATGATCTGACTTCGCCTTTTTGCTTGGATATATTCAGACAAAAAATCGAAGATTTTATGGGTCTTAACAAGTCTTAACTTTCACCTATTGTGAAAACACTGAATACTATCACTATCACTAGGTACACAGAACTATATCGAGATAGAAGAAAAGAGTTCGTTGTTTTATATGAGAACCGAGCGTGTAACATTTTGCGTAGGCACTTTGACGTCACGTGAGTCTTTTAGTGATGTGTACAACATACACAAAATCGTTTCTAATCTGTGGTGTCATCGATCGCAAGTCGCAACGGAAGAGCGTCAGCAATGCCACTACTGCCACTAGGGAAAGTATTTTATTTACTTTTCGACGGTTTTTTTCCTTCAAGCGTTAAATTTGTTTGTCTTTTTCTTTTATCATTTGCCTTGCGTTATTCAATTGGTTCATAATTTTTTTCTTCTTTGGTGTATGAATTAAAGTTTCGTCTGATGTGGATGGTTCATTAATATTCTGTAAGTGTAACATATGTTGAAATATAATAATGCAAAACTACTAATTACTTACACAAATTTTAAAACAAATTAGTATGTCATCATTTTATAGTAAAATCACTTTTTCCAGCTTTCTTTTCCTTGGCGTGGTCTTGATAGAGTCCTTCTCTAAAGAAGGTGATCCTTTTATCTGTAGCATAAAAAATACTATGTCTGTAGCATAAAGCGCGCGTGAGCGCACGCACACACACACACACACGCACACGCGCGCACACACACACACACACACACACACACACACACACACACACACACACACGCACGCACGCACGCACGCACGCACGCACGCACGCACGCACGCACGCACGCACGCACGCACGCACGCACGCACGCACGCACGCACGCACGCACGCACACACACACACACACACACACACTCATTGTGACGTATAAATGTAGGTACCTTTTCATTATTTGACATTATCACTACATCTACATATAGTCGGATAAGCTGTACTGATTATTCGCCGGTACTTTGATTGGCCAGTAGGTAAAGGTATCTTTGTGAAAATGTACAGAACAAATCCGGCTGTGTTTTGTAGGAAACCAGTTTTATCAACTCGTTGCTGCTATCCATCTATTTTTTATAGGTAATAGGATCTTTTGGAAAACTGGAACAAAATTGCAAAATATACTTAATTATTATCCTTTTGGCAAAAATATTTCATTTTGACTACTACTTCATCTCACGGCTACATAATAGTAAAAAAAACATTTCTGGGACAAGTTTTTGCTACCGACTGTACTTTTTTTTGCAAAATCTTTATCTGCTTATCGAGACAAAACTATTGAGTCCTAACATGGTGGGTCTACGTTAAGAATAGCGGAGATCCTGTCGCCAACTTCCATCATCAGATCATCTCTTAGATACCATAATATTGCATTGTCATTGAGTTTACATATATGGTCCAAATTTCAGCCCATTCCGTTAACGGGAAGTGGGTCAAAATTAAGATTTGACCCATACATACATACATACTTACATACGCATATACATACATTGCAAGTGAAATAAACGCTTGTAAAAATAATTATCATTTTTTCTGTTTTCAAAATTTATTTTAATCGACTAACGGCCGAACCCTATATTCAAACCGCGGATAGATAAGGTTTACTTCGGGTTAAAATTTGACATTTGCCCATACAAAATGTGTCAAATTTTAATCCGAAGTAAGGCTATCTGTCCGCGGTTTGAATATAGGGTTCGGCCGTAAGAAATCGGCATTGAAAATCGCCGGGTACAACACTATATCTTACTTTTGACAGAAAAATGAGAAATCAACCTTGAACGCGTCTCGACAAGTGCTCGACAGTTTGGATTGGTTTATTTTCTTTGCTGGTTTTCAATGCATGCCAAGTCTGGCGCGTCAAATTAAAGCCGCAATGGAAAAGTAGCAGTAGACACGGACTCGCCCGTTACTGTTTATATGAAATTAATACTATGCAACAAAATAAATTGTTTTATAAATAATAACGGATATTTTAGGGAAAAGAGTACTTACCTATGAAAAGAAATATCTTGATTCACAGCTCCTACTTTTTTGGTGGTGTTTAAACAGTTTATTATCGAGCAACAGGGCATTTTTTTTTATATTCGAACGTCAATATTCACAAGCGGTCGAGAGCGGACTGAGCATCGCGGCGAGCAATGCAGTCCTAAGAACCTCTTTTCGGCACGCGAGGTACATACACTCTTTCCTTCTATCTCGATATAGTTCTGTGACTAGGTAGGCCGAGGCTGCAACGGGACAATTTTTGACTTGGGGCGGGAGTTTAATTCGTCTATTCCATATTCCAACGTAAGTATAAAGAACTAAGCTTTAAAATAAAAGAGTGTTTTGTGTGATTTGAGTCCTTTTATTACGAAGCAACTTAATCCGGGGGAGCTGTCATTTTAATAACATTTGACACGAGCTTCCGGTAACCTTCGGGGAGGGAAGATGGCCGATTGAAAAATGTCCGGCTTTTGATTTTGATTTATTCTGTTTACTGTTTTACTCTACTCACTTGACATTGGCGAAATCACTGCGTACATCGCGGTGGACCGCCATTTATAAAAAAGAAGAAGAAGAACATTTGACACTAGTTCCCGTTTGACGTCATTTGACACTAAGTCCCGTGGTCCGAATAAACTTAGTGTTTAAAATAAATTTTATTAATAATAAATTATGTAATAAAAAAAAATTTGTGCGGATTGAGTACCTTTATTACTATCTACGAGTATGCAACTAAAACCCCGGGTGGCTGTCATTTTAATAATTTCAATATAATATTTGACACAAGTTCCCGTGGCAGTGTTCTAACCGTAGTTAGAATAAGTGAAATAACCCAACAAAATGTACTGCTCCTTTTTTTACCCGACGGCCCAAGAAAAATGTTAATGTTATGAAATGGGTAATGTTTTTAAGAATGTAAGTAATATTATTTTTTAACGCATCTTATTTCTTAGTTTTCATAACGCTTAAAATGCTTGTTGGATACGAAATCGGTGAAGGTATATATTGTTTTGTGTTAGTAATATCTCTTACAACATAAATAAATAAATACAATACATTTTACTACTCACATTCTTAGAATAAACTCCAGCCAGTACTGTGTGTACTTTACAGTACTGGTTTTCAACCAGTTTTGTAAAGTATCTAAGTAATAAATTGTTACGAGCTTTATAAAGCAGGTAAGCACCTCGTTTCTTTTGTGCTAAGAATTCTTTAAAGCCAACAATTTACAATGGACAGCCGTTCTATACGGCTCGTGTGGGTAGTTCGCCGCTGAGATTGTGGTGTAGAAAAAGGGTCGTTTGCGCGTCTTCCCGCCGACGGCACCGTATCGAGCCTCGCCAAGCTCTAACCTAATTAACTTTTTCTTTATAGAAGGTCCCATTACTGTAATACCTCTTTGAGCAATCTTTTAATTAAATGAAGCCATTTTATGTTACTGCTTTACGTTCAGGTAGTGTTCGATCATTTTGCAAGGTCGGCAGTTTTTCGAAAACACTAAGCTAGATACTTCCTAACTCAGTTCCTCGATTTATTAAATAGGTACTCGATGGTTAAGAAACGAAGATGGAGATCCTATTCATCTTCTACCGATAGGTAAGGGATGTTTAGTGAGATTAATTATTTCGGTCACGTGATAACGTTTGTAGTTTTACAACAAATACGTGAGCGTGATCGTTCGAGCCGACACCAACAAACTGAATTAATTTAAGTGGGTGTGGCACTGGTGCTTAAATGATACTTACCGGTTAGCTGGCGAAAATCAAAGCTTTTATTAAATTAACGGTTAATTTTATTTTAATTAGGAATACGAAAATAACTAAAAGGATTTTTTGTAACTTTGTTGGTAACTACAAAGCTGGCTGCTTTCTTCTTAATCTTAAATGGAAGAGAAGAACAAAATAAGATCTATTTTGACTACCTATAGCAGAATTAAGTTCCAATTTGGCTCGCCCTTGACTAGTCTTTAGGGTTACCTTATTGTTTGGTATTGTAGATACTGAACTCGAAACTCGTTAGTACAACCCAATATAGAATTATCTTATTCTGAATTCTGGGGATGTGCTTCCAAAACAAACTTATTGTGTCTTCAAAGATCACAAAATAAATTAATAAAAACCCTGTTTAAATACGACTATCTCATGAATACAAAAACACTATACGAAAAAACCAAACTATACAACATTAAACAACTGTGCACTTATACGACATGAATCCTTATTAAGAAAATTTTAACTAAGAAAATACACTCTCAAATTACATTTACAAAACGAACTTTCAGAATCAGAATCAGAATAATCTTTATTCAAGTAGGTTTACAAATAATAAACTCTTTTGAAACGTCATAGTAGCGACTTAGCCTAAATTGACTGCAGGTTCAAATCGCGACCGATCAGAGAAGAACCTGTAAGAAACTCTGTCGGATGTCTTTTTTTTTTCGACGTTGGCAACCTTTTGTCATAAGGACTAAACATTTTATTACAAGCAATTCAGTCCCAAGCATTGTTATCATTAATATAGTCTTTAATACTAAAATATGCTTTAGAAATTAGTTTACGCTTAACGTAACTCTTAAATTTATTTACTGATAGTTCAGTAACATTACTTGGGAGCTTATTATAGAACCTAATACAATTACCCATAAAAGAGTTTTTTATTTTATGGAGCCGCGTGAAGGGCACCACTGCGAGCTTATGTTTATTTCTGGTATTAACATTATGTATGATACAGTTCTTTCTAAATTTAGCGATGTTTTTATAAACATACATAATGTTTTCATAAATGTATTGACTGTGCATGGTCAATATATTAATTTCTTTAAACTTATCTCTAAGCGAGTCTCTCTGGCCCATCTTGTAGACAGCACGAATAGCCCTCTTCTGCGGAACAAAGATGCTATTTACATCAGCAGCACTACCCCACAGTAAGATACCATATGACATAATACTCGTACTATGGAAGAAACTACTAAGTTTCAAACATTTATTAAGGAACACAGACAAAATTAAGCTCTTAAGACACAGAACTGGATACGGGAAAAGGAACATCATGTCCGAGGGAGCGCAGTTGTACAACGAACTACCAAGTGAAGTGAAAAACTGCAACTCTTTAGATATTTTTAAAACTAAATGAAAACAATTTATTAGTGATAAATATTTCGATTAGTTAGAATACGTTAATTTTAAGGCATTGTATAGATTAAGCTCATTATAAGTGAACTTTTGTTCTTAATGAGTAATAGAAATCTTTAAACCTAAACCTAAAGATTTCGTTTCATCAAAAAACTTTTTGCCAATCTGATTCTTTTTTACCCGAAATTGTATATGGTTATGTTAGTTTTATAAAAATCCTGAAATACTTAGTTTCCGAAAAAAGCAGTTTGGTCAAATGTTCGGGAAATGAATCAGTTTGGCAAAAAGTTTTTTGGTGAAACGAAGGTAACCCACTGAGCACTTATAAGATGACTTTGCTGTCCATCCGTCTGTCTTTCATGTCCTTTCTGTGAAATGGATATCTAGATGAAGTTTAGTAGATCGCATAAAGTTTCGTTATAAGAAATGTATAAATAATTGTGATTAATGAATGTGAGAACATTTATTATTTAATTTTGGAAGTGGAGAAAATCGAGGTCCCAAAAATTGTTCTCCCTTCTAACGCTTAACTTTCTTTGGGATAGGTACTTACAGAAAGTCTGATGGTGGAAAAGTCTGTATGCAATTGCATAACTTAGATTGAAAGACCTGTTATTCAAAACCTTGTTATGTTGTTGTTAAGGTTTTTTAGCATAAAAAAGACAACACTTAGGTACTTAACCTATTCGAATCGCTTTAACCCAAATACCCAGACCGAACTTGCTTGCCGCTTCGCTCGCTCGCTCACTTCCCATTTGTTTTTTTATTAAGCTGGTATGGCATTTTCTACACAGTATGTAATATGATCATTATGGTAAAGCACATTATTCGTAATGAAATTCGGCATTCTTTCTGTACCAAAAACATATTTTTCGAAATAAAAATCTTTAAAATTCCTTAAAATGAATGGCTTTGGTTAATTTTGACTTCAGGGGTTTGATTGTAGGAAAATTATGCTTTACTAATTCTGCGAATAACGGTGTAGTCAAAATCGTCAAGATCTAGGCAAAATAATTTATTTGGTCTACCCAACTTTGCCTTTTTTGGGCTAGTTGTAGAAGATTGATTTTCGCAATATTTCACTTATTGTTCGTCGAGAAATTCTACTAGCCCCCGAAACTCGTTTTTGGACTTTACAGAATTAAACAGCATTGTTGCAATTTTCAATTTATCATTTTCACTTAAGCAATATAAATAAATGTTGACATTTCCCAGGTCTTAATCTTACTATGAAAAGGAACTGAAAGCCAACTTAGAATAATAAAAATCTTATCTTAGGTGGGTGCTGAGGCTGACTGAAGTAGGATTTTGACAAATGCGGTGATTTTCCTTATTTTACACGTTCGATTTGCGAGATGTGGGGAGGTTGGACGTGAAGTTTCCTCCCCGCATCTCGCAAATAATTACCTACAAAAAAACAAAAAATCGCCTTCAAAAACGCAAGAAAAAACTTTTTTTAAAATTGTAGGCACCTACCTAGTAGGTTAGTCGAACTGAAGTCGGCGACCACAATATTTTCACCAAAAAAGCCGACTTCAGTTCGACTAACCTACTAGGTAGGTGCCTACAATTTTAAAACAAGTTTTTTCTTGCGTTTTTGAAGGCGATTTTTTTTTTTTTTTTTTTAAATTAATAATTTCATTACAACATTTGACACTACGAGTAGTTCCCCTTTGATGTATTTGACACTAGTTCCCGTGGCAGCACATTAGGCCCGCTGTAGGTGCAAAGCTAAAGTACGATCAGGGCCTCTATTCAGGTGCGTTCAAACGATATCGTGTTTGACACGTTTAAGAATCGTTTATGTCACAGTCGCCATTATTGTAAATGACATAAGAGTTTCAAAACGTTGACAATACGGAAACAGGTCAAAAACGTTATCGTTATTACCTTGTAGAATTCCAGCCCTGAAATAAGAAATTAACGAATACATAGAAACAATAAGCTGTAATAATAATAATGAAAGACAACAGCGGCACAATAAACAAATGAAGATAAAAATGGCGGCAAAAACAACCTGTGTCACGAAGAAATAATGTCGTGTGATATAATAATATTATGTATGTATTATTCATACATAACTTAAAAAAAAAACTCGACTGCAATAAAAATATCAATTGAAAAGTTAAATACAAGCTCGCAGTGCGATTCGCACTTGACCGGTATTTTATGTGAGTATACTATGGTAATGCCTACGAGCCCCAATGCAAAAGAGTTCGGCTACTATTTAAAATTGAAAGTAACTTTTTTTCAAAGTCAAATCTAGTTAGTAATTTTAATAGCATGGAAGCAAGAAATAAAAAAAAGTATTGTAAAATTAATCAAGTTTATTTCCTACATAATACAAATTAAAATTATTTCTGTATTTAAATAAAAAAAAAAATTTTTTTTTCTATCAACGACAACGCATAATAGTTCGGCTATCGATCTTGAGTATGCAAAATAGTTCGCCTACCACTTAGTTGTCTCGCCTTTACTCTTAAGAACAGCCTTGATTCTCAATGGCATCGTCTCTACCAACTCTTCACACTCTTTTGGGGTTATAGACTCCCAGACAGCGACTATTTTCTCTTTTAAATCACTTTTTGACCTCGATGGAAACTTGCGTAATTTTTTTTTCATTTTCCACCACAATGTTTCAATGGGTGACAAATCTGGACTATTCGACGGCCACTCCATAGTGGGGATTCCTTTAGACTCGAGCCAAGTCTTCGTGGTTTTCGCAGTATGGCAAGAAGCCCCGTCTTGTTGAAAAGTGTAGACATTTTCATATTTCAAGCTTGGAATAGATGGAATTAAACTTGTTTTCAAAATGTCCTGGTATTTCACTGCATTAACCGTCCCTTCTACAAAATGCAGGCGGCCTACTCCTTGTGCCGACATGCAACCCCATATCATCACAGACCCAGGAAACTTCACTTTTCTCTTAATGCAGTCTTTGATGAATGCTTCGTCTTTCTTTCGAATGATTTTTTTCCGTTCGTCGCCGACAGTTACTTCGAATTTTGATTCATCACTCCATATTATTTGACGCCATTGCTCAGTAGTCCAGTTTGAGTGCTCGCGAGCGAATTTCAGCCTCTTCTTTTTCTGTAACTCCGTTAGTAAAGGTTTTTCCTTGGCCGTGTAAAAACCATATCCCATTCTTTTGAGAACCCTTTTGCAGGTATCCACTGAAACGTCTTTCTGGATCATATCACGCCATTTTACGGTAAGTTCCCCCGCACGAGCGCGGCGGTTTGTTTGATAATTTTCTTTAAAACACGGTTTTCAGCGGCACTCGTCATACGCGGTCGACCCGACTTCTTCAAACACGAAATTGTGCCGTGTTTCTTGCGATGCTCAATGATTGCCTGGACAGTAGATCTTGGCAGTAATAAATCTCTGGCGATTTGGTTGGTAGATTTTCCACTCTCACTACTGGAAATTATAATTTTCCTGACTTCTTCTGTGACTGGTTTTCCGCGGCCCATGTTGCTCTAATTAATAACTTATAATAATGAAAAATACTTGGGGTATGTACTTATATATACCCTTTGACATGTTAAATGACAATGGGTTCCTAATTTATTTAAATCTTGTTTATTTTTTTGAGTAATAAAATTAAAGAGGCTAAACGTTAGGCATGTACGAACTATTTTGCATCAATTAAGAACCTGCCGAACTGTTTTGCGAAACCATAATATGAATTAATATATATAGGTTTTTTTTTTCTTATAATGGATTTATTGTGCAATAGTGTAAAAGCAACGTTGTATTTATGGAGTATAATATTGTATAAATCGTTTGCTGCTAATGCCTTTCTAGAAATAAAACGAGTTGATATAAGATTCATATACTTAACAATCTATAATTTGACGAACTCTTTTGCATTGGGGCTCGTAGTATACGTTTAGGCAATTAATGAAAGGAACTTGACATGACTTACTTACCGATGAAATTTAAAACTTTAAGTTTCTATTAAAGGTCTGTTTTTATTTAACAACTAGCTTTTGCCCGCGGCTTCGTCCGCGTAGATGTCGTTTATCTCTGCTCCCTTGGGAATAGTCCGGGATAAATACTATCCTATGTCCATCCCCGGGACTCGAAATATCTCCATGCAGAATTGAATTTCATCTCAATCGGTTTGGTAGTTTCAGCGTGAAGAGGTAACAGGCAGACAGAGGGAAAAGGATTTTGGGCAGGGGAGGGTGGTGAAGTCAATCCGGGTTTTACGATGCTCACGAGGTCAAGCCGCTGGGTGGGAACCTGTTGGGGAGGTCCAGCTAGCGACCTTCTGAGGTGAGCAAGGTCTTCACGGGTCAGTGAGGATTGTCATCGTCGTCGTAACGCACGGGTGCGGCGTACGCAAGGCGGGGTCTAACGTGGGTCTTCTAGACAGCCCCAGCTTCACACGCAGAGTTAGGCTGGAGAAGTGTATGGACGAAGAAGTGGGGACCCATGACCCATGGTGAGTCTCCTGTCGATGTTGATCCTCAGGTATTTTTTAACCGGGGACCAAGGGATGTCTTGTCCGAGAAGAGTGAGTGGTGGATTTGGGGCGGCTCCTGCTCACGAGGATCGCTTGTCTTTGCGAAATTACCGGTTAGCCTCCAAACTGGTAGGGCATCGAGTTGGCGTTGCAGCTTGACGTCGGCGTTCTCGGGCTTGAACGATGATGCATAGAATGCCGCGTCGCCAGCGTACCGAACTGTGTACTTTGTGTATAGTTTAAACTCTTTGATCTGAGCTCATCCACTTACCTGTAAACACAATGTCATAGTATCTATACAATCCTATATTATCTGCTTTTGTTCCCGAAACTGCCAGTTGCTTTACGAAGAAGGTTAGAAGTACATTGAATGAATGTTGAATTTTCAACCTTATTCCTTGTTGAATGGGTTTAAAATGGCCTGAAAGGGAAATAGCGTAATAGCGGACGGTTGTAAAATGCAAAAAAGTTATGCTTTCTTTTTTTCTATTAGTATATTTTGTAGTCTATTGTCTAAAGAAATAGTGTCGATAATCTATTTTAACCTCCGAAGGGGTTTATAGTCTGCCTTTACTACGAGGTCGTTATCTTAATTTATGGTTAACCACACAATGGCTTTGTAGTCTTAAATAGATGAGTTCAGTTCAGAAAGTTTCAACTTTAGCTCTGATTGGGCAATTTCGGAGATGGCATCTTCCACCACCACCACTGTGAAGCGTCTGTCCTGTGAGAAGGTCTGGATGACCTTTATCAGTCTTCTTGGATTAGGCCTGAGTGCCATACCCGAACAAAGGTCTTCTCCATGTCCAGGAAAACTGCAACCGTTGGGTTGGAAGCAGCTTCTCGAACACCTTCGTGATGCATGGTAGTAGGGTGATGGGCCGATAAATGTCGGGTTTCAGAATGTTCTTTCCCTGTTTGGGCAGCATGATCACGTTGCTGGTCTTCCAGTTTAATTGGAAGTTTTCGGTGTGGAGGATGTAGGGTGGCGTTGGTGATACCGACCGCATCAAGGGCCTTTCTGAGCTTTAAACTGGCAATCATGCGTTTCACGCTGCCCGGGGAGAAGAAGATGGGGTGATTCCCATCTTCCAACCTATCCAACCCAGGTATATGGATATTTTGCCATAAACCTGGGTTGGATAGGTTGGAAGATGGGAATAACCCAGAAGATGGGGTCTTCATCGAGAGCTATCTGTGTGCTAAAGTAATTTCGAAGCGGTCGGGGAACATTTCGGTGCGGTCCTCGGCTCGTTATCTTGAGGTACCGTCAGCGTGTTGAAAAGGGGGGAAAGGTATGGGGGCTCCGCTAGTCAACGGCACAGACGATGGATTAAGTTCCAGCCGTCCACCGCGTCAGCCAGCTTTAATTCCCACGACGCTGTCCTGTGGTCTTCTAGAGCCGTTTTGACCATGGTGACTAAGGCGTTTAGTGCGGAGACGTAATTATTCCCGCAGCGCAGTGGTCTTCTCTATCCTCCTTTTGAGTGGGGGAGATAAGGTAAAAAACCTTCACGACCTGCCCCCTATTTCACCATCTTGACAATGACAGGTGACAATTCGGTATACATTTTAAAGTTAACACGCTGATATATCACTGGGTTTCATATAAGCTGCGCCATGTAGACTGAAATGTCACCTGTCACCTCTCATTGTCAGAAAATCTTAAGATTCGCGATGTAGGATTGAGCGTGATCACTAAAGCGCCATTACTCGTAAGACGTTTTGTTACTAAATATTTTATTACAATGGGCGAAAAAAGATGGCGCTATAGTCCTCGTTGTTGTTTGGTCGCCATCACTTTAATTTTACATTATATCATTCAAAGAGTTCTAAATGATTGGTATTCGTGTTTCTATGAAACATCTTTATTAATAATTAATGCAGTGCATTACGGTTGCAAATATGCGCATAATATTGTAGCTTTCTATCATTTTAGTTTTAAAAACGACTTTCTATTCGTCATTGTTAGATGGCGTTAGTAGACAGTTTAAAGTTTTAAGGCAACGGCGCCTATTACTGTGGGTATCAAAATCGGTGACCATAACCGCGGCATTTTCAAATGCGCATTTTATAAGCAAACCGATCGAATTTTCAAAAAATATTTTTACCCTAACGAAGAAGAAACTTTAGTTGACTAACGGGGATATTTGCAACAGTATGAGTTAATGAAACAAAGTGCTCGCAATTCCTCAGTTTCCGTGATGGCAGAGCAGAAACGTGCCAACGCGTGACGCCACATGTATTTGAACCTTATTTAGTGTTTTACTCAATAGTTATGGCAATAATTAAACTAATATTATGCTATTTGGGTGAATCAACTTTTAAGGTACTCCCCAATTTTCGACATGTCTCACTATGTCACCTTAATTTGGTAGAATGCAATTATTTTTTTTGATGTGGTCAGTATATTGAATAAATCAGACAATTAAACTTACTTTCTAGCTGACAATTTTAAAAATTCTTCTATGATTTACACAAATATATCAGGTAACGCAGGGGACGACGTTGTCCCCGGGTTTTGTATGAAAAACGTGCATTTTCCACTGCGTTACCATGTTTTTACAAAACTATAGAATTGGTTTATGATTATGAATAGTGAAATCCGAAAATCTGATTATCTAATTTTAACATGTGTTAACCATTATCAATCTCACATATTCTAGTAAGTTTTTATTAGCGTGTAGAAAAGGAGGACTTTAAAAGTTGATTCACCCATTTAAATGGTTGTTTATTATCTCCTGCATTACTTCTGAGCACTCTTTATGCATACCTCTTTATATATATACCTATATAGAAGTAATGCAGGAGATAATAAACAACCATTTAAATTGCATAATATTAGTTCAAAAAATGGCGTCTATCACCGTTGAATTGAAAATAAAATACAACGGCGATAGACGCCATTTTTTGCTGTGAATAAATAAAACCACAGTAATAGAAATTGGTGATTTTGGTTCTTATGCTTTATTTTCGGTACATGTGATTTTATACTTTACTTTCTTACGGTTTTTCCGATCTTCTTCTATGCAAGCTTTTAAATAACTATTTCCGTGGTGTGGAAAGTATTTAACAAACCCTTATTTTTTAACAAAAACTTCAGTACTGAATTTGTAGTTTCTTAAACAACTTAAATATTGACATAAAATGATATGACTTAATTGAGCATTAAAGAGGGATCAGAATAAGTGGGATCGTCGGGTGTGTTTAGATGTAGTATTCAGACTTAATCACGCTTAAATAGTTTATTGTAAACAGTGTGGTCACCCTACTTGACAGAAAGAAATGCAAAGATGAATCTATGGATAAAACAAAACAAATAAATGACTATGACTGATTTGAAATGTCACTATGAATGAAGTGTCAAAAAAAATAGACTGAATAGGATCCAAAAATAGGGTAACCATGATTTAATAAATCGGTGATTTAATTGAGGGGAAAATTAACAAAAAATAAATAGCATTTGTTTCTTGCAACTAATATTGCTTGAAAATGGCCATCGAAGACGTGATCAGGTTTCTGATCACGTCTTCGATGTCACCCTGTATCTTGCAACTCATTTTTGACTCCAACCAAATTTTGTATTGATAACTTTAAACGAGATCTGGTAGATTTTTTATCAGTTCCAATATGTACACCTTGGACACAATTGGAAAACCCAAAGTTGAGAAATTTCATGGACAATTGTCTGAATAAAAAGTATGGAGATGTTTCATTACCGAGAAAATCAAATTAACACGATAATTACTGACCTATATTATTTAATGAGAAAAAAGATGCTATAAAAGAAGAATTGTCTAACGAATATAAATACATATTTTAGCATTGACGCGACTTCAGATGCTATGGGTAAAAAGTAGCTAATGTGATAGTTGGTGCTTTAAAGGATTCTTCGACTAAGCCCCATATCTTTGCTTTAACAAAATTAGACTCAACTAATAATATCATGATTAGAGTCTGGCAAACGAAAGCTGTCCCCGAGAAGGAGCGCCAAAATCAAGAAAAGTGCGGTTTTTTACACTGACTGTACACTGAATAAACGGAGTTGATACTCCAACATTCATGTGGAGACATCAGGAAATTAAATAGTATCAAACTCCGTTTATTCAGTGTACAGTCAGAGTAAACAGCTGCAGGTTTTTTGATTTTGGCGCTCCTTCTCGGGGACAGCTTTCGTTTGCCAGACTATAGTAATCTCGTAAATGAGGTTCTTTGCGAGTTGTGGGGCCCTTACTACGAACAAAATAGTGATAAGTAAGTTGTTATTTTTTTTAACTGATGCGGGGTCATATATGGTGAAATCGGGTGAAAATTTAAAGAAATTCTACCTAAATATGACTCATTTGACATGTCTAGGTCATGACTTACCTACATACATAGGGTAGCTGAAGCCGTAAGACAAGCTTATCCTAAGGTTTAATAAACTTTGTTACCTCAGCCTGGAAAAAGGGTGCTTTCCAAGTGTTGGAAACTGACAGTTGTATCACCCATATATATGTATGTGGCATCAGCATGGTGTGAAATGATATTTGTGAGGACTAGTGCGGCGTCCGCTGTTGATTTTCCCGCCGTAAACCCAAATTGACGCTGCGAGATAAAATGATTAACCTCCAAATAATTAGTAAGCCTATTATTGACTACTTTCTTAAGGATCATGGAGAACATACTAACAAGAGAGATGGGTCTGTAGTTATTGGGCGTATCCTTAGGGCCGCATATATATAATAATAATAATAATATCACGGGACAATGTCACACAAATTGACTTAGTCCCAAACTAAGCTCTAGGCTTGTACTATGGGTACTAGACAACGATAAACATACTTAAATAGATAAATAAATAATGGCAGCACACGTGGTTTTTTTTTTTTATTTAGAGGTAAATTAGAGTCGGCCTCCACTATCATATCGTTCGATATCAAGTAATAAGCGAGATTTGTCAAAATTGTATGCAATTGACATTTCATTTTGATTAAATGACATCTCGAGTGATATTAGAATCGAGGTCAAGTAAAATTGCTTTGTTTTTCAAAGATGTTCGAAATTTGAATGTAATAATGATGTCGAAAATTTGAGGTTATTAGCAATAATAAATTTTCACAAATAAGAAATTGGTTCACAGTTTATCTTTTTGCTAATCGTAAGTAATTTGCATTGCAGTTTTTGAACGCATCATAGAGTGTTTATGATAAGTGTGTAGATAAAGGTTATATTTTCTCGCTGCTAAGGTGAAAAATTGTATGTGCAACACAAGATCAAAGTTATTTGCATCTTGTGTCTTTTGAATCCCTCGCTGCACTCAGGATTCTTACCTAGAATCAGTCGCTACGCTCGTGATTCATTTCTAGGATCCTGCGCTTGCTCGGGATTCAAAATCAACACTCGCAGCAAAATACAACTTTGCTCTCTTGTTGCACAAATAACTATTTCCTTCTTAAAATGAATATACAGCTTCAGAAGACGAAGTCTAACGCCCTGTCACTTAGATTTTATTAGTAGTGCTTTACGAAACATATATTTCTAAAAAAGAATAGGGTTACGATATATTGGGTTTATTGTTGAATATATGTATTGTGCAAATTCTTTGTAGTTTTTGCTTGGTGGACAATAAAGTGTTTTGTATTGTATTGTATTGTATTAATCGTGACTGCACTAGATTACTACAGAGAAACTGGAAAAAAACTGATCTTTCATTAAGAATACGATAATGGATATCCTTTTTGGTGGAAATAAAAGAGAGATTTAAGTATTAATTATTTAATATTTAAATAATTTATGAATGGTTCGTGCTATAATAATGATAATGATAATTGGTAAGTAATGATGAAAGATTGAAGATTTTTATTCATAAAAATTAAAAAGATTGAACACATATTCATTTTGTAATTGTATAGTCCTGTTTTATAAAATAATCACGTTTAATAAAAGTTCAAGACTCTCATTATGGTAAATAAAAATCATCGACATATAGCTAGTATTTCAATAGTACATTTTGATACAAGTGCGGAAAGTATGTCATTTTACACGAGTCCCGAAATATCTTGGCCCGAGCTGCAAGCGAGGGACAAGACTCGGGACGAGTTAAAATGACAGTTCCGCACGTGTATCAAACGACGTTTTTTAATACATTTGCGAAAAAATATCAATGAAACAAAATAAATCAGTAAATAAAACTATTACAAGAGACAGTTTTACTTTTAATTGACACAGACTTTATGAAATGGCAACGGTTGTGACCATTCAGCCAAATAAAAAAAAAGTCACAGTAATTTAATTACCTATATTTAAAAATCAAAAAGTATAATTCTCTATTAACCAGCGGTATTGCATAAAGGTGGATTCACATTACGCCGTACTGGGCTGGGCCCGGTTTCGGCATGGTGTAATGTGAATTCACCTTAATACGCAACTATCTAATCATTCGTAATACTAATTTTTTTAATATTACGTAATAAATATTATTTAATTTTAATATTTTAAATTATATTACCTATGTATAGTCTCAATGCTAAATGACGTATTCAAAAAGTGGTTGAACATGCAAACTCTTTGGTTGGATGCACGGCTTGGAAGTTGAAACAAAATTATATTTAAAAAAAATGGAAAACTATAACGCACTAGTGCGGAATATCCAACTTTCCGCACGATATACAGCTACGAAAAGTACCACTTTTTGAGCAACTGTGTTAAAAAATATTTTTTACGGGGTTTAGTTATAATAAACAGCTCGTTATTATGCATTTGAGTTTTAATTGATAAAAACCCGAAATTAATAGGAAATGATCAACCAAACGGCGACATTTTTTTTTTTTTGATCATATATGGCTGTTGAATGATCTCTGTAAGTGCCTTGAACAAATTCGAAATCTATAATTGAACTAATTTGATAATGTTATCAAACAATCCTGAAACCTGTAGTTTTATTACTTATTAAGATTGAGAAGAGTATTTTCACAAAGTTTAAATAACGTAGTACATTCCGCTTGTTCCATACAAAATTGAATCCCCCTTTTAAGCAGAAATGCGTCATAAAAAGTAGCTTAAACAATGATCAGGGTCTTAATGTATCTAACCAGTTGATTTTGAGTTAAAACTGCACAACCGTTAAGACAGACAACAATTCTAAAAAATAATTTATTCAGTTTGTGTCCACCACAACCAGTGTTTTTTTTTTAATTTAGCACTTACGATCACGACTCTTCTACAGACTTTTATATGTATAGATAGATGAAATAAGTATGGCCCTTTCTTAAGCATTCCTTTAGTACGTACTGAGTTCTACCGACGTCTTCGTCTCCTTCTTCGAATACGCCGGAAGGTGCTAAAGTGCGCGTTTTATGTACTATACCTACTATGTATTAGTGTCGTTATTATTCAAAAAAGCTAAATCTGCCGCTATGTTTAGGTACGTCCGTTCGATAAAATTCTCAACTCAAAATAAAATATTCCGACCGATATTTTAAGTAGGTAATGGTCAAGAACCGAGCAATAATTATTGTTGAGAGGCCGCAGGCCCCTACGCTGCGGTTAATGGGACTTTGAAATGGATGGCATCATCGATAACGATCCCCGACTCTGTTTTTTGTGTTTTTCTCGCTAATTGCCCAACTTTCTTTAACACATTACTGGCTGTTGTGCATCATCAATCCTCCGATAATTAATACCATTGCTGACAATGCTGTCTTAAACAAACGTTTGAAAAGTCATTGTGCTCCTATGGGTAAACCTGGTACCTAAACCAATCATAATAATGCACTTTGCTGATTTTTTTAAAGAGCTGTTCTTGACGATTATAAGTACGTAAGTGAGTAGAAAAGTATAAAAGCTTTTAGAGAGCAAATGGGGTATGGATGGATATTCGCCGAGGAAAGGGTCCGTGGTCTCGAGGGATGTCGTCGACTCGTCCGTTCTGCAAGGACCTCATTACATACCTACCTATACCGCATCACCAGCCTTCTCGTTTATAAATATCTAATGTATTTATGTAATAAATATGTACCTATATAAATTGTCTAGTTTATGAAATCACGGGTGTTTCAAGTTATTTCCCAAATAAATCCGTAAAGTGCCTAAATAAAGATCTTAAAAATTTCTACTGTGAAATTAAAAGCAAAATTTATACTCTTCTTCGACTAGGATCAGTATCATTTTAGGTAATGCTGCAGTTGGCAGTTAGCACCATGATGCTTCTGCTGGCATAGGTACACAGCATCTGAAAATGATCAAGTTTCATATGCAAAGAGAATACAGTATTACTGTCTTGTCATTAACTAATGGAAAGATCTATCAAATACTTTAAGAGGATAAAAATAATCACACCTCAGGACCTAAGTTGACGCTAAAAAAAGGAAAAATATGATAGGCTTATCGATTAATGTGATTCATGACAATAAAGGTAGCACTTTAGGTCAATGCACAAAATGTCAGGTAGATTGTAAGAAAAAAATACATGACTGCCAAAAAAACGTTATGTTTTTTATACGAGCGAGATGTTTTATTTTTGCTATTTTGCTAAGGAACATTATATAAACCACTCCTCCCCGGCTCACCTCCTTGAAGTGGGGACTTTTAGTACCTATGCTCAATCCCTAAGCATCCTAAACAAATTTCGGAAGAAAATACGTAGTTTCCTGCTCACGCGCTCTAAATTTCCTTTATTGAATAGACTACAAGCCCATATGTCAGCTAGGGTGGCACGTATATTCCCTCTTAATTCATCGAAAGTTTTTGCATCTCGTGTCTTTGAACCCCACGCTGCATTTTGGATTCTAGAATCACTCACTGTGCTCGTGATTAAATACCATACTCCTCTGCTTACTCAGGATTCAAAATCAACACTCACAGTAAAAACTAACTTGGCTCTTAGTTTGTACAAATAACTATTCCCAAACATGTCCGGAACTAAGGCTTTTCTTTAAAATAATAATACGAGGACCCGAAGAGCTTTATTTTCTTTCTGGGAGTAAAATAAATGTATGAAAACACATTCCAGTCTTATGAGATTTTAGTTAAAAATGATCTTTATTACATATAAATTCGAAAGGAATATGAAATTAAATCCCAAACACCCAACTTGATATAATGTGGGTGCAGCGTTGGACGGCCGCGGAAGGCTGCGGGCGGCGGCAGGCCGCAGCGGGCGGCGGGTAACTGTGCGTGAGATTGTCTTAAAACTAGTAGTTACCAAAACTCTCTTAATATGTAGAAATCTTTTTATAAATACTTATAACTATGCAAATGTTCCTAAAATTGTTTGAGAAAAGCATTATACATATATGCCTCGCGGAAAACAGGATTACCTGACTCGTAATTTAGCAGGCCTCCTCGCCAAGGCATGGCCCGCGAACCACCGCGTCAGGCAGGCAATCCCCTTCTTGCCGGGCCTAGGAAATATTGTACTATTACTTAATATCGTAAGAAATTAAGTAAGTACCAACATTCATTTACAGTTTCGTCTATTTTGCAGGACTCCGCACAGCCGTCGATTTCGATGACAGCGGTTTTAAATTGCTTTTAATTAAAATCTACCCGCAATAAATCACCATCTTCCAGTCAAGCCACGGCCTGCATCGTGTGAATACGAGGTACATGCTTTACGTGCATATGGCGTACTTTCACAATTTATTACTCTATACATTTTTTACTCCCAAATCAGTACAGACGATGCGTAGTTTTGACTTGGTTCTATTTAATATAGTGCAAAGATTGTGTTTTCAAAAACGTAAAATGAACTGGACACTAAATTGATAGCTACGCTTGGTTCAGGGAGCCTAGGGCCCTAGGCAAGGTGCAAACGCTACTGAAGTTTTTCTCCTACCACTCAAAATATATGGAACGACATTCTCGTACGTTACGATAAATCACGTGGTCAACTGTCCTCCCATACATTTTGAGCGATAGACAGACGGCGTATGATGTATAACGCTAAGTTAGCGGTTTTTGAAAAACGACAGAATGTATAGGTTTCACGTAAGCATACATTTCGAGTGGATAGAAAACAGAAACCTTAAAATGTTAACAGCGTAGGTATGCATCTAGGCTACGTCCTCAGGTGTATAGAAGATCCAACATAGCATGTATCAAACATATCTACATTTTTCGTAATGCCCTACTTTGTCAATCAGAACACTCCATTCCTGTGCTTTAAGGGCTTCTTTCAGGGTGCTATATCGATTTTTTCTCAATAATGCCGTAAAACCAGTGAGTAAGAGCCAGTACGTTGAAGTTCCTGGACAACTTCAAAAGTGTCCAGTAAATTCGAGTGATTTTAATTTGGAATCAATAATTAAGTATCCGTATGAACTATCTGTACAGACAGACCTGTGATACTCGTAGCCTTTAAAAAGGCTGAAGAGGTAAGCAAAGAAGCTCACATGGTAATAATGAAAAACAATTGAATATTAACACACTATTTTCACTCCATCAGGATGTGTACAACCAATAGGTACATTAGGTACATAAGTACTCATATTATATACATACAACTTATATAATATTTAATACAACTGCTATTATTAAAAAATCATTTTAATTTTTTCATTCATTCATTTTCAATGTACATGAAAAACGGAACATTACCTCCATAGAGGTTTGCAGTTTAATTAATATAACACGCGGTCCTTTTAATAAATTAATCGTGTTATAACGAAAAAACTTTTAATTTTTATAGATTGGGTATAGTCAAGAGCAATGAAAACGGGTCACTTAGTACAGAACTTTCATAGAAAGTGACCCGTTTTCATTGCTCCTGAGTGTAGATAATATATGCTGATGCGTGATGTTAATACCCTAAATTTTTTTGGACCATTTATTTGCCAGAATTATACACATACACATAATATATCACATCACACCTTCATTCCCAGAGTGGGGTAGACAGAGCTACAGAAATACCAAAAACTCAAAAAAGTTTGTTGGTAATTCTGTAACCACATTTTGCACAATAAGGCTAAAAAATGTTTGTGCCTGAATAAACAAAAAAAGAAAAAAAAGGACACGAACGAAGTCAGTGTTGCCAAGATGTTATGTTATGCTGTCATAAAAGCGGGAACAAATAAGGTTAGCTTTTGTATTATGTGCGTAAATTTACATACATTTTTTATAAATTCTACTTGTTTTTTTTTTTAACAAAGACATAATAAGTACATGCTTCGATTATTATGAGCCATCCTGAAATACGATAACGTGACAAAGGCAATATGGTCTTACCCAGTAGGTAGAATAGAGGCCCAGGTAGGCTACATGAGTTACACACTCCTTTGTGTTTATTTTTCAGTATCTTCCTCTTGCTCTCTATTATCCAGGCATGATGATACGTGACCCCCCGCCGGGTTCACGTTTGGTCGCCGCTAGTTCAGGCCATCGTGTGGGACAATAAATTTCGGTTATTGATAAGCCTTAACAGCTTAAGCTACGCGTGCCCAAAAGCAGGTGTGTTTGGGATATATAAAACCAAGTAAAATCTATTATTCAGTTCCAGCAACTGTGATTCAATTTATTGAGTGTAACATCTTTGCCTTGTTGAATTTTCCGAAAGAACCAGAATTCAATTTTAATAAAAATTTGGATAAACGTGTGAAACTACTTCATTTCAAATTAAATCTTAAAAACAACACTGGCAAACTCATTATCTTTGTCCCGTGGCCGTGGGCCCATCGCAGCCGTGGGCAACAGATAGTGCATAAAACAATGCGGAGTAATCTGCGGAAATGACGCACCGCACGAAATGAATCGCATATTACTAGTAAATAAGCCACGCTCCGAGCTTATTTGAACAGAGAGCGGCATTGTAGGTATTAGAACTGCGGGTTAAAGTGCCGTTCAAACATTACATTCGTGTTTAATTAGATATTCTCTTCCATACAAACCTACACATGTGTGTAGACGGTAACGCTCTGTTTAATGACTCTTTTGGCATCGTACTTAATGTTACCGGAGTTACGGCTTGACTTACATTATCATACTTACATAGGTGCGTGGGTTCACCCCATGACGTAGGTACCTACGTAATGAAGTAAGTAAGAGTATATTAAGCAGCATGTAATTCTAATTTACTGAATACCTAAATAACATTTAGTTTTTTCTATTAAGAATGAACGAGTGTCACTTAAATAATTGCTATATAAAATTGACCACAATTTCGTTCTCATGAATTGACCCACTTCAGTATAAAGTGATATAAAAGTCTGCGAAGGAAACGATGACGATCATAAGTGATCCAAACTATAGGTAGGTTTACCTCCTTTCATAATTATATCATACGCTCCACGTTCGATGAGGTAACTATAATGTGAATCACTCAGATCACTATTAAATGTGAAACGTTCCTGAGGCACAAATTTCCTGTTGCGTGCGGATTCTTATTCAAGTGAACTGTCGGTAATAGATTAAATATACGAAGTAGATAAGCGTGTATTAAGAGGGAATGCTCTAGCGTGTTGCCGGCAGTAAATCAGGCGCGTTTCCTCGCGCGGGCGTGTGCCGGCCGCCTCCTTGATTGGGCGCTTCCTTCCGCGCCCGGAGCGCACGTACCGCAAACTGCGAGTACCGATGCCCTCCGCCACATGCTTGGCTTGCCAGCACCCTGGTATGCAGTAACCACTCCATATTTACAAGATTATCGCGCAAACACTGCATTCGTAAGCAACATGCGGAAATATACGCAAATATCGGAGGAATTAATAAAAATAAGGGATACTTAGCCTGCGCCTCATTTGTTATTTGTGCGTAGATAAGTATGAATAACTTTAATAGCGCGCTTCCAAGTTAAATATGGGTCCCATGCCGGGCTCGCATTAGTAAATAAATTACACACGATCTATTTTAATGGATTTGGTAACCGAAACACAAATGTATTAAATGAGATAATGAAATGGATAGGAGCATTTTGCCCATTTACAAAATTATTACGCCCGCGACTAGTATTATTTTTCCGATATTCTCCTTACAATAAAATCCTTTCTTAGTGCACCCGTAGGGTCAATGAGTTCCTTCCAGATTCAAAGTCCCAAGGTTCTGCAGTTAATGCTGTGCTTTGTCGATCAGTCAGTCACGGAAGAATTTTGTAAACCGTGCCCGGGACGTACCCGAAAGATTTTAACAATGTGTTCCTGAGTTAATTTTGAGTTAAAAATGTTATTTCAACATAAGTCCAATTCGGCATTTTTAACGTTTCATTTTTTTCATACGAATAAAATTGAATATTTTCACTTCTCCAGGAAACAAAGCCTAACGATGAGCTGCAACGATTTTCTAGTAATTATCTCTTTTTACGGGAATTCCCCGTGAAAGTTTTGAATGTGAGTAATAATTTGTCCCTTTCTTAGTTGTAATGTTGGAAGAGCTAATCGAAAAAAGATAATAATTTGTGACATGAATAAGAAGATTTTAGCGTAAAGGCGTATCCGCTGCACCAAAAAACAAAACGTCATGTTTAGGTACAACTGCACGTCCATTGCGACTGTATTGTTTGTTATAACAATTCACTTTTCTTTTGACACCCAGTACAATTTGTCACCTTCTGTAGGATTGTAGGATATTTCCGAGTCTGGCGTGAATAAGTTGATAACTATAACCAATTTGTTCTAAATACAAATTTAACAACAACAATTTAACATAAATGTGTCTTTTGTGAAAATAAATTAAATAATAATAATAATTAATTAACTTCACATCTCGACTTATTCGCGCCTTGCACGGATTTATTTATATTCAAAGGTATCAAAATGAGTTCCTATAATTAATAATTAATGCACTATTTGACAATTCTTCACCCGAACTTAAAAGTAAAAACATGACCCCCTCTCCCGCAGACGAACGCGGGGAATGTTTTCCATCCGTGACGGAAAACATTTTACTGTGTTTTTAAACAAAACACATTTAAGCCACACCCATTTTCTGTTCGAAAAACATGTTACATGTTTAACAACATCGAAAACATTAAGAATGAGCTAATTTTGGCATCTTTTTATTAGGACCCCATGCCGTAACAACATCCATCAAATAAACCTGTTTTACCTTTTACAAAGTAAAGGCCTACAGAAAGTTCCTATAGACTGGGCTAAGTAAATGCTAGCTGCGTGTGCCTTTCGCTGTATGGGCACTCTCTACTGCAGCGCACGGTCGAGCTGCGCACGTGGGTATATATTCGCTCCGTATTAATAAGGATATAAGTACGAGCAAGTGTGATATAACTGTTTGACCCGCGAGGTAACTTTACCATTGGTTCAATAGGGTTGGTCTGGGAATGTGTCTTTGACATCATTAGTAGTAGTAGGAGAATCTAAGTATAGACTTTGATTCGAAGCGGATTTATAGAATGCGCCGCAGTTGAATTTCGGTTTAAGGATTTCTACAAGTCAATGTGTCTCGTAACATATTTCTTCTTTTCATCAACGCCAAATTCGACATAAAAAGAGATTCGTAGGTGGAACTTTAGTAAAATCACATATTACTAACTAATTAATAAATAACATAAGAAACGAAATCCAGTATGATTTTACACCGTTTTAACATATCGGTAAACTGAAGCAGAGAAAAAAAAAACACTTCTATTGGGATTTTTATAGACCTTTCAAAGGCGTTCGACTGTGTTTCACACGAAATATTATTAAACCAGCTTGAACATGTTGGAATACGCGGATCAGCATTAATATTAATTGAGAACTATCTTACTGATAGACCTCAAGCTACAGTGTTAGATACATATGATAAAACTTCAAAGACGATCACAAAAGTACAGTCAAACTATGTAAAAGATCTACAAGGGGTACCTCAAGGAAGCGTATTAGGGCCTCTATTATTTTTAGTATATGTAAACGAGTTTCCCCTAGTGATTGACCACTTGTGTGTAATGTTTGCTGATGATGCTACAATATTTATATCTGAGGAAAAATTAAAGGGCTCTGATATTACTCTAGAGACGTAATACACTAAGAATTGTGGTTAAATGGTTATCCTCTTTAAATTTAAATGTTAACTTAGACAAGACGAAAATTATACACTTTACGAACTATAAACAGGAATCACAATGTATAGATATAATAATAAATGATGAAAAAATTGAACAGGTCAAGAACACGAATTTCTTAGGCGTTACAATAGACAGCAACTAAACTGGAAGACTCACATTGAAAAAATAAATAAAACAATTTCAAAGAGCTGTTTTGCACTATCAATGTTAATTAATATAACATCAATTGAGGTTGCTTGTAAGGCTTATTATGGTAATGTTTATCCTCAACTGACATATGGCATAACTTTTTGAGGTAACTCAGTAAATGTTGAGTCCACTTTCCTTCTTCAAAAGAAATGCCTACGCATCATATTTAAGCTTAAAAATACGGAATCCGTAAGAAACGTATTTAAAAACCACAGAATTTTAACTCTGACGTGCATTTATATATTAGAAATAAGTTTATTTGTTAAGGAGCGTACTGACGACTTCAATAAAAAAGTGACTTTAAGATAAATTTACGATCTCAATATAAAAATGACTTATGTACAGTTCGTCCTTCTAGCTTTATACTGAACAAAAGCACTTATGTCACTGGAATAAAAATACATAATCATTTACCGGAATGTAGTCGCTATGTAATGCACAGTTCAAAAATAATCTTAAGGGGGCACCGAGCTTTTTGCGCTCATTAACTTTAGGTATTTTATGCACTCTGTGTATGTGTGCGTATAGCACACCAGCAAGGAGCGAGCCGGAGCCATGCGCCGGCCGCGCGCCGCGCCTGACGAGCCGTGCGCCGGTCCACTAGGCGCGGAGGTTGCTACCAATGTTTACAAAATAAAAAAACATAATCGATTCCGAATACTTTTATTCAAATATTGACTATAAGAAGTTAAAAACTTTTTTCAGTCTACATTTTTTTTTAAATTTGTTGTTTACTGTCGGTAGGTAAGGTAGGATTGAATTACTTGTATTGTTGAGGTACAGTCACATCACGAGATTGTTGAGCCACTCTAGAACCCACTCACAGATAGATAGATAATTTTTAATTAATGTCGTTTGTACATCTAAGGTGTATTTAGCTAGTGTTAAGTTATTTATAATATTTATTGGGCAAATTGTTCGGCTAAAGAGAATAAATCATAAGTAAAAGCCGTACATCTTCCAATCGGCCATCTTCCCTCTCCGAAGGTTACCGGGAGAACCCTTTCATAGAAAGTTGACGGTAAATTTTGACGTAAATAATTTCTTTTGCGTGACTTGACGCTGTCATTAGGACAGAGTTCTATGGTGGCTCAACAACCCCGTGATTTAATGTGACTGTATATTGAAATGAAATAAAACCTAATTACCTTTATTGACAATATTCTAAGCACAAAATAAAGTGAACTCAATACCTAATGTAAAGTAATAAGAACGGCTGAGTAGGGCAAAAATCCCAGTCATGGACCCTTTCTTCAAGATATTATTTATAACTGACTTCAAAGAAAAGGAAATTCTCAGTTTGACCTGTATGTATGTATGTATGTTTGTCCGCGATTATCTCACGTTTGGCTGAACCGTTTTTAATGCGGTTTTCAGAAAAGTATTTGTTTCACATAGGAGAAGGTTTTGGTATTTTAACCGTCTTTAAAAAAAGGATCTTAGTTTGTACGAATGTTTATCCATGATTATTTCCGCAAAAACTTCAATGTCTGATTCTGATCACTATAAAGTATAAAATTAAATTGATGTTTTAAAAAACTTAAAACTTAAAGCTGCTGTATCAATCACATATTTAGAAGTTCCTACTTAATGTTTGTATGTATATAATGTAATGAATAATGTACGCAGGTATCTTTAGAAAAAAATATTAGGACATAAGTAACAACAATAATCAATATCGGATTTTACTTCACGGCATTATTTTGTCTGTGTGAGTAAGCAATGTCATTGTCTATTTCTCCATCCACTGAAAGACAAAAAATTTGGTCCATTGGCATCCTGTAATAAAACAGAACGTTTTGATTTAACTATAATTTATTTATTAACAGAATTAGTTTTTGGATGAAATTTTGTAATCCTCATTCTATAAAAATAATTCGTATTTGGGACTTACAATTCCATTGTGTGGTAAATTTTATAATCGATGTCAACCAATTCATTTACTCTGTAAATTGAAAAAATATAAAGATAATGTGAAAATTCATACTAAATTTATTAAAATGTTTTCCTATACACCTCTTACTATTTTTACGCATACCTCACCGGTTCATTAGGTACCTAACTCTTCGCTTTGTAGCGAAGTGCCAACAACTGGAACATTAACCCTATAAATAAAAAAATATGAATAATTTTGCAATTTTACTCATTTGTTGAAATATAGTTGTTAGGTACTGAGTATTCTTACGGAGTATTCTCTTTGTATTCAGATTTCTGGAGATGTCTTGCTCTAGAAATATTGAAACCATCCCAAGAAGTAACAATATTATATAATTAATTATAGTAAAAAAAACCTCGGGTCGTTCTAAGAAGCTTGTTTTGCCTGTAAATGTGTTTTTTTAGCTAAACTACTTTTATATCTTGGTAAATATTCACCATAGAAGTGTATTTTTTATATACCTACCTACTAATTGAAAGAACTTCGCGTGTTGTTGAAAATTACTTGTGTAAATAAACCAATTTTGGCCCAAAACATCAAGACTACAACTAAACGATTACAAAGTCTTAGTAATACAAATCGATACATCTCGAAAATCAGTCTATGTTGCTACCGATTTATTTTCTCCTCCCTTAGCGTGGCATTTTGACAACTGTCAAATCAGGTTTCTTAGAACTACTCCACTATCAGTAGGTTTACGATTTTAACTAACTTCATTTCTTCACGCAAGCGTTTAGCATTGTGCTTTTGCCAACCCCTTCTCTTCCTTTCTTGGTTGTGTTTGTTCCCCATTTAAAATAAAGTGAATAATCACAAAAATGGCGATAAACGCAACCAACCACCAAGCGACACAGCCTCCACGTCCGACGGCCGAAGCCTGACTAATGCGGACATGGGGGAAACGTGACGGCTCTGGCTAAAATGGACGAAACGCGTGCGAATTTAGGTATTTCCTTCATATTAGTAAAATAAAAACACATTTTCAAATCTAAAGCATAGAATATATAGAAGACGTGTAGTTTTGTTGTAAATCCAAAACTGATGATCTTCCGTGACATAATTACGCCGTACTAAGTGTTTATTTTGTTATGTAGAGGTATCTTTGGATGTGTTTTCTATCGAGGGAAGTACAAGTAATCGTGTTTCTAAAGTATATGATAAATAGAGTGATTCCTTAAATATCTTACATATGAATTGCATAACTAAAGCTTCAGTAAAAACAATGCAGCAGGCGATCAAACGAACGCATTTTTTTCGTAATTACGTATCGTTGCCTCGGCGCACTCTTAAGGAATGGCTACTTGCTAATGTTTTTTATAATTTAAATGATTTTTTTTCTGTAAAGTATTAATTAATAAAATTTAGATGTAAGGTTATTATTGTACGTCCGAAATGGGCAAACTGTTGGAACTATTAATCTTTTGATTTTGACATGTAATAACAATTGTACACAGTTTGACAATAAATGCTTATCTTATCTTATCTTATCTTGTCTTGTCTAATCACCGATTTAAGTAAGTAAACGATTTTGTTGAGTTTCGGTTTAAGGATTTCTGCAAGTCAATATGTCCCGTAACATAATTTTTCTGTTCAGCGCCCAATTTGACAAAAAACGAGATTTGTAGGTGGAATTTTATTAAAATCATATATTACTAACTAATTCATAAATAACATAAAAAATTAAATCCAGTATGATTTTACATCGTAAACATATAGGTAAACTGAAGCGGCGAAGCCGAATAAATAAAGTAATCACCGATTAAAGTAAGTGAACGATTTTGTTCACAAATCGATTCGTATTAGGTCTCTCACTACAATGTTCCAATAAAGTAGGTATTTCACGGTAAGTTTAGAACTCATTGAAGGTTCTAGTTTTAATCGTCCAGGTGTATCTCACGTTGTGTCAAAGTCCTGCATATTCGTGGTCCACAATGTGGTTGCTATATCAGTGCCAGGCAATATTGAGCGTCTCTCCGTTTCTAGTTCTAATTATCTTTGACTCCCCTTCCAGTCTTGAACAAAGGTACAGTCAAGGTCATTAATATGTATACACTTTAGTACCTTGTCTATTTAACGTCATGTTTAAACTGCCATATGAAATTGTGACAGCGATTAAAGTGACAAGGTACTAAAGTGTATACATATTTATTACCTTGACTGTACCTATCAAGTTCATCGGGTTTTATGGTGCGAGTATGGGGCCAATTTGTAGGTATACACTTTTGGCCGCAAATCCTTCGGGGCGTTTCATAAAAATATTAAATATTATAAGTCCATTATGTGCACATTTGTGTTTTGTATTTAAGTCACTTTAGTTATTTTCCATTTTCTTCTCATGTCCGCAAGTGAAACTATTGTTGACTGAGGGTTAAGTTAAGGGATTTGAGGCCAATGATGCGTAAAAATGCCTTTAATTGTGCATAATTCTCGTGTTTTAAATGTTTTTCTTTTTATTTTATTGGCGGTCCACCGCGATATTCCGCATTTTGCATTGATTTCGCCAATATCTAGTGAATAGAGTAAACCAGTAAACAAAATAAATCAAAATCAAAAGCCAGACATTTTTTAATCGGCCATCTTCCCTCCCCGAAGGTTACCGGAAACTGTAAATGTTTTGCAAGAAAATATTTTAGACTCGGTTGACATGTAAACAATGACGATGACACTAGAACATCTCGTCATATTTTTTAAATCTTGTGAGTGTCGTATTTTAAGGCAATAAGTTCAGGGCACGTTGCAGACAAATACATACCATATTATGAAGAAGTTATGGATGGATGGACGTTATGACTATCAGAAAAAACGAACAAGTTTTTTTAATATTTATATACTTTTTGTTAATACAAAAAAAACGGTGCTTTTTTGTTAATAAATTAAAATGTATGACGGCAAATATATTGCTGTTAACCACTAAATGGTTACTGGAGATTCTAAAATGTAGTAATGATTATTCAATTGAGAAAAGTTATTAAGGAATTTCCATAGGTTGAAGCCAGATGTCCAGCGGCGGCAGCTACGACGAAGAGCTTGCCGAAGCAAGGTAACGGCACACGAACCACGTATATAATATTGATGGTTCAGTTTTCAATGCAATGATCGTGGTGTTATGGGCTTTTATATTACTTATCATTCTCACTGCTAAAAAGTTACAAACACAAATCAAGTGCTAAGAGGAATCGCTGCTCTGTAATAAATTCTTTTCATTGTAAGCAAGGTGAAAACTAGTTAACGATATAGCTCTAGCATCCCGTGTTGTAGCACTTTCAACACGTCTAAAGTAAAGAGCAAAAAGTTGTGGGAGCAGTGCTTTCTGGGCTCATATTTTATTATTCGCTGGCACGAAGGTGCAGTTCTCACATCCTGCGAGCGAGCGCGAAGAGCGGCGGCGACGAAGAGCAAGTGATCCCCGGAGTGGCGCGCAATATGTTGCCTTCCACTATCATCGTCGTATATATCGTCATGAATCAACGGAAAACGACAAGAAAAAATTAAAGCATGCTCTATCGTAGATCCGCGTTGCTCCGTGACCAAGAGTTATATCATTCACGCCACGTACACAGCAATAAGACAATGAGTTGTGAATGGACATAGCTTTGGTAACAAAAAGTAAACTACACCAACTACACCAGGTGTATAGGTACTTTATGCTACTCGTTCCTCTACTTGACGGAAAAAAATAAAATCATTACGATAAGAACTGAGGCATTGATAAAAGTGCTGGCTCCTTCAATCGAATCAGGTTTATAACATAACAATAATCGTTTCATAACGGCGAGAACATTTTGTGTGTGTTGGGTGCGGGTGCGAGTATTTATCGGGCGATCAAGTGAGCGTGGGGCGGGGCGGCGGGGGCGGCGGGAGACAATCTCGGCGATGGCTCATTCACTGCTGCAACGAGCCGAGCACAGAATCGAATTGGAAGCAAATGTGCCGTACGGATACGGCCCTCGAATATAAACTAAACTGCTCTCGAGCAACCTGCCTCAAACCTCTCCGATCAAATTAGGAGGAAATCAGGAAAGCCCTCCGCTTGAAATCTATTCAATGACTACGAGTAAGTATCTCAATGATAATCAAATCAAAAGCCGTTAAAATAGAGCGCTCGAAATATTTTCAGCAGTATATTCATTCGTGGTCTTCGTCAAAATATAATGTTGGTCATAATGTGTCAGACAAGCAGGCACCGAGAAAGTGGTTCCTTGTATCACATGCATCGTACGTTATCCAATTATATAAAGGCTAAAAAGAATTCGCATAAAAGATTACAATTCGGGATATTACATATTTGAGAAAGAGAGACGTATGAGCGGGCACGCGCGCCGGTTGTGGCATGTTGCGGCAGCGAGAGTGCCGGGGACAGGTATGTAATGAGAGGAGGGTGACGCGGTGAGTCTGTCACTCCGCCGCGAGCTCGCGCCGCGCTGACTCAACAACTATCCACTTTTCAGCTTCACTATCTCGTAAAAATGTTTTTGATCCGCACCGTCAAAAGGAATAGCGATAAGTCCCTATGTTTTTCATTTCAGCTTCCAAATAAAGGTTTGTGTGCGGTATTGAAACTCGAAATCTTAATAATAGTAAATAACTATTTTAAATAGGTAAAATCCCCCGAAATTATAAATATCGTATGGGGTATCGTTGTTTAGAGCTTGTTGAGTAGATAAATACTGTTATTTTTTTTCTTTTTTTTTGGAAAACAATTGTATGAGAAGCCACTAAAGTCGGCATATTTTTGGACAATTTTTATGCGCCTAGTTTTTTAACCTCCCCTTGACTTATGAATTTGAAATTGGTGATAATGTTTATTATTATGTATATTTTACTAAAAAATACCATTATTGATAAATCAGATTTTGTTATGGAACCCTAAATGTGCGAAGTCCGACACGCGCTTGGCCGGTTTGTATAAGGAGATAATAAAAATGATATCTCTCATTTTTCGGCTTCTGTTCAAAGGTAAGGTTTTAAGTGTAAGTTAAACATTAGATTCGAACAATACTTTTATTTCAATAATTGACATTGCATATCAGAAAATATGTAAATTAGGTTTCCGAAGCAGTTACAAAGCAAACAAAAAAAGCCAGTCAAGTGCAAGTCGGACTCGCGCCCCGAGGGATCCATACAAACTTATAAGAATGTGAAATTGTATTGACGGACAAATTGACTTTTCCATTGAAAAACGGTTGGTCCCATAAATCGAAATAATTTTAATTCCGACAACAGATTCATATTAAGAAATCAAGAGGAATCAGATATCGATTTTGAACGCAATCCGTTCAAGAACTACACAAATCAAAATGGCGGCCATTTTTCTTAATTATGAGTACAGATCGTATTCAGAAATCATGAAGAAATCCCAGATATCGATTTTCAACGCAATCCGTTCAAGAACTACACAAATCAAAATGGCGGCCATTTTTCTCAATTATGAGTACAGATCGTATTCAGAAATCATGAAAAAATCCCAGATATCGATTTTGACCGCAATCCGTTTAAGAACTAGGTACGAAGTTCAAAATGGCGTCCATTTTTTTCAATTCTTAACACAGATTCGTATTCAGAAATCATTAGGAGTCCCAGACGGACGGATAACAAAGTGACCCTATAAGGGTTCCGTTTTTTGCTTTAGAGGTACGGAACCCTAAAAACAATGTCAAAAAACAACAACACTGCTGGCGTGTATACATCACATTACAAAATTAAAGCTTTTTTGTACCAAGAGTTTCTGAATATAACTGCGGCAAGACGGACATGCCGACATGGCGAAACTACGATGTTCCTTGTCGACTACGGAACCCTAAAAAAGGATGGTTAAATATTTTAGTAATTTTTTAGCACGATGTCTCGAATCGAATCTGTTATTAAGACATTCGAATTTGTCAGAATGCAACAAAGAAAAGTTTACCTATAAAATAGCTTTATTATGCATGTTGAATAAGGGGTAAGTGTGCCTTATCTTGTACAGCTGGACTCTTTCGGATACACTTCGACCCTCTTGCATCTTTTTTTTCTTGTTCCCCATTGCAACTTTGTGGTTGACTGGTAGAGAATGCCTTTAGGCATTAAGTCCGCCATTTGTACTTTTTATATTTATTTGTATTCTGCAAAGAAGATTAAATAAATAATAAATAATAATAACTTTTAATCTTACCTAAGTGTAAGTGTGTCGGGTAATGTTTTAAGTAAAAGAAAATGGTACATCGCAAACGCTGGTGATCCAACTCAGAACCATACGATCACGAGTCGACACCCGAAGTCGCTCGGCCAACTACTCTCTTGGCTCAGTGGACCTACACAAGATGCGTTCTGTGAACGTTATCGCTATCGTAAATGACATAAGCTGTCGGGCGGAGTTCAATTCCGTACGTTCAGGTTTCGAAAATCGTTTACGTTAGCTGTATGCTGGTTGTCTTGGCGCTCAGTTAATTTACACAAACTGCGGGCGTTAACATTTTGTCATCATTAATTTAATAAGTATTTATCTAGTTGTTCTACGTTAAAATGTATGATGAAGTTGGTTGCTATTTCAGTAAGGTTCCACCGTAAATACTGCGCCACTGATTTTGATTTGGCTGCACGCTCTGAATAAGAAGTTAACTATAACGATAGGTAGTTTGACTTACCTAAGTGTTTAAATACTATTATTCAAAGAAACCAGACAGCCTGAATCTGTCCTGACAAAAGGCACATAAGTACCGCAGCTTAAGGCGGACGGCTTCCTACTTTAATAACGTTACGGACGAACACTTTATGTCAAATTGTAAGCTCGGACATACTAGCACCGTCGCCGAAAAGTACAAATGTGGCTCGATGTGTTGCAGTTATTATACATTAGTTCCAATGTCATACATATATTTTTATTTTATTTTATTATTATGCTTACGCTCGTTTACGTTTTTCGTGCTGTACACAATACCTACCGTTCAATGGTTAAATGAACGTAGCGTGGCGACAACGACGCAGTGTGTTGGTGTATGTGACCTAGTGCTACTACTTGGTGCTTAGCTGTGAGTACTTAGAAGTGGTAAAAGAGAAGAATACGTATTCCCATGGACTTAATACAGAAAGAATACCATGGAAATCACACTCGAGGGCAATTGTTCGTTAAGAGAGTATTTTCACTTGTGGAATTATCAACAGAAGTACGACGGCCTTCCGTCAGGTCCATTTTTAATCGTGAGCAGTAGAATGAGAAATGCTACTTTCAAAACGTAAAGGAATGAAAATTGTAGTCATGCATTTTATTCACGTAGTGAAAAATTCATACTCGTAGAATGTACTAATTGGCAATATGATATTTTTTATTCCATAACATCCCTGTACGTGTCCCCCCTTTTAAGGCCCAGGTCATCTATTCTACTGGGTTAAAGCGATATTGATGTGTTTTGGTATTGTTATTAACTAGGCCGTTATTACTGTCAAGTTATACCCTTATGGGTATCAGCAATATGGAAACACGTCAAAAGCAACATTGTTTTAATCCAGTTGAAGAGAGGCCTAGGGATCCTAAAAATGTCTTAATTTAAGTTTTTAGAGATGTATAACATTTTTAAAGCTCAAATAATATAAAATTAAATTAGGGAAAATGTAAATTGTATTCACTGTTTGAAAATAATAAGCAATATAAAGACGTTGTTACGCAATAATGTGTCAATCCGCAACTATTTAGCAAACAAGTGTGATTATTCTGGATTGACCTTTATTTGCTAATTAATTGTGGGATGACACATTTTTGTGTAACAGCATCAATCTCCTGATGTCATATTAAAGGTAAACATGTACCTAAAGGAGATGTAAAAAGTCTTCAAATTAGATAGATTTAGAAATAAGGTTAAGGACAAGCAAGACCCACCACTTACGGTGGATAGCAAAGAAGCCGTAGTCGTAAACAGACTATCAGTGAGGAGGAAATAGGGGCGCGGCCGCGGGCGCACGCACGGAAATGAAGCGGGCCGCAGACGCTTCCTCCACTTAGGGCTTCGACACACCAAATGCGTGCCAGGAACAGCGCAGATGGAACACGGGCCGGCGCGTGTAGACGATGTACATTGAACTCGGCGCAACAAATAGAAGCGTGGGCCCGCGTTCGAACTGCAGCTGCTCCGTGCCTGCCCCTTGTGTGCCGAGTGTAACGCGTTCCATGTACCTATAGTAAACACGCACGGGCTCGAAATCAATCTGCGCTGCTCTTGACCTAAGCAGCTTTTGGTGTGCCGACACCTATACACGTAGCCGCAGTTGAATCTTCCTGGATATCGGCAGCGCTGTGACCATCGCTCCAACGCGCTTACACTAACGTTTGCGCTCCGCTTTAGAGCCAGCAGTAGGCAAACAGCAGTCCCATAGACAAACGCATGTGCCCTTCTTGAAGTGTTCATCTGAAAATACATTCATTGGGTAATTCATTACCCAACTTGTATGTTTATGATTCATTGTTAAGAGGGAACATGCATGAAAGTCAGAATTGAGTTTCATTGATACGATTTAGGAGACAATGTAAAAAAGATTCATGTATGTACCGTAAAACGGGATGGATAGGGATTCAGGGGTGAAAAGGGACACAACTTAAAATAGGGCATAGGGTGATCGAACCAGTAATGGACAAGGTCCAATGATGGACACTTGACTCTTATTTTAGAAACAATAAAGGTTATTCATCAATTTATAACCTTATGATTTTAAAATTAAGAGTAAAGTGTCCATTATTGGTGCCTGTCAGCTTAAAGTGTCCAACACTGGTGCCATCACCCTAACTTGTTACAAACAAGAACAAGTATTAAATGAAAATAACGTTACATTATAATGGAAATTATTTCAGTCGTATAATTAGAAACATATATATGCTTCATTTTAGGTTGGGTCCCTATTCTACCCTTAGTTTCTATAAACTCCGTTTTACGGTAAGTATTTTGAACGTGTTAATTAGTTTAGCTAATAATTTGTTTGTGTTTTTGCGTTTGTTACCACGACATTCCTTCATTTATAAGCTAATTTGAAATAATTGTAATTAACTACTATTTTTTTATTTGAATGCCCAGGTAGTTAACTACAAATAGGTCCCATTTTTAACCCCCGACGCAAAAAGAGGGGTGTTATAAGTTTGACGTGTAAGAGTGTGTGTGCCGTAGCTCTTTAATGGATGAACCGACTTGAACGCGGATTTTTTTACATGAAAGCAGGTGTTTTAGCGGTGGTTCTTAGACATGTTTCATCAAAATCGATTCAGCCATTTTTGAGATATTGAGCTTTTAGAGGGTAAAAAGCCCCCGAAATTACGGAGACACCTACTTTCAGAGCTGATATCTCTTAAACGGCCCAAACAATTTTCATGAAATCTTGCTGAGAACCATTCTGATTAATAGTAGCTTTATTTTTAAAAAAGTTACGTCCAAATCCGTTCATCCGTTTGGGAGCCACGTTGCTACAAACAGACACTCAGATGGAGAAGTTTCAAAAGCGTCAAATAAGAAATAAATTATAAATTTTAAAACCCCTGACTCAAAACAGTCTGTAAAACAACCTCAAAAAAGGAAAAAAAAAAGTATTGGCCCTATAAGTTTAATTATAAGTCGGTATTAATGTTTTGATCCAAGCGTCGTTGCATAGGAGTAAGGGCAGGGCCTCTATTCAACCGCGTTATAACGATATCGTGTTTGACGTGTTTTAGAATCGTTTATGTCACAGTCGCCATTATTGTAAATGACATAAGAGTTATGAAAACGTTGACAATACGGAAACACGTCAAATACGATATCGTTATTACCGTGTACAATCCCAGCCCTGGGCCTCTATTCAACTGCGTTATAACGATATCGTATTTGACCTGTTTCCGTATTGTTAACGTTTTGATACCTCTTATGTCATTTACGATAATGGCGACTGTGACATAAACGATTCTTAAACGTGTCAAACACGATATCGTTTTAACGCACCTGAATAGAGGCCCTGTTTCCGTATTGCCAACGTTTTGATAACTCTTATGTCATTTACAATAATGGCGACCGTGACATAAACGACTTTTAAACGTGTCAAACACGATATCGTTTTAACGCACCTGAATAGAGGCCCTGGGCCTCTATTCAAATGCGTTACAACGATATCGTTTTTGACACGTTTGAGAATCGTTTATGTCACAGTCGCCATTATTGTAAATGACATAAGAGTTATCAAAACGTTGATAATTCGGAAACAGGACAAAAACGATATCGTTATAACGCACTTGAATAGAGGCCCTGATTGTTTGATAAGTAGGTCGTTAACTGAACACTGCCACTAACTGAACTGACACGTCGGGGGACCACTAAGCAAAAGAATTAATATAAGATGCCCTAGCTACTTAGCGGTTCCCGACGTGTCAGTTTAGTTAGTGGCGGTGTTCAGTTAACGACCTACTTATTAAACAATCAGCCCTTAGTCCTACGCAACGACGCTTGGATCAAGACATTAATACCGACTTATAATTAAACTTAACAATAGCTCATGACACGGAACCCACACACTACACCCATAGACCGTATATCATAATATACATTATTTTAGTACATTTAACTTCATCTATACTAATATTATAAATGTGAAAAAAACTCTGTCTGTCTGTTTGTTACGCTTTCACGGATAAACCGCAGAACCGATTTAAATGAAATTTGGTATGGAGATTGTTAGAGTCCAGAGAACGGACATAGAGTATTTTATATCCCGAAAACTTGGACGGTTCTTGAGGGAATAGCGACAAACGATTTCTACGCGGATGGAGTCGCGGGAAACAGCTAGTAAGTTATAAGATCATAACATAATATACGTTATTGTTGTACAGCCAACAAACTGGTCGTACCATTATACAACTCTGTCGTTAAAAGCCAATGAATAATTAAGACGTATTTTTGTTCACATGACTTGACGCTGTTATTATAACAGGGCTCTACTGTGGTTTCACAATTAAAGATGTTAATCCTCATCACTTCCTGTTTCTCATGTTATTTGCATTTAAACTGCGACAAAATCCAATAAAATAAATGAGGGCAACAATGTTTGTAAGAGTCCAACATTATTTATTTATTTAGTAGCACGATTAATTAATTCACACTGCATTGTCACTATATGTATACTTATATCTATGGACGTTCAGATACGTTTGATATTGAATCGAACAACAGGGGCTAATTCGGATCAGTGTTCCCTTATTTTAACGTGAATTAACCTGAGTAAATCTAAATTTATAATACTTATAGCCAGACTCTTTATTCTTGTTAGACTAGAATCGAGTTTGATATTTTTATGTGGTACCCGCCCCAACGGACATAACTTACATATCAATGGAAAGGTATTCTAATGTAGCAAAGGTAACCAGGGTGCATATCTCCATTTGCTGTGCCTATGTGTAAGACCTATTCAACGACACCACCAAGATTGCTATTAAGGGGGTACCTACCAAAATGCCCATTGTCCTTTAGGTTTACTGAAATTCTAAATTAGAGGACACTGATAAAATTAAGTGCATAATCGTACGACATCGTAATTCGCCGGATAATTTCGTATTCGTCTTGCTTTCTTATTCATTTTATCAATGGGTAGTAAAGCAGGAGGGCTAGCATAAGTTGTCCACAGTTGGCCTCACTTACATTGTTTATTATACGCTGGTTAAATTTTACTCCTCAAAACGTCCCGACAGCGTACCCAACGGAACCCAATTACTAAGCCTTCCTTTCGAACTTCTCGAAAAGAGCTGTATGTTTCGACTTTTTATTTGCCGACTAACACCCAAAATATAATTTATATAAACCATAGTATGCAGTTTTTGGACACAAAGTTTTATGAGAGCGAATAATATTGCTTTATCAGCAAACACAATGGATACCGCATAGTAAAGAGCCTGCCTACATACACAAGCAACGCACGGCATGCAGAACATTTCATAATGGCTATTCAACAAATCGGTTCTGTCGACCGCTTCTGTGGGCTTCAGATAACAGAATTGATTTCAACGTTTTAGGATAGGGTTGTTACTTAGCTATAAGGGTACAACCCTTTGCCTTACGTGTTTTAGATGTCAGATTGTGTAATGAACTAAATAGTAACTATGATAAGTTACCGATTTCAATTTAATTATGTACTTGTAATTAGTTATTTAGGTTTAATGTTCCTTTCGCAGTCCATGTTGTACCTAATAGTGGTAGGTTCTAGGTAAGTATATTGTAGGACTGTCTTCACGATAACGTTGGCCGTAAAGCTGCGCTGAGAGAGACGAGTTCAGTAATCTTGTGGGCGCTGTGGACGATGGCCGGCGGAGATAGTGAGTATCTCCACCCTCCGACCGAGCCGCCGAGATATTACCGCAATACCCCTAATGATCCGGGGTGTCTTTACTTTGCTACGTCAAATGTCCATAATATGTTAGAAGCAAGCATGAAAAACATTTAAAAACATAAATCTAAGTAGTCATAATGGATATAAATATATCGTTTCTCCAACGACTCCTTTAGTAGGTTCAGTTCAATACGATGATTCAAGTGAAATCGGACGACATGTTACAAAGTCGGAGATAGAAAATAATATTCAGAATGACATTTCAAATATCAACGTTAGTAAGTAGGTGCTGAAATCGAGTTGGAAAGAAGCTTGTGAATAAAATGTAAGTCGAGATGTGTGTTTCCCGATGAATACGAATGCGTAAATAAGGTATTTTTGTAACTTCTACATGATATGTATGTACGATGTTGATAATGTGGAGTTGAGGGATTTGATAAGTGAATATAATCTGGATTGGTTTCATATTTCATATTTTTTACTAAGGATTATATTTCGTAACATATTACTGGTATCTTTAGTAAGTACGTTTTTATTGTGTTAGAAAAGACATCGAAATAAATTGCGCGGCACGGAGGCATTTCCCCGCAGAGCAGCTCAGGGATGTCAACGTCGTGTAACAAACCTACCTATCCTATGTCGGGGCCTATCTATCTACTGGGTAAAAGGGGTTTATTGCCTTGTGAATCCTGGTCCACGCCGTGGACTCCACGGCAACAATTGTAACCAGCCTACCCATCCTATCCTACGGGGGCCTACCTATCTATAGATCTACCTACCTACATATTTTACTAGCTAACCTAATGTAACTAACTCCGACAGTTAGCGTACTCGCATAGCTAAAACTACATACCCTGATTTAATTGAAACAACCTAAGATTAATTGAAGATTAAATATGGCTTGTGATCGTCTAACAGATAAAAAAGGACCCAATAGTTGTGAACCTACAGTAACCCTAAAATTCTTTAAGTCTTTGTTTTAATTCCTAACATTACCTACCTAATACAACCTATATTTAACCTATTGAATTAAATTACCTACATATTTAACTTCATATACTTTTAAATAATCCTATATAATTCAGAATTTCTAATCACCTCTATAGTTAACCTACTATGAAGAAAAGCAGTTATCGTAGAATAGTTATAATGTATGGAAAGTATAATCTAGGTAAACCAAAGCATAAAACAATCGCATGTCCATCAAATTATAAGTGTTATGGCCCCTTTTTAGGGGGAATCGGCTCCACCTACGCCGTCGTGATTGCTATCACGCAGACCTTAGTCTGTTCCAATAGTCATCCTCCAGAGACAGGGCAGACTCCTTGCCATATATAGTTAATTATTTTATTTACTGTATGATAAGTCAGTTAGTAGTAAAGTACCAAATTGAGAGGGTTCAAAATTTATTATATTTCAATATTCAATATAATTGATTCTAATGATCTTCGAATAAAATTTATTTATGCTAATTGTAAATTTATTATTACAAAAGTGTCTTTAGCTTGATATTGCTTAATTCACTGTATGAGTCATGATCTAGACTCTAGTATCTATATAGTCTATAATGAGATGTTCAATTTTCACCATGTATACATGTTTATCTTTTATAGTAAAACAGAGGTAATACAGAAGTCATTTTGTCTTCTAGCTAGATTGAATCCTCATAATAGCTTTCTGTGCTATGTAAGAGTAAATATACAGCTCAAATATAAAGCCACTTAAGTATATTGATATAATAGTTTTATTTATATTATTGCAATTTATCAAATCTATTCAAGGATCTCATTTTTATATTTCAAAATTATTTCAAACCAAACTAGATTTATTAGGTATAGATTTTTATCTAGAATGATACTTTCATTTTGTTAGACATGACATGGCTTCAAATTTCAAATAGATAGTTATTTATCAAATAAATGCTGAATCTTATATTGTCCCTAATTAAACTTGTTTACTGAAAAGTATTTTATTTGTTACTGAAAATTATTCAATTCATATGATTTGATCTAAATCAATATGAAGAGAGAATTTAAAAGTATAGTTTTATCTCTATCATAAAATATTTTACCTATTAGGTATCTACTTATCCCCTTAATTGACCCTAAGAACGTTTTTAAATATGAACTTTATTTAATTACTGATTGCTATCAGTTTTATATTGTACCTAAATTTTTAGTGAATAAAAATAAACATTACCTTTTTTCCTATTTGAATAAAATCCTAATATTCCCTACTTTCCCTAGTCAAGTGATTCTACCCTAACTCTACTTATAAGGCCTATTCTACAAAGAACTACATCCTAGAGGCTTACCTTATCCTCATAATTAGCTAGTTCCCTAGGTAAACTGTAAAGTTCAGCCGGGTCTGCTGAGAAAGCAACCTAACACCCGTGTGATTGCCACCCCCCTCACACAGACCGAAGTCCAAGACGGTGAGAGTATGACGCCCTATTGTGTGGTTTAGTGTATATAAATATATAGAGTTTTAAGGAACCAATCCTCAAACTTCCCAGAGCTTTCACGGGTGCAATTGCATGCCCAACCTGTGGACCCCGATCCCACTCCAGGCTGGCGAATGAGAATGGTGGGCACTTATATAGATGACTATGTTGGTAAAGAGTACACCTAGGGTTGCCCGCACCTCTTTTAGAATCTACAAAGTTCCAAACCAAGCCTATTTGTCACCGTTAGGGTCAGCGTGATTTGTCAGGCAAACTGTTAGCCTGGACACCGCTCTGGCACGAAAATATGCTAATCTAGCTTAACTCAAAGACTTTAATAATTACAAAACTTTCCCCCCATAAACCCCCCAAACTGAATGTACTAAATAAACAACGTGCCAGACACAAATGTCAACTAAAAATCTTCTAAACTTGCTGACTACTTCTTTCTTCTAATAATCTGTAACAGAAAAGATTAACAAATCCACACACAAATAATTACATATAATATAGTCTTACCAATAATTTACGAAGAAAAGTTTTCTAAACCCCAATTATGTAATTCCCAATAATAAAATATAAACTTTAATTTAATGTCTAACTTTCCCGTATGAAACCCATTTAATTAACCCCAACAAAAATTTAAATATTTATTTTCCGAGTTCGGAACGTAAGTATGACCCCAGAGCAACAACCGTCCGCACGTCACGAGTGTCAAAGAGAAAAGCCTCCAATTATCTAAATCCCACTGCTAAAATATAAAATTCTAATTCAATGTCTAATTTCTCGTAATTTTTAATTTCGAACGTAAGTACGACCCCAGAGCAACAACCGTCCGCACGTCACGAGTGTCAAAGAGAAAAGCCCCCAATTATCTAAATCCCACAACGAAAATATAAAATTCTAATTCAATGTCTAATTACTCGTAATTTTTAATTTCGAACGTAAATACGACCCCAGAGCAACAACCGTCCGCACGTCACGAGTGTCAAAGAGAAAAGCCCCATCCCAAAATGGCGACCTGCTTATATAACATCTCAAGTACTTCATCGCCATCTTTGCCTTCATCGGCGTCTTCGGCCTCAACGCCTTCATTTCGACATGCGCAGTAGCGAGTTGATGTTTTTAAGATTGAATTTAGCGTACATTAATTTGCCATACTTTTCATAACTTTAATTTGATTATTTACGTTATTCTTTTTAAATGTTTAATTATGTTAGTATTTTATTTAAATTGTTAAATTATAAATTATAATTTGTTTGACTATTTTTTTATAATGAATTTCAAATGGAATGAACTCTTTAACTATGTTATCTTGTCAAATATATAATAGGTTATGTTTTCTTTTGTCATTACTTAAACTCTTACATAACATACTTCCTATTCTGTTAATTTTAATGCTGTTCTTTATTGAATAATTAAATCTTTCTGTAATTAACTGGACAGGTGACTTTTTGGCTCGTTACAGTCGTCTTGGTACACGTGTCTTTCTTCTTTTAGCTGAATATTTTTTGATCCACCGAGGGTTATTTTTGTGATTGAGGAACATTAACACGTTACACAAAGTAAAAAGTATACAGTTTATTGAACATTGAACGTCATTGTAAACATCTTTGCTGAAAATTATTGACACTAAAATGATTCTTCTCGTAACTTTCAACGAACTGGTTAATGGATGAAAAGTATTTTATATTCAATTAAATATTGTAAAAAATATGTTGCGAGTGGATTGACTAAAAAAATTTAGCCCAGAATATGTTTTTTTTCAATATCACCGTTTCGGTCAATAGACAAGTGATAATATAACTTACCGATCAAAAATATGAAATCAGAATATGCAAACGTTACGTTGACTATTTCTTTCCGTCATAACTTTTGGGTTGGCAGGTATAAACAGGTAAATCGATATTAGTAATTTACACTGGTCTGGTTTATGAATAAACTTTATGTTAAAATAAAGATTACATTTTTATTTACAAATCGTGTATATACTTTAATATCACGTAAAATATATACACACATATATAATTAATATTTAAAAAAAACGACAATTAGTCTGGACTGATTTTTTTAGTCAAGATACCTACTTGCCTTTTTTCTAACATATTTAATTTAGTATACAATACTTTTCATCCATTAACCAGTTCGGTGAACGTCGTTATATCCTCGGATCTTAGACTATAAAGATAGGCATCTAAATGACATAGTACGACGTGGTAAATTAATATAATAAAAAGAAACGTTTTTGATGAAATAAAGTAGAAATTAATTACAATTTGAGTTCATTAACAGCCCATCAAGGAGGAAACGGTCTGGTTGCGTCGGAAGAAGTGCGCGGATGCTTACACGTGCGCCGGGTTTTTATCGCGCGCCCTATCCCCTATCGCGGAACACGTCTCAAATCACCCAGTAATATGCCAGGACATATAAATTCATGTTACCCGAGTTTTCTTCATTTAATGTTCTGAATGTAACTCTGTAAACGAATAAACTTAATACAGAGTTGTTTAATATCGTAATAATCGGACAATTGTATCATAAATTAAAATCTGTCCACATCGAGAAAAGGCTGGCATCCAGCAGGGGACAACAATTCTAAAAATACTCGTTAATAATTCTGCAAGTACATTTTGCACAATCAGGCCAAGAAGTTTACTAGTGACCGGTTGCAAGCTCATCGCCTAACAGTACTAGAAGCAATTATGCCCTTGGTCGCCTCTTACGACATAATCGGGAAGACAAGGAGTGAGTGGCACTATTCTAAGCCGGCAACCACACGGGGTAACAATAACTAATTTATTTTAATAAAAATAAATTATGAATTATTCCCAACTCAAACTAATCTAATGATGTAGAAACTGAAGAATATCCTAGTCGGGTCAGGTCCTGAAGATGATGAAGAGCAGAAATAACACGTCCGTTCGTCAAGGCATTTATTAAAACAGAGAGACGAGCCAAACTACCTCACATCTTAATATTATAAAAATCTTAGAAAGTACCCGATACATTACACCCTCCCACTTAATTATGACTATAAATAAACTATTATAAATTAACTAAATAATCAACCTCTTCAAAACCATACCGGTGTGAAGGTTTTACCGGACGAGGTCTTAATACGGGTCGAGTCGGCGGTGGGCCCGCGCTTGGAGACAAGCGGCTACCGGGGTCCGGCCGGTGCACATGCGCGGCCGCCGCTGGCGGCGAGGCCAGTCCGTGAGCGCGCGCCGGATCCGGTGGCGCCGCGACGGAGTCGGTGGTACCCGTTGTGGCTATAGACGGTGGCCCAGTCGGGCCCGGCAATTCAAACATACTGTTCCATCTATTTTTAATCTGATCTACATGTCTTTTAATCGGTGGACCGTTCTCCCTACTAATTATATAATTTCGTGACCCAATTTTTTTACCAATTTGCCCACTAAGCCATTTCTTTCCTCCTCCTCCATATTCCCGGGTCCATACCCTATCCCCGCGACTAAACTCCCGCGCCGCGCCCCCCGCGGCACGTACCTGTCGCTGCTGTGCTTCGCGCACTCTACTTTCAACCTCTCGCGAGCCTACCAGCAAATCGAGTCGGGTACGTAAGCTCCTGCGCTGTAACAACATGGCCGGTGACACTCCCGTACTACTGTGTTCCACGTTCCTATAAGTCATAAGATATGATTGTAACGCGGTGTCTACATCGTTTCCGTCTCTTAACGCTTTTTTAATCGCTCGTTTGCACAACTTGACAGCTCCTTCTGCCGCACCGTTGGAGGCGGGATGATAGATTGGTGAAAATGTCACCTTGATACCATTGCTTGTCATAAAATTATTATACTCGGCACTAGAAAATGGCGGACCATTGTCGGACACTACTTCTTTTGGTAATCCAAACCGTGCAAAAGTTTCCCTTAACAGTTTAATCACCGCTGATGCCGTGGTTTTCTGTACACTAAATGCTTCCAACCATTTAGTACTAGAATCGATCAACACAAGAAACATTCTACCTTGAAACGGACCCAAAAAATCAACGTGCAACCGCGACCAAGGCTCGGGTGTGTACGGCCACGGCTGCGGGGCGGCGCGCGGCGGCGCGGGCGCTTCCGCCGCACACGCCTCGCAATGGCGGCAGGTGCGTTCTATGTCCGCGTCTATCCCCGGCCACCACACGTAACTGCGCGCGAGACTTTTCATCTTAACTATACCAATGTGCCCAGTATGTAATTCTTTCAGTACCACATTATGAAGAGCCTTTGGAATTATTAACCTATATCCCCATACTACGCAACCCATGTCTACATACAACTCTGCTTTGCGACTGAAATACGGCTTAAAAGAATCATCTTCTACATGTGCCGGCCAACCTGACTGCACAAATAAAACTACTTTTTGCAGTACCTCATCCTTAAAAGTCTGCTCCTTAACTATTTGTTTTGTAACCGGGAGAAAATCTTGGACAAAGTGTAGGTACGTGACCTCTTTTGCTTCGGTTACCTCCTTACCAGCTGGCAACCGGGACAAAGCGTCAGCCGCGTTTTGCTTACTTCGCACATATTCGATATCGTAGTTATAACCCGATAGTAGTACTGCCCAGCGCTGCATTCTACTGGCTGCCATAACCGGAATACCCACTTTATCTCCAAATATTGTAACTAAAGGTTTGTGATCCGTGCGTAAAGTGAACTTCCTTCCATAAAGATATTGATGAAATTTCCGTATTCCGTATATAATCGCTAAGGCCTCCCGTTCTATCTGTGAGTACACCCGCTCTGCTTTGTTAAGTGAGCGCGACGCGTACGCCACTGGCCGTTCCCGCGCCTCCCCCGTGGCGTCTGCGCCCTCTATCGGCACCATATGGGAAATGACCGCAGCGATTCCTACACTACTGGCATCTGTCGTCAAAATTAACGGTAACTCGGGCGAGTAATGTGCTAGTATTTTACTTGATACCAACATTTTTTTAACTTGATTAAACGCACGACTGCACGCCTCATTCCAAACATACTTAACCTCTTTCCTAAGTAGACAATACAATGGTGCTAACAGGGTACTTATGTTGGGTACAAATCTAGCGTAATACATAACAAGCCCTAGAAATGATCGCAACTCTGACACATTACCCGGAATGGGCACTTTTGTGATTGCTTCTATTTTTTCCGAACACGTGTGTACTCCCTCTTTGCTAATTACAAATCCCAGGTAAGTTACGGAATCTGCAAAAAAGTGGCATTTTTGTTTTTTAATTTTAAGGCCATATTTTTGCAGCCTTTCAAATACTTGTGTCAGCGTAGTAATATGTTCCTGATCGGTACGTCCCGTGATGATGACGTCATCTAAAAATACCCCGACTCGGGGCATGTCTGCAAACAACTGCTCTAATTTTCGTTGAAATATTCCGGGGCTAGATGCTAGACCATAAATTAACCGATTGTACCTAAACAGGCCTTTATGTGTGTTTATAACAGCAAACCTCTTTGATTCATCTAGCTCAAACTGCGCGTAAGCCTGTGATAAATCTAGCTTAGTAAACTTTTTCCCCCCGTGTAATTTAGCAAGCAAATCTTCAACCCTGGGCAAAGGAAAACGATCCACCTCGAGATATTTATTCAAAGTAAGTTTGAAATCACCGCATACCCTTATAGTACCATCTTTCTTCATGACTGGTACGATTGGTGTGGCCCAGTCTGACGTATGCACAGGCTCGAGTACTCCGTCGCTCACCAGCTGATCCAGCGCGCACTCCACCGGACCGCGCAGCGCGTACGCCAGCGGCCGCGCCCGCATGAACACCGGCCGTGCATCCGCGCGCAGGCGGAACCCTACTGGCCCACCGGTGAATCGGCCCAGCCCCTCGTCAAACACTTCTTTAAATCTGGAACTGAACAAATTAATATTAAATGTATTATCCATTGTCATCTCATACACGGGTAGTCCCGCAATAGGTACTTGAATACCTAGTTCGTACAGCCATTGTCTACCGAGCAAATTAGTTTTACCACTTCTTATAATATACAAATCCAAATTTCTCTGTTTACTCTTATATTGGACTGTAACTTTAAGTTTACCTAACGGCTGGACAATTTCTCCGGTATAGTAATGTAAGGTTAATGAGCTCGGTATTATTTCGTAAGCTGTGAAATATTTAAGGTAACAATTATTACTAATACACGAAATAGAACTTCCAGTATCAATTTCCATACACAAATCTATCTTATTTACCTTAACTGTCACTAAGCATGGCGGATAGTTCCTTAAGTCTGTTACAGCTATAGAATAATTATAGGTATATACCTCATCGCTTCCTTCACTACCGCTATACGCCACCTGGTCATCTACTGCATCTTCGTCATACACCGCAAACAGTTTTTCACCTCGCCGTCGCGGACACATCTTCTTAAGATGCCCCTCCCGGTTGCACACGCGGCACACGTACATTCGAAACTTGCAAGTGTGCGTGTCGTGCTGGCCACCACACACCCTGCAGCTGCCCGGTGTTCGCTGCTGACCACGGTTTGGTCCACCTGCGGCTGCCTCCCCTCCGCGCGCGCTACCGCCGCGCCCGGATAAGGACCCTGCCGCGTCGTATGACCTTCGAGAGCCTTCTGTGACCTTCTGTCCGCTAGAAGTTCCTGCACCACGCCTCGATGGTTGTGACACCTGATACACTGGCACATTATCCCGCTGTTTCGCCTTGGTTTCCATTACCGCCGCGTCTGCCTCCGCCGCTTCCAAGGTCAAGGCCAACTTAAATGCCTTGTCAAATGTGACATCATCCTCCGCAAATAGCCTCTGTCTTATGCTATCCCGTGTTCCGTGTTCGTGGCGTGTCCTCGTCGCCACTGAAGAATATCCTAGTCGGGTCAGGTCCTGAAGATGATGAAGAGCAGAAATAACACGTCCGTTCGTCAAGGCATTTATTAAAACAGAGAGACGAGCCAAACTACCTCACATCTTAATATTATAAAAATCTTAGAAAGTACCCGATACATTACAGAAACCAAGTGTAACAGGTCATTTCTTTTCATAATTACAAGCTTTTATTAAACAAGTTCAGTTCGTTCGCCCGTCGTTCCGGTAAAATTTTGCGAATGGATGGACCTACAACTTTCAATTTTTTTGTCGTAATGGGCTAAAGTTATTCGAGAACAATGATATCTAGAAGTCGTTTTTGTCAAGATATTTTTGTTTAGTAGTTTCTGTAATAAAGGGTGTTTTTTGTCTCATTACTAAAATAGGTATCTCAATGGTCACCGAAGAATTGAGAGCTTTCAAAAGATACCTCTCATGATAGGTGGCAGTGTTTTTTTTTCAGTGCCTATCTTTTTGCTCCTTGAATGAATATTTTAAAAGTTGAATACTCTAATAATAAGGCCTTGAGCAGACCATTAAATACTATATCTATTTTAAATTTCAGCCTTTCTATTAATTGCAAAGCCATTCTTGAGAAAAGGAACTTGTCACTCTTGACAGACCGACGGACAGACGGACAACAATGTCGTCTTATGATTTAGGCGACTAATGTCTACATTGAAAGATGACTAGGTATAAAAATGTCGACACCTTATATAATGTCGAAAATTAATAAAGACTAGAATCATTTTTGTCGACATATAACAATGACCATCAGATTTTTGTCGATGTATAAAAATGACGACAAGGGGTCGTAGGAGCTCCGCGGAGCTCCGTCGACACTCTTATTTCAAATCGATTAGACAGTGTCGACAGAGCTCCGCTAACGCGGAGCTCCTACTTCTGGGTAGTTTGGCCGAGCCTGCTGCAAAACTAACATAACCTAAACCTACCTCGTTCCCCTGTTCCACTTATCCCTCCTCGTCTTAATTCCATTTCGATATTATTACTTCGTAATTTTTTACTTCGAGTTTTTTATGTTTGGAAAATTGGCATTATTATACCTCGTAATTTTTTAAGTCGAATAAACCGTTAATTTATCAGAAAACTATTTTTATGTCTTGATGTATCCTGCTAGTGTGGATATATTTTTGCTGTTATGCTGAAATTATAGCGATAGACAATTTGATTGTAAATAGTGTGTAGTTTTGAATCAAATAACATTCTGACTTCCATTTTATACAAAGCGTCACTTACAGTGGCTAGGTAACAAGTACGAGTAAATGTATTGCAAGTGGTTTGTCGTGCCCCCTCTCTAAGAAGTATTTAGACCAGTATTCGCTGCGTACGTGGATCCTTTCATTACTAGTCGGCCGGTGCGGGTCTACGTTCGTTCGGGGAATACCATTAGAGTTCGATTGGACGGAAAGCATTTGCGTTAACGAATCCACTTGCCCCTCATTTGGGTGAAAATTCTCAAGTCGCAAATAGAGTATTTTCACTGGAGCATTCTCTGTTGTAAGCATAAAACGGGCCGTTCCACGTCGTACCATAAGGGTCACGATACTGGTATGGGGATTCAAGTAGGTAAGTAGTACTCTTAAGTATCATCGTTTTAAACAAACTATTTTTTTAGGGTTGTATTTATTATGTATATTTCCCACTTTTAATATAGGTAAGCATTTGAGAATAATTCCAGAAGCAACGAATGGTCGGAAATAGGCCACGTTACTTAAGAATCGCTACTTTATTAGGTATTTCTAATAAAAAAAAAACAACTTTGTACAACAGCGTTCGCTATTTGAACTATCCATTATCGTGCTGAGGTTTCAATGAATAAATAATCACTACACAGTACATGTACTTCAAAAGAGTCAAGGGATTAGGCTAATCCGTGTAAACAGGATTGAATTAATCTGCCGTAGTATATAAATAAACACCTTGTTTCTGTGACCTCAGAACTAGCGATGCTACTCGTATCGCTTTAAAGGAATATATGGATCCATTTAGTTAGTAAGTTTTAAAACTAAGATAAAATAACGTGATATTTTTTCTCATGATATCTCTAGAATATACCTATCATTGTATTCTTGAGAGCTCCTAAGTTATGCAATTTTACCGAAATAAAAATTAAAGAAATGATACGATTCGGAGCTATTGTAAGCCGCGCTGATCCGGTGAAATATGAAACATGTAGAGGAACTGGCGGCGAGCCAGCTGCTTGCATCACGCTATAACAAAGGGTTTCATATCACGAAATTGTTCCTAGAACAATACGAGAAAATATAAGCCTGCTCGCATAACAGGCACTTCGCTCCAAAATATAACGATTTTCAATAAGAGGGAATCTCAAGTAGCGGATCTTGTTTACCGCTTTGAAATCATGTTCCACGGTAAATAATTCACCAAATTTGAAAGCGAGATCTATTATTCACCAGATACTGGAAGAAATAGGTTTACATGCTAACCGGGAACGCGTACCTATTGGTAGAACTTTATCAACCTGGTTTTTAATACTAAATGTAAATTTGCATCGTCAACTAGGTGCTGGGGACTCAGTATTAGCTGTGGAAAAGAATGTTCATTGTATTAATTTCAAACCGTTTTTTGTTCATTTTGTAAGTGGTTTGACACTGCTGGAGAATTTTACGATAGCGTTTGTACCTATTTTGATTTAATCCTTATCACGAAATAAAACTTTTGGCTACGTGGCGATAGCGGAATGAATGAATTGATTACACTTTGTAGATAAAATAAAACAAAATATCGGCTATCAGTGAGGTAACAAATGAATAAAGAGGTTAGCCGATATGCTACGATTTGGGAACAACAAGAATAAGAATCATGCTACGTGAAGGGTACACGGAAACGTGTACCCTTCACGTAGCATGATTCTTATTCTTTCGAACATGTCTAGGCACCATGTATTTTTGTAAGTTATTCTAGTCAATGTACAGGTTTTTAAAAGTTACTTTAGAATTATATAAGATTAATATCTGTAACTTAGTAAGTGATAAGTTCATTGTGAGCTTTACATTTAGAGATTAAAATCTAATTTTCAAAACAAGTGGCTAGATATGCTTTTTCCGTGTACCATTTACATATTCTTCTTAATATGAAAGTGAAAATATATCTAAACATTTCGATAATACACATGATATTTGTCACAAAAAGGTGTAAAGAAGTAATTCCATTTAGGGATGGTAAAACTAGAGCATTACCTATACGCACGCGCAAACGAGCCTACCACAGGCTCACTGATTAACTACTCGTAAGAGTGCGAGCGCTATATTAAAAATGGGTAGCTTGTAAACGTCAGCTGATGTATCGATTTCCGGGTAAATCTGTAAATTAAACGGTTTAAATTTGCTAAGTATTCGGAAACTAGCGCGAAACACAAATAAGGTTAGTCGATATTTATGGTGCAAGAATGCTTGAGTGGAAAGGGGATAGTTTATAGCTGGGGCTGTATCGAGTTAAGAACACGGCTGTGATCCGGTCCACGCCGCCAGTTGGCTCGGGGCCATCTGACGGTGTTGTCATTCTCATTGTTTTTGCAATGTTATGAATACACCGCTTTTTACCTATCAATATATGTACCTAATTAATCAAGAACTCTCACTAGGTTTGCGTGCATGGACAGTCAGAGAGTCTGTTAATAGAAAGTTACGGTTACTGTGTATTGCTACACACAAAACATACATAATGACAGGTTTATAATGTGCACAAAATACATATACTTCAATTTGTCATAATTTGGTATCACATAATTGGAAAAACGATCATTAAAAATAGGTTGTTAATTGTTTAAAACCGAACTTCTATTGATTTCTGATAAAGACTACAGGGGCCTCTATTCTATTGCGCTATAACGATATCGCGTTTGACGTGTTTTAGAATCGTTTATGACTCGGTCGCCATTATTGTAAATGGCATAAGAGTTATCAAAACGTTGACAATACGGAAACACGTGAAAGACGATATCGTTATTACCGTGTGGAATCCCAGCGCAGCTCAGCTAACCACGAGCAATATCTGGGCTGAGATTTTACACGGTAAAACCTTATTATTTTGACTTGTTGCTAATTGTCAACGTTTTGTCAGCTTTTATTTACTTGACGATGATGGCGGCCACGTTCAAAACAATACCAAAACAAGTCCAAGGCAATATGGTTTTGCCGAGTTGCACAGAGGCCCTGGTTCCTCTGTGACGAGCCCCGACTGTATTCTACTTTGTTCTAACCCATATCGTTATCATATTTTAAATGTTATAAACTCCCTTATTCACTTGTTAGTAAAAGCAGCCGTTACATAAAAAAATAAACATGGTTTAGATGACAAGATTTAAAAAAGTAGAACAGAGTTCTTGGTCGTTTTGCTCGTGCCGTGTTGGCTCGCCGCCGCCGGCCGCGGACGGGTTCCTCATCACCCTTTTACATTCCGTTTGGCCAGTTCCCGGATCACCATTGATTTTTAACAGTGATTACATTAGGGATATCTACTTTTTCCTTAAAAACCATAAAACACTTTAAAAAAAACAGGTGATGAAATTTGTTAAGTAAACAATGAATTAAGTAAATTCAAAAAGACTTCAAGCAAAAATATTTATTCCTAGACATAAGTCAAACAACTGACGAAATGAGTTTTAAAATTACCGCAAACAGTGGCATCAGATATCACGCACCTTTTATATTAAAAAAGCCAATTACGGCCATTTATAAATCGGGTCTTCTACATAATCACCAGAGCGGAGGCAGCAAGACGCTGGCAATAAACAAACACATAAATAAGCCCAGTCAAGCAGACATAACCCGCAATTAGCTAACCAGCCGCTGATGCCAACATGTCATTGTGATTCTTAGTAATACTTTAATCAAACGAGATATTTGCTTACGTCGACTTACATAAAATAAACAATTAGAGAACGTTTGCTGTGCATTGATAGAACGATTAAGTGTTATTCTTGTCTATACAGTGCGTGAATGCTAATCAAAAGGGGCTATTTAAACGACGGAAACTTTGTAGTGAACGTGTTTCTAGATAGCGGCGGTATCATATTCAGATTCGGTTCATTGCAAATGGGGCGCTGAGGTCTGTTCAATGTTTTAAGTAAAGTGGTTGGTAAGAATTTAAGTACCTACTTACAAATCTGTTAAACATTATTATACACTTTGGAAAAACTAAGACTTGGTCAATTGATCAGTTTAGTTATAAAGTTAAATCCATGTGTTTCTAAATTAAAACGCAAGGTTATACCGTGTCTCAGCCCAGATATGGCTCGTGGTTCGCTGAGCTGTACGTTTTATCAGAAATCAATAAATAGTAGTTCGATTTTTACACTTTTAAAAAAAATATTTTTACTGATCGTTTTTCCAAATATAAGTATATTTAATACCAAATTATGTGTCAAAATAATGACAAATTGAAATATACGTGTTTTGTGCACAAATGTGGTGAAGTATCCGAAGGCTACAATGGGCATGGACATGAACACTTGAACAGGTTTTGTCAAATGAAGCGTCATCGGGGTGGAGTTTGGTATAAATACGAAGATCGATGCGTCACGAGCCACGAGCACTCGACGCGACGACGCGGCCGCGGGCCGGCTGCCGCCGTCATCGTTCCGATCGTTCCAAATTTCGATTATCGAGCCTTTGAACAATCAAATTATCTTTATGATTGAATAAAGACGTTAAGTCTCACTATCCATACTTATCTATTTACTTATTTAGCCTTTGTTGTAAAACAACCACCAGTCGACAATCTCACACAAATTGACCTAGTCCCAAAGTAAGCTCTAATCTTGTACAGTCAACATCTAATTTTGAAGCTGATTATACTATGGGTACTTGACGAAAAATGTACTTATTTTGATAAATGTAGACTTAATAACTCGTAGAAAACATCAAAGACTAAGGAACAAGTACTAGCGTTCATCACTCAAATATCTGCCTTTACTGGGAATCGTACACGAGACAGTTTAGCTTCGTAAGCAGGGTCACTTAACTAGGTTAATCCCTTACACAGTAAGTACAAATGACGAATTTAATGCTTAAGCTATGAAGACAGTTGCTGGCCGCGACAACACTACCCTCACTCAGTTTACCAGCACAAAGCGGTAGCATTGCTTAGCGCTCCGTTAGCTGATATTTCCTTACGTCCCTTACCCTAATATTTTTTAAAATTCCTGGTAGTTTATATTTCTGACGTTGTAACCGCAGCACAGGGCTGACATTCTACACGGTAAAAACGATATCGCCTTTGGCGTGTTTCCGACGACACGGTGGCCTAGTTGGGAGTGACCCTGCCTCCGAAGCCAGCGGTCCTGCAATAAGCTATGAGCTCCCTATTCGTAAACGTTATGTCGTCAATATACATTGCATTCTCTTTTGAGTCTCAAATAATCCATCATCTTCCGATAGCTAGATACATTTCTTACATTTTTTTTTTACGTTTCTTTGCAATTTTACTGTCACCTTTAAACTGGTCCGGATTTATCACATGTTCTTTGGTAAGCCCAAAATAGATTTGACTAGGTAGTACGTAAATATGAAGTCATGCAGAATTATAACGATTGTGTGTTGTACATTTTAGCGATGTTATGACCAAGACGCGTAAACACATATCAAGTTTCGATCGCGGAGGCTGTGACACGACGACCCTATCAGAGCCGTCTGTCCTCACAAATGTAAATTGGATGATGTAGTTTTACCTTAATAACATAAGTACAGAGTGTAGTGTGACCTTTAGTCCATATTAGATTAGTGAATGGATTATTTAAGTAATTCGTGTAATTGGCTGGAAATTCCTTTCTTAGAAAAACTATAAATTTGAAAGTAGCGCAGACGCATTCGAGAAACAAAAGCCCTTAGAAATATTCAGTTTCATCCTAGCCCTGGAGAGAGGCAGTTATATCTTAGTCCTGACGAAAGGGAGTTTCATCTTAGCCCTGAGGAGAGGTAGTTGTGTTTTAGTCTTGACGAAAGGAAGTTTCATCTTAGCCCTGAAGAGAGGCAGTTGTATTTTATTCCTCAAGAGAGGCAGTTGTATTTTAGCGAGTTAATCAGTTTTATCCTAGACCTAGATAGGGACAGTCCATAGTTCTTATTTTCAGATACTACCCAAAGTCATGATTCCAATTATCTAGAAAATTTCTCTTAATAATAATAAGGAGGAGATTTGACATCAGTCTTCATGTGAAGTTCTCATTTAAAAGTTTGTTACAATAATATATAAATAAACAAGTCTAATTTGGTGAGTTTTTGAACTAGATTCCTAGATATTTAATCAATGCTTTTAGACAGTGTTCCTGAGATTCTTCGTCTTCAGATTTACTAATTAAACTTTTCCTAAAGTATTCCTCGGCCTGAGCTACCAGATTTACTACGTCTTCATATTTAAAAATCAAGAAAGTAAAATGTTGTGGTTTTATTCTAATCATCTTTTCCTTACAGCTTTATACTACAGTTATTCTATGTGTTATGTTTAATACTTATTCCTTCCACAGCGTTTCGTCTTTATTGACCTGACTAGGTCCTGGTCCAATAAAACCCAGTGCTATTCTTTATCTTTATTATAACAAAAGCTCTACACAGTCCTTCAGATTTGTGTAACTTCAAGTGATACGGACTTAAGCACCAAATGATGTTTTGGAGTCCAGATGTAGACTAAGGTCTTGCTGGACGTTGCCTCTGAGTTCCTTCACAGTCTCCACGGAGGCTAGCGTAGCAGACGCTTATCATAAACCTGAAATGGATCTAATGAAGCTACCTTTATCCTACGGGATTGCAAAAGAGGCTGTTGAATGCCATGATTAGGGATCAGCACTGGGGATATTGTGCTAGGATCTGGAAGCAGGAATAAAATCCAAAGGCTTGCCAGATCAGCTTCTTCATCACCTTCATTCATATACATTATCACGTCCTTCATTTCCATTATTCCTTTGGCAGATTATAAATCCTTACTAGAGAGCGTAAATATTCTCATACTTGATAAAAAAATGTAGGGCCAACTCTCTATTGTGGATCCCTCTTATTCCCCTTAGCGAGAGGTTGGAAGCCTTTTGACCAACCTTAACCAAGAAAGTGCTTCAGGAATTGATAATATAAATAACCGCCTTCTTAAGAAACTAAAGAATTACATCGTCAAACCGCTCACTTTTATATATAACCTTAGTATCAGCTCAGGGTCTTTTCCTGACGCTTGGAAGGTAGCAGCCGTGGTCCCCATACACAAAGGAGGTCCTAGAGACGACCCTTGTAACTACCGCCCTATTTCGCTATTAGGAAATTGCTCCAAAATACTCGAAAAGATAGTAAATAGTCGATTGGTAAAATTTTTAGAATCTGAAAAGTTGCTATCGGTAAGACAATTTGGTTTCCGTCAGGGAAAGTCTACAGAGCATGCCGTTACTCTTCTTGCGAACGTGGTGTCTGCGCAGCTTGATAAGGGAAATACTTGCTTGGGTGTCTTTTTGGATCTGGCCAAGGCGTTCGACACAGTCTCCGTGCCAATTTTGGTCAGAAAACTAGAACTTCAAGGAATCAGAGGCATGGCCTTAGATTGGTTCCATAGTTATCTGTCCTCTCGGAGACAGTGTGTAAAGATCGGCTCCACGGTCAGCAAAACGCTTCCAATTTCTTATGGCGTGCCACAGGGAAGTATTCTAGGTCCGACCTTGTTCCTAATTTACTTAAACGAACTGCCTTTACTTCCTCTTGAAAATGCTGACATAGTTTGTTATGCTGACGATACGGCTGTGATTTTTCACGAATCATCATGGGAGAAGTGTTTTCAAACGGCTGAAATTGGTATGACTGTAGTGGCAAAATGGCTCAATAGTAATTTACTTACTTTAAACACCAGCAAAACAAAGTACCTTTGTTTCCACAAGACAGCGGCATCAGCCCCATATTCATATCCAGACATAAAAATTGGAACCAGTGACCTCTCGAATCATTCTGCTGACGATAACCAACCTAGCTCTGATAGTCTTATTAAAAACAGCCCGTCAATAAAATATTTGGGAATAATAATTGATGAAAAACTAAATTTTAAATTACACATAGAATCCGTGTCAGCGAGAGTTAGGAAACTAGTTTACGTTATGAAGCTGCTACGTAACGCTGCTGACAGAGATCTTTTAAAACTAATTTACACTGCTATCTGCCAATCAATACTTACCTATTGTATCACTGTGTGGGGTGGAGCTGCAAGCTCGGCGCTGTTGGTGCTGAAGAGGGCTCAGCGCTACTTGCTCAAAGTAATGCTGAGAAAACCTCGCCTTTATTCCACTTCCGCCCTTTATAGGGAAGCAGGAGTACTGAGCGTTCGCCAGCTTATGATAATGCGAGTGGCTCTGAGTATCCATTGTAGTACTATTCATTCGCCAGGCTACTCTGACCTATTGCAAAAACGAGTCTTTAATATACCCATCCCTCACACCCAGACATCCTTTTGCAAACGCTTTCCAATATTTTTGCATCCATATGTATATAATAGGGTTTCCAGACATTGTAGCATTAAAACACTGTCCATCAATGAAGCAAAGTCTAAAATATTCAAATGGTTAATTGAACTAGACTACTCTCAAACAGAAAACGTTATTAAGGCTATTGCGTAGGGTATCACACACACACACAGACACACACACACACACACACACACTCACACGAACACACACACACACACACACACACACACACCCACACACACACACGCACACACTCACACACACACACACACACACTCACTCACACACACTCACACACACACACACACACACACACACACACTCACACACACGCGCGCGCACTATACCTAGTTTAGATTTAATATTATAGTATTTGGTTTTAATTAAGTAAATCTGTACAGCGCTTGCGCAGATGATGATTAACTGTTTAGTCAATGCTTAGAAATTGATCACCACAGGACAGGCATTGCCTAGTGTGGGACCAATTGTTTCTGTAAATGTTCAATGTATTTTTGGTTAATAAACGATTTTTATTTATTATTATTTATTTATTATTAGGGCTTCATGCAAAAATCAAATTTATCAATATTTTGGTATTTGTTAGTAAAATATAAGTACGTAATAATAAAAATTATCACCAAATTTCAAGTAGGTACATGGGTCTATGGGAAGTTAATAAATTCTAAATTCTAAATTCTTTTTAGTTGACTGTAACGTACAATTTCCAACAAAGACTTTTAGTTCGTTCTTTTGAATTCACCCTAGCTTCATACTCTTTCCGAGTTTCTCGCTGGAAGGCTGTCCCGTAAGGAGACGAGGCCTACAGAAGGGGGCGGCGGCGGTGCCCCCTACCACACTTCGTGGCGAGCTTTAAACTAATTTTACTAACTTCTCATACATCAATCTTCTGAAGCTGGATTGCTACGTCACAACATATTCCTACCAATCTTCTAGACGATCTCGCTGGCCTTTTGATTATTATTTCAGTTACTAGTATTCTGAACGTTTAGTTAGATATTTAGATTTTCTTTTTAGTTTTACATGTTAGTGTTATTTACAAGGCACAATCGTGGTAACCAGTCGAGTTAATTATAATGTGTTTTAAAATTATCATTTATAGGTTTATAAATTTAAATGTTACTTGTGAATATTCGTAGTTATTTTCATCTATGGTGATTGTAATGTGGGACTAGCCAATAATTAATAGTAATCTTAAATACACGCAACTCTTAACCCTTCTTTGCATAAAAATGAAAAACGTCGTGAATTCAAATTATTTCTGATTATAAATCAGCATAAAAAACTTGCAATCAAAAATAACAAAAAATAGACCTTATGTTGTGATAGAAATTTCCATCGCCATGCAAAGAAGGGTTAAATAATGTCAGAAAAAGGGTTCTTTAAAAAGTAAATATAATTAGATACAGTAGTCATTATTTTAAAAGTAAACTATTTACTTATACTCAGTTTCCATTACGGTAACTAGATCAAAAGAACCCAAAATCGTTTTCATCATCATTATCATGTCAGCAAAAGATCTACTACTGGATACTGCCCTAAATATGTTAAGATTTCAAGAGACGCTAAAGGGCCATAAAAGCCAAGTAAAAAAAGCTCGGTCTAGGCGAGCAACGGGGTTAAAGCTAGATGTGGTGCAGCCACTGCTTGTGGTTAAGCTTTTCTTACGGAGGCAGTTTTAAATAGCCCCGATGTCAAATTAAAACTACATTCTGTTATGATTTAAGTCTGTCAACCAACGCCGCGACCCAATGGTGGCCATTAAAGCGCCGCGTTTAATTAAGGCGCGAGCAGCCGCAGGCGCAGGCGTTCGCGCTTTCATTGCGAGCGGAGTGCGCCGCGGAGAAACTGTAATTTCACTTGCTGCCTGACTGTCTCTCTACTCTCGTGTAAAGCCAGACAGCAGGGCCACTCTTCTGCCTTATTGCCTTTGACATGTTATCATATTGTCAACGTTACGATAGTTCTTATTTACTTGACAGTATTGGCACCCGAGTTGTATACAATACGATAAAAACAATGTAGAATAAGACCACATACACTTGTAGCCACATAAACATGCATAGTGTAAACTGTTCGCTCACTAGAAGTGTTTAAATAATTGATTTCTCAGGTTTGCTCGGAACAATGGGCTGCATTATAGATCACTGAGTCAGATCTTCGTTTTCTGTCTACCAGAATATTGGAAGAGGAAACTCAAACCTACTTCACTAAATTTGTTTTTATCCGTAAATAGGTTTTATACGAATACGTTAAAATTCTAAACTAAGAATCTATTTCGCAAGGCCCAAGAAACAAAAGCACAGGGCTGGGATTCTACACGGTAATAACGATATCGTCTTTGAAGTGTTTCCGTATTGTCAACGATTTGATAACTCTTATGTCATTTACAATAATGGCGATTGTGACATAAACGATTCTAAAAGACGCCGAACGCGATATCGTTATAACGCAGTAGAATAGAGGCCCTCGGAATACAGATTTTACTCGGATAAACAGTATTACTTCTGTCGTATTGTCGACGTTATGATAACTCTTATTTACTTGAAATAATAATGGTGGCCGAGTTAAAAGCAATACCATAACACGTCAAAGGGTTTTACCGAGTTGAGTAGAGGCCCTCTAGGTTCAATATTAACTTCTTTGCAAGTTTCATATATTGTCAAAAAATTATAGCCAATGGCTAGAAACAAATACAGACGTCACCGAGCGAGTGGTAAACATAGTTCGGGTTCTTGTTTTATGGATTGGAAGGCGTGGGAAAAGAGTATCGAGGACAGCCGGGCGCGCAAACCGAGCCATATCGGGTGCGCGGGTAAACAGCGAATGTCCAAGAACGGTCGAACCGAGGAGCTAGGCTTAGCTAAATCTTGTGCTGTTTTTTTATATGTATGCGTGGTTTTTAGCTTGTCTTGTATTTGGTAATGTATGTACGTAAATATACCTATAACGTAAATGTTGTTTTTATTTTTATTTTATGTTGCATTGGTTTTTGTTTGCACTCAAATGGTTTTATTTTGTTGTATGTAAAAAAACGCCCTATTTACCTACTGTAGTTATTTGCTGGCATCAAATATTATTTAGCAGAGAACTTTTAGATTGTATCATTATGTTTTGTATTTAAATTGTAATCTACTTTGAACTAAAGATTTAATTAAGAAATAAAGTGGTTTTAATCCCTCAATTATTGTTGTAGTTTATAATCATAGCTCAATAGTCAATTCATGTTTTACTTATCCCATAAGTAGGTATGTGAGAAATAAATAATTTGTGGCTTTAGAGAATACAAAATTTCTAAAACTTCTTTTTTTCTTGCAGTTAGTTAATGCACCCGATTTAGAGTTAAGTCGCGTAGTGCTGCTACGCCGTAGCTGGTCTACGTCTGTCTACGAGAAGCATCCGTTCGTAGCGGATAACTTCTTAGTGATTTATCGCTCGTTCGAATGGGTTGGCGGTTGGCTTTTACTGGGGAAATTATGTTAGTAAATTAACCAGAACGTTCTGTGGCTTCGAATGAATTTAATATGTGGAAATACTGAAAAGGTTAAGATTAAAATGTATATGTAGGAACCTACCTACTCAAAAACTCAACTATAAAGATGTGCTAGATTTAACAGGAGTTTTTAAATTCTGCCCGGTTAAACAATATTGCCTTTGACATGCTATCGTAATGTGGATATTACGACAACTATTATTTACTTAACAGTAATGGCGGCCGAGTTAAGAAAAATACAATTACACGTCAATGGCAATTATGGTTTTACCCATTAGAATGAAGGCATGGTGCTGATATATATACAACCATCTATATATATATATATATATATATATATATATGAATCCCTATTGGCCTTGGTCAAGGCATCACGCATCAGCGGCTGGACCGATTTAACCAATTCTTTGTTTGTTGTGTTCGTTATCGTCAAGAGAAGGTTCTTATGAAAGAAAAAAAATGTAAAATCCACCGGGAATGTAAAAGAAAAAAAAGCGGGGCGAAGCCGCTGACGGGTAGCTAGTCATAATACAATAAGCGTTATTACAGTAGTGTTAACTCGATTTTATAAAAATAACTAGAGCACTTTAGATTTCTAAAATAAAGTGTAATACAGATTTACTAATGTTATAACTATCTCTAGTCCATGAATTAAATATAAAGTCAGCATTATTAAAGTATAGTTAATGATCTAAAAACAAGTCAGAATGCTGCTCGAACCGCTCTCCTTAAATTCGATATAGCCATTGGCATCGATAAACCAAGAGGATAAAGTAAAGGAAATTGCGCGGCATGTGTGTTAGCATCGGTAACCTTCTCCTGTTTAAAAGAAATGTTTCCAACTTCAAAGGTAAAAAAACAACAATACAAATAACAAATTGATAGGTTCATGGAGTTAAACGCGAATCGTGTTATGTGGCTTTGTAGAGGTTCCGGGAACGAACAAAAGAACGAGTGCACCTTTCCCTTTCATCACTTTGATTTAGGAAAATGTTCGTACCGCCGCGCTCAATTATCCGCTAGTCGTTTCCCCTTACAAAGCGAAAAGTTTTACCTTTCCAACGCATGTTTTATTCCACCATTGTCAATAAAACGAGAAGAAAGCAGTGATATGTAAACAAAACCGAGTTTTAAACTGGGGTTGTGACATTTCACAGTTTTTAGGGTTCCGTAGTCAAACTTATACCCTTATAGTTTCGCCATATCCTTTCGTCCATCCGTCCATCCGTCCGTCCGTATGAATATGCATATTAGTCACGCCAACCAAGTGGTACCTACAATTAAATGTAAAAAAATAATTTAGGGTACTTCCTCTACACGTAACTTGGGGATGTATATTTTTTCTTTTGTCTACCTTAAAGTGTGGAGTGTCGTAAAATAGGTCTTTCAAAAATATTACGGGTTTGTGAAAACAGTTTTTTGATTAGGTAATCTGTTTATGAAATATTAAGCTTTAAAGCGAAAATTTTTGTTAGACTCAAGTGTCCCCCCCCCCCCTTACAGTCAAAACTACAAATACTAAAAATTTGAAAAAAAAAACTTGAATGCTAGAGCATATAACGAATCTTAAATGAAAACTATTACGACTAAGTAGACATCATTGGTTCTTGAGATACAGGCGATTAAAGTGTTTATATCTACTAAAATCATCTAAGACGGCACCAATCGATTTTAAATAGAAAATTAGTTATTATTTGTTGATTTTATGTTTATAGTACTTAACGGCTTCGGAACCCTACACTGAGCATTGTCCGACATACTCTTGCCCTGATTTTTGAGTATTTAAGTCCTAAATAAAACTAAAGGAGCATAATTATTTGATTGTTGAAAAACTAGCAGGTTTTGATGAAATTGGTGGTAATCAAGCTGCTTTTTCGTGGGTTTTGAAAACTGTTGGACGTATATGATCTGTAAAAGTAGCAGAAATAAATGAAGGTAACATGATTAAATCCGAGGCTCTGCGGGATAGTTTTACGACTCGCCGCGACAATCGAAGCAAGTCCGCGGCGCTGAATCGCATTTCCATTGATAATGCCGGCGACATCCAACGACCGTTCTTTTCCGTCCCCAATCGTGAATTATTCTAGAGACATCACTTTTAATAATGTTCATACCAGACAAATTTCTTTTGACAATTCAGTAGTCCTAAAAGTTTTCATATTCGCGTCTGACACGTTCGTAGTCTAGGAGTAGGAAATAAAAGTACCATATACTCGTACATTTTTCATTATGTTTGAGAAGGTTTGTGCTCGTTCATGTCTTTGTCTTTACACAACTAGCAGAACAAATAATAAAAATAAATATTTCCTCTTTTATATTATTCTCCCTTTCCTTATACAAAGTACATTTGATGGCTGGGAACATCTTATTCAGAGGGGTAGGAAAATTAGGATTAAAAAACAGCAGCGCGAATTTACCAACTTACATATCTGTTTAAACTACCTATCTAACTATCATGTTTTTCATTATACTTAAGTACACATGTTCCAACAGAATACAATTTAGTTTTAACCGACTTCAAGGATTGGAACAGGTTCTCAATTCATCTTTATTTTGTACTTACTCATTATAAGATATGGCAACAGAAGTGAATGAGGACCACATTAACCGTATTTGGACGCAGCCAGTTTTTTCAGAACGTTTCCGATTTTTTATTTACGACTCTTTTACGAGGCACAGGCGATAAAACATTTCTCATTTTATGTTGTTAATAATTCAAATTGAGGCAGGACATTTATGTTTAATACTTTGGAAAAAACACTTAAATATTTACTTGTATATGATTGTGAACCTTTAAGTGCATAAAAGAAGAAAAATCCAATTTCCGCAGTTGTGTACATATATTGCTTTTAATCTACGAAAATGCACCCCAAGAATGTATGTTAAACAGGGTAGTGGGCCGCGACTTCAAACAAATAAAATCACTTACGCATCACACTAAATAGTAAACTCAAAATGAAATTTCCAAGGTGAATACTTTGATATGTAACTAAAACTTCTAAATTCAGGGTATTTTAAGAGCCGCTAAAGTTCTAATAACTATAAAACACTCTTATCAGGTCGGCTTGCATACTATTTGATAACGCACAAAATTAATTAAGGATTACAACTCAGTTGAATTCAAAACCCTTAAGTCAGTTAACCACATTTCGCTGAAACCAAAATATATTTACATCCGTTAAACCTCCGCCACTGTACAAATAGAGGACGAATAGTAGGCGGGAGAGGTTTTAGCTAGTAACGCGATCTGCTTGTTGAGATTAAACTCACCGAAATTGGATGCGTTAATGCGCGCGGCTTGTCGCCGGCCGCGGACGGCGGGTGTGCGAGCCGTGCGACGTCGCCGCCGACTGCGAAATTGTTATGTTTAATGCTGGAAAACACTTGCCAAACAGTGTTGACTAGCTATAAAAACCAATAGCTAATTATAATTTGACACCCTGATTCAGCTTGCCTATCGAACTATTTGTCTATGTCGTCGCCACGTCATCAAGTGCTCAACGGATCACAGACTATATGATTGTTAAAATAAGTTTGGCAAAGATTGCACCTATTTTTATATTATTTGCTTAAAATCCCATAGTTGGTGTTTGTCATACCAGGAGGTCGCGTCGTGTCTCAAGCGCCACTGTTTCACGGATTTGATACTTTGTTGTAATGAAGTAACCATGCAGATAGAAATACAACCCCTTGAATTTTATCTTTAAGGTTAAAAACTATCCTTTACACTAAGATTAGATGATACAATGTCGCAAAATACTGTTTGTAAACTGTATATAAAAACTTGTAGGAATGTTTCTTATTGTAAAATGTTTTATAAGAAATGTTTAGCTTACGTCCAAGTAACCAAGATATGCATTCACTGTTGGGTGATATGAGATAGTTGTAAGCAAAACAAAGTTAGGCTTTCAACTTAAGACAGGATTCGGGAAACTCAACGAGCAGTACATTTTAAATATAATGTTATTTACATACATACATAACATCACGCCTTTATTCCTAGAGTGGAGTAGGCAGAGCTACAGAAATACCAACAACTCTAAAAATACTTGTTGATAATTCTGTAACCACACTTTACACGAGTAGGCTACGTTGTTTACCAGTGTATTAGTGACAGGTTGCAAGCCCATCGCCTAACAATATATAATGTTATTTATACGTAACTAATCATTTTTAATCAAAAAGCAATTTGTAAATACGTTAAAAAATTCAAGAATTTATTGACCACTTTGGAGGCGTGACTAATATGTGTATACATGCCAAATTACAGCTTTCTAGTACTGAGAGTCTCTGAGCTAGGCTGCGGACGGAAGGACGGACGGACATGGCGAAACTATAAGGGTTCCTAGTTTGACTACGGAACTCTAAAAAATGCAAGCTTCCCATTACCTACTTGCACAATGTGCTGCCAGCTAGCAAGCATTCCTGTGTAGTTCAAGTAAAGGAAGGGCTACAAGAGCCGTGAGCGCTATCTGCGGCCATCAGCGCGCGGCGCCGGCGGCAGCTCAGGCGTATCCGACATTATTTTATTCGAGTCCCGACACAATGTCACAGTGAGCGGCGTCTATGCCTGCGTGCCTACTTTTACGCCCCACATAAAACTTTATAGGCACTTACCCTCACTTTATCATGTGTTAAATATATTTATACATTCAATTCACCATCTAATCCATTTGCCGAACAAATCGATACGCCTTAACTAAGCGATGGAAAACAAATTATTTTTAAAACGAAAGTTGGAGCTCTTAAAGTGGAGGCGGATTTCTATTGATCGTCTCTCGGGCCTCGGTAATTGTCTTCGCTCAGAAATGTTTCTTTTTTTCGGAAAGATTGTTCAGATTTTTTAAAAGTCGCCAAGGCTGTTAGCCGTTGTTGTAATTAAACGAGTTAACATAAATCTGCGCAAACGAGACGAGCGGAAGAGTCCCCGACCAGCCGTAACTTCGTTAGGGGCGCTCACGCCGCCGCCCGCCGCGCCTCCGCCCTAAAATAACTCGCTACGCCATAAAATGTTGACACTCACATAGCTATATATATTCTTACGTCTCTCTTTAATTTATTTTTAGATTTCGGTGATAATCAAGATCCAAGGTTAGAAGATTTTATCACATTGCCTTGGAATAAAATATTAAAACAAAATCATATACATTATTGAAATCTGGCGCCGGCGTTAAGTAAACAAAAGCAGTGTGACTTGATTACTTCCAACGACATTGGTATTGATTTAAATGCACGAAATATCTATGTGCGAGGTGGTACAAAATATGTATTTTAAGGGCATGAGTCATTAATATGCGCTTTTGGGGGTTTTCACACATTCATAACATCAAGTAAAATTAAAAAAAAAAAACATCGTACCCGTGCAATCCTATCTATCCCTTACGGATCCCCATCCATCTTTAAGTATGACTTCAACGAGACCCTCTCGCAGGTATATCCTATGCTAGAAAAACATGGAATTATTATCTATTTGGAATATTTTGCAATATTGACAACCAACTATCATAGGTTTGGCTGTAGGTAAGTATGTGGTTCCGTTTCGGTGTAGAGCCCTCGGGCGACGACCAGTGAGCGCCATTCCCCTAGGGCACGGTTGCCATTTTGTTGGACGGACTGTTACCGCCCCAAATCTGATTAAATGGAAATACGTGATGTAAAGTATTGGATTTCCAGATTATGGCGGGGTGTAACGTACATTTATAAATGCAATATCGTCAATATAAATAAAGGCAATTCAATGAAAATATATTATTATTAGCTTGCCGCCCGCAACGGCGTCTGCGGAGAGTCAGAACTTCCGTTAAAAGTACAGATAAAGTTTACATCACCTTCAAAGAGTATATTTTTCCAAAAAAGTCAAAGACACGATTTCTTTAAGTTAGTGGTCTACATGAACAACTTTAATTTCATGGCGGCTCTAACCTTGCAAGGAGTAGTCTCTGGCTTTCTTTCACCATTACGTTTTTTAATCGACCTTAGTTTAAAAAGCCGGTCAAGGGAGAGTCGGACTCGCGCACCGAGGGTTCCGTACAAACTTATAAGAATGTAAAATTGTATTGAGGGACGAACTTGACTTTGCCGGTGAAAGACTGTTGTCTCCATACATTGACATAGGTCGCGATTGGTTTACCAACTGCATAAAAGTTTGCAATCGCATATATTTTTTGTGATATAACTAAAAATATACGGTTTTCGCAATTTTTCCTTTATCTGTGCTATAAGACGTAGCTTCGTACAAAATTTCAAGTTTCTGAGTTCACGGAAAGTATCCTGTAGGTTTTGATTCCTTGCGAGTGTCGAAGCGGAATTTTGCGGCATAAACGGCTGTATCTTTTGATTGCGTTGGCTTAGAAGTTTAATTTTTTCACAGTTCCAAAGGACAGTAGATATAAATTCCAGGTAGATACCTCCATGCGTTCCTGAGAAAAAGGGTCTTGACAGACAGACAGACGGACGGCCGTACGGACAACAAAGAAAACCTACAAGAGTTCCGTTTTTTCCTTTAGAGGTACGGAACCTTAAAAAGACCGTACTAATTTACTTCTAATATATAATTTGGACATAATTACCAAATTTTCATTCAATTAAATACCAACCCACTACTAAAAAGTTAGTTAAGTTTACTTACTTTTCTAAAAACACCAAAGCTGTGTATTTTCTTCATAAATATAAGTCTCAAAACTCATTTTCATATCATGTTAACTATAAAAATACTTAATTTCCATACAAAAGATCCCAATCAATAATGGATGTCAATAGGTCTAAGATCCCAAGTTTCTTCCTTAGTTATTAAAATATACCTAACTCCCAAACAAATTCCCCCATTCCACCTTTGAGTAACAAATATTTAAAAACACTGCAGCTTGCACTTTTTCACTAGTAAAATTCAGATGCCAGCATTCAGTATGGCCAAGGAACACAAACTCACATACAAACTTTTACCCCGCTTTTCACCCTGCTAACGTCTTCATACCGAGTTAAATAAATCTATTATTTATTTATTTATTTATTTATTTCATCAACTTATTCTATCATTACAGGTTATAGGTACCTAAAGCGACAGAAAAGGCCAACCAACCCCCTTAAATATTATAACATATTACATGTAGGGCAGCTTTTTTGAATTCACTCAGAGTGCAATTGAACAAGTCAATCATTATGGCTATACGGTTGAGAGTAGCGAGTGCGCGCGTGAATGGCGCCCGGGCCAGCAGCTTGGTGCGGCTGCGCGGCAGCACCAGCAGCGGCGGCCGCCGCCTGCGCTCCACGTACTTGTCGGGCACGCACAGCGCGACGTGTCGCAATACGTCTGGATTGCTTTGCTTGCCTCGCAGCAGCTCCAGAATATAGACGACTAACGTGAGGTCCCGTCTTATCTCCAGTTTATTATACCCAACCATACCTAAGACAAATAAAGTAGGGTACATCAAAGGGTAGTAGGGGTAAACAGAGTATAGTTTTAAGTATAAGTATCTGGTAAACTTATTCTGAATTTTCTCCAGCATGGTACAATATTTTGTTTCATACGGTGCCCAGATGATCGCGTTACATTCTAATGCACTTCTTACAAGGGCATTGTAGAGTGCGCATATAGCTTTAATGTTTTTAAAACCTTCAGCCCGGCGGAGTATGAAACCTAATCTTTTAAAGGCTTTCTTACAATTAAACATGACTTTTATCTAACTTTAAACATGAGCGAACTCGGGGTAGTTTTTTCTAAAGCGCCTTAAGATAAATTTGCATAAACTGTATCAGCAGTAGTACTTAAATACCAATTTCCACTCTTTTATACAAACTTCTACATCCATGTTTGCCCACACGGGGGTTGATTTTTATTCGCTAGTTAATTAGTAAAAATATAACATGTTACTGCATCAACGGTCGACTGCGTACTAAAAGACTGTTTGGGGGCGTGGCGGCCGGTTGGTGCTTTTTGAGCATATGCTTGGCTCACGGGGGCGCCCTTGTATGCGGAGTCTATAGGTTAAGTGGTCTGTGGTATTTATTAAGTAGAAGACGCCTACAACTTCGAACGCGTAGAATTAGTTTCCTGTTACTTTTCCTATTTTTTCCTGTCATAGGCCAATTTTCCAAAAATCCTCAAAATTTGAAGTCCATAGTTTAAGCGCTTTCGGCAATGCGTTGTCTGTTAGTCAGTCAGTCACGGAAGAACTATGTGTGTATAGATAATTATCAATATTAACCCTTCAATGAATCCAGCGATTAAAATGTCAGAACCATTTAAACCTTATTTGTTAAAAATAATTTAAAGGCAGTGACATCAATTATATCTATAAGTATTAACTGTGGACAAAATCCCTATTTAAACTTGTAATGTTTTCTCTGAACTGAACGTTTTAAAAATGACATGCATTGTAGGGTTAAATTAGGGCACAATGTACAGTGAACTCACACTAAGTGTTTCTAAAGTAGTTTCCTATACATTACCTTTACATGCTTGCATACTATAGCATACAGACAGAACAAACTGATGTGATATTGACTTTTTGATAACTTCGATTGTTTGCGCCACATTTCACATTATCAACTTGTAACTAATCCTGGTCGCGGCCATAATTGTAACAAACCTACTTATCCTACGTGGGCTACCTATCTACTGGGTAAAAGGGGTTTATTGCCTTGTGAATCCTGGTCACGGCACCAATTGTAACCATCCTACGCATCCTACTGTGGCCTACGGGGGCCTAACTATCTATAGATATACCTACCTACATATTTTACTAGCTAACCTAATGTAACTAACTCCGACAGTTAGCGTACTCGCATAGCTAAAACTACATACCCTGATTTAATTGAATCAACCTAAGATTAATTGAAGATTAAATATGGCTTGTGATCGTCTAACAGATAAAAATGGACCCATTAGTTGTGAACCTACAGTAACCCTAAAATTCTTTAAGTCTTTGTTTTAATTCCTAACATTACCTACCTAATACAACCTGTACTTAACCTATTGAATTAAATTACCTACATATTTAACTTCATAATTATACTTTTAAAAAATTCTATATAATTCAGAATATCTAATCACCTCTATAGTTAACCTACTATTAAGAAAAGCAATTAACATAGAATAGTTATAATATAATGTATGGAAAATATAATCTAGGTAAACCAAAGCATAAAACAATCTCATGTCCATTAAATTATAAGTGTTATGGCCCCTTTTTAGGGGGAATCGGCTCCACCTACGCCGTCGTGATTGCTATCACGCAGACCTTAGTCTGTTCCAATAGTCATCCTCCAGAGACAGGGCAGACTCCTTGCCATATATAGTTAATTATTTTATTTACTGTATGATAAGTCAGTTAGTTGTAAAGTACCAAATTGAGAGGGTTCAAAATTTATTATATTTCAATATTCAATATAATTGATTCTAATGATCTTCGAATAAATTTATTTATACTTATTGTAAATTTATTATTACAAAAGTGTCTTTAGCTTGATATTGCTTAATTCACTGTATGAGCCATGATCTAGACTCTAGTATCTTTATAGTCTATAATGAGATGTTCAATTTTCACCATGTATACATGTTTATCTTTTATAGTAAAACAGAGGTAATACAGAAGTCATTTTGTCTTCTAGCTAGATTGAATCCTCATAATAGCTTTCTGTGCTATGTAAGAGTAAATATACAGCTCAAATATAAAGCCACTTAAGTATATTGATATAATAGTTTTATTTATATTATTGCAATTTATCAAATCTATTCAAAGATCTCATTTTTATACTTCAAAGTTATTTTATTTCAAACTAGATTTATTAGGTATAGATTTTTATCTAGAATGATACTTTCATTTTGTTAGACATGAAACTATTTATGGCTTCAAATTTCAAATAGATAGTTATTTATCAAATACATACTGAATCCTATATTGTCCCTAATTAAACTTGTTTTCTGAAAAGTGTTTTATTTGTTACTGAACTTATTCAATTCATATGACTTGATCTAAGTCAATATGAAGAGAGAATTTAAAATTATAGTTTTATCTCTATCATAAAATATTTTACCTATTAGGTACCTACTTATCCCCTGAAGTGATCCTAAGAACGTTTTTAAATATGAACTTTATTTAATTACTGATTGCTATCAGTTTTATATTGTACCTAATTTTTAGTGAATAAAAATAAACATTACCTATTTCCCTATTTGAATAAAATCCTAATATTCCCTACTTTCCCTAGTCAAGTGAATCTACCCTAACTCTACTTATAAGGCCTATTCTACAAAGAACTACATCCTAGAGGCTTACCTTATCCTCATAATTAGCTAGTTCCCTAGGTAAACTGTAAAGTTCAGCCGGGTCTGCTGAGAAAGCAACCTAACACCCGTGTGATTGCCACCCCCCTCACACAGACCGAAGTCCAAGACGGTGAGAGTATGACGCCCTATTGTGTGGTTTAGTGTATATAAATATATAGAGTTTTAAGGAACCAATCCTCAAACTTCCCAGAGCTTTCACGGGTGCAATTGCATGCCCAACCTGTGGACCCCGATCCCACTCCAGGCTGGCGAATGAGAATGGTGGGCACTTATATAGATGACTATGTTGGTAAAGAGTACATCTAGGGTTGCCCGCACCATCTTTTAGAATCTACAAAGTTCCAAACCAAGCCTATTTGTCACCGTTAGGGTCAGCGTGATTTGTCAGGCAAACTGTTAGCCTGGACACCGCTCTGGCACGAAAATATGCTAATCTAGCTTAACTCAAAGACTTTAATAATTACAAAACTTTCCCCCCATAAACCCCCAAACTGAATGTACTAAATAAACAACGTGCCAGACACAAATGTCAACTAAAAATCTTCTAAACTTGCTGACTACTTCTTTCTTCTAATAATCTGTAACAGAAAAGATTAACAAATCCACACACAAATAATTACATATAATATAATCTTACCAATAATTTACGAAGAAAAGTTTTCTAAACCCAAATTATGTAATTCCCAATACTAAAATATAAACTTTAATTTAATGTCTAACTTTCCCGTATGAAACCCATTTAATTAACCCCAACAAAAATTTAAATATTTATTTTCCGAGTTCGGAACGTAAGTATGACCCCAGAGCTACAACCGTCCGCACGTCACGAGTGTCAAAGTGAAAAAGCTTCAAATTATCTAAATCCCATTACTAAAATATAAAATCCTAATTCAATGTCTAATTTCTCGTAATTTTGAATTTCGAACGTAAGTACGACCCCAGAGCAACAACCGTCCGCACGTCACGAGAGTCAAAGTAAAAAGCCTCCACCCCAAAATGGCGACCTGCTTATATAACATCTCAAGTACTTCATCGCCATCTTTGCCTTCATCGGCGTCTTCGGCCTCAACGCCTTCATTTCGACATGCGCAGTAGCGAGTTGATGTTTTAAGATTGAATTTAGCGTACATTAATTTGCCATACTTTTCATAACTTTAATTTGATTTTTTTTTTTTTTTTTTTTTTTATGTTAAGGAGAAGGCACACGAGCACTCAGGCCACCTGATGGTAAGTGAAATCTGAGACCCATAGACATTTGAATTCTCAAGATTATAATCCTAAGACCTCAAATGCGCTGCCAACCCTGAGGACTAAGATGGAATGCCTCTATGCTAGTAATTTCACCGGTTGTCGGTTGTAATTATTTACGTTATTCTTTTTAAATGTTTAATTATGTTAGTATTTTATTTAAATTGTTAAATTATAAATTATAATTTGTTTGACTATTTTTTTATAATGAATTTCAAATGGAATGAACTCTTTAACTATGTTATCTTGTCAAATATATAGTAGGTTATGTTTTCTTTTGTCATTACTTAAACTCTTACATAACATACTTCCTATTCTGTTAATTTTAATGCTGTTCTTTATTGGATAATTAAATCTTTCTGTAATTAACTGGACAGGTGACCTTTTGGCTCGTTACAAACTTATTTGGCATAAACGTCGAAACAACCAGGAGACACCGATAGAAGTGTCATGTTCTATTGGGTAAACAATTATTTGTGAGAATTTTGCAAAATAAATTGAGGCGCCCTTACATATTGTCGTCACACTGGATTTTACTCTACAATACCGTAAATCTGTATCAGTTAAGAGACCTACCATTTAAAAGGCTACCGCCATTTTGTGGTATGTTATAGAGGGTGCTAAAAATAAAACTTTTACAAGAACAAAAGTAAATACTTACCCTCTTATTATCAAACGCCGAATAGGTAAAAATGCTTAGCGTGCTTTGTCCTTATCTGTAATTGTGACATTTACAGTTGACAGAAAGTGTCAAAGCATTAAGGCTGAACCAATCGTCTATAATAACGCCCCCCTTTTACATAAAACTCAGTGCTTTGAACTTTGATGCTTGTGGTTTGTGAAAATATTAATAATTATTAGAATTGTTAAATGCGCCGCGTTGATCGACTAAATTACAAAGTAATGAAGATAAGATAAAATTTTGTTCAAGAGCCAGTAATTTGACTGTGTGCTTGGCTGATAGATGGACTCTATATATAGATAGTTATTATCCTTGAGTACACACAACTAAGCAAGCGTTTGTTATATATGTATAATGAAAGAAGATTCATTAGGTGAGTGTCGCGTCGACGTTAACGTGACGGCAGGCTGCAACCCGAAGGTGTGTAACGACAAGTGTATCCGCGGCTGTCCGACCTGTGTCACTCGAGATCTTCCTTTGGACCCTTTTTCCTGAGATTACTTGCAGGAAAAACGCGTTTCATCGTCGAAAAATGAAATTTAGTCGATAAAGAAATTATAGAAAATAATGCATCTACTATTCGCATGATAGATATGACGAATTTGAAAATAAACAAGTGTAAATCAAGTATAATACAAATTTGTTTCGTGAAGCTGAAAAACTAAACAACAGAGTTGATACGAGTTGTAAGTTCGAAGTGGACAATGAGGCTCGTGGGCGGCCAATCATCCGCGCCGTATCCATTCCGCTCACGTGCGGGCTATATGAGACATAGCCTGTTTCACCGCAAATGAAGAACGCATTTCACAGCACAAGCTTGGAACTTGTCTGTTCTATTTCTTTACGTTTATTAAGAAGACCAAGTTGGTTAGAAGTTCAGTTTATATTTCTTGTTAGTGGATTGGTTCGTTCATGATTGCCAACTTTAGGTCGGTCGTTTATTGGAAGTTATTGCGAACAGATAACGGTGTTTGGCGTGGGGTTAACGAATGCAAATGGGTGCGGCTTCTCGCAGGCGGGCGCTAGCGGTGAGCACCGGTACTTTGGTGGCGGAACCATTGCCAAAATTGTGCGTCAACTACACAACTATGCTTTTGTTCGACTAAAGCTACATAATATCCATTAAAACTTAACTCTGCCGCTACACCACGTGTCTTCGATTACGTACTCTAATAATGTCTCATAATATAATCACTAAAGTCTAGTCAGTAACGTAGCGTATAATAAAAAATAATAAAAATAACAAGTGATATTGTACGTATTATCTCTTGACTATCTTAAAGTTACTAGTTTGAATTTAGTTAAATATAGTCGTCGAGAGAGAGCTCTAATACCTGCAATTGGCCGATGTATGCCCAATTCGTTAGTTTTTTGGAATATAATTAACAATTAAATTAAAACATGTTGTTTTAAGTAAAAACGTCGTCAGATACAGCTGAAAGCTTTGAGTAATACTTTATGAAATGGAATAATTTATTGGCAACTATTCGAGACGGTGAAGTTTTTTTCCTCCCAACAATTACTTGATTGAGAGAAAGTACTATAATTCAAATTTAAGTTCGTTAAGCTAATAAACTTTGAATCGACAAGGTTTAGCAATATCTAGATTATTAATTAATCAGAAACCTATTAGTTTACTAGAATATAAAGTTGGTTTTAAAATATCAATCCAAAATGATATTGTTGTTAAACATTGATATTTTGTTTGATTTTTAGCTTTAGTCTTTGTATATGTAGTCTTTGGTTCCGTGCAGGGCTTTGGCTGAAAAACCCTGTCAGCATTTTACTGACGACAGGGCCGTTTGGCCTAATACTAGTTTTTAGATGAAATAAATAAATATCGGGGAACAATCTCACACAAATTGACCTAGTTCCAAACTCTAGGCTTCTACAATAGGTACTAAGCAACGATGAACATTCTTATGGAGAGAAATAAATATTTAGATTCATAGAAAACACCCAGGACTTGGAAACAAATAATCGCGCTTATAACAAAAATATTTGCCCTCACTGGGAATCGAACCCGGGACCGCTAGCTTCGTAGACAACGTAACTACCAGGCTGGTAGTACCAGCTAACTGCGTCGTCCAATTCTCAAGATTAAATTAGATTAATTTTCTTATAAATTATAATTAAAAATATTTGCCCTCATTGGGAATCAAACCCGGGACCTCTACGAAGACGTAGGCAAGGTCACTACCAGCTAACTGCGTCGTCCAATTCTCGCGATTAAATTAGATAAAATTGTCTTATAAATTATATTTAAAGATATTTGCCCTCACTGGGAATCAAACCCGGGACCCCTAGCTTCGTAGGCAAGGTCAGCTAACTGCGTCGTCCAACTCTCGAAATTAAATTAGTTTTTTATTAATATTATTTTATTTTTTGTGGCTATTAACCTATTTTTTTTATCTTATTTTAATGTATTCTATTAAGTTACAGAGGAAAAGATATGTTTTTTTTTTATTTTGATGAATGAGACATCAGTAGTGACTATATAATATATATACTTATTTCAAATATTATCTCGCTAATAACTAGCTTCAGGTAAACCGGAATACTGGGATATTCATGAAGATTTTTTTAATAAATCTTAATTACCTATTAGCGTTCCAATCGATTGGGTATTAATATAATAAATAGCAGCACGGTGTTGTTAGCACCACGGGTGTAGCGACTGGACACCCGGCGGCCGGGCCCCGGACGTCCTACTCAGGGAAATGGGAAATAATCAGATCCGGTATAACTGAGTTCAACTGGTTTATCCCGCTTTAATAAGCCTAATATAATAAAGAGGGCTACTTCTGTTATGAACACTGCTCCTAAATTGATTTAGGCTCACTGTTTATTTTTTGCCTGACTAGTTTCTGTACGATATTAACGTTGATTAATACATTATACTCAATTAAATAACAGGGTAAGTTTATTTGGGAAAGTGTGTTTCAATGAAAAGCGTTTCTACTTGATATGATATTGCGTCTTTTTGCAAAACTAAACATAATCATTATATTCTTTACATAGTATAAAACAAAGTCGCTTTCCGCATCTGTCTGTCTGTACAGCCGCTTCTCCTAAACCACGTCAAGGATTTTGATGCGGTTTTCAACCTCAGTTAGTTAACCTTCACGGAAATGTTTTAGGTGTAATAAATTCTGGTTTATGTACGGATGTTACAGAAAACTTAGATAAACCGAAGCGAAGCAAGGGCCGGTCGCTAGCATGACGTATGTACGTCGAGAGATATTAGCTGACGATGACGCTCGACACCACGACCATTTCTTCTTCGGCGTCTGCTTCTGCATTTTAACAATAAAATAACACTGGATAGTGTGTTCCACTAAAATAATATTTTCTAAATCATATTACGGTAAAACCGGTTAATAGGACTTGGCTGTCTAAAGCGTTAACATAGTAAGTATACTGGCAGGGGCCAGTGAGGGTGTGACAGCAATAGATTACTATGAATGCTCTGGCTTTAATGTTCTTACACGTTTTGTGGTATAACGTGTAAGTCGTGAATATCCATACGTTATGTATTGGATAGGCGAGTGTGTCAGTTGGCGACGGCCTTGGTATCGAAGCTTCTATAAGAGATCTCATGTAGCGCCTGCGGCATCGCTTTGCGGCCCAAAACGAGAGAAGAAGCGATCCAAGTTAATGTGCCACCTTTGCGTAATAAATAAGTTATAATGAAAATAAGGAAATTAGTACAGGTTTCAGTTAAAGAGTTCAAGAAAGAGATCATATGATTACATTTTCTATATATTTAAGTATTTATTTCTCTATATAAGTATGTTTATCGTTGTCTAGTACCCATAGTACAAGCCTAGAGCTTAGTTTGGGACTAGGTCAATTTGTGTGAGATTGTCCTGTGATTATTATTATTATTATGTTAAGTCAGTAATATGTAGTATTAAGTTGTTGTTAGTAACTTGGTCTTGCTTATTATTGCATTGTGTTTTTAGGGTTCCGTAGTCAAACTAGAAACCCTTATAGTTTCGCCATGTCCGTCCATCTGTACGCAATTTAGCGCAGAGACTCTTAGTACTAAAAAGCTGTAATTTGGCATGAATATAGATATTACTCATGCCAACAAAGTGGTAAAATAAAAAATTGAAACTTTTTTTTTTTTAGTGTACCTTCCCTACATGAAACGTGGTGATGTATTTTTTTTCTCGACTACCCCATAGTGTGGGGCACGTTTGATAATTTTTTCAAAAATATTAAGTACGGGTGTGTAGAAACAATTTTTCGATTAAGGGAACTTTTTATGAAATATCAAGCTTTAAAGCGCAAATTTTTGATAGAGTCAAGTATGCGGGGGGGAGGGGACTAAAAATCTGAAAATAATCTTAAATTAAAGAACATATAAAGAAATTTAAAGGAAATTTGGTTCTTGAGATACAGGCGATTAATGTGTTTATATCTACTAAAATCATCTAAGACGGCACTAATTTGATTTTAAATAGAAAATTAGTTATTACTTGTTCATTTTTATATTTATAGTACTTAACGGCTTCGGAACCCTACACTGAGCATGATCCGATATGCTCTTGCCCGGTTTTATATGAAAATAAAAGGACCCTGTTTTAGATATAACAAAACACAAACCTTTTTAGTATGTATTTAACGTATCAGCAAAATGTACCATTATCTGTAGGCCGGGCGAACTGCGAGTTTGTACCCTTGCAATTATTATGAACGAGGTCGAATTTCATAGCGGCTGGTCCGGTCGGATGCCGTGCGTGCGTGTCGCGCATTTAGCTGCTCATCGGTATAACCGCGCGGTATCGCGTCATTTGCCGGCACCGACTTCATTTGCCGGTAATGAGTTAGACTGCCGGTCGCCCGCGCCGCTCAATCGCATCCCGAATATTTTAATAAAATATCTAGTTCCAAAATGATCGAAGCCCCGCTGTCAGTTATTTTCGGTACACAACTCGGCATTTTGCAGTTTTAGTGGTACGTTGGAACCCGGGACGCTATAAAGCCTTTGTTTCTGTAACAAAAGCAAATGAATTCGAATATTCTTTATTCACGGAAGTCGGTTGACTTCGTGTGTAAATTTTCGGCGGACGTAAAAGAACGAGCATGCCCAAAATATGAGCAACAAAGATTTAGATCGTGGCCGTATCTTTAATGTGATCGGAAATGAATGTGCACGTAAATATGTACTGTCTAAGAATTTCATTGAATTTCAGATACATTTTACTAAAAGTAATTCTGACCGTTTTGCAATGCAAAAGAGTTTATATTGCGTTTATATACGTTCTCTGCCTTTTCGTCGACAAATCTATGACAAATGCATCGTTTCGCAACCTAATCATTTGCCATCCCGCTGTTTTTTCTGTAACTACAAATATTTCAGATTTTTTATAAAACTAACCCAACCTAATCTGTAGGGTTCTACACGATAGTCTTGAAATAAATCCAGAATTATTTACAGTTTGGGAATAAAACAAGGGTTGTTGTTGTCAGGGACAGGATTCCGTTTATATCACATACGCTTACCAAAATTATCGCGCTTAAATAAATAAAGCCAATAAGGGTCGACCACTAGACATGCATTTAATAATACGGTAAGTGATTAAAAAAAAAAACTTGCGGCACTTCCGCGTGGTTTCTCCGTGGGGAGCGCTGCCTGGTAGAATAAGACAGACAAAACTGCTCGCGCGGCTCCTTGCACAATAACTTGAAATATTAATTATTCTTAATTTTCGTTGGGACCTTCAATGCGGCAACAACGGGTACGAAGGATAGAGTAAAATGGCGTGCTCGTGCGTCAAAGGAAAATACTCTTTATGTGTGGCTGAGACAGTATACTCGTAGTTAGTAAACTTTATAGATCTGCTCTTAAATTATGTTTGTTAACCGACTTCAAAAAAGGACGTTCCATGTAATGTTTTTTTTTGTTCACTGATGTTGTATGTTCACTGATCATTCTGTCAATTGCGGACCGATTTTGAAATATTTTTTTGGTTTGATAGAGTATACTTCCGAGGTGGTCCCATTGTCACCAAATCTGAATCTGATGAGGGGATTAATGACGATTATAGCGATTTTAGTATTTTTAGTAAGAAGTCTATCATTTGCATTCAGAAAGTATCACTTGGGGAAGTGGAACTGATGATGAAGACCACAGATGGCCATCGGAACTCCTCAACGGTACCTATTTCAAGGGTGGCGTTAACATATCTCGATTAAGATTGTTGAGCGACTACAACGAAGAATATTTACTTGTTGAAATATGACTATGATTTTCCGGCGGCGTTGCTTGCGGCGCGCTTGAAACTTTAAGTTTCATATCAACTAAGAAGTAGGAACGGAACAGCGTATTTATGATCACTAAAAAGTTTAAAATAAAATAAATGTTTAAAAGACAAAAAACCGCCTTCCAAAACGCAAAAAATAACTTCTTTTAAAATTTTACGCACCCACCAAATAGGTTAGTCCAACTGAAGTCGGCTTTTTTGGTGAAAATATTGTGGTCGCGGTTTTTTTGTTGTTTTAAACATTTATTTTATTTTAAAATAAGAAAATAAACTATTTTCATTTTTTATTTTTCATTAAGATCATGAACAAGGCCAGTTAATTAAATATACTGTTAAATATATATATGTGTAAATGTGTTAATAATGTTCTTTAGCTGTATCCCATCGCAGTGTGGTGCGGCCGCAGCCGCAGGGAACGCTCGCCGCAGTGTGTAGGAGACGCCGTGTCGAATGTCCCCTGTAAATCCACACACAGCCAATTCCGAAATCGTGTTCTGTTCTAAGCAATTTACAGTGTTTAGTTGGAACAATGCATACTACATTAAGGCTAAATTACGATCAAATATAGTTAAGTATGGCATTTTTTTTTAAAGCGTAGTGAGCGTACAGGTTTAATATATCCTCGTAAGGCCCTGGAAAAATGTCGTTAATTGTCATCTGAACTTAAAACTAAGTTTGACAGAAGGGCTTTAAAAGGCATTTGGGTGTTACCAGGATAAAGGTGTGTAATTTATATTTAGCGGTATACACTGTCTTTAGGCGTACACGAAGTTAGTCAGTCAATTGTTATTGAATAACCTGTAATGTCCCACTGCTGGACAAAAGCTTTACTTTTACGTCATACATGTAAGTAGCTTTTGTTGTTGGTACGAGTACAAAAACAAAGCAGATTTATTAACAAAGTAAAAATTCAAAAACAAATGTCATCAATAATTCCGTACGTATACTATTTTCTAGATAATTGCTAAATTAATATCTACTCTTATATTCCAAGCAAAAAGCTAATAGCTTCATCTCTCATCGCCAAGTATGACGCTTAAGTATATTTTTTAAGAATGAAGTAACTCTCCCTCGGCGCGTCGAATGGGATGATTTATTGATTCCATGCTGCCGGTTCCGCTCGTCACGTCATTTCATTGCCGCAAGGAAGTCGTTGTCCCTATTTATATTGCCTTTCTATCGACAGCAATACGTCTTCGGCGGATTTATAAAATTACTTAATCGGTACCACAAGTATCAACTTTTTAATGTTGGCGCTAGTAATGAATATTCTGTTAAAATACCTAACTTGTTTAGCTGCCAAGATAACGTGTGATTTTATTATAATTTATGGTTAAATATTAAAAAAAAAAAACAGTTACAGTACAAATAAGCCAGGTCGATTGGGGTGATACCCTATCAAAGAACATAAGCATCATAACTATGCGACCTGCTAGCTTGTTTCCCACGTGAATAGAGAAGTAAAAAATTGCGTCATTAAGTTTAATATTAAAAAAAGGGCAATGTTGATACAAAAATATTTACTTCTTCAATAATCAGTCAACCATGTTACGAGCATTACCGACTGCACCTTTAAATGGTCTTTATGTCAATGAATACGTCAGCTAGCCGTGTCGCCCTCGGGTTGACGGACCTCGGGCCCCACCGGCGAGCGACTCCCGCCGTAATCCCGACGCGACCCGAGCTTGCTCAACTTCGCTTTGAATACTAAAGGCGTCTTAGTATTATGTTCTGCATTTCAAAACTTTGCAGAACCAAGCAGTCTTTAGATTAAACTCTATTGTACTTGTACCATTGAATATGTTCAACAATTTAAAGTTTAACACCACGACGACATGTTGTCTTCTCTATTACCCTATGAAATTATAGAAGTTTCTAGTTTGCTCAAAGCATAGTATGAAGTTACTTTCCGAGTTAAATTTTAGGGCAAGGTTGCTGGTCAAAAGCTCAACACCTTCCAATTTAACAAATTGTTTAATTTTAGTTTCACCTCCACGGACGACCATAAAAACCCGTTATTACGCTCATAACTTACAGTAGTAAACATAAGTACGACTCATGCTATAGTAAATATGTTATAACAAACAGTTATATGAAAATGTTAACGTACTATCATTATTTGTCACATTCCATAATTATTTCCAATTGTAATCCATGTCACGCCGTACAAACTATACACAAATAATGATAATTATTTCAAATCAGTATATAAAAAAACCAACATTTATTTAGTTTATTTAATTGAGTCTGCATAATTTGGGGAGATGATGCCAGAGACTGTCCTCATTTTACGGATAGTATTATTTCAATATCGCATTCAGGTACTTATTACAGTTTCATATATTTTCTAGAATATTTAAATGATTCCAGTATTATGACTTATGAAGTTATGAGGTACGAGTTTGGCAGCGGGCAGAATTAATTGTTTGTAATGATAACTGTCGATATAATACAGAGCCCGGAATTTTGGTAGCAATTTTGAGCTGTGAAAGGGACTTCTCGTTTATCGACTTCCGATTTACATATTTTATCGATACATTATAGAACACAACACAACATATCAATGAAGATTAAAAGTAAAGGTAAACAACAGGCGGCCTTATCGCTAAAGAGCGGTCTCTTTTGGATAAGTTATGAGTGGCTGAAACTGTTACGAGGCATTTACAATTTGTTCTTGAAGGAAATTGCAACAAGAATTGTCAACGAGTGATTGACATTGACACATATGCAGATAAAACTACTAATCAAAGGTCATTCATAAGATTAAAGGCCAGTACCTACGAGTACATATACACCGTGTTTTTTTTGATTTACGATAACTTCGGCATATTGTTAGGTACACGTATAGAAACTACGTGGTACATTAGATTTTAAAATATTGCAAAAAAAAAAAAAAATGTTTAGAACAAAGTAATTAAATGTTGTGTCTACAATCATTCTAAAAGGGTCTTTAGAGTTAACTCATAGTTAGTGTCAAATACGTCAAGTAGCTTTTGTTGTTGGTACGAGTACAAAAACAAAGCAGATTTATTAACAAAGTAAAAATTCAAAAACAAATGTCACCAATAATTCCGTACGTATACTATTTTCTAGATAATTGCTAAATTAATATCTACTCTTATATTCCAAGCAAAAAGCTAATAGCTTCATCTCTCATCGCCAAGTATGACGCTTAAGTATATTTTTCTCTTTTGGATAAGTTATGAGTGGCTGAAACTGTTACGAGGCATTTTCAATTTGTTCTTGAAGGAAATTGCAACAAGAATTGTCAACGAGTGATTGACATTGACACATATGCAGATAAAACTACTAATCAAAGGTCATTCATAAGATTAAAGGCCAGTACCTACGAGTACATATACACCGTGTTTTTTTTGATTTACGATAACTTCGGCATATTGTTAGGTACACGTATAGAAACTACGTGGTACATTCGATTTTAAAATATTGCAAAAAAAAAAAAAAAATGTTTAGAACAAAGTAATTAAATGTTGTGTCTTCAATCATTCTAAAAGAGTCTTTAGAGTTAACTCATAGTTAGTGTCAAATACGTCAAGTCAGCGTGACATACACACACACAAGTAAAGATAACACTTGACAGGTGCACGACCTAACAATTGAAAACTCTTTACTCATAATAGGTAATTAAAAGAAAATTGTTAGGTATCAATTAAGAGCCTTTTACATTAGTTTAACGTGATTAACTGATTAATTTTAATAATTGAATATCTTTATAACCGTACGAGTTATCATATGTCTGTCTTCGGGAAATTAGCTTAATTTGACTTGAAGAACGTGCCCTTAAAGTTATCGTAAATCAAAAAAAACACGGTGTATATATATAATTAGGCTCGATGTTAATTCTCGTTGCGATTTCTTTCGAAAATTGTTTAAGAGGCATATGAAATCCACGAATATTAATAAGAAACAATAAAATATTATTATTTTAATTTCCATTTATAATTTTCTAAAAGTTGGTATCCAAAGGTTATCGCTTATTCGCGATAAGACTCCATGTTGTTTACTTCTACTCGTAATCATATTTATAAAGATGAAGTCTGTATTTATCGATATACATAGGTATATCGGAAGTCGATAGACGAGAACTCCCTATGACAGCTCAAAAGTGCTACGAAAGTCCCGGGCTCTGGATATAAAGGTATTATTGTTTTGAGCTGTAAACCTATTCCGGGCCTGTATACTTGCTCTAGACATGAACTCAGTACGGAGTTCAGCGCTTGCAAGCACGAGTATAAATAACGCAAAATGGTAATGTTTATTGCAGATGGTAGTACTCGTAATGGTCGCACGTAGGCCGGCCAGGCATCAAGTGGCTGGTGCACCGTAAATTATGCCGCGTGCATTGAATAAAACAATATTCTCCGGAGAGGGCGGCAACAGGTACGCATCACGTTCTGTGAGTGCTTTTTGAATAGCCAGATTCAAGAATATGTAACATTGTAAACATGTAATCTTGTAAAGCGCTGCTAAACCCAAAAAAGTTAAATTTCTGTTTCTTAATTAGGTATATGCGTTGTAATTTGTCATGGGATAAATATTTTTTTGCATCATAAAAGTTTCATTTTGTAGTTTATTGCAAACAAACAAACAGTCGCAGTTGAGGTTCTTTCCTATCAAGGTAAATATTTCATTTCGTATCAAGCGACTTTCCAGATTTACATTGAATGTTTAAATAAATAGTTTTTTTTAATTAACTTCTAACAGAATTAATATTGAAAAGAGTGTGTTTTGGCTTATGTTATATTTCATTAACTTGACACCATTTCTTTTGATGCATTTATTTGTACCTAATCAACGACTTTCCAGAACTCTCTAAAGGTATGAAATGAAATACTAAGTAATATTACGGCAAATAGCATGGCAAGATGAAGAGGTCAACCTTGCGGAATAACGGAGAGAGGCGTTTTCTAATCAAAAAAGATTTTCCGTCGCGCTGAGTAATAAGCGGCAGCAACACAACTTAATAAATCAGAAGACGTTTCTTATTTATTTTTATTTTTTGTTAATGTGAAGGCACACGAGTACTCAGGCCACCTGATGGTAGGTAAGTGAAATCTGAGACCCATAGACATTTGAATTCTCAAGACTATAATCCTAAGACCTCAAATGCATTGCCAACCCTGAGGACTAAGATGGGATGCCTCTATGCTAGTAATTTCACCGGTTGTCTTATCCCCACACCGGAACACAACAATGTGAACACTGTTGCTTGGCGGGTGGTTAATAGATAAGATGATGGTAGCGATCCGGACGGACCCCGCACAGGGTCCTACCACCACTGACAGCCACCACACCACCTAAATGAAAATTACAAAGAAAATACCTATACAAGAAAAAGCGGCAGAATCGGCAATGTTCTAATTTATCTAATTTTTTTGTTAAATCATTAGTTAAACAAATGTTAGTAATCATGAACATTTTATGCAACATTGACTTTAACCTAGTTTATAATTTTGATGACGCAGACACTTGCATTATGTCCGAGGTTCACTCGTTTAATCATCCTTATATTTCTGTATTACTTATATGTTCTTAATTTTAATGATTTACTCGTATATAGATAATTTAAATATTTATAAATTTTAAAAAATCCTACTTATACCTAACTATATTTTTTATGTAAATGTTAAAAGCTAGTCTAAGGCCTTCTACGTCTGAGATACAGGAGTATCCTAGTTCAGGCATGTAATTTTTAAGTCTCTTTGTTTTTGTTAAGTACAGTGAATAAGGATTTATTATTATTATTATTATTATTATACCTCGGAAACTCCTACTAATATTGTAAAAGTGAAGGTTTGGATGGATGCTTGTAATTCAATCACGCCAGAGTGGCTGAACGGATCTGGATGAAATTTGGCACAGAGATAGATTATAGTCTGATATAAGGCATGGCTAATTTTTATCCCGAATTAATAATAATAATAATCACAGGACAATCTCACACAAATTGACCTAGTCCCAAACTAAGCTCTAGGCTTGTACTACTCGTATGGGTACTAGACAATGATAAACATACTCATATAGAGAAATATATACTTAAATACATAGAAAACATCCAAGACTCAGGAACAAATACTCGTGCTCATCACACAAATATCTGCCTTTACCGTGATTTGAACCCTAGCTTCGAAGGCAGGGTCACTCCCAACAAGGCTAGCGTGTCGTCGAATTATTTTAACGTTCCCGAGGGAACAGCGATAAACGACTTCTACTCGGAGGGAGTCGCGCGCAAATGCTAGTGACTTTTAAACTATAATTTCGATCACATTCGTAATCCCGAAGACGTAGCATTTACCTGTGGAGTAGTTACCTACAGTGTCTATGATGCTAAGGTCCGGAGATGACTACTTGGTCTCGATGAGTAAATAGTTGATGACTTATTACTGCTGCGTATTTATTTTAGTAAATAATTGAAAAAAACACAGTGAAATACTCAAAACTATAACCTGAGAATTTTCGTATTTATTTTTCTACATGTGCCATAATACCCAATAGCAAATTGTCCAATTTTAGAATCTTATGATTCCATTGACTTATTAATCACTATAGCTAGATTTATTGATACCTCCAAAGGACTGTAAACCTTAGTATTTAATAACAAACTCAACTTAACACCAGTTCCTGAAATAAAAGACTAGGCATACAGACAGATAAATAACAAAGTGTTCCGTTTTTAGGGTTCCGTAGTCAAACTAGAAACCCTTATAGTTTCGCCATGTCCGTCCGTCAGTTCGTCCGCAGCCTAGCTCAAAGACTCTTTGTAGGTACTAAACATTTTTTTAGGTTATCTCCCCTACACATAACGTGGGGATGTATTTTTTTTCTCGTCTATTCGTCTATAGTGTGGGGTGTCGTTGATTAGATCTTTCAAAACATATTGTGGGTTTGTGAAAACAATTTTTAAATGATATCATCCGCCGGTCTCTCGCCTCCATAAAAATTCCGGCTCATTTAGAGCCAATCGAAATTTCTAGAAAAAATGTTAAGAGACCTGACGGAAAGTTCTTGGTTCCGTGGAATATGGGACGGGTGCTAATGTAGGATGCAATCTGTGTAGACACGCTAGCTCCGTCATATCACCACCGGACGTCTAATAGAGTTGGTTGGTAGAGCTGAAGCGGTTGAATGCATCAGGGTTGGCAAGTATAGTGGTCTCGGCCCAGAGTATAGTTTTATTCCATTCGGCGTCGAGACCCGTGGTCCGTGGGATCCTAGCGCTCTAGAAAATTTCGAAGAGGTTCATTGACGTCACTGGAGACCGAAGAGCTGGCAGTTTCCTCGGTCAACGCATTAGTTTGACTATTCAACGAGGAAATGCTGCCAGAATCTTCAGTACGATTCCACAGGGCCTTTTTTTAGACTTAGCCTTTTAGTTTTAATTTTGATTGTTAAGTTTTATAAGTTTTGTCTAGTAGCACTTTAGATTGTTGCAATAAAATATTACATGGATTTTATATACTTTAATGATGAGGACCGTAAAACCGATAAGAGTAAAAATAATTTTATGTAGTAATAAATAGTTTCACGCCGTAAATAACTTTTATCAAAATGGTTGAACAATCCAGTTTTTAAAGTGCAGCGTGAGTGAAGTGATTCGAGTTTAATATTTTCATAATTAAAATTTGAATGTTTTAATAGCTGATTTAAATATCTGGATTTTAAGTGAGCTGATTAGGAATTCTAATAATCGAAATTAAACATTGGCAAAAAAACAATTCTCATCGAAAATGTTACACGATTTATCTGAGAGGGTATAAAAATAAAGGGTGTAAAAATACCGGCACATGCTGAGATCGGCACCCGTTGCATAAAAATGTGTTATTCTTTTTTACTTATTTTTTATTCTATCTTGTTTCAATATAATTTGTTTCTGTATATTTGTATTTAAAATTATTTTTGGCAAACAAATACTTTTTTTAGTTTTTAATGATTATTGGAACTATTACTAGTAAATAACAAATACCAAATTGGCTGAGCTCCGATTTCACGTGGTCAGTCTAGCTTATAATTTCCAGGATTATAGTTTTCGGGATTTAAGGCTTTCGGTCAAATGTAATAAAAACATACATAAATATGTAAATAGGTATTTCGTGCTTTGGTATATCGGATACCGGCATTCAGTGCCCATCCCCACGTGGTGTTTTAAGACGGTAAACTCGTACGTTGACTTTATTTTACAAAGTTAACATAAAGTCCATTACGAAACCAAAAAGCAAGACCCAAAATTAAATTGAATGAACAAGCAGTTGAGCGGTGGAGAGGAACAGTTAAAATACATAAAAAGTAAAAGTGTATCCGGCTCGCAGGACCAATTTTCTATGTTCCGCGCAGTGTTCATTACAGAAAAAAATGTTAATCCAGGGAGTTGAAGTTTATAATATATACAGGGTGACTTCAAATTGGTAATACAAAATCAATGTTTTACACACATTTCCCCTAAACTTAGCCCCTCAATTAAGTCTCATACTTTTAAAATAATCAGAAGTATTTTTATTTTTTATTTTTAAATTATCCCATTTTTGTTGGCTTAACATGGTTATCCTACCATAATAATTAACAAAGAAGTTTAAAGAATTTCAAATGAACTCTTTCCTCTTTGATTATCCGTCACCTGTCACAATTTATGAAGAAAACGTGTTTTGATTAGTAATTGTCACTTATCAAAGAAAATAAGATTGTATTGTAAATGTAGTGTAACCACACTTTGGGACTTTAATTATTTGTTTTGTTCGAAAATTAGCATGAATTAAATACAGTTAATTTTAACAAAGGGGTTAATGTATTATACTGCGTGGCATTAACTAAGCCACAATCAAGTGTTTTGTATTACCAATTTGAAGTCACCCTGTATAATACGTTTTTTAACCGCTTTCAAATAGATCCTGAGGAGGTTTTCCATATGATAACGTCTGAAATCAATTATTTTGTAATGCATCGCATGGCTATGGATTTTAATGAAAAAAAAAACCTGTTTTCTAATAATAAAAATACATTTTGATATTAGAAGTCGATGTAAGTAGTTTGAATTTCGGCGTCCTTAAGTTTTCGAATGCCTAGGGACGGACCTGGGCCAAAATCTAGAAGTATTTTTTTTCTATCCTTTTTATGGCTTAATCGAAATGTGAAGAAACTAAAACGCATGTATTTTTTGACCAGCATTGAAATTGTTAATGCTGAATTAAATAAATATCAGGAATTCAATCCAAAAATGACGAAAGTGAGCGTTTTTTTTCGGATTAAGTGTGTCTTGGTAATTTAAGTTGAAGTGTTTTGAGTAATTGTAATAAATACTTCATAACGGATACTGTGTTTAGTGCACCATAACATAACATTAAGTAAACACCATTTCTGTATTTAGCTTATAAGCAAATATTCATAATAGTTTGCGAGAGCAGGAACAAAGTATTAAAAAAATAACGACGGCGGGTTTTATTATTAAACACCTCATAGTGGACACAGATTTTTTTTAAATCCAATACCGTGCGGTAACACAAAATAAATAATTTCAGACGTTTTCATATGGAATGACTCTGAGGGTATAATTAAAAAGTAAATAAATTGCCAACTTAAAGCTAATTAGATAATGGAAAGTTACGCTGTTATTAGATTCCGAAACATTTAAATTGAACGCGGTAAAGTAGGTCAAATGGTTAGTTTGGAATTAGTTGTTTACTATTGCCGAGTGCATCTCTTAACTTTTAACGTATGCTATTACGTAGATAAAGATTTTTTTCCAGATCAAGACACACCACTAAAAATAAAGCTGCAAACATAGTAAATCGATAGGAATAAATTTTATTAACATATAATATAAACGAAATTGACTTAGTGAGCTGCTACGTGACCGGAATTTTAGGTAGCTCACATTCCCGGATTTTTGGCACGGGGTGAACGAAGATTTAATACGCCCCATTATCCTTTTATATTTACGTAATAAAAATAGAAGAACGATCGGTACGGTAAAGCTACTTTGCGAACGATAGCCTATTAAGGGGAAGCAAGTTGATGTATCTGTTGGTATTTCGTACAGTATTTTCATTATAGCAAGGTGCGGGTGACAGTTGTCCAAATCACAGACTAGTAAGGCGTACGTGTCGAAATTTGAGTCGATAAAAGATCGGTATTAGGTACATAGTTGAAATGACAATAGAAATATGACATATAATTATTACTTTTTTAATTTTCTAAAAGTTTAACTATACTTTTATTGCCACAAAATAAAAGTCAGAGTCGTTATTACTAAAAAAAAAATTAATACTTGTTACTTCAACATTCCGTCAACTCAACGTCAGCGTCACTAGCGTCAGTACGAGTGCTAGTGCCTTGTATGCGATACGTATTCTCATTCTGTTCCACCCAGTTTTAAATATCGCTGTTATTCTTTGTTGTTTTTGTTATTGTCGTTGATATTTGTTGTTTTGTTTTATAAAAACGTGGTTATAATAACTTTACCATGCCCAAACGAACAAAAAAAACTGTTTTGGGGAGTCAAGCAAGGGAGTTTGTTGTTCGACTTCGAGATTATTTTGAACGAGAACTTCAAAACGGTGGACCATTATTGCCATTTACTCAAGTTGTGGAGCGAGTAGCTGATGCTCTTGATATTCGACGAAATACTGTTACGCGTATAACACGAGAGAAATACGGTCAAGATGGGATGTCCGAAAATAAAGTGTCAACCCCTAATAAAAAACGGACGAAGGCGAAGCCAATTACCGACATAGATGATTTCACAAAAGATGCCATAAGAAATCACATTTATAATTATTATACAAGGACAGAGATACCAACACTGCAAAAGTTAGCGAAATCGTTAAATGAGGCTGACTTGTATAAAGGAGGAGTTACTTCGTTATGGAAGATTATTAGAAGTATTGGGTTTACATACACAAAAATTAATAAAAGAAAAATTATAATGGAAAGGCATGATATTGCCCTAGCAAGATGCACATTTTTAAGACAGGCTAAGGAGATAACAAATTGGGAGAAAGTCGTATTCTTAGATGAGACGTGGCTTAATGCAAACCATACGGTCGGTAAATGTTGGACCGATAACACAGCAAAATCTAGCACTAAGGTGCCAGAAGGGAAAGGAGAGAGGCTGATAATTTGCCATGCTGGTACAGCAAGTGGATTTGTTCCAAACTGTCTGCTGGCTTTTAAATCAAAGAAAACAAACGAATATCATGAGGAGATGAATTTTGAAAAATTTCGAGATTGGTTTATCGGCTTACTAGATAATTTGCAGGAACCTACGGTAATAATTATGGACAATGCACCTTACCACTCAGTGCAATTAAATAAACCCCCAGCAAAATCTAAGAATAAAAGTGAAATGGTGAAATGGCTGAATGAAAATGGAGTTTCAGCAGACATGAAGATGTTCAAGACTGAACTTTTTGGTTTGGTCCAGCGTCATAAGCCGCCAAAGCCTACTTATGCACTGGACGAAATGGCAAAAGAAAGAGGGCACCAGGTTCTGCGATTACCACCCTACCATTGCCAGTACAACGCCATTGAGCTTGTTTGGGCTCAAATCAAAGGTAAAGTTTATTGTACTAATTATTTTAGTAATATTAATAATATAGTACAAGGGTATGAATAAATAAAGGGAATAATAATTATATTCTTTTTTGTACTTTACTTTTATATTATAATGATATTGTAAAAATCTATATTAAATGTCATTATTTGTTTTTTAGGTTACGCAGCAAGAAAAAACACCGCTCCACCATTTACAGCCAACAAGATGTTGGGATTATTACAAGAAGCCATCGTCAACGTTCAACCCGAAGATTGGTCAAAAGTTGTAAATAAAACCAAAAACGACATCATGAGTGACTGGGACCGTGATATTCACATTGACAACATCCTGGATTCGTCATTGATTATAACATTATCAACTTCAGATAGTGAATCCAGCGATGATACAAATATAGACGACTCTGATATAAGTCTACATTGTGAACTACTAAGTGAATAAAATTTTTTTTGAGAAGTATTTTCTCGTTTTATTTTTATCGACATACTCAAGATTCCATTGTGTCCCATCCCTAAACAAATCTCTCATGTTCCGTTTCATTCATTTGACGTTTATTTCTGGTTAGTAATATTCATGGTTTATTATTGAAAATAAAAACCTAGTAAGTTACAGTTATTCTAATATAATCGTTAATTTTATATTCAAATATTCTAAATTAGTTATATTTTGTTGCAACTGAAATGCTCGCTGCCATATAGTAACGCATCCACACCTTTTTGAGCAAAACGAAACGTAGCATCAAGTGTCACCCTCACCTTGCTATAATGAAAATACAGTAGTAGCTCTACAGCTTAGTAGCAAATGGCGTAGAGCTGTAGCCGTGGGTCGTAGCGCTTCTGTTGACGCAGCAAACTTGCAGCTAAAATGTTTACGATCCGCAACTGCACTCGTCCGGTGCTACCAGCAATCCTTAGCTTTGATAATACGTATACACTCTTAACAGTTAAGATACAGTAGATGGTATAGTTTCTTTTAAACATACTATAGCGCACAAAGGGCACACAGGGTACTCTTCACACATAAACTGTAAATATAAAATATGTAAAGCAAAGATGGACGAGAATTATTTAATGATATTTTCATGGTGACCCAAGCAGTGACTTCGAAGCCATAAATCGACTCCACGTACCGGGACCGTCTTAACCCAATTTCCTCTGCCGCCTTAATAGCTTTATACAGATGGAATAAAAATGAACTTCACATGTTATTTCGCATAATGAGAAACGTGATTAAATACAGTAAGTGACGACACTTTGGCCTAGTTTGGAGTGACCCTGCCTCTGAACCCAGCGGTCCCAGGTTCAAATCCCGGTAAGGACAGATATTTGTGTGATGAGCACGAGTATTTGTTCCCGAGTCTTGGATGTTTTATATGTATTTAAGTATTTATTTCTCTATCTAAGTATGCTTATCAGTGTCTAGTACCCATAGTACAAGCCTAGAGCTTAGTATGGGACTAGGTCAATTTGTGTGACATTGTCCTGTGATATTATTATTATTATTATTATTAAATGTTAAACTTGAACAAATTTGTATTTCAAAACTTGTCAAGTACTATTACAACGGAATCAATTAAAACCAAACTAAGCTAAGATTAAAGCTAACTATAAGGGCTCTGTGGTAGACATTTACATATTTAATCTTTATTGTACAAAAACAAGGACAAGTGTCCGACTGGTCTAGTGGCATTCTTTACCTGTCGACCCAGTCGTTTCTGTATGTCAAACGTAGTAGGTCACAACTTTTATTTAACGCTCTAATCAAACACATTGTCATAACTACATACAATTGATACAGTATAATAATCTAAAAGATTAGCTTAAATGTTAAGATTGCTCCGAGGAGGCTTTCGGTTGTATATTCCTTTATTATCAAAGGCCTTGTGAAGGTCATAATCGGTGGAGACTGCTCGCAATTGCAAACCATCGTTTTAAATGTCGAATTAATTGGACATTTTAACGGACGATTAAAGGTTAAACAATTGACAAAATGTATCGATGAACGGATGAATTAAGAATAAACACCTGTTAAATTGTTTGGTAAAATCAAGTTAAGATAATTTGAGTCAAAACAGACCTAATTAAAACTCAGCTAAGCGCGAGTCGGACTAGCGCACTGCTTCGACATTGGCTCTACTCAGAAAAGATCACATTTTATATGGACTACTTAGATGAAAACAAAAAGAGGAAGATATTTATATGACCAGCTGTGAGCCTGAGCACCTCAATATAGGCGCTGAGCGCCTAATTCGAGTCAGTTGTCCAGCTGCCACCGATCAGTCAATACTTGTTTGAGCGAGATGGTGTAATATAAAGTTTACGCAAGTAAAACGATTACATAATGTATACGCGTCATGTCACCTTTCGCGTTGATATTGTGAGATTTATTGCCGTCACACATACGCAATGATGTTAGCCATCAATTTAATTCTGTTGCTCCTTAGTGGATGTACATGCCATTCTTTCACAACTGTGTGTGTGGTGTTTGCGAATGTAGTTGTGACGCTTTACGCATTATTTCTAAGATTGGCTAGCCCATATTAATTACGCAGTCAAAAGGTTTTTTGTACATTATTAGCCATAAGTCAAAAATATATATATGAGGCGTAGAGGCGTAGAGGCGTTAAAATTAGTCCATTTAATATAAAACCTCAAGAATTTACGATAACATTTACTTTTATTTAAGTTTTATGTTTATATAACTACACTTTGTACTTCTTTAATGTGTGATAAAGGATGGTCTTTTTCGAAATTCTTCAATTATTTTAAGGTACTTATTATATAATTTTGAAATTTTCACCTTAATTGTCATTACATAAAATGTTGTATTAAGAAATATTTATATTTATTTTTACAAATTTGATACGGGTGGCTAATATAGATTTGACTTTGAAAATACTGCACAAATTTGTGTATGGCCAGTATACACATATTCTCCGTTCCCGTCGCTAGGGAAACATTTACAAAGTATCGTCCGTTTTCACTTTGTCTTGCTTTGATGTTCGACATTTTATCATCTCGTAAATAAATTCTCATTTTGCGAATCGTCCTCTTAATCTTGTATATCTAAGACCTTTTCTCGTCGTATCTGCTAAAAATAATTTTGCTCAAACCATTTACATATGCAAATATTTAAGAATATAAACCGGGCAAGAGCATGTCGGACTATGCTCAGTGTAGGGTTCCGAAGCCGTTAAGTACTACAAACATAAAAATCAACAAGTAATAACTAATTTTCTATTTAAAGTCAATTGGTGCCGTCGAACCAATGCAACTTCACGTGGCTATTTTAAATAATAGTCAAAGAAGTTTTTTCTTACGACGCACGACGGTTTTGTGAAACCAGGTTATTGTGGTGGTATTTCTAGACCGCTACGACTTAGTGACCAAAAAGGGAGAGCAGACTCTTTTCTCAAAGGCTGGCAATTTGATGCGTATCAGATGACTGTTTACTTCTTTCACATAAAAGTACAATTTCTCAAAAAATAAAGATTATAATATTTATAGCATAACTTTACTGCATTGCAATTACCAATTAAGGCGTATGATTTACCAAGAATGAAATACCTAATTAAGATTTATCTAACATAAACTTTATAGTGTAGACAAGATTTTCGATAAGAGTTTTAGTTATTTCGCTGAAATAACTCGCGAGCGCCTATAGAAAATGACGGGACTTTGTAGAGCGAGTATGTTTACAGTTATGCAGTGCACTATCGCATGTCGCCGTTGGGAGAGCTGAATAAAAGGCGCCCGTTTAGCCGTCCGTCGCTCACTGAATGACGCGCTCGTAAATAATGTGTGCTTCCTAAACGACTTCATTCTTCTAGCCTAGGTGGCCTCGTGAACATATTTTGCTTCATCACTTCAAGTCCTTTGAGGCTGAACGAGCAAACGGATGTGTGTGCACTCGCGCGCACCACAGAGATTGTTGGCTCGCACTTTGAAACTAGCAATAGGAAAAAGCTTTTCAGTGTTCATTCAAAGAACCTTACATATCTTACATTACAATGCATTAGAGTGAGTCATTAATTAAATATTTTGTAAATTTGTAAAAATATTTAAATAATCAGGGCCTTATTCAACTGCGTTATAACCATATCGTTTTTGACCTGTTTCCGTATTGTCAACGTTTTGATAACTCTTATGTCATTTACAATAATGGCGACTGTGACATAAACGATTCTTAAACGTATCAAACACGATATCGTTTAAACGCACCTGAATAGAGGCCCAGTAAGTAATAATTACTCAATCGTGCAGTAAGTGATCAAATGAAAAGCGTGATAAACCATGTTCTCATTGTATACAATCGCATCGTAACAAAAGTAATGCTATTAGCGGAACTCTCCTCACCCCGCCAAGTGAATTACGGGGATTTATCGATATCCTGGCAGGCATTCAGGAGTCATTATATTAATACGCAATAAAAGCTTGAGCCGCGAGATGAGTGCGAATTCTAATTCATTAATATTCATGGTCAAATTATTCCTTTCATTGTCTTCCAGCCAAATGAATTTGGTCCCAGAAAGGGAAATACCTAAACGCAGCTGTGGTAAAATTCTGATAATTACGCAAATCATAAGAAAGAATAAAAGTACGCTCAAGGAAAAACGTAATTTTAAATTTAAATAAATTATTTTACTAATTCTTCAACTTCTTTTGTAATGTATTAACGACGCTAATATAATAATTTGAGAGTAGCCTTTACTCTTGAATCCGTTTGCGTAGTATTTGTTTTTGGGAATGATCCGTTATTGGACATAAATTAATACAAGTAACTATTTTCAAGTATTTATCTTGTGCTGCATTTTGTAGTGGAAAAGGACAAAGAAACGCACGAACAAGGAACTTCTGTATTTTTCAGGTTAGTTTAGACGTTTTCTCATAGTTTTACTTATATTTATCTACGTAGGCGAGTATCTTCAACAAACAGCTATATATAGATAAACCAGAACACAAATATTTATCCGGGCGCGGAAATGGCATCTCTTCCTCGTTCCAAGTATCGTTGCGTGGAAACGTTACATCCGAGAATCGTGTTGTGTCGAATGTTGGCGCGTCGCCGTCCAAGGACGCGTGACCGCGCGGCGCGCATTCCTCCGCGGCTTCGGCCAACTCGTTTGCATTTTTCCACATATTGCTTACAAACATTGCTGGAACGTCAACATTTCATCATTGTCAATAGCGTTATTTGTTTTACAAACAATTGATCCAGCATCGCATTGTCTACGGATTGAAATGATCTTGACTTGAAACTAATCAAAAGAAAAAAAAATGGTGTAGGTATAATTTATATGAAGGTGATAATTAGTTATGAAAATACCACCGCGTAAGAGTTTTATTTAATTGTTATGTGTTTTTTAAATGTTTGTTTCTATTTATGCCTTACCATCTCTTTTCGGAGGTCGGGTAAATACAAAAAGCCCAAAATGTTTCTCATCCTAATTAGGTAAATTTGTTTTCCTGCGTAATTGTGTACAAAAACTATGTCAGACTAACAAGGATACGTATCCGATTTCATATCTAACATGTGTAACGGGCGCGGTGCGAGTCCGGCGCGGCTCCGGTGCGGGCGGGTGAGCTTCGAGTGTTTGCCTTGCAAACAGCATTGCAGTCGAGCACGCGCAAACATGGCTCGAGGAGGCACTCACCTGTGATACCGTCGTCGCGGACTCGGCCCTCCTGTTATGCTCGCATCTCGCAGCAAATATTTTAGTTATTTCGGTTAAAGATGCAGCTACGACAAGATGGTTAGTTCAGAGCTTCGGTACGCTTATTCGAACAGAGTTCTTATTAAGTACTAACTACATACTTACTGTAGGTACACTGACAAGTCATCACCTAATTATGTACTAGTTTTACGTTTATAGCTTTATTTGTTAAGGATATAATGGCGTTTCATCGTACGTGAAATGATCATAATTGCTTTTTAATTAAGATTACAAACAGAAAGAGAATTTTAATTCGTCTCAATTGTTTCTCAAACTATGGGAAGAAGTAGGTAATAAAATTACATAAATTTACTTATAAATGAAAGTTAAAGTTACATATTACAAATAAAGTTTCCAACACAGGGTGTCCTAGAATTTGACGTTAATATGAAAGGATAAAGAAGCCCATTCATTAACCTTCCAGAATATAGTTTTAACTTTAGAATATGTTGATTACTTAAAGAGTTATTAAAGTTTTTATGAAATTGCTAAATAACGCTTCCCTGCGTTACATCTTTACCTACCTTCGCTAAAATAGCTATAATTCCTAATTCTAGAAATTGATATCCAATCCTCAACAACATAATAATGTACTAAATGTACTAAATGTACTAATGTACTAAATTAACTATACTATAACTTCGAAATATTACGGCTACAAAATAAAATCCATACTTTCTAAGCCACTCAACTATTTCTGTATACGTTATTAAGTATTGGATATTCAATTTTAGAAATTACAGCTATTTTAAGCCAAGGAAAGTAAAGTCACGGTACCGTTCTTTGCCAGTATCATTAAAACCTTAATAACTTCTGAACTAATAACAACTAATAAAATATATTTATATTTTAGAATGTATAAGAGAGCGCCTTCTTTTCGATTTACGTAAAGGACACCCCGTAAATCTTACCTACTTTCTCCCATTGTTTGAGAAAATCATTATTATATGTGCCTCGGCAGTAACAGGATTACCTGACACGTATTTTACCACTTCGTCAGGCGCAATTCGGCTAAGTGTACGAAGTACAAAGTTGTATTTAGTTAACGTTTGACGATGCGATAGGCCTAGTTATCCTGGCTACGAATGTAGCGGTCCCGTGTTTGATTGTTGGATAAGGCAAATATTTGTGTGATAGATGACTGTGAGTCAGTATTTGTTAGAGTTTTAAAATATATAAGTATTTATTAATCTATTTGAGTATGTTTATGTTCAAGTGGACGACACGGTGGCATAGTTGGGAGTGACCCTGCCTCCGAAGCCAGCGGTCCTGGGTTCAAATCCCGGTAAGGGCAGATATTTGTGTGATGAGCGGGAATATTTGTTCCTGAGTCTTGGATGTTTTCTATGTATTTAAGTATGTATTTCTGTCTATAAGTATGTTTATCGTTGTCTAGTACCCATAGTACAAACCTAGAGCTTAGTTTGGGACTAGGTCAATTTGTGTGAGATTGTCCTCTGATATTTATTTATTTATTTATAAGTACATATAAATTTATTTATTCATTTTTGTTAATAATATAACGTTTTTTTTCTTAACAGAATGGTACGTAATTGATCATTAATGATTTTTATAGCCGTACACCTATCTTTATTAATAACTGCACGTTTCATTTATACCCCCCTTGATCATGTTTATAGTCTTAAGTGAGATAGTCTGCAGGGGTGTTCAGATGTTGGAATATCTTACGATATACGCACTGTTCGGTGCAATGTACTTAACGCGTGACATGTGCCTGCGTGCGTTTGTGAATAATGAGTTGCATTGACGAGATAGTGCAAGTCCGGAAATAAGACTAACTTTCTCCTGAAACATCAGACAGTTCCCGAGTAATTAGTGTATTAAATATATAATGAATCGTCTACATAACAATAAGCTGCTCAGACTAATCAGAATTTATTGACAATAATAAATATTATAAAAAGAAATATGACATAAAAATGTATGTTAATTCAGGTAATTTGCATTGTTTCTAAATAAATAAAATGGTAATTGAATCGGTTAAAGCCGTATCTTATTATTATACCGGTGCGAGCGCTGCCGCGGCCGCTTTACAGACGAACAAGCGAATCTTGTTTTATTGATTTGCTCCGAAGGGATTTTTCTCATCTCGAGTCACGAATCTTTTGAAAGGACTCATCATTGTGCGATATCTTTGTAAAAAGTTTATTCAGGCGTTTCCTTCTGTAATGGTAATAATACTGTAAGAACAAAAACTGATTTATATTAGTTATTTTATTCGTCATATCTATTTAAAAAGTATTGCGGATGATTTATCAACAAATATTTAATTACAGGTGGGTATTTGGGAGCATTTGTGAATTGATGTAAAATACGCATAAATGTGGTGGTAACGACAGCGTGTCGTCTCGCGGCGTCCCGCGGCGCGTGAGCAGACGCGTAGCTGATGACAATCACAATAAACGGATTTAAACAGCGCTCGGGCTGATCGATGTGATTGTCAGGACGCTGTCCTTAAGAGGGAAATGAGCTTTAATAGAAAATAAGTCAACATTTGCTAGATCACAGCTGTGCTCAGAAATTAAACATTTTTTTTGTTAATGTTGACAATTTGCATACACCAATAGAGCCTGCCTAGTTGCATACACTGAAAGTCACGAATGGCGAATATGAACCTATGTTGAAATTGAATAGATACATCCGCCATCAAAATATAACACAGAATACAAGGTGTTCAAAATATCTGAACATGCTCTAACGACTTCAACAATAAAAGTCGAGTTCGTATATTTTTGAGAACTTCATGTTTGGATATTTTAATAGAAACTGGACATAATATTTAACTGACGACAACTAATGATAGCATTATTATATATTATTTGATTATTTTATATATTTTGGTTATATATCGTGCATTTCATTTAGCTTAGCATGAATTTGAAAAATTATAGTCAATTGTTTGACAGAAACTAGGAATGCCTACGCTTATTTCTTACTACATCGTACAGGGCCTCTATTCAGGTGCGATAAAACGATATCGTGTTTGACACGTTTAAGAATCGTTTATGTCACAGTCGCCATTATTGTAAATGACATAAGAGTTATCAAAACGTTGACAATACGGAAACAGGTCAAAAACGATATCGTTATAACGCAGTTGAATAGAGGCCCTGAATTTTTAATTCATGACGATGCGCCCCACTACTTGCGAGTTATTTTACGAACATCAATTAAGAGGAAGCGGGTATCTATTTGAAGTATCTTAAATAGAAACTGAACTGATTGATTAAGCTTGCCAAACAATACACTTGGATTTTACAGTTTAGTGAAGCTGCACGGCTAGCACCAGTTGTATTATCTCGCTTGTCGCTCAGTGCATCTAAGTATATCGTCACAGACTAAATATAAAAGGAGAACCAAGCGACAAACAAGTCGCCTTCAACATGTCCTTCCTTCCCATGACCTTCATAACCTTCTGCAAAGGAATAGTGTTAAACATGTTTCACCAATTAAGGTATTTAGCGAACAAGGCGATAACTTTCGCCGAATGCGTCTTGTCTAGAGCTTCTGGTCGGTATTATTTTAATAAATAAATAAATAGCACGGGACAATGTCACTCAAATTGACCTAGTCCCATACTAAGCACTATGCTTGTACTATGGGTACTAGACAACGATACACTTACATAGAGAAATAGGTACATGCTTAAATACATCCAAGACTCAGGAACAAATACCCGCGCTAATCACACTAATTCTGCCTTTACCGGGATTTAAACCTGGGACCGCTAGCTTCGCAGGCAGGGTATTACCAACTAGGCTAACGTGTTAGCCTGTGACCTGTGTCCCACTACTTTACATACAACCTTTGCTTCAAATTTCCAGCTCCATCTGTCCTTAGCAATCTTTAGGCGGTAGTACGAACATTCCTTTAGAAAGAGATAATCCATCCGCTACATTGAATCACCAGCCGCAAATAAATACACTACTGGAATTTATTTATTGCCCGCGAAGGAAAAGAAAGCAGTAAAAGGGAAGCCAATAAAAGTTGTTTCATTGATTGCCTCGTGCGTGCACCTGCCATGTAATAAGGTTTTCATTAATTTGAGGCTTATTTTTGTATTTTCTGTTTACACTGGAAGATGTTTTTAATATCCTTTGAATAGAGGATTTTATAACATGTAGCGATATGTTATTGTATATGACAATAAGCAGAGCCTGTCGTTTGTACGAATTATTTTGTTTACATGTTGATAACTACTTTGATTAGGTATATTTTTTTGAGGAAAGGAAATGTCGGTTTTATAGTAGCTGCACATATTTTTTACCTTGTCACTTCAACGCCTTTGTCAGTTTAGTGCAGTAGTTTAAAAATGACGTTAGTGTCGAACAAAGCATTAAAGTGTGAAAGTACTTAACTAGACTACTCTAAAGCCAATCGCACGAAACAAAACGTGATTAGGTATGGAGGAAAATACCTTTTATCACATACAAATTACAGAAGTGAAACATTCGATAAAAAACATTTTGCCGAAACGGCAGAGACCCGATGGCATGATACAAACTTAGAAGTTTAAAAATCATAGTGTTTTTTTGATGTGAATATGGTATACTTAGATTTTTCTTATCTTTAATTTCAATGTTATTTTTATCTTGTGTAGAAAAAAAAACAAAGGCAAGGTTATGTACATAAAAACCTACTAAGTTGTGATCGCATATTAAAATTAAAACCTTTTCTGTAATTACATGTAGTACTATATCTTTAAGGATCGGACATCTTTAATACAGCTGAACTTTAAAAAAATATATACTTATGTGCAACCAAAATTGTTCAAAAAAACTGGCAGCTTATAATATGAGACAAAACATTAAGGTATAGCTGATAGTTCATATACCTAGCGAAAAAACGCATTGTCTAGAAATATAAGTTATTCGTAATCGTTAGGTCTTTGTAGTAATTGTTCCAGCTAAAAAGTCAACTCGATTGCGGGACGGAGCAGCCGCTGATTGCTCGCAGCGATTCCGGCACGCACACACCGGCGGCGCGCCGTGCACCGTACACCGCCTAAACTGCAATTTACGCCAATTTCTCGCCGCCCTGTTCAATTAATCGGAAACAACCCAACTGTATGAGTTAGAAGGTTAACTTTAATGATACCTGTTAAATACATATATATTTAGAAATTACTTTCTTTTGCTTGGCACAGTTGGGTGGACAAATATTACACGCACATTATTGTTGTTGTAGGTTGTTATCTTTCTGTAATAAACGTGGGTTTTGATTTTGTTAATCCAAGAAAAAATCTTCATCGATCAGTTCGTGTACAGGGAGGTAAACACGGAAACACTCGGTCAATCTAAACCTCAACTATAAGGTGAGATAGAAGAATAACTAAAACGATACATCACATCACAATTCCAGGTATATTTTAAAATTTAGGTGATGTTGTTGTCTGTTTCCGTCTCAGCTTTAATGTTGAATACGACGGCAGATGTACACGACTTTCAGCTGATATCAGTGCAGAGGCGAGGAAACCTTTTACATTAATAAGTATGTAAATTTACTTCTGGTCACGGTCTGACCGAACTTATTGGAATATGTATAAAGGTACTTAAGGCACGTAAATTTCACATTTTGAAATTAGCATATGCTTTTCGGAGCTGTGGTGTTGTTTACTTTACAACGTGAATGAAACCTTTGCTTTAAATAGCCCGTTGTTTTGAACCGAATTTCTCTCGGTGAAAATAGACGCGTGTTCATTACCAACTGGCTCCAACGATCTTTCTGCAATCCCTTGAAGTGCAAAATCGAGCTATAACGACGTGCGCCGTCAAATAGCGATGGGTAATATATATTTACAGATAAGTAAAATAGTATTTCATTTTCTGGTTCTTTATAAACGTTGAATAAAAACATTTGGGATACTTTTCTTGTCTTTTCTGGAAATAAGTATTTTATTGCAAAAATATTAACTGTAGGCATATTTCAATAGACATTATGATTATTTTTTACAATAGTGTTTATTAGGTGCCTTTTAACCAAAAACAAACATTAACTCAGATCGTAAGAAGGTAGCTTATTCATTTTTCGATGTTTAAAGTTTTCAAATAAATGGTTAGAGTAATATTTTGAAAATGCGTCAGATAACACATAATTTAATTTAGCAAGTGCACACTCGAGTCAGGTAACAGGTGTTTCGTTAATCCATATGGAAACGTAACATGTCGGCTGAATGTTTCTAAAATTATAAAGTTCATACTCGTAAATATCACACATTCTTGATTACATAAAAATGTTGGAATAAGTACGGTCCCTAAGCTAGCTTATTAAAGAGAAAGGTTCCGGGCGAACTAAATTTCATATCGGGTCTCGGCGCCGGCGGTTTAGCGCTCGCAGGCGCAGCGGGATAGCGCGTCCGTAGTAAAGTTACGTGTTTTCAATGGTTTTGTTAGTAGCTAAACACAAATTGTATAACTAAAATAATGCTTATTCAATAACAAAGTTAAAGAAGTGCAGAGATTACCCTGTTATTTTTGATTCATTTTGTCTACAAAAACGATTCAAACATTATATGCCTCCATATTTCGATTTACTTTAGCTATTGTACAATTGCGCAAATCCTGAGGGCTCTTGTTCCAGTCAATTGTTTCCCGTGCAACGGTTTCTGTGTTTCTGCTGTTGGAGAATCGTGCAGCCGAGGATCTAAATGAGGGCGCAATAAATTTGGGTTACCTTTCTACAGTTCTGACTCTTCGAAATAAAAACTGCCCTGACCTGTCTATCTTAGCTTATTTGCAGGAAGTCACGTCCGCAAGGTGCCATGAATTTGTATCCTCAGTTATTTCTCTTACAAGGTTGTCTGGAAGAGATCGCTATTTAGTGGTAAGGCCGCCTGTTGTATACCCATGATCCGTGTTCTGTTTTTATTTTTTGGTGTTCAATAAAGAGTATTTGTATTGTATTGTATTGATTATTGTTTCAAATCAATTAACGGATTTAGCTAACTATCATACGGGTATAAAGTGCTCCCAGACTGGCGAGACGTGCTTTTGTGGATAAAAACATTTAAAACGTACAAGTTTTGTTGATTTCGTCAAAGTTTAACTTTTCACAAACTAAACGTGAAGAAAACTTTAAATATGAAGGTATGCCATAGCAGTCGTGTGTGTAGCGCGTGGAGTGGCGGTGCGTGCGTGTGTGGTTGGGGCGGGGTGTATCGATCTCGAAAGGGCGCGTGCGCGGGCGACGGCTCGGCGGGGACGAGCGCCGCCGGCCGCCGGCTCGGCCGCGCAGTCTGCAGCCGGCCGCAGCCGAGCGACGCCGCCGAATACGCCATCGATACACTTTCGACGGGACGTAACATTCACCGCGTCAACACTCAAACAACCTCAAACCGTCACACTAACTGGAATTGCCCTAGTGTTACAATGATTCAAACTGTTTAAACTTTTATCTTTATGAGATGACGAAGTACTGAAACGGATTTAATCGAAAAGTGATAACTTTATTTATAACGACAGTAAATAATTTTATCGTTACTCGTTGTTTTTTTTAGGTTTTATTAACTATATGAGTAATGACAGTATACTTATAAAAGTCATATCATAATTTTTACATTTTGTGTCGTGATGTTTCAATCCGCGTAATATTTAAGTGTTTGAAATTATTGCATAAAGTGTTGGTGCCAGTGACTTAAAAAAAAAGACTTCGAGCGTTGCTCACGAGTTCACGGGTCGTTAACTCCGTGGAGGAGAGAAACCGAAAAAGAGGTCTTCGTAGAGTCCGCTCATCGGAGTGATAAAATTTATGACAAACGGTAAGGAAGATAGAGATAAGGGCCGGGTGCGTTATCGCGGCGACGGGCGCGGGCTCACGCGTGTCGGAGGAGGAGGCGTTAATTGCAGGGGCCCTTGCGGCGCCCCCACGCGCCATCAGCTGACGCGGATGCACTGCCAGCTGACCTGCCCACGCTTACGTGGGTGATGATGACGTTCTTAGTGCAGTACGGATTGATACTATATATTTCGCATTTCATATACGCTATGAACTGAGATAGATTTTAAATATACATTTGTCTGTTACGTATATGTTTGTATTTGGTAAATATTTTCAATAAAATACAGATATTGATCAATCAAGGCTATTTTAAAACCAGTTTAAAGTAAAGAAACTTTTGTCTGTTAGGAAAATATTCGTACAGAAAACCGACGGGTAAAGTCAATGGTTTAATAGCTCCATATAAAATGAGCTTAACTTTCAAAGTAATTAAACGGTAGGTATATTTTAAACCTAAAAATAGCACTCGAGATTTTGCGCTTTTAGATATATTCAGAGCAGAACCTTTTTCAGCGTCGTAATAAGCATAAAAATACTAGACGGTGGCTCGCGCGCCGGAGTTCAAATTCACGTAAAGATTTATGAGCGTGTCGTGTCTCGTGAAGTATGTGGAATATACTCGCGCGGCGGTCGGCCGGCGGGCTGGCGGGTGCTTCGTGCCGCTCGCCGCACTAGTAGCGATCACTATTCAAAAGGGCATAACTTAATTGATGGAAAAAGGATTAGCCTGCTTGCTTTATAAGAACGGGCGATACGCTAATACTTGTTTTGAAAACGGTTGTTTAAGTAGAGTAATTCAATCTAAATGAGGTATTCTCGGAGAGTAACAAAACAAAATATTGCATCGTCTCAAGAAATAAATGGACGTCTGACATTGGTATAGGTATGTTATTCAATTGATTGGGTTGAAATTATTGTTATCTTTGGTCTATAATCTCTTAAAGAAACAGTTAATGGTACAAATGGTAAAGAAGTCCGTGAAATGATTTGGTCAGGATTTTCCATACCAGCTTTTTTAATGTATTAATCTTCATCATGTGGACCTGTATTTCCTTTTTTTTTAATTTTTGGAATACAGGTAAACTTCAGATTTTAAACTATATATTTTATTGACTAACCCCATTAATAATAAACGCGGAAAAGCTTGGAATAGTTATACCATGCTTTGTCCTAATCTGTCAAATTCAAATGTCGCAATGACAGATAAGGACAACGCATGGCATAACTATTCCAAGCTTATTCAACGTTTATTAGTAAGAGGGTGAGACTCGTATGTGCTGTCACTCGGTCAACATGAACGCGGCTCCAACGCGTATTAGTATTACGTAGTTCTATACAAATGCGCTGGAAAACTACGCTACGTTTGATCTTAGGTACGCATACATATCACCAAGTAACTTTAATACTAAAATATTTCTAAATTATTGAGCTTTTGCTAAAGCAAACCTAAAACTGTGTCATGTTGAAATCGGAACGACTTGTGTGTGAAGCTGTTATTAATTTAACTTAATTTAATTTAATTATACCTAATTCATTATAACTATATGACTGGTAGAGAACGCTTTAAGGCGAAGGTCCACATTTGTACTTCTTTTTCATTTAACTAAAAGTAAAAAGGAATGTCCTCATTTTGCAGCAACTTTTAATATTTTTAACCTAAGACTAAGAGTCAAAGATTTTGCTAAGAAGTCCACCTTTCATGGCATTTAATGTCATGTAGGTAACATTGTAATTGTACAAGCACACAACGATTTTAATAACATAAAATTTGGAGAAGGAACACGTTTTAGTTCAGTGTTGAGTGTGTTAGTCCGGATTTCAATTTTCATAATTTCATTAATTCGGGTTAGAGTTGGGGAACTCCGAACAATAGAAAGCAGCAGTGTTAGAGATAAATAGGTAGGTAGCTCATTACTTTTTATAACTTTGACAAATAAAAGAAAGAACGCCCTGGGGAGGGTGAAGTTTGCCTGCATCAGTCGTGCCCGGCGTCGGCGCGAGCTGTCGGCCGGAGCCGGGAGAGGCGCCGCAGTGGTTCAGCTCATGCCCCGATGATTTAAGCACTATTAGAAAATTACGAGCACATTTGCTATATGGAAAAATTGCATCTGAAAAATATACCAGATTATTTCATTTACCCATGTAGGTCATTTAGAGGAACACTTATTTTTTATTAATTTTGTTTATAATTTACTTCAATTAATACTTTCTTGCAATTATTATGCAAAGGTTGGTATGACTTTATAAACATAAATTACAAAATCAAAAACACGAATAACTTTTCGCAACATTTTTTTAACCAAGATGCTACTGTAGATTGTATGTAGGTCAATAAGCCGTTTTCCAAATGGTTTTACAATGACCAGACGTTGTAGAAATATGGTGAATCCCAATAGGGTAGCGCTTGCAGAAGCGGTATGCTCGTCACGTCGGGGCCGGGGGACCATTCAGAATTTTGCGCCAACCTTGGTTGGCCACCAATGTGCCACATTCAACACATCCACGTATGGAAAAAAAATTGGTGCTCGGGGGTTTGTGGTAAAACTAATTACTTACATTGCCTTCGAGCGGGAAAACTGAACAAAGATGGAAAACATGACTAGAGGAATTCCTGAGAACGTATTTCTGTAGCACTTCTAGCATAGTATATAAAGGGGGCATAGTTTTAGGTACACTAAGGTCAAGCATTAAATGTATCTTTAAGTAGTGTAATCCAATTTACAGTCTGCTTAAACTGCACTGATCTAAAGTTAGTGCTCGTTTCTGTTAACCGAGTGTTAAATATGACTTTATTTATGTTTTGTTAATCATCAACCCAAGAAGAAATATTGAGTATTAATAATTTTTGTATGGAGATGTGAACCTTAAAATCCAACTTTTACAACTTAATAATAATAACAATAATAATAATAATCACAGGACAATGTCACACAGATTGACTTAGTCCCAAACTAAGCTCTAGGCTTGTACGGTCAAGGACTTTAATTGTTATGCCACTATGGAACCCTGTCATAATGACAGCGTTAATCATTAATTTTAGCTTTTTTTCATGTGGTTTGACGCTGTCATTATGACAAGGTTCCATAGTGGCATTACAATTAAAGTCCTTGACTGTACTATGGGTACTAGACAACGATAAACTTACTTATATAGAAAAATATATACTCAAATACATAGAAAACATCCAAGATTCAGAAACAAATACTCGTGCTCATCACACAAATATCTGCCCTTACCGGGATTTGAACCCAGGACCCCTAGCTTCGAAGGCAGGGTCACTCCCAACTAGGCTAGCGTGTCGCGTGTAATGTGTGACTTGAATGAGGTTTAATATTTTGGTGCCAGTGGTCTTTATTGATTAAGCCTAAAACACAGCATGAAATGTTATTACTTCTCGTATAGTACTATTAGTGTACTAGACCTATAGGGAAACAGAAAACTTTTTTATTATTACATCATTTACCTACTATATTGCACAAACAAATTCTTGAGCAATATTGTTGTGAAATATTTTTTTTGTTGTTTAAGTTAGAGATCGCAATCCGCGTTACTACGAGCGTTCCATTAAATGGGACTCCGCCGAACTCCATTCGCTCATTCGTACCGTAGTCGTAGCGCTTTCGAGCTACGTCGTAGCGTAGCACACCGTAGCACTTTATAGCCCGAACAAGAGTCAACACCGAAAACCCGTTTCTAGTTATAATTAAATTTCAGGCATTCGCGATTTACCGTGAGTTCTGAGTTCAATTTGTAAACGGCTGTAATCTGTGGAGTAGATAAAAAAACTTTCAGGGGTTGGGGTGGATTACAACTTTTCACTGTAAGGCTTTATCTTTGCTTGTATTACCTCAACTTTCGCAGAACGTTATTCAGCCGTAAAAGGGGAGTTTTATTTTCTAATTAAACGCTGTTATTGGTTTTCTGAAGGCGCAAGTGAGAATATTAAAACTGTCATGTTGTGAGGCTACCTTGTAATTTTTATTCAAGTCGTGAAGTGATTCGTAAGAAGGTGTTAAAGAGTGAATCGGCAAAAGGTGCGGATGAATGGAATAAGCGAGCAGGACGGCGCCGGCGCCACGGCCGCGCCTGAATAATGAATGGCCCGGCCTCATCTCCGACACCACTCACTAACTCATGCCCCCAATCATCGGTTCATTACTATTTCATATTTGTTACGAAACCAATGTGCGATGAAAAGATTAATATTTAATCAATGAGCGGTGATAATGACGGGGTACAAAGATTCACCAATTATGCGAGTGAACTTTACCAAAGCGCAAAGACCGTGAGGTAATTAAAGGCGAGCTCTCGATCAATCGGGCGGATCTTTCGATGATTTAATTAAGTTAGGCACCAGCTACGTCGGCCGCGGGGCGACTTGATGCTGATTCGTATCTCGAGTAGACTAGAGTGTCTAGACTGACTTGAAAGGACTTTAAAATTATATAGCGTCCCAATTTTATTGTTTCTTTGATAAAAGTTTGTAGGACTTCGTTCTTAAGTAGCCGTACTTATAATTTAAGACGGCAATTTAATGCATGTCAGTCAAATGTCTGATCTTGCGGTTATATTGTTAGTAAGACACAATCGGGGAGCTTCGGAGTTCTTGCGCTTTGAAAGTGTCCTATTAAGGCAGGTACTTTGAACTCTCAAAAAAACTTTGAGTTGGGTAAAGATGCTGACAAGTTACTGAATTATTAATATTAAAGAACAAACTATAAACATAATACGCTTCCATAGGAGCCACAGGCACTAAAAGGGTACAGGCCTTAACCTCCGTATTAACGGAGAGAAAGCAGCAATAGTAGTTAAGAGTTGATCTTCTTAGTCTAAGACAAAAATGCAGAATTATGAATACAAAACATACAGGATAAGACAAGACAAGACATGTTCAAAAGTAACAAGTTGCTGCGCTAAAAAGAAAGTATAAAGTTAATACAAGTTGAAGAAAATGTTTGCCACATTTATACTATGAATTTATATAAATATATTTTGTTCTTGCTTGAGCAAACAAATATGGCGTATCCATAAAGTTTGTAATTTCATATGGTTGGGAATCATAAAGCGAGTATGTGAATTTATTTAGTAAATTGATGAATTTAGAGAAATATATAGATTGGGTTCTTAAATAAGATTTAGGTGATTAACTTCACCATCACTATTCCAAATCGTGCGAAGTAGGTACACGAATCACTTTCAGGGTTTACTTACGCATGAATAATTAACCTGGAGGTAAGAAGGTCGTTCAATTAAAAGCAGGAACATTTAGGGAACATGCATTTTTATTTTTCTTACGCTCTCTGGAAAGTGCTATGAAAGAAAGGAATAACTGTATACGCGAAATAATCGTCGTGATTTTTTCATAAGATATAAAGTTTTAAAAAGTCATGGTTCAGACCCTCTGCAAAAACATGCTATACAAAATCGAAGACAAGAGTAACGTACAGCTTTTATTCCATATAAATAAATTCGCATTTATTTCGTAAATTACTATGTTTAACCCACATTGGCTTAAATGGTTGAATTAAAATATTACGTAAATTAAACGAGGATGCAAAAAAAAAACAATCTAAACATTGAAAGAAGTTTTAATTTTTTTACAAGTTTTGATACTATATAAAATATTAATAAACGGGTCAAAACTTAGTGTATTGCTTTTCATGTGCTTATTTTTTTTTCCTAAATCGTATCAATGAAACTTAATTCTGATTTTCATGCATGTCCTCGACTAAACCGTTACAAAACATTAATTAATTCACTTTATCCCATTTCGTTTGATAATCTGTCAGCGGGAGTTTAAAATTGCATGGTTTAAAAAACAGTCATAAGGTAGAATATATTTCTCTTATCCTGTATTTCTGGTTCCTATCTTATTTGTAATCTGGTTAATCTGGCACTAAAATATAAGTGAGATACGAACGCATGCTTCCGCGCCGTACTCTAAGTAGCTCTTATCTAATTTGTTCTTTAATTATAACCTGCTTAGGGTAAGTGATTCACCGAGAAAGTGACCTAATTTGCCTTAATGTAACTTAACAAAATTCTCAATCTATTTTTAGGGCACCATTAAACAATCTTTCTATAAACCAACACCTTCGTAAGTTCTCGAGAGCATAAATAGGTACAAAGGGCTTAAGAAAATCTGCGGCTTATGCATTTGAATGATGGATAGTATTTGGCATATACGAAGCCGCGGCACAGTGCTGAGAGGTGTCCTTGTAACACTTTTTCTATTTTTGTAGTTGTACCTAGGTACTTGTTTAAAATATAATTACTGTGTTTTTCTTTCTTTTGTTTCTTCTAATACTGGTTGTTCACGATAATCAGAGTATCGGATCTTCTTGTATTTTTGGTAGAGACGGAGTTATTTTTGGAGTGATTTCCTCGAGAAAACAGCGGCATCGGAGCATTTTAGGTGTGAAACAAAATTAACGTTTATCAGTTACGAGCAGCGTACCTGGCTGCGCAGGCCCCGTGCCGCGGGTCGCCAGCTATCTCCCGACACGTCGCTGGGCTCGGCGGGGCTGTAGCGCGCTTCCGCCTCCAGGACTCAGATATGATAGGTAATCGTGGAAGCGTTATGTAAAAACAAACTAATACTGGATATTTTCAAAATAAACAACCGTGTACACGTGGCGCAGTCGAGAAATTTGACAATTTGCCGGGTTATACGCGTTTCATGTTTCACGCAGGGAAATGTATAACACGGGTTTCAGTACAATTTACATAGTAAATATATCAAATTGCTAAACAATCAATTGACTCGACTTTACATTATTATTTAGGGAGGATTTAAATGAGGTTTGTTATTAAAAGATTTTTTACCGGACCTTTTGAGAAAAATATTCGTATCACGGGTGAATTATTGTCTAAATATCAACGGTTATTAAACCTGGCTAACGAAGCCAGCGATCCCGGGTCCGATTCTCGGGAATAGCAGATATTTGTGTAATGAGCACGGATATGCGTAAATGAGCCTGGAATGATTCTATACTTATGATTAATTGTTTATTTATCTACATCCGTATTTATATGTTTGCGTAGTACCTGTAGTACAAGTTTACACGGCTTAGTTTGGGACTGGGTAATTTTTTGTGAGATTTATAATTTTATTAAAATGTAATAACAGAAAAAAGATACAGAGAGCGCAGGTAGACTCTATCAACCTGTCCTTGTGGTCTTGGTATTATATCATGTGTTTTCTTAAAATTAAAAGCAGGTGATATAGTTGAATACACCATTTATAGAGATAGTACCCGAGTGTGAGACCGAGCGGCGCTTGGTTCGAGCACTCATTTTCCCGAAGATGACCATTTGAAAGATCGATTCCTTGATCGGAAAACCCCAATCTCGCTATTTTCATCGAAAACGTAAAAGCCGTTTTCGGACAAATACGCGATTACAAACAAATAAATAAATATTGGTCGTGTAAGTATTGGATTAAATATAGTTTAATAACAATTAAAAATTAATGTCTGAAAACAACGGAAAGACGGTGGTCATTATTTAATTTCAAGTTTACACAAAAGTCCAAAAATATGGGCATACTAACTCACGCAATAAAATTTCCTATTAAACTTTTACTTTGAGCGCCGAAAATTAGCCGTAAGTACAAGGATAAGGTAAGGATATTTTAGGTCACACATCGGATTTTTTTTCGCCTTCGTTGTTTCTATGGTTAACTAAGCTTAACTTTTTGGTCCTTACCCCAATATAAAATACCAAAGTTATGTTATTTAGCTTATAACAATTTATTTAGTGTATAGATTTTTATAACAAACCTTACAGTTTATAACAATACACAATAAAAGTAATGACTGTACCCTCGGTTATCCAGCATATGGTCGGTGTAGTCTTAAAACTACTCTTTTGACTATCGCTACCACGCCCGAACTAGGTCTGAATGATAGTATTCCCTTAGATTTGCAAGATATATAGCCTGAGTGCAAACAAAAAAATATAGCTGGCGTTTAGGAAGCGTCCGGTCTGAAACGGACGGGTAACAAATTGTAGTGAGGAGGGCCAGGTGCGTGCCGCCGCACTGTCACTCACCTTGAGAAATGCACCCTCCGCGATCCCTCTCATCGTAAATAATTACCTGCGCGTCAGCCGAACGCCCTCATATTAGAACGCTATTCGGAGGCTATGCCACAATTTCATTTCATCTCATTCTTTTCTACGAAAAATAGGATCATTTGTAAATGTCATAAGGCCATTCATGGGGCACCAAGAACCACAGTATAAAACAAAGGAACGTTCAAAGTTAAGATGCAAAAAGCCCAAGATGATGGGCGGCCGCAGACGCGGAGTTGTTCGCCCCCGGCTGTCTGCAGGCATTTATGAATAAAAATCTTTTCATTCCTGAAATACAGAAGCAGCACAGTTTTGTATTGAATAAAATATAAGTAATTTTTTGAATGTACAAAAAGTTCGTGTTTGGCCCCTCCTTCTTGAATATTATATTGCGATTCATTCCAGTCACGCGTGTCGGTTCTGTTTATTCACATTCGCTTTGGCGTTGGCAAATAATGGGGCTCCTTCATCCATCCCATCCAGATTGGCTGAATTTGTATTTGGTTACAATCAAGACTTGCTAGGCGCGGATGTATCTTGGAACCTGAGCTAGCACAAAGGTCTGATAAAACTAGTAAACTTTAGCAAAAGATAAATGACGAAACAAATTACAAAGTTCCGTATAGTTTTAGTGATCGCTGATAAACTTAAATATTCATAATAATCCGTAGGTATTTTATAACCATTTTTTCTTACTTGAGCTATAAATATGGCAAATCCATGAAGTTGACATTTTATACGGTTGGGTCAGCCATAGACTGTGAATGTGTGAATTAATTTAGTGCATCAATGATATTTGTGAAAAATATCTATAGGTTAGGTTTTTAAATTCGATTGACTGTGAGTATGTATGTTAATACTTTATTGTACTAAAACAATTACATTACAAAATACAAAAATGACAGAAATAAAATTCGTACAAATGCGAACTTATCCCTTAAAGGGATAAGTGACTATTGTAGTCAGTGAAGCTAACTCTGTCTCACTAGCTACACGAAAACTAAACAAACCAAGTTCTAGCATAGAAAATTAATTAATACTGATAGGTCAATGTATTATTCCTCATGTACTGAACCAACCATAATTGAACACTGGAGGATTGCAAAACCTTTTTATGCCAGTTCTAAACACACTTGGAGGTTTTATTGCTAGCATCTGCACACCTTGGATTGTCCCTATAAAGATAAGAATGTGACGCCACGTTCGGGGTTCCCTAAAAGTTATGGATGCTTTTTCATGACTTTTAAAAATTGGTTAGATTTTTGCCGTTAGAATTTATTCAAACTCAAAATGGTGAATTTCTTTCGTTGCTTTTTAACTTAGGCTGGGCTTAGGCTTTTAATCCGCTTTATCAAATTTTGATCAGGAATGTTAAAAATTGGGTCTTTATAAAGCCGGAACTTAGAACCAATTTCACCATACGATGTTAAATTTAATCAATGTTAATCGACTGTTAGTTCATACATTTTGACAACCGTTAAGGCACCAATCGCCTGTTAAGTGGTTAACATCGTGTGGTGAAATTGGTACTTAGACTATTTTATAGCATTTGCCAAAAATTGGCATGTGTTATCTTGGTATAGATTAGCACTGGGATTGTAAGAAAGTATATTACTTGTATCAAATGTTTATGGTTCCTCTTACTATCTGGCCCGAACTGGCTGGTTAATTATCCAACTTATTTAACTTTCTCTTTTTTTAACACCTACTTATTTTTCGACTAATTGTATGCATCTTTATACGTTGAGTAAAAGGTTGCTCGGTCATTTCAGGGCACATCAAATTATACGGATTCGCGCAGCCTGCGAGTTTGCTAACGGATTCACCAAAAGGGTCAGATCCTAATTGCTCTGAATATGCATAATATTCATTGCTCTTTAAACTATAACACTGCTTTTGTAATCAACCTAATTTACCGAAGAATGTGAGCTAAATTCCAGTTTTAACCAATTAATAAAAGGTTTAAAAGAAAACCGTTCAAAAAGACGCCGTTTTTCAGTTACACACGTTTATTGTTACAAAGTTATTTGTATTGCCATCCGGATTTTACATATTTACAATGTTACAAACCGATATGACGATAAGAAGTAGGTTAAAAGCTACAAGATTTGATTATGCAATAAGTTACCATTGGATCGAATAAAAGCTGTTGCGCGCATTGTCTAAAAAATAATATGGTTGTTTTCTCCTAATGTCTTAATTTCTAATTTGGATACGGGTCGTATAGTAACAAAAATAATTTATCTTGAATTCTCGTAGACTGGGTCACAGTTAGGGCTAATGTCTCATCTAACGTGTAATGTTTGTATGTAATGTTTATGCGTGCTACTTCTCCTCTAAAAAAAAACCGCAGCAGAATTTTGAAGTCTCAAACATGTGGCAGAAAACTATTACGGAGGTCTATCTACTAAGGAGGTCTATCTTATCTTTTTTCTTGGTATGCACTTAGTACCTATTGCAAGATGGCCCAGGCGCGTTCAAATAAAGTATTTTATACGCGGACGGTCTAAAAAATATGGGTATATTACAGAATTTCCGAGTTGCTGCTAATGTGTCCTACTTCTTGTCTAACAAAAGTTTCCGCAACAGAATTTAAAAGCCTCAGGCAGCGGCAGTATGTTCTTATATTTGTTTTTGTTTGCGGGATAACCTAGACGCGTTTAAGAAGGATTGACGGAAGTCTGTACAGGGACGAGTCAAGAAAAAGTGCCGAGGCCGTTGCCTAGCAGTGGAACACCAAAAAGACTATTTAAAAAAAAAAACAGTTTTGCAAGATGCAGTTCATAATATTCACATGTTTAATAGTGGTTCAAAAAAATAATGGTATTTACAAATTGTGTGAATTTGGTAGATAGAAATAAAAATAAATACCTTTAAATTCTGAACCTGAATATTGTTTAGGAATCCAGTCTTATGTATTCGTAGTTGCCCCTTCGGGTTGAATGCAGGAATAACCCTAAAACCCAATAACCGTTTGGAATAACGTAAAGTGCCGCAAAGATTCGGAGTGCGCGCGGCGCCGACCGCTACACGGCGCAGAACAAACGCTTTATTGCCGCCTTCGTTACACCAACTCCACTAAACTCTGCGAACAATCATTTAATATTGTGAAAATATTTCGGCGCCCAGTTAATGCGCTGTTGAAATTTATAAGCCAAATTGCCCTTTATTTGTAAGGTATTTTACCGTCTTGAGGATCGAGGTATATTTAAGGTGCTTACATGTGGTTATCTTAATATGCCTAAACATTTATTCCGCCTTTTATAACTTCCTGGTTTGCAAAGCAAAATTAGTCCGCTCTAACGCTAAAACGATACGTAATAATAAGTATTTCTTTGTTGGCTGCTGCTACTGGTTTTTGTTGGCATTATTTTGCTATTTTAGTAAATATTTCCTTCCTGTACATTGGCACTAGGCTTGCGCCGGGTCGTGTAGGCGCATGAGTTATTATGGATGGGACGGCGCGGCGGCGGCGGCGCGCTCTAATTGATTCTTGAACTTTACACTCGCGCCTCTTCAGCTTTGGCAAGTGAACCGGACAGTCCGAGCAGCCTAATAGAAAAGTTTGCGTGCCTACTTAAACTTCATTAGTTTGTTAGGATATTTACAAACAAGGTTTGCGTAGGTAGACGGAAACTGATTAATTATTTTAATGAAACGTTGGTGCTACGTTTATTTATAAATTATTTATACAAGTTGTGTTATAAGGCGGGTTAGGTAAGTAGGTGCATAAAACAAAGAACTAAAAGAAGATTCCTAACGAAATCATTTTTCTTTGTTTACGCCGAATCGCGCTCGTCATTTCTGAATAGCATACAATTAGACGTATTAAACATTAAATTATTTGTGACGAAAACTTAAAAAAAAAAGGTTTGAACATAGCTTTTTAAATACTTTTTAAAGCGCAGCATCTGGAGGCGGGAGCGAGCGCGGGCGCGGAGGCGGCGCATGCCACATTACTCTAGTGCGGGATGCTCGACATAATTAGTGCTTACTGAGTCTACAATGAAATACGGCGACAGCCGCGGCGTGAGGCCTGTTGGAAACAATTAGAGACATGCTTCAATATTGCGAATCCATTTCCAGACCGCCTCGTGCTAGTTAGTTGGATCGTATACTTTATGAACACTAAACTTTATCATCAAATTAAAATCGTACAAGTATCAAATCATTTCCACTTGTTATCGAGTAGCTATAGTCAAGGGAATCCTTTAGGATTTGATATATATAATCTGTGTCGTGTTTAGGATTTGTGTCAAGAATTATTACAGTAACCTGTTACAAAAAAATCCGTAAAAAAGGAAATTACGAAAGTAGTGTCAACCCTAGTATACTGTATACCTAAGATACTGAACTGACGTTATTTAATAAGGGTTGACACTACTTTTGTAATTTCTTTTTATGGATTATATTGAAACATGTTGTATACTTAAATATAGGCTTAACTTGACTTGGCTTGTAATATGTTGTTAAATCAGTAGGGAAAGTTTTTGTTTTAATTATACTGGCCAGCAACAATAAACACACGTTGTCTTATGGTTGATTGTATTCATTACAATTTAAAGCTCCCTCAAGTTTGTCAACAAGTCTGTGAAAGGAGAGAAATTGGTAATTAAGGTTGATTTGTTATGAGAGTCGTTAGAGGCGTGAATTCGTCGGAACAAATTTTGAACAAAGTTCGTTTGTGAGATGAGAGTGTATGTGCCCGCTCAGCCTAATTATAAAGGTTGCGGATGTGTGGCCCGGGGCTTGTCCATTCATTTATTACACTTCTCAGTACAAGGAAGTTTTAATGGAAGTACGCCGCTATAGTATATGAGACGTGGTATTATGCATTCCTCAAGTTGCTTGTTGTCTATGCTGGCATCAGTAGGCTTTTAAATACACGTAAAATTACTTCCTTAATTTTGTTTTGTTAATGCTCTTGTAAACAGTTTGAAATCTTGTAAATTAATTAATCAAATATTATAACCAATTTCCTAAATGTAAAATAAACTTGTCGTAACATTCGTTAAGTATAATTTCGTACTAACTTGTTTTTATTACTAACTTCACGTTGATTGCTGACTGAAGTACTTCGTTGTCAATGGCAAATTTATTAATTTTGTCGTTCTCGTTGTTAGTATCAATTAGAAGAGCGACAACAACCTCATGTTTACGAAGGCGTTGAAAAACGTGTCAGTTACAAAATAATTGGCTCTTCACGGCTTTATTAGCCGCGATACTCGCGCGGCGCCGCCGCCGGCGTGCGCGGCCGCGGCTCCCGAACATATCACCTGTTTATGGGCCCATAAAGTAAATTTTCGTTCTTGGCTTGTCTGTATACATTTTATAGGTCATTCTTGTTGATCGACCCCATGAGCTTTACCGAATACCTGGGTATGATGAAGGCGGATTGTTTATTACCCGTAATAAAGCTATGTCGAGTTAATAAGTTTCTCGTAAAGTTTTATGAATTTATCAAATTAATGTTGCAAGGCTAACACTAAATTTACACGTAGTAAAAGTATTTTTTTTTGGTATCGTTCGTGTAACGTTTTTGTAGTCTAATTATACATAGGTACATTATCCAAATAATGATACGACGGTGGAAAACAAACCGCTTCTGCGAGAATGTACTCGTATACGTGAAAGCGTAAACTTAGGTTACTCTTGTCCCAGGGGATATCTTAGTACACCTCTGTGAACTTAAACATTTGAATTACAGTTGTTCGAATTGTTTTCAAATATTTTACATAAAGGTAGCCTTCTAGCCTTATAACTCTTGTACCGTATTCAAGAATATTCAAACATTACTACGAGAAGTTAAATAGGGGCTCTATATTCTACTTGGTAAAACATAATTGCTTTTGACGTGTTATCATATTGTCTTTAACTCAGCCGCCATTACTGTCAAATAAAAAGGGTAAAATGTATAATGTTAAACCGGGCAACTGTATTCCTAGCATGTGGCTGTATCTTTATACCTATCAGGGGTCTGTTCAACTCTTTAAAACTAATTTGCTTTTGACATGTTATCGCATTGTCAACATTATGATAGCTCATATTTACTTGACAGTAAGGGCGGGACTTACAAAAAACGATATGTCAAATACAAGTAGTATTTACCGGGTAAAATAGAGGCCCAGCTTAAGTGGTCCAGTTTCATGCTTGTAGCTATATAGACATGGAATAAGTACAAAATTAAATACTCTGGCTGCAATATTACTTTAATAACGTTATTTCACAGTGTGAAAAAGTGTTAGATTCGAGTCGTGTTTACTGAGGACTAGTAAATTTCCTTTATATTACAGAATTATTTGCCGGCCTTGTTTACTGTGACAATACTTGGCAGTGTATTCCATTGTTTCCTCTCAAGGCTATTTATCCCCAAGTCAACTGTCGGGGCGCCCCGGCCCAGCGCAGCGTGCCCCTCGTATTGGGAAGAAATCAATCAACGCTGTAATGGGACAAGGTATTTTGGTTTCTTAGTAAAGTTATTAAGTAGCTCGATAGATCTTGATTGGGAACGAATACTTAATGACGACAATAAATCGTTCCTTGGATCAGGAAAACAATGAGCTGTAAATAGTAGGTACTAATGTACCAGTAACAAGCCTGGGGCCTTATTTTGTACCTATTGTTATCGTTTTGTTTTTAACTTGGCCGCCATTACTGTCGAGTTAATAAGGGGCGGCAAAACTTGACAATACGATAAAAGAAGGGGAAAAGACAATAAAACATAAGGCCCCTGTCCAGTTTGTTGATTCGGGAGTTGAACTTTGTAGCACCTGATATACTTAATGAATATTAAATTAAAATACCAGAAAAATCTCTTTTTTTAACTGATGATCTTTCACTTGGTTTATATTTTATTTGGCAATTACAGATAAAAAAAACATAACATTAGAGAGAAATCACGGCATGGGTCCTGAGTTAGGAATCCCTGGGTTACAGTGGGGCTATCACGGCGTACCGGGAACTAGTGTCAAATACATCAAACGACAAATAGTGTCAAATTAAATGTATGAAATGGACATTATGACAGCTACCCGGGGTTTAAGTTGCTTAATAATAAAGGACTCACGTCATACAGAACACTCTATTATTTTAAACCTTAAAACTTTATTCTTACATTGGAGTATGGAATAGACGGATTTAAGTCCCTATCCCATATCAACTTCATGTCTGTTGCAGCATATTAAGTCCGAAGGACTCGATATTACAGAAACACCAGTATTCGACTGAAAAATGCTCAGTAGGTACTTATTTTTCTTCAACGACGCCTACAACTAATTAATTACTTCGTATTATATTCGTTCGTTATTTATTCGTGAATGATTTCAAATAAAATATATGAATAAATTTGTCACAGTACTTGTCGTCTGTCTGCATAAACTTTAAATACTTAAACAGACCCTCTTAAAGTTGCGCCAAGAAAATAAATAGCAACATTAATTGCGGCTGAAGTTGCTTCACTGAAAGGCAAAGCCAGACGTTTGGCAGAGCGGCAAGATAGATAATTAAAGAATTTAGTCGGCTTTCAGTTTCTGTAAATATTAAAGGCAAACAGATGTCGGATTTATAATAAGTGCTGGAAAGCGGATACATTGAACCAAGTTAAAGATTAATTGAAACGGACTTTAAACGAAGTTACTTATGAATATAATTACATACATACATAACATCACGCCTTCATTCCCAGACTGGGATAGGCAGAGCTACAGAGATACTAACAACTCTAAAAAGACTTGTTGATAATTCAGTAATCACATTTTGCACAGGTAGGCTAAGAGGTTTACCAGTGTATTAGTGACGGGTTGCAAGCCCATCGCCTAGCAGTACTACAAGCCCTTATTCCCTTACGGCCGAAACCTATATTCAACCCGCGGATAGATAAGGCTTACTTCGGGTTGAAATTTGACATTTGCCCATACAAAATGTGTCAAATTTTAATCCGAAGTAAGGCTATCTGGGCTGGGATTCTACACGGTAATAACGATATCGTATTTGACGTGTTTCCGTATTGTCAACGTTTTGATTACTCTTACGTCTTTTACAATCATTGCGACTGTGACATAAACGATTCTAAAACACGTCAAACGCGATATCGTTATAACGCAGTAGAATAGAGGCCCTGTCCGCGGTTTAAATATAGGGTTCGGCCATTAGTCGTTTCTTACGACATCCACGGGAAGACATGGAGTGGCACTATTCTAACCCGATAACCACACGGGCTGAATACAATTAATCTTATGTAATGCGGTATTTCGTTTGCACCAGGCTGACATTTGTTCAAGAAGCATAACTTGTCGCCAGCTCCGCCCAAACCGTAAACATTTTTGTAAAGCGCCTAATACTACCTTTGTACGAAAATAATAAAATGCATATTAGGCAAAAAAAACTCACGATTCTACTGGGTAAAACTATAAGTTGAAAACAATACCAAAACATGTCAAAGATAATTTAGTTTTACAGAATTGAACAGATCCTCTAGGAGGTTGATGCATTTTATTAACAGGGTCATACACACTCTTCAAAACAAAAGTTGTGTTTCCTGCGGTCAATACGACGACACGCTAGCCTAGTTGGGAGTGACCCTGCCTTCGAAGCTAGGGGTCCTGGGTTCAAATCCCGGTAAGGGCAGATATTTGTGTGATGAGCACGAGTATTTGTTCCTGAGTCTTGGATGTTTTCTATGTATTTAAGTATATTTTCTCTATATAAGTAAGTTTATCGTTGTCTAGTACCCATAGTACAAGCCTAGAGCTTAGTTTGGGACTAGGTCAATTTGTGTGACATTGTCCTGTGATTCCTGTGTATCCCTTGTCACAGGATAACGAGAGGATCGCAGAGTTCCTCCATCCATCCCATTTTGCCAATATTACCCAATGCTGACATTACTAGTGTCACCATGTCTGTTGGCCTCGGGATGATTAAGAGGCGCTTTCATGTGTTTTGTTGTTATTTCCCCCAAAACTCTAATTAGGCACATTCTCAATTAATATTTTTTGAACACATTTCTAACTTATACATGGAATACTCGGATGATGCATATATTTTAACTGGAGATTTTAATATTAGGGATGCGGTATGGGTACCCGGTCCCGCCGATGCAAGTTACATTTTGCAAAACCCGTCTGTCGGCACTTTGACCTCTCAACTATTTACTTTTATGTGTTTTACAGGATGGAACCAGTTTAATGGCATTTATAACGCGAATGACAGATGTCTTGACTTGATTTTTGCTAATAATACCTGCTATGTTACACGCGTTGATCCACTTTCCCTTCCAGAAGACTCTCACCACCCTTCATTAATGTTAAATACAGATCTCGACTGTATGGAACCCATGCTCCGCTCTTCACCACGAGTTTCTCGACGTTTTGACTCCGCTAATTACGACTTTATTAACACTGAACTATCTAAAATTGACTGGGACTCACATTTGAACATTGACGACATTGAGATAGCTGTCGATGATTTTTTTGGTTTTATTAATGAGATTGTTGATAAATATGTCCCATCTAGAATAATTACTGAACGTCACAAGTACCCCGACTAGTTTTCTCGACAGCTAATTAAATTGATAAAAAAGATAAATAAAATCCATAAAAAATGGAAGACATACGGGAGGCAAAGTGATTATATTCATTTTTCAACATTAAGACGTGAAGTTAAAAATGTAGAGATCGATTGTTATAATTTATATATTTCTAGAGCAGAAAACAATATTAAATATAGCTCTAAAAATTTCTGGACATTCGTAAAGTCAAAACAAAGCAATAATGCCATTCCTGACTCCATGTATTTAGATAACCAAATAGTATCGGACGGGCAGTGCATGGCTGATGCTTTTAATACCTTTTTTCAATCGGTGTTCGAAACTGACACGTCTTCTGGTCACACTCCATCAGTCGCAGAAGGGGGAGACGTTCTTATTAATACTGTTTGCATTAACCCTAATATAGTTGCAAATTATCTAAAATGACTTGATGTCCTTAAAGGTAGCGGACCGGACGGACTTCATCCCGTGTTCTTAAGGCAGTGTGCAGAACAATTGGCTTTACCGTTCTCTTCTTACTCCTCATCAGCATGGGTTTATAAGGGGTCGTTCCACAGAGACTAATTTGTGTGAGTTCCTCGACACTGTTCTCGAGGCTATGGGTAGCGGCTTGCGGGTGGATGCGGTGTATACCGATTATTCAAAAGCTTTTGACAAAATTTCTCACACCTTATTAATCCATAAACTTCGATCGGTCGGTATACACGGTGACCTCTTGAGGTGGCTTGAGTCATATCTCCGTAACAGAACTCAGGCTGTAGCCGTGAAGGGTTATTTGTCAAGTTTCATACCGATCAGCTCCGGTGTTCCTCAGGGTTCACACCTAGGGCCACTGTTATTCAACATATTTATAAATGACGTGACTGACTGCTTACAGGACTCGCATATTTTGTTATACGCTGATGATACTAAAATCTATAACATTATTAAAGATGAACGGGACTGTTACAAACTTCAAGATGATTTAAACCGTCTCGGCCAGTACTGTATAGATAATAAGTTAGTTTTAAATATTGATAAATGTTGCACTATATCTTATTCTCGCAAAAGAAATCTTAATATGTATAACTATAAATTGTTTAATGTTGATCTCAAAAGGGTGTCTGAAGTAAGGGATCTGGGAATACAGCTCGATCAATTGAAAGTATTTATCAAGCTTTACCAAAACTTTGAAAAATCATACGGTTAATAACATGAAGCCTACAATTAATGCAACGTTCGGAGCGATTATTTCCCTGCCGAATAATTAGAATAATCCAAACTACTGTATATCATAATTTTCCAACAAATATACAGTTAAGTTACCAAACTTACTATTTTTCAAGAAAGTTAATGGAAATCTAAATATTTTATTGATGTGGTTCTAGTCGAAATAGACCCAATTACGAAGACGTTAACGCTTATTTTAACTAGAGTAGGTACATTTGAATAACTTTCTCATCTCGTTGTGTTAGTGCTGACAAAAAATTAATGCATAAAAAAATAATCAACACAGTTATGACTGAATAAAACTCAAAATGACCATAATCGGGTGAATTTCAACAAGCGTCAAATTATCCTAATTTTGGTGGTATTTTTTATTTTCTTAGTAGGGTTTACAATTAAACGTTTAAGTGACGTCATTAGTCATTATAAAAACAGTGTTAAAATGGCCCTTTATTATACTAAGTGTTTTTTAAGATATAACGATTTTACTAATTATGTACCACCAAAATTGTTATTATCCACCAAAATTACTTTTCTTAGAAAAACTCACGATCAATAATAACATATCGGGCTAATTAAAATATAATCGTTAGGGAATCTTCCTTGTTATTTTTGAAAATCCAAAACGTAGGTTTCTAATATAATAAATAATGATTATTTGTTGTTTAAATAATTTTGGTGGAGACCAGAAATTTTGATAATTTTGGTGTTTCACAAAAGCCACCAAAATTGTACCACCAAAATTATAAAATTAAACATTTTTTTTTAATTAAAAACAAATGTTTTAGTTTTAACAAAAAAACTTAACTCGTTACAGTTAAAAAGACACCATAAACACACTTGAAAAAACTATCACACAACAAAACTTTTTGCGAAATAATGACTTATCTAAGTTATCACGATTAATAAAGTGTATTCCATACCACCAAAATTAGATACTTATGTGCTTAGCTGGAAGACGCAGAAAGATGGTACAAATCTTTCACCGTCTATTGCTGGAGTGAAACTGAACGAACATCTGACGCTATATTTGTTTGTTTAATCACGTTTCGTTCGATCATAAAATCAATTTCAATATTCACCACCAAAATTAACTATTTCGCTTGGACAGTTTTATTTACACTGCTCCCAGTTTCCTTTTACTTGCAAATGCAATAATTGATACATTTTAAAATACCTCAACTAATAAGGAATACATATAACTAAAATATAAGTCTAGTTGAGGCTTAATAAGTTTGTACCACGACATATCAGTATATGCGGGAAGTACAGGACACGACACCAAAATTGATTTTGGATTGAAAATATTTTTTTACGATAAATATAATAAGTTAATAATAATTTTAACTTTGGCTCAATATGGTAAGTAGGGTATTATTGGGGATTCTGGATCATTTGTCCTCGCTGCGCTCGGATGATCCAGAATCCCCAATAATGATCCAGGATCCCCAATAGTTTCCATCGATCAGTGATTCAGAATTCCATAAACTCAACAGGTAGTGACCTAACGAATGACCTGTCAATCCTTCAATGGTAAATTTGCATATCCTCGCCTCGTTCATTCGACTGATACTGTCGAAATGTAGATACAAAAATGTCTATAACAAAATATTTTGTAAAGAGAAGCAAAACCGGAGTGCCGTATAATTCAATTTTATATTACTTATATTTTTGTTTACGGCACTCCGGTTTATTTTTCATAAATTTATTTCTTTGTTTAGTCATCTTTGTTTATTCATCTTTGTTCCTGTTAACACTTTCCACACAACCATTGCTGTACTAATGTTATAGGATAGTCCCGCTAACAGTTTTCTGGAGTGGCCAATTCCATACTAATTGTTTAAGGACAAGGTGGTCTTTCGATACTAGAACGCTGATCTATATATGCGAGCGATCGTAAAAACTTTGATAGCACGATTTAAAATAAATTCTCCATGTTTGCTCTCTTTCAGCCATTTTCATGATATACTCGTATGTAGCCCCATTATCCTTCTTAACCTTACTTTTGGTTTGATTAAATTTTATTAAAATTGACATTAGTAATTGACGTTGTCGTAATTCAATAAGTAAATACTATTTGATTTGAGAACTCAGGGTTAATTACCTTTATAAGATAATAAATAAAAAGAATTTATAAAACATGTTTATTTAAACACCATTTTCTTAAACAAGTTACATTTCTTAGCGCGCATACAGTTGGATGATATATACAGTTAAACACATCACTTGACAATCTATATTCTTCGTACAAACTTAACAATTTAGGACAGTTCATATCTTCCAGGTTAATAACATCATTATGATCTAAAATAGTTTTAAGCCAGGTAACTTTTTCCAGACCCTTACATAAAATCGTCTTATCAATCAGAAACTCTTGGATATACATTAAATATTTTTCGTAAGGTATAAATCCATCATTCCAATTAATTTTTCTGTTTCTCTGTATCCACGATACTTGTTTACGTTCGGTTGGAGAGAGATTGTGCAGTGGGCAAGGTGGTAGAATAAGTAGGTGTAGTAATTGTTCATTAACAGCTATTGCAACTTCTTTGACAATGAATGAATTGTTGTCCGTTTTAAACCCCTGCACATCAACTATTGCTGTCGACATCATGTCAACTTTCTAACAATATTACTCAAAGGTCTGTACTCCACCAAACGATCGTTAATAATCAAACAGTAAGCACTAGTGTTATCCGGCAAATCCTTTTCTGTTTCGATTTCTAAACGAACGTCAACAGGTCCAGTTTTTAAATGCTCATTTTGCCTCGAACAATCAATCACATATAATGGAGCTTTTTCCTTAAATTGTATAAGATCAAGCAGCGGATCTATAGGAAGGTTATAATACGACTGACGAAATCTCGCATACATATCGTATAATATACTGTATTTGTACTCATCAAATTTCAAGTTAAGACTATCGTATGGATAATAGTATGAATTTAAAAATAAAGTCACATTTTTAAGATTACAATGATCAAATACAGCGCTATCGTTTAATTTGTTATTTTTTCTATTAGTTTGCAATCCAAAAATTACATACCGAGGCTTTTCTAGTTGCGAAGTGGTTTTTATAGACCATGTATGTTTGGTTGTTTTTGGTAATAATGGATATTCATATAAATCCCAATTTCTAAACGCTATTTGCATAGGTTTATCTTTTTCTAAATGTTTAAGCAATGCAAGCCTTTGATGATCTGAAACTTTAACATGCGGCATGCGCCATTGAACTTTATTTACCTTAACTTCCACTGAATCATCTTTTTCGGTTACAACACCATTAAGATTTGTACTACTTCTATTTAGTATTAGTTCATGTTTACTATTAATAACTATTTTCTTGTAATCCTCCGCAAAACCTAATAGTTTATTAAGTGGTAAAAGAATACTAAATCTTCCACTGTGATCATCAAATCCGTCCACGTTCCAACCCCACATTGCAGCAGCTTTACTTTCTCCACCATTCATTGAGACTAAAGATTTCATTGTAGTAGTGATTCCAACATTTCTAATTCGATCTATTTCAATCCCATTCATTTCATATCTAATATCTTGAAAAAGAAATGATATAGCGTTATTTGTCAACTTAACATTTTTCACTTTTTTTACACCACTCACGTCTTTAGCTGTTATAGAAAAATATCCTTCTATGTATAACGCGCTAGCTGAAGGTAATACGTATATATCTTGCTGATGGATAGGTATTCGTATTTCATCATTTTCATTAAAACTGTTATTGTATGGGTTATAAGTATGGATTTCATAACTTTCAATTGAATTGTCGAATTGCGGATCGTCGGTTATATGGAGGATGCTCATATTTTTAATCCAAGAGCGCGAAGAAACTCTTTATTACTTTTTGTTATTGCTACAACCTTTTTGCGTCTAGTTCGTCTGACGTTGCGCTTGACAGTGGAGTTAGAACGACTTTGTCTTTGTATTTTGTTACAGATATCATCGTTAAAAATTATCATTTTGACTTTCGCAAGTGAAGACTTATATTAATATTTTCGTTATTAAAATTAATTAGATTTCCCTGTATATCTAATATTTTCACCGTAATTGACGAAATATGTTTCTTCTTTAGAGGAAAATATATTATATTTTTAGGTACTTCAATTACTTGATATCCGGGCGGACTGTTAAGCACGAATTCATGAATTATATGTGTAGGCAAACCGTTCGTATAGGAACCTTGGACAAGATCACATTCGATCCGTATCACAGACGCAGCAATAATGCATACAGGGTTGACTGATTCATGCCATTTATTTGGATCCAACATCTCTGAGAACCCTAATAATGCACCTACACTATTTTTTACCCTAAAATTAATCGGTTCGCTGCAAAAAATTGAACATTTAGAAGTATTGTTGTTAGGAACGATTTTAAACTGACAATTGTTCATATTACTTTTTAAATATTCATATAAATCAGACAGGTCATATGCGCCGCAAGGAATTTTAATATCCTTCTGTTTACCGTAAGCGAATACATTGTTGCTGTCAGTAATATTAGGTATTGAATTAAATGTTGAAAAATACAGTAAGCCGCACTCGTAATCGTCTTCTAATATTAAATGAGTATTTAATTCTGATCGAAGAATGGATTCATTTCCAGTGATTGTGAATGTAATAGACATTGTTATTGACTAAAATGTTTTTTGAAAGTGTAAGCTATTTATGAAGATCCCAAAATGAGTTTAAAAAGTCTATACACAAGTGGCCGCAAATGAAAGGATGAGTTTTTTGCTTGTTAACGTAATTATAAAAAATATTTAAGCCAACATATTTTAAAAATTCTTCAGGTGGTTTTAAATTACCATAACTGTCGAAATATTCGATATAATTATTTAATTTTGCATAGGCTACCCAATGAGTGCCAGAATTCCGGGAACTATCAAGATTAATAATTCCGCATTCTTTTTTTAATGGACGTTTTGGCAACTGATCTCGCATGAAAACTCCTCGAAAATTGGGAATTTCTTTGCAATATTCGAGAATGTCGATGTTAGTTAACGCTCGTTTAGGTAGCCTCTGCATTAGTTTTTTTTATTTTTAAAATAAATTCCTAATCCATTCTTGTGCTCTTTGAGATGCAACCCTCTTCCTAAATTTAATTCTTCCATTTTTTGATTGTGCCTCTTGAGTTCTTGAAAACGTTGTTTAGCAGACTTAATAGCTTCTACCGCTCTAGCAATACCAGCTGCGCCACCTGCTAAACCACCTGCAGCAGACAATCCGGCAAAAATGGGTATTAGGGGCAAAACTCCTCCAACTTTTGGCACAGGTATCACCCGGGGAATGTTTACTGAAGTATCTGAATCCCTCGTCAATTCTCGTGCAACAGCAACTGCTAACTCAATAGCCGCTTTTTTACATGTAGGTTTTAACTTTTTAATATGTTTTTTTGTAAGAGAAACAATATTTTTGAAAGTGTTTTTAAAACCAGCGCCAGACTTGGCTTTCTGTGAGGGAGTGAACACAATTTTTTTCTTGTTTTTTCCATTCGATTTAGGTTTTGACCCTACCATTTTTGTTGAATTGTAAATAAATTATTAATAAATAAGTTATTTTTTGTTTCGATGAAATACTCTGTCCAGTTTCAAGTGCGCAATTAAAATGCGCTTAAACTATGATGTTTGCTGCTTATAAGATTTCTGTTTTATCAATCCAACTATTTTCTTGCGAAGGTAGACCTAACCATTTTACATATAATTTTCGACCATTTTTCTTCAATACTTTTTCTACAAGATAAATGTTCTTATATTTAGGTTTTTGCAATTCGTGAGCATAAAATGATCCTAAGATGGGTCGATGTCTAGCATCTTCTATGATAAACGTTATTGGGTTTGTGTTTTGTACTTTCGTAATAGTAAATATTTCAGTTGACCAATTGGGAGTATATCCTTTTTCAAATGTTCCTTTATATTTGCTTATACGAACGGAATCTCCGACTGCAAATTTATTTTTTTCCTTTGTTGAACTCCTCTTTAATAAAAGCTTTTTATATTTCTGTAATACAGCATCCTTATTATTTTCACTGACTTCAATTGGTTTAAGAGCTATTGTTCTATGTATCGTATTATTATATTCATTAATTGCTTCCGAAAGTGTGTTTCCTATCCATTTATAGTTTCCTTTTAAACTAAATTGCTTGTACAATTTATTCTTAAAAGTCCTTATGAATCTTTCCACTATAGATGCTTTTTTAGTAGAGTATGTAGAGTAATGGTTTATTTTATGTAACTCAAGTAATGATTTTATTTTTTTATTATAGAATTCAGTTCCTAAATCAGTTTGCAAGTTTTTGGGTATTCGATTTTTTTGGAACAAATCACAAAAAGCTTGAGTTATATATTCCTTACTCTTTTTTTTTAATGGATATACCCATGCATACTTAGAAAAAGTATCAATAATGGCTAAAATATATTTAAACTGTAAATTATTGTTTAAACCGGATTGCATATCAATAAGATCAGCTTGCCATAAATCATCTATATCTTTCATCACTACATGTCTTCGAGGAAAGTTTTTCCGCGCTTGTTTATGTATTTCGTTTACTACGATTGCTTTACTCATTTCTTGTATTTGTTCTTAAATGAAACTGTTTCAATACTTTGTTGCAGGCTATTTACTTCTGTCTCTAGCTGAGCTAATGTTTGATTAATTAATTTTATTTTATTAAACAATTTATCTGCAGTATTGTCAACATACTGTTTTGTGGCGCAGTCCTCTGGATCGATAGGCTTTCCAATATGTTTAATTATCTTATTTTTTGCATCAAAACAATCGGTAACATTTATGAAAGCCAAGGGAGGTTCATTAAAATTATTCATTTTATGCTTTTTTAACACATGGTGTCCAAACTTATCTACATTCATGTTCAACCAACACAATGAGACTGAATCAACAGTTGGTTCTGAAGTCTTTTTATTCCTTAATGATGTCTGCTTCTTTTAGTTCTTCTATAATCGAAATTATTTCGTTATCATGGTTAGTGTTGCCAGCATCTTTAGAAGCAATTAAAATTTTTAAACGTTCAATCAACTCATTAGGATCATCCCAATATACAAAATCCGTATTTGAATTATATTTTTTTAAGGAAGGCAGATTACCACCTTGCTTTGCCGTGCTGGATTCTTGAAATAGGGGTTTAATAATTTGACAGTATTTCATTCCTGAATTACCTTGTATCTGACCTTGAGGACTAAAACCTCTCTTATGGACATTAGTGTGCACCAAAATATCTTTATAGGTTATTTTATCCTTTTCATTTATTTTGTCGCAATTCGGTTTACTTTGAAATAAAAGCTCTTTTAAACCTGGCGTTAGTTCATAACTTTTATCATTTACATTAATCGTAGATATTTTATTAGGAGAATTCTCCCCATAAGATTTAAGCGTTGCAGGTGAATTTCCTATCATAAGTGTTTCACCGTCATGTCTTACTCCAAAGGCAACATTAAAAGGTTTATTTGGGACTTGCAAATAAGAATCGACATCCTCAAAGCTTTTTACTTTTGCCACATTATTTTCCATTTTCGTAGGAGTTTTTATTTCAAGTATGTTGGGAATATTTATTTTATCCTTTTTGATACAATCCGCGTTTACATCATTTGATAATATATTTTTGTTATTATGCTTATTTTCATTATAAGATGTTATTTGCTTAGGAGAATTATGAAGAAACATCATGGTTTCTAGCGGATCGGTTAATGGTTTCAAAATCTTCTTATTTTTTAATTCTAAATCATCCTCCTCTTGCTGCATCTTCTTTAACTTATTTTTAATATTCTTTACAGATTTAATTAATTGTGTTTTTATGTCTGTCTCCATGGCAAATCAATAACGCGGTCTAAAAAGACCCCCGATGTTTCTTAATGTTATAAGTAAAGTGATTTTATTTTAGTCATCATTTATATTTATTCAAATTTTACAAAAACATCGAATGACTTTCTATATCGACCATTATTTAATTTACAATCTTTGTTAATTATAAGACACGCATGTGAATCTTTCCATATATTTGCGGCAAGCGATTTGAATTTTTCCCAACTAATGTCAGAATTTACGTGCTCACGATAAATATGTTTTAAATTGATATCGTCTTGTTTAAAAATTATCAAAAAATTAACATTGTCTCGTATTAATTGCTTTGGCACTTTAGAGTAAGTCTGCGTTAAATAAAAACAGTCTATTCCTTTATGTCTGCCCATACAAAAGTAATTACGAATATTAGTCTGGTTTTCGCAAGCTACGTCATCAAAGATAAATATTGAATTGGGCATCGCCTCATGAGGAGAGATTACCTCTTTTTCATCGTGGATCATAAACAGTTTAATTTCGGGTATTCTTTTAAGAACTTCCTCTAAAAATCTATATTTAGGTTGAAAAGTTGTTTTAGAGTAAATGTAGACATTTCGAAATTTTAACCCATTTTCATGAAGCAATAAAGTTAAAATTATATTTGTTTTTCCACAATTTGATGGTCCACATATAATACATCGTATAGAGTTGGGAAGAAGCATACTATGTCTGTTATTATAATTAGTGCAATGTGATCCATCACTTATTTTGCTGATTTCTATTGACACAGGCTGTTTAATAAATTTCATTTCGCCTTCTGTTCAGTAATTTAATATAATATCAAATAAATACTTGTAATAATATAATCATCCTAAATCAATGAATTATCTTTGTAAGTCTTTATCATTTCTCTAATTACACATTCCTGTCTTATATTAGGCGAAGAATATTATACACCGAGATCTAAATTGCTGCTACTCGAGCGTCAGTCGCAGTCGACATTTGTCTCGCTTCTAACGTGGGTCCAGCGTATTTAAAATATATAGGTAAGTAAATCTATTTTTTATTGCTTCATCCAGTTATGTTGGATTTATTGCCATTTTTATTAAATAAAAACTTATGACACTTTTATATTTCAGATAATTATGGAAGACAGCACGCAGAATGATCGACTTGATTTTGGCAGCATATATGATGTCAGCCCCGTTTTCCACGATGTGCCGGAGGATCATCCTTTTTATTATGCTCAAGACGTTGACGGTTACATGGAAAAAGTGGAAAAAAAGCGGCAAGAGCTTTTAGCCCGTAGAGAAAACATGTGTAACGCAACCGTAACGCGAGAGCCTGACGCTCCGCGGGACAAAAGGGAGTTGAAAGCATTAAATACCAAATCGGGTATTAATAAAAAGGATCGTAGTAGAAAAGGATCATCATTTGTAATTAAAAATAACATTCGCAATGGACGATATTTAATTAAAATAAACATTGAGACAATGGACGAGTGTTACAGTGATCGTTCAGTTAGTGCGCAATATCTCGTGTGTGATCCGTATGATGAAGTGTTGGACAGCACAGAAAATGTGTTAAAAAAAATTATGAAAAAACTTGAAAGTGATTAATTTCGGTGTTAGTTATATATGTATAATTGTGACTTATTTCTATTATATCTCCATGTTTATTTTATATTATAGTTCTGAATTATAAAATCAATTTATGCCAATTATATTGTTATTTACTTACTTTGTAGAGCCAATTAATATAAGTTATTGTCAACGAAGTTTGAATTAAGGAAGAAAAATAGTAATTATTATTATTTTTCTTCCGTAATGTAATTAATGTAGCGTTGTTTTAATTTTATCATAAATTTCTTTAATTTATGTTTATTTATAAATAATTTGGCGTTATAAATATGTTATTTTTTGTCTCATTAAGTGTAAATTAGTAAAGACAATGGTTTATAAGAAGTCTGCCTGCTATTTAATTATTATTGTTGTACTTTCACCTTATTAAGTTTAATATTATTATCAACCTTATTTTAATAAATGATGTTCATATAGAATGTGGAACTTATTTTACGTGCAACCAAAGTTAAATAAACAGAGATAACACGTTATAACATGTCATGATTTGTTTCCTCTGCAACAGTATTGTAGCGGAACTACAAACCGACATTAAATTTTTATTATTTAACTTGGGTCATACACTAAGAAGATAAAGTCGAATTGCGCGCACGCCGCGTCAGCAACTCTTTACGTAGCCACATTCCTACGCGCCGAGCCAAAGTTAAACAAGCAGGGACAACTCGTTTTAACATGTTATGACTTGTTTCTCTGCAACAGTATCAAATTCCTTGTCTGAATCTCAATTATAACGAAATAAAAGAATAGCAACTTTGTTTAATTAAATTCTTAAAGTTAATCAATATTTCAGCCACTCTATTGGTGACGTGGCTGGCTTAGTTGGTAGAGACCCTGCCTACGAAGCTAGCGGTCCCGGGTTCGATTCCCGCTCAGAGCAAATATCTGTGTAATGCATGCATGAGTATTTGTTTCTGAGTCTGGGGTGTTTTCTATGCATTTAAGTATTTATTTCTTTATATAAGCATGTTTATCGTTGTCTAGTACCCTAACACAAGCCTAGAGCTTAGTTGGAACTGGGGGTAAATTTGTGTGAGGTTGTCCCATTTAATAATTTTTATTAATGGCTCCTCACTCTATATTGTCTGATTGTTTCCCTGTTGCTAACGTATTATCAACGTTGTGATAGCTCTTATTGACTTGACAGTAGAAGCGATCGAGTCATGATAATACGATTGCAATAGGTGTAAAACTAGCGTAACTCAAAATAAAAAAAGCCAACTTATTTTAAATCAAGAGTGCGTCTTGAAATATGGAAATATTAATAGTTTTGAGTTAGGCGGGTTTATTACTAAGCACGTGATTAATTAGCTGGCGGAGGTAAATGAAAGAAAAACAATAGGCATACATTCATCATTTATTGTTTTTATAAAAATAATAAAAATGTTACAATTCACACGTTTGCATTAAATTTCTATTACTTTACAGTGCTGCCACATTAAAATGCTAATTTGTAATGTCCCCAAGGCAAAGTCGAAACATTATCTTCTAATACACACCTTTTATCATCATCCCTTGTAAGAACTAGCTTATTGATTTTTTGCGTGAAAATTTTATGATTTTTTGATTTTATTACACACATATTATCTCTAAAACATTCATTTTGAAATAAAGCATTTTTGTATTTATTAATATTAAGTTTTTTTGTAACACACTTTTTTATTCCCTTTGCTTTCCTGATTGTTGAAATTTGGGTATCTATGCAATATAGTTTTGCTCTCAAACCTACAAATTCCTTCACGATCTCACCCCCCATTTCGTCTTTAAAATATCCTGGAATTTTACAGTTCACTAAGGGCATATTAAATATGTTGCTAGCATCAAAATTGCTAGTATCAAAATACTTTATGTGTGTTTTGATATCTTCATAGAAATCTTCTGTATGAATTAAATACAAAAGACTATCAGTGTCCGTATAACAAAGATGAATTTTATTTTTATAAACACGTTTCATCACATCATAATGAAAGCGATACAAATGACTTTTGGCTATTTCTAGAATAGAGAAACCCACGTATATGGGTCGATCTAAAACGATTTTTGTCTGTTGCAACTGAATTGCTACTAATGAATCAGATATAACTGCCAAGTTTTTGAAGTTGGGAGCACTTATGTATTTTTCCGCGCCGCAAAATTTATTTGTGTTATTTGAATGATCTTTCCAGATATTAACAAGTTTTACATCAACCTGTTTTCTTTTATTTTCAATCGTTTTGCCAAATATTGAATTGTTTTGCTTTTTGAAAAAATCCCTTTCATAATCTGAGCTAGCATTTTGTCTCAAGGTGGTATTTAAAGATATGTATGGTTCTAAAAAGTTACTTTGATCGAAAGCTAAAACTTTATATGTTTTTAACAAAACAAGACCATTTTTCAAACATTCTTTTAAATGCATGTAGTGAATAATGTATCTATGTTTGTCGTAGAGGCTAGCAATTAATTTTTTATTTTTGCTTCCTCTAGGAGCAAATTTTTCAGCTGCAAATGGCATATCTGAATGAGACTCATGAAGTTCAACAGGATAGTGAAGGTCGACTTCAAGTATAAAACCGGTATCAGAATCGCGTGACTGTTTTTCAACGTTAAAGTTTGCTAATTCATCATCGTTAAGATACCTGAAATTTCCTGTTGGCAGATGCTGCATCATTGCATATCCATATAAATTTACACAGTCTAAATAGGCTAAAAAGCTATTCGGCTCGTTAATGTTAAAATCTGGAAGATATTTATTATTCGCCTTTGCGTATCTATGTGAACATTGAGCAAGACCTCCTCTTATTCCGTTTTCCAGCATTTGATACATATCTATATCGGAGAGTAGATCCAATTTTACTTTTGTGTATAATAACATAGCATCCCAACTTAATGATGGTGACGATACGTAATAACAGGGATCAAGATTGTAGTATTTAAGGCTCATGCTTCGAAATTTTTCAAAAACGTCACATAGAAGAAGCACATCACATTTCAAGTATAAATCTGTATATTCTCCTAAGTTTTTAATAGCAAAAGTTTCCCAAGCATGTAAGGCATGATTATAATCCTCAGAAGATACAGATTCTGATGAGAGTTTACTAAAAAAATTGGAAGCCTGAGGCAACTGGGTTTCTTCATAACGTTGCCAAGAGTTTATATAATCGTAACAATAGACACCCTTTCTTCGCACTATATCAAACTTGGCCCCATCTCCAAAAAATGATTTTAAATGTTGGAAATCATCTTTTTTCATTGTATTTACTAAATTGTCTAAACTTGAACTCAAAAAGTTGAAAGAATCAATAAATTTTAATTGAGCTACATTTTGCTGGTCTATTGGAATGAACTTCGTAAACGAAATATACTTTTCTTTATTTTTTGGGATAAGGTTTATTCGACCGCATACGTTTGTGAGTTCATTAATAAACAAATGGCAGTCATATCCGGAAAGGTTATGAAAAATTATTGGTATAAATGGGCAAGGTTTTGAATTTAAATTACAACTATTGTGAGCGGGCCCTCTATATCGACCTGTGAAGTGATCATGATCCTTTACAATGTTATCACTAGATGAAAACTTGTCTTTACAAATATGACAAGCAGTGCTAGTTTCAAATGATAGCTGTTCCTCTAGCGTAAGCGGAATCATAGGTTTGCTGACAGATAATATTGAGTACAATCGCTGCACATCATTACATATCGACTCCACAAACTTTTTCGAACAGTTGGGACCGCGATAAGAAACATAGTCGTTTAAATAAGGCTCGCTTCTACAACAAATGTAATATGCAAAGCAAGATGCCTCATGCAATTGAATATTTTCCACGTACATAGATTTACTTTTATCTGAATACTCTCGTAATAAGCTTTCGAAGTCACCATAGATCACAATAGGCACCTCCTGAGTTCTTTCAAAATTAGAAAAAAAAAGTTGTGTATTTGCCTCTGGTAAAACAGTTTGTACCCCTGCACAACTATGCTGAATTAATTTTTCCTCTGTTGAAAAATATAAAAAACAATCTTCACACAAATGTATTTTAGATTTATGTTTAGTTATTTGTTTGCGAACAAGTTTCTCAAAGTTTTTTATTAGGCAAAAGTGTGCCTTACTATTTTTAGTTATTAATAACAAGTTGATGTGCTGTAATTTACGATTAGCGGTTTTATATAAAGGGCCCATAACACTACCATTTTTTGTTAAACCATAGATGTTAAAACTAATATCAGTATTGTTGGCTTCGAACCACCTTATATCAGAGATGCTTGGTGGAAATGCCATGCCGGAAGTGTTTAAAACATTTTGGTATTTGGGATAAGATGAGACTCTGTTTGAGTTAACCTTGCTAGGATACAAGTGAGCCATTATAGACCATATAAAACAGTGATTATCCTCATTATTTATATTCAAACAAGCTTTTGTATTAGCAATATGTTTTGGTAATGGTATAAACGATCCAGCTCTCAAAGGATTGTATTTTACTATGTTTATCTCTAAGTGACTAACTGATTCGATTGTCCATCCTGATTCCGAGAGCTCAAATTCCGCACATTTAGTAATTAGTACATCAGCAAGTGATTTATATAATGATAAAACGTCTGTACTCTGCAAAACTATATCGTATTTAGTGTTAAATGACTTAATGGAACTTTCACAATTTTTTGGCAAACAATACTTTACGAAAAGTTCCAAATTAACTTTGAGTGAGACATGCTTTTGTAATGAATCTTTAATAAGTTGTTGTGCTATATCAGAGTTTTCACATAAAAATGAATCTGGGGTAATATTCGTATTTGAGGGATTGACTTTATAACTAACAATTCTACTCCGAAAAGCATTAGCTATTATATAAACGTTTTCAAGCCGCGTACTTAACAAACTATTAGACTTGTGGATATTAGTCTTTTTATGTGCTGCTAATTTTGGAACGGAAACATTACATACATCGCAAAAGAACATCTTATACTATTTTTGTTCTATGTAAGACGTGCTTTGTTTTGTAATAATTACATTTGTTGAAAACCGCAAAAGTTTTAAATTTGCCTTTAAACCGACTGTAAAGTAGCAGATTACAATAAACACATAACTAAAATTAGTTAAAAAGTATTTGACGGGTACAACACAGGCTGCACGCCTTTATACTCTTCTTTAGCAGCCTGAGCAACTTGTCTGACCGCTTTGAAAACTGGGCTATTATTATTTACAGCCCCTTTATATGTGAAAAAGGCATGTTTCCACCTGGTTGCTTCCGTCGCTACCGGCTCAAGCTCCCGCGTGGTGAAGACTCGGAGTTCGACGTAGTACTCCCCGCGCCGGCTGGGATCTCGTTGCAGCGTGTACCCGGAGCCCGTCCTTCTTGTCAAAAAATTACGTAGCGGAGCGGCCCTGATGGGTTCCTCTTCGTCACCCTGAAATTATATAGCAACCTTATATTATTCACCTTTATAAATACAATTAAGAAAATCACTTAAATTATTAAAAAAATCCAGCGACAAACTGTTATCATGACCGAGGTCAGTCCAACTGAAGTCGGTTTAAAGTTGGGTAAAAACAGTTTTAATGAAATCATCATAATAATAAATCAATCTTACACAAATTGACCTAGCCAATAGTTGAGAACAAATACTTGCGCTCATCACACAAATATCTGCCCTTACCGGATTTGAACCTGAGACCGTTAGCTTCGTAGGCAGGGTCACTACCAACTAAGCTATCGTATCCTCGAAGTATGTTTTGATAAACAATCGCGCATCTTACCTCGGAATCAAGAAACACAGCGACTCGTCTCTTTTTCGGTTGAGCAGCTGATGCATTCACGACGCTGTCCAGGTCTGAATCACAGCCGTGCAGTTCCGCCGCCTTCTTAGTTCTTCTCTGCTTCGCCTTTACCGTCTTAACTTTCGCTGCACTCGTAGAAGCGGTAGATGCAGTCTGTTGCTGGGCACAGCTAATCTCCTCATCGGAATCGAACGGATTGAACACTGCCGACCTATTTTTATTAAAAGTATTTGAATAAGCATCACTAACCAAACACAATCAACATAAATAATAAAAAATAAAAAATATTACGTACATACTTGCTGCTTCTTTTTAATTACTTGTCTCACTCACTGCACTGCCACTACCAATTGAATGCTCAAATAAATGGAAGCTCCATTTATAACCCTATAAACTAAGGCTGCATTTAGATGTTACCAATTAAAATTATTAGTAATATAATTTTATTTCAAATGAGATTGTCCAAACAAAATCAAACCTTAATTCTGCATTACAGACGTTCGTCTATTAGAAAATAAAATATAATTATTGTGAATCACTCCCAATCCTTTACACCTATAAGGCGCGGCGCCAGCTTGTTGCGTTAACCTGAAACCTTATTCGTATTTGGTAGCTGCATGTACTTTAATGCGTTTCTATGTACCGAATGTAGCCTAACTATGAAGACGATATGATGCGTTAGCCGAGTTGGTAGGGACCCTGCCTACGAAGCTAGCGGTCCCGGGTTCGATTCCCGGTATGGGCAGATATTTGTGTGATGAGCACGAGTATTTGTTCCTGAGTCTTGGATGTTTTCTATGTATTTAAGTATTTATTTCTCTATATAAGTATTTATATCGTTGTCTAGTACCCATAGTACAAACCTAGATCTTAGTTTGGGACTAGGTCAATTTGTATGAGATTGTTCCCCTGATATTTATTATTAAAAAAAAAAAAAAAAAAAATAAGGAAATATAAAACAGGCACTGGTTGGCTTGAAGACAGCAACGACTTACTATACTTATTGTTTAAATAACTTGTTTAACTCTCAGAATTTGTGAATCGGCTTTAGCTATAAAGAAGAAAGAAAAACACATATATTTGTTCGAATCATGTGAAGCATGAACATAAATTACTTACGCTTCCTATTATTTACATGTCATACAGCATGCTATGTAATGGCTCTCAAGGTTCGAAATTATTTTACTTTATTGCATTCATGCACACAATCTTAACATTGATTAACGAAGTTCTTAGTAAACAGTAAAAACATCGTGCTAGTTTCATATCGATTATTTGTATTAATCAGCGCCATCTTAACATTGATTAACGAAGTTCTTGATTAGTAAACACAGCGCGGAGTTTCTTGTCAATCAGCAATAAAGTTGACACTTGATTTACCTAAATAGATGTCGTAACAATGTTCGAACTTTGATGTACATCGCGAACGATTACAGTGTTGAGATAAACTTAATAGTTTCAGTCGATTTATTTATTAAAGTTTCAATTCACCTACGAAATTTTTACTTTATTAAAGACCGCAGATTCATTTCACTGTATTATTCCATTCAAATAGCATTGTCAAATAGCGCCATCTTACGCTAACAATAACATTGAGCAGTTCTTAGTAACAGTAGCGCGTGAGTCACTTTATCGTCAGACTAGCAGATGTTAAGTACCTACCTTTTTAAATAGATGTCGTAACAATCTCTCATTACTTGAATAATACACAAATATTGGAATAATTAATGTATTTCACTTTAATCAACACTTTTAATAATGTGGTTTTTAATAACAACTGAAGATAGCTTGAAATCAAAAAAAGTTTGCAGTTTTTATTTTGATTTGACAGTAATAATTGAAAAAGACCTGAATCACGCTATCAAAGTTTTTACGATCGGTCGCATATATAGATCAGCGTTCTAGTATTATCTTGGTTGAGTAAATATCAGTACAGAGGAGGCGCCCCTTTGGAACGTATCGAAAGACCGCCTTGTCCTTAAACAATTAGTATGGAATTGGCCACTCCAGAAAACTGTTAGCGGGACTATCCTATAACATTAGTACAGCAATGGTTGTGTGGAAAGTGTTAACAGGAACAAAGATGAATAAACAAAGATGAATAAACAAAGAAATAAATTTATGAAAAATAAACCGGAGTGCCGTAAACAAAAATATAAGTAATATAAAATTGAATTATACGGCACTCCGGTTTTGCTTCTCTTTACAAAATATTTTGTTATAGAAATTTATGAGGCGAGAATATGCAAATTTACCATTGAAGGATTGTCAGGTCATTCGTTTACCTGTTGAGTTTATGGAATTCTGAATCACTGATCGATGGAAACTATTGAGGATCCTGGATCATCCGACTAGATCCCTGATCGATGGAAACTATTGGGGATCCTGGATCATCCGACTAGATCCCTGATCGATGGAAACTATTGGGGATCCTGGATCATTATTGGGGATTCTGGATCATCCGAGCGCAGCGAGGACAAATGATCCAGAATCCCCAATAATACCCTACTATGGTACTTTAAGTAAGATTATTTATAAAATAAATAGTTTTCCAATACATGTACTTGACACCCCAATTATCACGTCCGCCGCTCAAAAAATGTGGTTGAGATAATTACCCAATCGTTAGTAATAATTGTTTTTTTTTGTTTCATTCAACCTACCGAAACACTACTATTATTCTGTTATTCAAATAGATTTATGCGTCTTATTTTTTAATATTTCTCTGAGTTATATGATGCATATTTGTCAAAAATCCAACCAGCCGTTTATAACCTACAACAGTTCAAAATCAACTCAGAGTTGTGGAATTTTTGACCGTTTTTAATAATTTGTTAGACCAAGTAGTGAAAATGTTATTATTTATTAGTATGTTATATATTTGTAATTTACACACGTTTAAATAAAAAAAAAACTTTGTATGTCCACCTTTGTGACGTCATATTTTCCTACTCTGGAAACTCCAGTAAACACGAAGATACCACTTTTCGTTATAAAACTGTTCAGTCCCACGAACTTTATTATTTGAAGACATTTTGCCGATCCGCTTTCGTAGTATCTCATGAACCGCAAATAACTAGACAAATGTAATAGCTAGACAAATGAAATTTTCACAGATAAAATAAATATTTAAGTGAGGCTCCCATACAACAAACGTGATTTTTGTGCCGTTTTTTGTTCGATATTAATAACGGCAACAGGTAGACACTTGAAATATTCACAGAATATTTAGTTGTATATACACCTGTTAAATAAATAAATAATTTAAAATAAAATAAATAAAGGGAGTCCTATACAAGAAACGCGATTTATTGGGTTTTTTTTTCTAAAAAGGTCATAATATAGTGTTTAATGTTGTATAGATAATGGTACGGTGGTTTTTGCCTCCACGCTAAAAGCTAGATATTCAAGCACTATGCCTCAAAAAAGTTATTTTTTTCAAGCTGTAGGAAAAACCAAATTCCAACGTTAGAAAGGCTAAACTAACTGTACTAGTAATACAAAGCTTTAAACTGCCGGTTGGTCACGAACACCTGAGCGGTCCGTGCGTGTTGCTTGAGACGTAAGGTGAAGCATCGAACTTCTTACATTTGCTTATAGGAGAAGCAAAGTAAATTTAAATAAAATATACTCTATAAATATCAACATTATAACCGATATTTTGTAAAAAAAGAAACGTAAGGTCATTAAAATGCCGAAGTATAATAGGGTCATATACAGATTTAGGTTACCTACCGTCTTTCCTGTGGACACACAGAAAGTTAACGTTTTTAAGGGCTAATTTTCTGGCTAAGCCCATTCCCGCAAAAACGCCGCCAGTATTGCTTTAGACATATCATATAAAAACATAACTTATATGCACACAAGCTTTTAACTATTGACCACAGGAGAGACAACTTTTGTTTTTAAGAGTGTGTATGACCCAATAAGACATTTGCCTTAAAGAGACTGAGGAGAACTACAAATGAGAAAATGTTTGTCTTTACTCCGTATCAGTAACATAGTGCAGACGAGGACTAATCCTAAAATCGATTGATTAGCTCAACGAAATGTGGAGTTTTGTAAGTCAAGTTTAGGTGAACCGGCTCTGCAGGATTATCCTAATGCCGCTCGGCCGCCTGTCACCCGACCCTCCTCGGAGGGCAATAACGTTAAATGCATTTTTAAATTGAATCAACTTTCAGCGAGCTCGAAGGCTATCGGTATCGATTTTTTCTGCTGGTTAGTAATCTACTTATACACTAACTAGAAACAGTTATAACGTAATCTTCACCAGACACATTCTCTTAATGAACACATTTGGTTTCTTCATTAAATAAAATTTAATTTATTTTTTACATTTACGTTGCTTGAGGATAATAACACAGTGCAGCGAAGTAATTACGTTTATTAACGCTAGACTACAGATGGCCGTTGCTTTACGCATCATTTTTAATTAACTTTACTAAACCCTTTGAATTTTTAGTCGGTCCATAGGTATATAATATTATTTATTTATACATTAATTATCTGTTAAATTAATCATGATTTTTAATTAATTTTCTTGTTTTTATTTTATAGTGAGTAGAGGTAATCAGTGAAGATGCGTCTACGTGATAATATTTAAGTAAATAGTCAGAAGTAGGTTTTTCTCCGTAACCTTATTTGAAAAATTATATCTGTAATTTTCTATTTGTACTTAAATGACTTAGCCTAATAGCGTAAGCTAAAAAAGGATGCGTATTACTTATTCTGTGGTTTAGCTAAATAATTGACGGTCTGTTTTGAGCATTACTTAAAAACCACCATATCGATTTTGATAAAAAATATTTCTCCATACTCGAATATCTTGCTACAATGATAGGAGCCGGAGCGGGCACAAATTATTTAGGTACCTATAAAATTTGACATGTAGGTATAATATAATGTTATCCATAATTTATTCTGTATTCTATGTAGGTACGTCTATTACTCGGGTTTGATGGGCTTCCTCAAATCTCCCGATTAGTGTTAACTCCGAAGTGAAATACGAAACAGCTCCCGTAAGGGCCTGTCCACATCACCACGGCGCGACGCCGTGCTGGGGTGACGCGGCACCGCAACATGCATCTGCACGGACACGGCAACGTGCCTCTCCATGGCGCCGCGCCGTATAAGCGTGGACAGGCCCTAAGGAATACGAATAGGACCCCGGGACGCCGAGCGCGCCCAGCGCCTCACCGCCGCGAGGACGCTATCACGGAGGCGCCGATTTTCTCAAACATCTCACTGATGGCCTCGTCTGTTAGTGATTATTGACCAGCGAGCTTAAGTTGTCCCGCGTGTTTGTAAGTGCAAGAAAGACTTACGGCCGAATCCCATATTCAAACCACGGATAGATAAGGCTTACTTCGGGTTGAAATTTGACATTTGCCCATACAAAATGTGTCAAATTTTAATCCGAAGTAAGGCTAACTGTGCACGGTTTGAATAAACGGTTTGGCCGTTAGGCAACTTGCTTTACCTCATACCTGCGACACCGTTTAAAACCGTTTTTTTAAGATAAGCGACATCTTTGGGCCCGCGACCTACGCTGAAAGGTATATGCGGGCACCCATTTATTGTATTGTATATAGTGTATATAGAAACAATCGAGTGTTGCTTTCGTGCCGGATATTGTACTGATATGGATGTTACGTGTTAGTTCTGCCCTTATTATATCTTTGTGATCCTGAGTTTGTAAAGGTCCCTATAGCGCAGTTTTTACAGAGAAACCGTCTCGTCAAAAAAACCCAAATGCTGCTTTTAATCTATTTAAGCTAAAAAAACATGATACATAGGAAAAATGTTGCTGTCAATGGCAATAATAATTTACAATATTAAGTGTTTATAAATCAAGAGAGTATTTAAAGAATTTCCTTCATATTTAGTGCCTCTCTTATAATTTGTATCCTTGTGGGATCCGAAGGGTTAATTCGTAAATAAATAATTGCGCTGCAGTTAATAAGCACGCACCTCATAAATCCCAGAGCCGTTAGGAGTTTAGAAAACTCGCATTAATTTTTGCGTAGGTATAAGCACACAGCCGCGGGCAGCCGGCGGAGGTGTCCCTAATTAGAGGACGAGGGGTGCGACGGCCGATTTTCATATCTCGCTCCGCAATAAAAGCGACAGGTAGTCAAACTTCGCAATTTATTATGAACCTCCAAACTGCCTCGGCTTGTCAATTTATAATTGTTGTTTTATTAAATAAAATCTCGTCCGCATTTCTGTATGAAAACGGAGGATACAAAAGAGCTAAATTTACTTGAGATTGTTGTTAGGACTGAGATTTCACTTCCGTTGGAGAAATGCCTGTCAATAAAGGTATTACTACGAAAAATATGTTGGCATCCAATCGACATGATTTTAGCTTATCTTAATAAATTGGCAGGGTATTATAGATAAAATGCTCACGCTTCGATCATGAGAACACGGAGCAAATTATCGATAATATTTTGAACAACTCAATAATCACGTTTTTTGTGAACAGTGTCGCGAGCAATAATTAGTTAATGCTAGAGACAATATGCAATTATGCAATTTATCTATAGTTTTATACGTAAATTTAATCAGGCAGGGGTACGGGGAGGCGAGCGAGTCGTGACCACCGTTTAAACTCGAGGCGTAATGACGACCGTGATAAAAAATAATGGACGTTTCATCGGGAAAAGCTAAAAGGATAATGCAACTTCGAGAATCTAATAATCTTTTTTTTCCGAAGACGTTTTAAAAATGGTCGCTTGTTATGCGTGGTACATATGTAAAATGCACTTTGTGTGTAAAATGCACTTACACTTTAACTACTTTTTGGGCTTCATGTATTACTATGCTATGTATCTATATGTATATGCTATGAATGTAAGACAATTATCCTAGGACTGTCGAAGGTCATATTTGAGACAATTAATGTTAATATGAGTAGTTACATGAAATATAAAAACACAGGCAGTGAATTTTTTAAGTAAAGCTTTCTCTTTGAAGACTTGTTCGTGTATTAGGCAACTCAACAGCAAACCCTTAATTCAAATAGTAATCTCCTATAAGAATTTACATATTTATGGTGTCCCAGAACCAAAAAGTATTCATTTGTGAATCGAACACTTGATGCCTAATCCTTATTAAAATGTAGCAATGCATTGAATGACACCATAATTCCAAAATATATATAATAAATAATAAACAATAGAGGGACAATCTCATACAAATTTACCTAGTCCAAAACTAAGCTCTAGGCTTGTACTATGGGTACTAGACAACGATAAACATAATTATATAGAGAAATACATACTTAAATAAATAGAAAACGTCCAAGCTTTAGGAACAAATATTCACGCTCATCACACAAAAATCTGCCCTTACCGGGACTTGAACCCAAACTTCGGAGGCAGGATCACTCCCAACTAGGCTAACGTGTTGCCAAAGGTTCCAGGGTCCGCCACTATTGCTGATTTAGCCAAATTGTACTCATTAAAATTATAAACAATCCAAGAGCACACACAATCTCGATAAAAAAATACCGATTTTTTTCAGAGTATGTAGTGTACTTGTATCTATACAGTATCCGCAATAAAGTATCGAGATAAACAGTTTTATAGAATTCCATGCTTCTAAATTTTTTCAAAGTTGAATATCAAACTGTTGCTGTTTTTTCATTTGTGTCAACTGGAAACCAAGAATATTGATGACATTTTCAAATTTCAATTACAGCAAAATCTTTGCGCTTAAGAAAAGTAATAATTATTCTATCTAAGCGACTTAATTAATTGCTCGGAAGATTCCTACGAGGGGGAGTAGGCATTCAGAGATTTCGAATAACTTGCCATTTAGAAGTCTGATCAACATTATTTGGTCGCAACATAACTCCACAAAGTAACAGAACTTTACTGTGCTCAAAGTTAATGGAACAAACTCCAAAGAAGATGTCTACAAGAGTAAATTCTCAAGATGTTCATTATTTTAAATTAGCCTAGTGTAAGCATTTAATTGATGTTACGGTGCATGAATATTTGTCTGAATTGGCAAGTGAGTGGCCGGGTGCACGAGCATGCCGCGCCGCTCAAAGGGCACACAATTTGCTCGCGCTGGCTGTGCACTGTGATCGATGAGTGAACTAACGGCGGCGTGTCGTTCAAGTTTACCGAGGAGGGTTGCTTTGTACAACGTTGGAGGTAGTTGAAACACTGGTTACAGGAGAAGCATGGTTATAATACAATAACTGCATGAATACATAGATCGAAATTGGTTTTAAATATAAACACAATATAAAAATATTTCGCATGCGATTTAGGTAGGTCCTAAATACCTACACAATTAGTTACCTATCGCCGGTTCCTTAACTTGGTAAAAATAACAAGTTATAATAAAAAAAACTGTCACCTAGGGGTAGGTACAATTCGCATAAGATAGACTCAGCGAATTGAGAACGTTGCTTTCTTCACATTCATACCGTACCGGCAAATAACTTAAGTAATTTGCTTTGCCATCATATCAATTCCTTTACTGCCACGAAGTATTAATACCTACAAAAAAGCACTAGCAAGTAACAATGCTGTTATTAAAATTCCTTCAAACGCAACGGATAAGTTTAACATTACTTTACTGATGTCAACATATCATATTCAGAAACTTCATGAATGTGTCACGATTGATTTCTTATGTGGCAAGTGGAAACTATAAATCAAGTATTTGTATATGTAATGTGATGATCGAGGCGGAAGCGGCCACGTGGACACTCGACGGCCGGTACATTTGTCACGGTGATTAAACGACGTCACCGACAGGCAAAATCGCCCCGGAAAGGTTTTACCCGGTTCACTCGCATCACTTGTCACATTGAATTTAAAATAAAAACGGACGGATTTAATTACTGCGATCGGTATACCGAATATTATTTTATGTTTGCGTTGACTGGCGTTTCAACAATAAAACAAATATTGGTTGATAATTATAAGTTCGAGAATATTTAAAAGGTAATATTAGTAATATTACAGAATAGTACCTCGAGCACGAAGTTTTTTCGAGTAAGTCACGTTAACGTATCGTCATCAAGAAAATGTGTATGGCGATCGGTTAAATCGCCCCGTGTCCGTAATCAGCATTTAGTATTCAAATTTGAAGGCAAGTTGATGGATATTGACGTTGTCTTTCGTATCGTAAAGTAAAGGTAGTTGAGTATGCATAAAATAATGTAGAAAACGTGAGTCACTTTTAGGGGTTCGTACTTCGTGCTACGGATAGGGTCAAAACACGTTGTTAAATAAACAAATATTTTATATTTAAATACGATAAGCATGTTGCATGCAAATTTGTTGTAAATAATTTGACCAGAAGTAGTAAGCTATACGAAGTTTCATGATATGACTATTACTTAATTGATGTATAAATGGGTCATACACAGATTTAGGTTACATTCTTTCCTGTGGACGCACCGAAAGTTAACGTTTTAAGGCCTAATTTTCTGGCCAAGTCCATTCCCGCAAAAACGCCGTGAGGACTGCTTTAGACCTATCATATAATAACATAACTTAAATGCACACGAGCTTTTAACTATTGACCACAGGAGAGACAACTTTTGTTTGTAAGAGTATGTATGACCCAAATAAACCATGTACATTTGTACGCCCCACGGCACCTCATAGTAATTAAAATAATAAGTGTAACATCTTAACTTACCTATTGTGGAAAAATAAATAATTTAAATTGAATTTCAAAATGAAAAGGCTATTCATAAACGTGACATCGTGCTATATAGGACGTACATGAAACATGTGTTTTTTATTATTTTGCAGCATAATAAGGTTAAAAAAACGTTTTAATAAAAGCAGTCTTTTGTAAATAATTCTACTCAGTGGATAACAAAACTTGGTTCAGGAGTTTCCAAGATATTCGGAGACATTTCCTGCAGACGCCGCGGCGTGGAGGCTACGTATTACGTTACAAAGTAATTTGCGTTATCTCTCATATTAATTAAATAATACTTTATCACGTTTGGTTTATTATCCCAAGTACCCAATTAAGTATGGTAATGGCAGAAATTCTTCAGCTGTTAAATGTAATGTCGACGTTGACTCCGTCACAGCCGCAGCGCTCTGGCCGCAGCGTTGTATCCAATTTTAATAGGTCTTTCTAACTTCTTAATTGGAATTCTAAGCGAAATCGTTAGTCGTGTCAATCAGTATTCATTTAAGGATTTTCAAAAATCTCCAATATTTCGTTGTTTGCATTTCCAAAAGGGGTTTATTTAGCCTTGTTCACGGTTAATTAAAACTTATTTAATTACTGCCTTCGTGTAATAAATAATTGGCTCGAAAAGGGCGGAGTTCCACGCGATTTATGATTATGTATTGGAGCACAATGAGGCTTTTGTTTAGCTGTGGAATTGTTTTAAAAAAAGCACTTCTGCTTTTGCAAGAATACCATACACTGTTTAAAATAAATTGTGGGGATAAGAAAGGAATCAGAAAAGATTAAATTGGGGTCAGAAAACTGGGGCAGTAAGGAACTGAGCGCTTAAGAAAATGGTATAGTACTCATTCGGGATATCGACTTTGCTGTGAATAATAAACTAACCGGTGCCGCGGTGTCGGGCATCCTGAGGTCGGCTTTGATGCTCAGTAATTCCTTGGATTCTATTTTCTAATCATACAAATATGTAAATAGTCATTTTGTATTATAATTATATTCTGTAATAAAAATAAACTTAAAATGTCTATAAAACTTGATAACTGTGGGCAAGACCTGTTTATAACTTCTGTTTTTGAATGGGTATACAAGCGACGGCTCGCTCGGTAAAACAGCATTTTGTTCTAGTTCCATCACTTCATAATAGATGTAGCTACGACAAAAACTTTGGAAGTAATTCAAGTTTCAAGTTTTTTCGTGTTTTGAACTTGATGGGTAAGTTAACGACCTGTTCGGAAAAAAACATAAAAAATTGAAATTCAAGGTGTTTTGGATTAAAAAGTAACTATGTAAGAAATTTGATAACCGCCTCATATATTACCGTTATTTAATAATACAAAAGTAATCCAGTTTTGTAATTATTAATGTGTGAATTTCTAATCTTAAAATTGTTTCAAGTTGGAACGACCGTCTACAATATTCGAAGGAAGTCCGTCATATGCCGGTCTTACCTAAAAGCAGATATTGCCAACCTATTCCGCATTATGAATTTTATTCTTGGTTCTTATATTCTTGCGTCCCTTATAATTGTAACAATAAATCGTTATGCTCTTTAATAATATTAAATTTACTGTAGTTATTTTTGAACCAGCCAATTATATTTATTGTGATCACTTTATGAAGGTTTTTCATTCAATACAATGCCGTGTTAAGATTTTTTGTACAGTGTTTTTTTTTTTTTATTATAATGAGGTTTTTCTCTTTACCAAAATACTTAAAGTATCACGCCGCTACGTGACGTGAGTCTCAGCCTTACTTAACCTGATAATTTAGGTATGTACTTAAAAAGTTATGGATTTTGATTTGCCAATCAGTATTTGAAATAAACTTAAAAGTTATAGTATTAAAATTATTTTTGTTTTTTTTTAGGAAACCCAATAAATAAATAAGTACCTACGTATAATTATTTCCTATAAAAGGTTTACTACCCCATTTACGTAAAATATGCCGAACTTGCCTTTATAAAAGAAAAATTGAGTTTAAATCGAATCTAAACCTTATATCAACAAGTTTAAAATACAATCTACATCTTCTTGTTTCTTTGTTTTTAAGGATTCGAACACAAACATATAAGCACCCATAGTTTGGCTAGTACCATTACTAGACGGACTTACCTTAAACTACACGGAAAGTCCGTCTACTCGCCGAATTTTAAAATACTATTGTTTTTGCTTAATTTGTGATTAAAATGATCTGTCACGTAGGTGATTAATTAACGCAGCTAGATCACTCCGAACTTTAAAAAAAATTAAGTATGCCGGTCTTGCCCACAGTCGCCTTAATAATATTTTTCCATGTTACATCAGTGATCAACAAGAATGGCATTAAATAAATATTTGGGTGTAACATGCTTCGTACTCAGAGGGGGAAACCCGTAAACAGGTATTAGGGATTTTATAGTGGGCATGAGGGAAATGTAACGTTGTTGAAAATAATAACGTGTAGAAAGACATTGTAACTTTAGTATATACATTCTATAAGATTTAAACTCGGGAAAAAGGGAGTTATGCATAAAAATATAAACATTGTTTATTATGTAGCCCGTGTGGTTGCCGGGTTAGAATAGTGCCACTCCATGTCTTCCCGTGGATGTCGTAAGAGGCGACTCAGGGAATAAGGGCTTTTAGTATTGTTAGGCGATGGGCTTGCAACCTGTCACTAATACACTAGTAAACTTATTGGCCTGATTGTGCGAAATGTGGTTACAGAATTATCAGCAAGTCTTTTTAGAGTCACAGAAATACCAACATTTCTGTAGCTCTGCCTACCCCACTCTGGGAATGAAGGCGTGATGTTATGTATGTTTATTATGTAATGTACCTATACTTGTAAGCATTCTTAGAATTTAAAGAATTATAAGTAATAAGAGGCTGAATATTTTTTTTTACGTAGAGATATTTGCTGCTCGCACGACTCATATACTTACATACTTACAAACTATTGAAGTGAGTTTTGTACTTGAACATGGTTCTTACTTCGACCACAATCACGATCAATAAATCACAAGAGGAAGTTTAGTTTTGTCATTTTGGCATAATACAATTTAACTTATAATTTCGGTTTTAAAGGTGTTTTTATCCGTATTAGGTCGAAAAGAAAGAAATTATTGATATAAATAACGTTAAGTGATTTGTATTGAATTGTATTGTTAAAAATAAAAGCACAGGAAAATTTGAATATTAAGTTTTTAATAACTCATAAGGAAGCAACATAAAAAAATAGTAATTAACAAATTAGATATTAGTAGTAATTATAACTCTTAGCAAAAATATTTTCTGGCGTGATGTCTAATTCGTTAATTAGTTGATTATTTTATATACCTAATATTAATTAAAAAAAGAAATGGATTTATAAGCAGAATGGGCTGAAGCAAAGTGAAAAAGAGGGCCTGAATACGCAAACGACATTAATGTTTTCAATTCGTCAATAAAATATGTAAGGTAAGGTTTTGACATGCTATCGTAATATTAACGTTATGCTAACTCTTATTTTACTTGATAGTAATAGCAGGAGAGGTGAACTATAATATGTCTAAAGCAATATTGTTTTACTGAGTAGAATAAATAGCGGCCCTTAATTTAAAATTGAATATATTGTTTTAAATACGTCGTGTAGAGGACTCGTTTGCCCTATAAAAAGGCATGTGCCGAGGTCAAGGGGAGTTGCGCTAGCAGTCTGGACATTCCACGCACGAATTGTGGTCTTCTGAGATATTTTGAGAAAATTCAGCCTTACCTATTCCGATTTTCTTTTTTCTTATTTTAATATGGTTTTTTCAACCACAAAAAACGACGACTTTGGTAAAAGCATTATTTTTATACATCCCAAAACAAGTATAGTAATAAAGTGTTCAATCCAATGTAACAATTGTTTTGTAACAAGCGGAGTGTACTTTCTTGATTCGAACATTTCCAATTTGTGCTCAGTTACGATTACTTTGTTCGGTTAAACCTTTAAAGCAGCCCTCAATTATCTTTGACGGCCGTGACCCTTTTACCTTTGACTCGCGCTCACTCAAAGGTTCGAGATCTTCTATGTTCAGCGACTTCAAAGCGACTTCTTAAGTTTCCCTTCTTTTATATTTGTGATTTATAACAAAGTTTGTGAATTCAGTAACAAAATTACCATTTATACGTATAATGCTTTTGATTCTTTGTTACTCACAGATCTGCAAACATACATTTACTTACCAATTCACAACAAGTCGATTAGATCTTACCGGAAATAAATGTTTATACCTATATATATATGGTTGGCTATTAATTTTTAGATTTGAATATTAATTAAGTAATACTTATCACCCGTCTCGTGATTTGATATTTGCCAATACTCAATTTATTAAAAAAACAGTCAAGGGCATAGGAATGTATTTAAAGGCTTAAACGAGATAAGTCAGACCTAATTTCTAAGGCAATAAAATTGATGGGATACACACTCGTATTTTAGACATTTGGATTCTCAAGCAAATGCGATTCGTTGCCCCGAGGACTACGATGGAACACCTCTGTGGTAGTCATTTCACCGGTTGTCTTATTCCCACACCGGAACACTGCTGCTTGACGGAAGGTAAAAGGATAAGATGGTGGTAGTGATCCGAACGGCCCTTGCAAAAGGTCTTCCCACCATTAAGTTTGTTTTTGCCCTTGACTATAATATCGTCGCACGAGTCCGATGTGTATAATTTCAGTTTACCTACCTTATACAAATATTTTTAAAATTTTGCTTTTAGACACCTATTTTTTTCTTAGAATACGATTAAATACAGTGATAAAAGTGATAATTATTTATACTTTTGTAAATACCTTTACCCTCAGTTCATTAAGATTGCATAATTTGCCCTAAGATAAAGGAGCCACAGAAAGAAAAGCTTTAGTCTTAATTATTAAGTAACTGATTTTGGATTAACAAGCGACGGCAAATTAAAAAGCGAAGGTAAAAAAGTAGATTGAGAGAGCAGGCAATCGTTTCGTTCAAATTACCCAATCAACATATAAAGTGGCTATACCGAGTTAACGGCGTTTAAATCCGCTGAGCCGAGATAAATGATTGTCATTGGCTAAACACTACGAGCTTAGCAACCGGCTCCGCTGGCTGGTGCGGGCTCATTCGGGCAGCTCTGCGACGAGTCCGGTGAGCGCAGTCATGCGTTGATGATGCGAAGCACTGATTTATGACTAAACAGTTCAGTTAATCAATCATTTGTGGAAATGTGCATGGATTTGATTTGTGTTCGGTAGCGTTTTAATTTATATGCATAATTATAGCTATTGGAGCTGGAGCTGTAGACGTTAATCGCTATTGCCACTTTGTCGGGATTAAAAGTATTTCATGTCCTTCCTCGAAACTCAAGCTATCTCCATACCAAATTTCATAGAAATCGGTTCAACGGACTAATAATTAAGCAAGTAAAAAACATAATTTTCGGAATAAGTGCCTACCTTCCAAAAAAGTTAAGCAAGCGTGAAATAAATTTGTTAATAAATGTTTTTATTTTATTACTGTTAATGTTGATATTTTTGGGATAGTTCAGAATATAAAGCACCTACTTTTTATGAGTAATTTACACTAGTGCGTTCCCCACAGTACAGCTAAATCATACAAAAAAATCTGGAAAATATCTTAATTGAAAGCAGATTCAACGAGTTTCAAAGGAAAAGTATCAAGAGTTAGTAGACTTCCTTGGTCCTTGAATTACAGGCGACTAAAATGTTAATACCTACTAAAAATCATCTAAAGTACTTAACGCGAAATAAATTTAAATAGAAAATTGTCTCACGTAAGTAACGCTAACTGAGCATGGTCCGAAATGCTCTGAACCGGTTGGTTTTGGTTGCGCTCTTGTTAAATAGAATTCGCGTCAGTGTTGCCAAACACAACAGGTCCCTAAATTGTACTAGAACCTTTGCACGTGGTCAAAATTCCTTAACACAGCGTGATAGTCGGATTATGAAATAAGAGGGTTGCCAATGTGATGGTTGTCGTGAAATAAAAAATTGTATTAACGTCATCCTGTTAAGGCAATTTAAATTCATCGTGATTATTAACAGTACTAGCTTCTGCCCGCGACTCCGTCCGCGTAAATTTCGTAATTTTGCCATTCTACGGGAACAGTGATTTATTTCCTATAGTATATAGTATATAGTTAGGAAGAGCTACAGAAATACCAACAACTCTAAAAAGACTTGTTGATAATTCTGTAATCACATTTCACACAAGTAGGCTAATATGTGTATATGTGTATTAGTGACAGGTTGCAAGCCCATCGCATAACAGTACTACAAGGCTTCATTCCCTTAGTCGCCTCTTACGACATCCAAGGGAAGACATGGAGTGGCACAATTCTAACCCGGCAACCACACGGGCTAAAATATTAGTATGATTGGTAGCCAGATTTACGTATTTATTTTTATATATTTATATTTCTTACAAGGTTTATATTTACGATGTCTCTTCAAAGTTGTTAATATTTCCCTAGCTCTGCCTACCCCACTCTGGGAATGAAGGCATGATGTTACGTAAAAGCTTTAAAAGAATGTATTATCCCGTGAAAAATAATTCATTAAGTCGATTGTTTCTATTTGTATTAGTAACGATTTTTATGGGGCTATTACCGATTGTACCTGCGTTACTTTAATACAAACATACTGAAACTGCATTTTATTATATGTAATCCACAAATTTCACAATACGTTTAGTAATGCTTAGTTTTTGAGGCCTCGTAATCTTTTTACCCATGTTGTTATCGTATTGTAAGCGGTGTGATGATTTAGGGGTAAAAACAATTTGGAATAAGGCCTCTGAAAACATACACAACACGCCACGTGATAGTCTGGCAGAAAATAAATGACTACTCTCAGAAGAAATCGTAAAAGTTATGCTGTCTTTTTTACTACCGTTTTATTTCTTGTCAAAACTTTTGAATTGTCGCCTTGAAAGTCTTCGCATTTCCGTTGCACCGTAAACTTTGAACTGTCTTCCAAACCGAGTCTACAGAAATATAAAATGCCTATGCTAGTTTAATTTTATGGCGTTCTGTATGCAAATGGTGCCAACGGGACCCTATTACTAAGCCTCTTCTGTCCGACCTGCATGTCAGCGGGCTGTATCTCATTAACCGTAATAGGTAGACAGTTGTCATTTTCACAGTGTGTTTTCTATTGCCCCTATAAAGAAAAATTATAATAATTAAAAATTAAATGGCGTCCCCCATACAAGAATGGTACGGAACTCTTCGTGTGCCACTCCGACTTGCACTTGGCTGGTTTTTTAACTTACGTTTTTTTGTGTTTATGTGTGCAATACCAAGTGGTGGATCACCGCTCCTAAAGCGGCTTGTGGCCGTCGAGTGGTCGCCGTCGCGTGCCACGGCCCGTAGCGATGCGATAACGACCGATATAATGTCTCCCGGAATTTATCCCCAGCCGATGCCATAAACAATGTGTGCCACGATAGCAAAACATAACAGCGTAATTGGATAATATGATCAGGAGTATCAGGACAATATTCATTCATAGCGATTTTTGGAGGTTTCGTTATTTAACTAGCTCTTGTAATACGATTAGTGACTCCAATACGATATTCAAAAAGTAAAAACCAAAAAACAAACGCGGGCTCTCGGTTTGCTCAACTGTTTTTTTTCCTTTAGCGGTGAATAGGGTTACAATTCCCAGTTCCAACTTTTTATGGCATAACGTACCGTTACGGCTGAAAAAACCATGATAGTGTTTTAAAATGTAAATATTTAAAAAACGGATATGCTCTCAAAAATTTTATATACATAGGTATTAGTCTCTCAGATTCTCGAATTAGGCCTCTTACTTATTGGCCTCGAAGGCACAGTAAGTAAGAACTATTTGTTTGAATTTACTTTATCAAAGAATTCAGACTTCTTTTCCGCCCTAAGAACATAAATCGGTCAGGGAAAAACTTTCTTTGTATTTTCATACAGCTGAAATTTAGCTAATACAAATGTTGGAACTTTGTATTCCTTTTTTTAAGCATTATGTCCAGCACTGCACATATTTTAGAGAATTGATATAATTTTAGATTGTGTACCTATTCTTATAATATGTTTTGCTTCAAGTATTATTGGTATATTTTGTAACATGATTTGATTTTAATTCATTTATCTATGCGTATACGTATATATAAACTTTTAATATTATTACAAGTCACTTATACAACCAAGAAATTTCAGACGTACTGACACTTTCTACAAGAACATCTACGAGCATTGTTGAAATCAATTGATGCATACTTCAAAAACGATCGACTCTGCTGATTGAATTGATACTCGTTTATGTTTGATTTCTATTTCGAAGAATCAACAAACAAGCCGATCAAACTAAAAATGTGTACGTTTTAAAGAGGTCTGAAGTTAATATTTGTGTATTTGCAAAGATCCCGTTTTCCGAAGTACTTTACTTAAATCTAACACGAGAAATATATTTTAAGTATTTGTTTATTTCAAATATTAATTGTTATTGAAAGGTGCGACACAAAAAAATAAAAAGAAAAAATACTAAATTTGTAGTATACCTACGGTAGAAAGTCGCAACTCATTCGTTTTCTATAGTAACTTATTTACAGTTCTTTATTATTGATGTACGTCATAGTATAACTGAGTGGCGCAAAGTGCATCAAAACTCTTCCATACTAATATTATAAATGTGAAAGTAACTCTGTCTGTCCGTCTGTATGTCTGTCTGTTTTTTACGCTTTCACGGATAAACAGCTAAACCGATTTAGATAAAATTTGGTATGATATGAGACAGACACGCGAACGGAGTCACGGGAAACATCTAGTTTCCGATAAACACTGAAATATAACAACTAAATACAACGTGTGTGTGTCTGTGTGTGCGTGTGTGTGTGTGTGTGTGTGTGTGCGTGTGTGTGTGTGTGTGTGTGTGTGTGTGTGTGTGTGTGTGTGTGTGTGTGTGTGTACGATTCACACCCTTGCCTTTGGCCTTATTAAATGTATTTTCATCACACATGCTAGCAAAGTATGTTATGACACGCAGGCGTATAGGGCAATTATAGCCAATTTTCCTCCCTAGGGAAGAAAGCACTAGCACTTAATTTCAGACTAAGGAGGTGTAAAGTCAGCCAAGGTTTATTTCATATATTCAAAAAAGTCTATTTTTATTGGTTTCCTTGCAAATGAGATGAAAAACATTGTGTATTATTACCAAATATAATAGGTTTTAAGTTCCATGTCACAGTTCCCTTACTATGCAGACCGTAACAAAAGCGAGGAAACGGAACGAGCGGAATTGATGGAGTCGTCGCTGCATCAGTCGGTTTTGTGTTTGCTTCTTTTCTGTAGAGTCTGTTGTGCATCACAAGTTGTTTTAGTCGACGGGGCTCTTTCGCTAAAAGCCCGAAGCGGTTCTATGTAGTACTCAATACTAAACCAATATATAATGTTGATTAAGTTTAAAATACCTTGACCGAATTACTATTTCGTGATCAGAACACAGAAGTAATGTTGTAAGGTAGTTTTGTGAGATAGCATGAGTAATGTTTTACTGTAAAACAAGAGAAACTGATATCATAATGGAATTAATTTACCCATATTAAACGAATATTATATTATTACTAGCGACCCGCCAGCGGCTTCACCCGCTGCAATATTTGTTTTTGCGGTTAGGGGTATGAAAAATAGATGTTGGCCGATTCTCAGACGTACCCGATATACACACAAAATTTTATTAAAATCGGTCCAGCCGTTTCAGAGGAGTTCAATAACGTACACCGTGACACGAGAATTTTATATATTAGAAGATGACTCAAGTAGGAAAAACACTAATGCTATCATCTCGTACTTTCATTCTCTTCTGAAACAAAAATGAATTACCTGACTAAAGTATAGGTATCTAGGATGTCATACAGATGAAAAGGTAAAAGATTTGATTATTGACGACTTTGTAAAGCTGCCTACGAAGGTAAAGGTCCCGGGTTCGATTTGGGGTATCAGCTAATATTTGTGCGAGTTTTGCGACAAGCGTGAGTAGGTATTTGATTCTGAGTGTTAAATGTTTTCTTGGTTACATGTATGTTTTTCTCTATGCATGTAAATATGAGTACCTACTGTTGTCTCATACCCATAGTGTAGTTTGGGATCTGGGCCTCTATTCTACTGAGTTAAAACCATCCCCAGTTATCGTATTGTTAACGTTATGATAGGTCTTATTTACTTGACAGTAATGGCGACCGAGTTAAAAACAATACTTATACACGTCATAGACAATATATTTTTATCATGTTGAATAGAAGCTCAGGTAAATTTTTGTGGCATTGTTTCCTAATAATTATTTGTTTATTTAAGTGTTTTGTAATTAATTGCTATTTATTTCCGCCAGCGTATAAAAAGTGCTCAGATTTATTTTCTTAATAATTTTGTTACTTGGCAATTTTACTGAAATTAAGTACCTAAATACAAACCTAATGTGGGATATTTATTTATTGATTGAAGTACTTTATTGAACTAAATTAAAATACTGTACAAAAGGTGGGCATTCTGCTACAAGTAGGTATTCTCTAGCACTCAACATTAAGATAAAACATAAATCAAAAACTAGGTAGGTTTTTTTAAACTATCATCTGATATAACATATTGATATTGCGTATTGTTGTCATCTACCTTTAAATAAACGACCCCTTTCGACTTTTGACCTGATACATTCGTCGATGGCTAAATTAGAACTAGCTGTTTTTCTTTTGAAGGTAGAACTTAAAACGTACGTACATTAAACAGCTAGCGGGCAAACGAACTTGTTTTAATATATTTACTGCCCAGGTTCGGATATTCCGACATGGCAGTGGAAAGCCAAAATAATAAACGAGTTTAATTTGTATGCGATTCGACCGTTATTCACTTTCAGATTATTTGGAATCAGATTTATGCCGCGCGGTCAAAAAACAATACTGGCAATGGTATAAATAATATTTGTTATTAGTCTTATTAGATTAAAGTAGTACCCACACTATATATGCACCTACGTTTCATTTGAAATGAAAGAAACGTTAGTCATACATGTGACAGTTGTGACATGTATTAGAACTGTGTTTAGGGTTTTCGTAAGTATAGTACTTGAAAAGGTTGCTCGTCTATATTTTATAGAGGTATTTTGTTGGCATTGCAAGACTTGCAGATAATGAAATGACTTCATTATTTACTTATATAAGTAGCCACATTGTCAGTGTCCTTATACGATCGACGAAAAAATATGTTTATGAACGTAAAAACGAGACAAATGGTCGATTGTAAACAAAGTAAACCACAAAAAGACTAGGTAACAACAGGCGTGCGTGTGGTTAACTTTACCTACTTGTAAATTGTAATCTAAGACTTACGGCGTAAGTAATAGACTTATGTTAAGTCCGTAAGTTTTCTTAGTTATCACAAAGTCCCATTATTTACAACTTTCAAGCCACCATTTTTTTTAAGGTTCTTTTTAAAGAGTCGAATTATACTTATTCAAGTAGAAATAACACAGTTCTGTATTTTCACGGAATTATCGCAAACCAATAATTTTTTATATCGTACACTCAATTTATTCTCATAAACCAATATTATCGTTGCAGCTTATCCATTGAAACGAGCCAATAATATAAGTACTTTCACGCTCTCCTGTTTATGTAATGTTATTTGGACTACAAGTACTTATGCGTAATCGATTGTCAGCGTAAGGGTATGTCACATGTCGTGTGATTAATAAAAAAGAAAAAAAAACTTTATTTTGCCAAAAACAGTTTTAGAGGGTTATATTAACACAACATTCATTAGAATAGCACGACGAGTCCAATTTCTTTCCGCTGCTGATCTATTATTGCAATTATTCCAAACGAAATGGCCTCATAAGCACCTAATTTGGCCAATTTAAAAGATTTATGAATGGAAAAATGTTAGATTTTTTAGAAGAAATTTGAATGAATAGAGTATTAGAAATAAATGGGCCTTATAAATGACGTCGATTTACCAAGCAAAGGCAGAACCAGTTTTTTTAAATATTGATAAAAGTATTCTCATTGTAATGTAGGATGAAGACATTCCTTTTATTAAAGTTCTTTTTGGCTCCTGTTCTACTAATTCCACTACCTATTATTCATACAAGACAGGTTATTTATTTTTCTACAGGTATAAGTTTTTTAACGTTGTCTAGTACCCATACAATATAATACAATACAAAACACTTTAGATACACAAAACAAAAACATTACAGTGAAATATCGCAATTTAATAAAACACAGGTAAACAACAGGCGGTCTCATCGCTGATATCCATCTCCGTAGTACTTGCCTAGAGCTTAGATTGGGACTAGATGTTGGGAGATTTGTCCATGATATTAATTATTAAAACTACAGTGCATTGTACTTGGCAAAAAACTCCCAGAATATTCCGAGAGAAATTGAGTTGAATAACATAAACATTATGCTTACTGCCTTCCATTATTTAATTTTGAATCATAAATTAAATATCTTACTCGACGAAATTAGACGTTTTGAACAATTCATATAAAATGGAAATAGAAATAACCATAAGCCGGATAAAATTAGCACTGTCTTTCAAAATATATTTTTAATTAAACGGGGTCTGAAAATAATTCATAATACACGAGCCTTAGCCTCAAAATCTACATTTTAAACGAAGGGAGTGTTTTGGTGTCTTCTATTTTATTGTACGATAGCTGTTGCCCGCGACTTCGTCTGCGTAGAAAAACAATAAAAATGTTACTCAGCGATAGGATGGAAGGTGAAGGATTTTTCAGATCAATCCAGTATTTTTTGAGATTATTCGTTACACACATACAAAAAGACAAAAAAAAGAACCTGTTTATAATATTAGTGATATGGGGGCAAGCTAAGTACAATAGATACCACAATAAGTAACATTTTGTAATATTTATAATGGCTTAGTTTGGCTCTCCGCGTGCTTTATTAATCTAGCCCTAAGTTTGATACAGTAAAGTAGCCATTGCAGTTCTCAAGACAGCTTAGTGCTAGTGTTGGATTTAACACAGAACTTAGAAAACCAGATAATAACTATTGGGCGCTTTTATAATTTACCGTTGCTCGGTCCGTTTTTTCCGTCACAGCAAGCAGAAAATCTAAATTAATGGAGTTGTATGGAGACGCTACTAATTTATCGTCCCATGGTAACGGCATGCGCACCTACCGTTTACCGCAGACATGGACGGTAAACCCGTGCCGTGCCGTGCGACCGAAAATTATAACAGCGCCTATTAGTATCAAAATCAAAGATAATTTAACTCTATTTGTACATAATCATAGGTAAAGCTACAGCTAAGCTTTGTAGTTAATAGTGATGATAGTCTCCTTCGGCTTCATGGAACGGGTAGCAGAGCTTAATAGTCAAAGTATTGCGTCTACAATCTACTAAGACGCGCCCCGGCACCTAATTATGGCATGTCATGTATGTGTGTATCATATTAGAATGATGGGTGAATTTTCGTGGATTGAAAACACTACAACTAAGTCTATGCATCGTTCACGTTGTGCATGTATTGGTAAACTTAGTGAGTATATATACCTATGAGTACAAGGTATAACTTGCACTAGTTTGGTAAAACTGTATGGTGTTGAAGTTAATATCAAAAATAAAGTATACTCACTCCAATATTGAGTGTGTTGTGATGGTTTGGGCATCCGGCCAATGGTTAATTATGAAAAATCAGTAAGCTGTTAAAATTACGGGAACTAAGAATAAGTCATCATCGTTATCATTTGGTGTCCGGGTCGTAACGAGAGCAATTTGTGTAACAAATGGCGTAACACTGTTCGACACGCTGAAACATCGATTACCATGGTGGCCACGGGACGCGCCGGATTTCCTTCTGTTCGGTGAATTGTTCCCGGTAAGGAGAGTAATAGTTTCTCCATTAGGACGCTGTAAGGCTGATTGGGTAGAACGTCGCTGGCGGCGGCGCTGCAAACCATAAGGGAAAATTGCTTTCAGGCCGATTTTTTGCGCTGCATTCTTACAAGACGATTAATTATCGGCTTAGTAATTCATTGAAAGAGCAGTGGCCTAGCTTCTGCCCATGCTTCTACATCGTATCAGTAGATGTGTTTATGTACACATTCAATCGAATTACCGAAAACAATTTAGGTTCTTCTTTCGTGACAGAATTCAAGGATAGCAACTGATGATGGCTACCTACACTCCAAAAGATTCGTGTAATTTAACAAGGCGCTTCGAAATATAACCTTTCGAATACTACCGAAAAGCGATGTATATTCGTAATTTGGTAAATTACGCAGCATAGTTTTGCCACTAAACCTAAGTATAGAACGTAGTTGAGTGACGAATACAGACAAACTATCACTACTCGGTTAATCGAGAGTATCAATCCTATGAGAGGATGCGGAGTCAAATCAATAACTTTACAGGTAGGTAGTGTTTTTCACATGTTAAAGTGAAGTATTTCTTTATCGTTGTTAAAATTGGTCTCTACTACATTTTATTGCCGATAAATAACAAAAGACGAAATGCCAACTTTTTTCAGTTGCCATCTAAAACTACAACTGGGTGATCATTCGTTTCACACGCGCTATAAAACAGTGACATTCATTTGAAACTATTGTGCGCGAAACTCAATGCGCTGGACTCGTCCTAGTTGTGTATTCCTGGTAAATAATACGAACAAACAAATAACAGATTGAAATAAAAGAGCCGTGGACTCGTGATCATCACTGGTGTACCTAACACTGAAAACATACCAACACAAACGGATATTTTCAATCTAAAATCGTTTGTAATAACTAACGCTCTTAACGTAATTTAGACAGATACTGATAATTATATCCGGATTTTGATTTAGAAAGTCGTTTGGATGGGTATTGAAAAAAAAAACACAAAGATTAGGGTTTTTGTAATATACTCGTACACCAAACAACATAATAACGACATTGTTTTCATTATCTAATTCGTCAAATAAAGTGAACATAATAATGAACCCATAATGATGAATGTGGTTGCCGGGTTAGAAAAATGCCATTCCATGTCTTCCCGTGGATGGCGACTAAGGGCTTGTAGTACTGTTAGGCGATGGGCTTGCAACCCGTCACTAATACACTGGTAAACATCTTAGCCTGTTTGTGCAAAATGTGGTTACAGAATTATCAACTTTTTTTTTAGAGTTGTTATTTCTGTAGCTCTGCCTACCTCACTCTGGGAATAAAGGCGTGATGTGTGGCACCCTTAACCAAATAGTTAACTTCGGTAATTGCTTATCCGTTAACGTTAATCTTTAATCCGTTAACACGTGATAAAAATAGCATTTTATATTGTTGCGTTAGTGATCTACTTATAAAAACTGTTGGTTTGGGTTCTGGAAGTTAACAGGTTACGAACAAAAAAACCTGTATAATTGGAGTGTGTGATTTAGTCATCTAGCATAATGTGGATATTCCCCTTCATAAACATTACGAGTTGTAGGTTGAAGTCCGAAATGTTTTTCGCGGTGTGGCACGGTGAGTGCGGTAATTTTTTAGTAACTTGTAGGTATTGGATTAACAATTAACGGACTTGGGGAAATTTAACGGAAGTTAACGAGTCCGTTATAATTAGTTAAAGTTCACTTAAGAGTTAATCCGTTACTCGAAATGTTTACTTCGTTAATGAACGATTGACGGATTGACTAGTTAATGCCCAGCTACGTGAACAGAGTATGTCGCTTCGCGTCGCGGCGTTGTGGTAAGCCGCGCCGAATCACTACATGATGTCGCAAGTTCGGGTCTGACCGAACACCGACTGTGTGTGCTTCATTATCATTTGTGACTAAACTCTCCGGAGGCAAACATCGTTACCAAATCTCATTAGCCCGAGACACGGTGAGTAAGCTCGCCACCTGTCACGTACGGTTCAAATAAAATCAAATATATGGGTTCATGTCGGGTTACCTGTTTACTGTAACTTCGCCCACACCCAGGTAAAAGTTCGTTTACCAAAAAAAAAACATTAACATTGGATGTTTTAATCCATTTAGTTTGACATTCAATATGTCTCTAAGGATCCACACCTACATTTGAATAATCAAGCTCTTGAGACGCCTACAAATTGGTGCGTGGCTGTCGGAGATAAGTAATTTGCAGATCCTACAAAAATGTAATGTTTCAGACGTTGCCATATTTATATTCTACTTTAATCAACGGCCATCGTTCCATTTCGAGATGTCAGTCTGAAAAAATATTAAAGAATTAACGTTATTACATAAAAACTTTGCTATTTTTCCAACATATTTATTAAACGTTAGTACATATAAAGTAGATAAGTGTTTATTTCTTGAAAGGTGTATTGATTTTAACTTTCCTAGGATCAGTGTGTTGGTTTGTGCATAAAGCTGGAAGGGTCCGGCTCGGTGTGGCTTTACTAAATTGATTTTATGTGTATTGCGGGCTTTTCTATCCGTATCTATATTGCTGTACGCGACCCGGGAAGATTCGCACACTACTTGAGGTCCCTAAACTATATTGTCTGCCTTTTATGTTTGGCATATTGTTACGTAACACCCACAGGAGGTTAAAGGGGTGTACTGTTTATGTGCGTTTTCTTTTAAATCGGAATTTGATGTAATAGGAAACCTGGAAATTAGATTTTGGTACCAATTAAAAAACGTTATTAATGAAATAGGTTCTAATAATGTGAATACATAGTTCAATAAGAAGTAATTCTAATATATAAATAAGTACTTACTTACTTAAAACATGAAATAATTAACAGACGTAATACAGATACATTCTGCTTAAACTAGGGTTACTAGGACCCTGTATCTTGACCAAAAGTATAAAGTATAAAGCTAAGTAGCTTTATACTAATCAGGTATCTTATCTCAAAATACCTAACAACTGTAAATACCATCCCCATAGTGATATTCTTTTAATGAGAACTATACCATGACACTAATCAATCAACCTTAAATTTAGATAAAAAATATACAATACATTATTCATTTGTTTTTCTGTGATAGCTAAACAAAAAACATATGTATGAACAATTTTACAAGTCGGCAAAATAAGAATGAGTTTTGTAATTATTTGGAGCCGTGTGGAGAAATTCTTGATGCATTATTAAAAAATGTTGTTACTAAAAATGAAACCTTGATGTTCTCTTGAAGTTAACTTATTAAGGATAAATAAGATAACTTTGTAGTGGTTTTTTTTTATATCCTGCCTGCTCTATCACCAAAACTTAGGATAGGTTTATCGGCCTTTTTCAGGATTATTGAGGCCTACAAATAATAACTGTGACATTAGCTTTTACTAATGGAGCTCAAATAATCTACGAGAGTCATTTAACATTATTTTATCAAAATTCTGTAAAAATATCAAAAATACGCTAAAGAAAAAAAATACGAAGTTGCGGCAGGAATTTCGCTTCAGAGCCTTCTAATCGACAAGTCTTCGACCAAATTTCAGAACTGATAACCGCTTCCCCTGTTATGTAGCCCTTACTTTTGTCTTCTACTTCTCATTCTCTAATGTTCAAAAACAACTATATAAAAAACAAAAGATGACTTAGTGAAGGTACAAAAATTTGACCTTCAAAAGTGAAACTACTTTTAAAGGGGTATAATAATACATGAAAAGTATAACGATTTACTCATCTCCCATTTTTATACCGATTATCAAAACTTTTGGATCACCCCTCGTATGTCTCCTCCTCCAGGCACTATTTACACCTGTCCGGCCTGTCGGCCGACCGGCAGACGGACAGACGTTCATGGCGAAATCCTGAAATTGTATTATCGGTTGCGGCAATATCATAGTTGAACATCTAAATTAATAATTAATAATTGCCATAATGTACTGAAATATATGTCTCATTTAATTTAACTTAATCATGTCCGAAAATGTTTTAGTGTACTTACAAACATGAATTTAGAGGTTTTTCTAAAACTATGAAATTTAAATAAGCTTTTTAAGTGCCCCTATTCCACTGTGTTGCAAACAATGTTGTTAGATATCTTGATAGCGGTATTAGCTCTTATAAACTTTAAAATAATATAATGATATCGTATCGGCCGGTATGGTAATGATGACAGAAATATGATAGTATCACAGTATGATACTAACAATATCGCTTAAGACAAAGTGCAACAGAGACCCAGCTAAATCCAGCTGAACGTTGATTAATTTTGTAACAATTTCCAAGCTTTTATCTAAATAGCAAGTTTTAATTGTGCTTTTATGAAATGAAATATTGAACGCTTTGTGAGAGCAGAGGGCCTAAGTCAGGCAAGTCTGCGAGGTCGGCGAGTTAATCTAGTTTGGCGGCGCCCGAGGGTGCTCGAGCCCGGCCCAGCACAAATAACCTCACATTTCTTCTCACAGGCCACTCGAGGAGACAGCCGATATTGCTGGGTGCTCTCCACCTTTATGAGACAAGCACCGGAAAACTTGTGTTTCCACATCGTCCCTATTTTCTTACAATTACCTCTTGACGGTTCATTTCGTTTGTCACAACGGGTCTATTTATAAAACTTCAAATACTAAGTTGCTTAGGGCTGATTCAATGAAAATATAAATTACTTCCATAATTTTCACTTCAAGTTTTCAACATAGGCTACTTGAAGATTTTTTTGATGTAAGTAGATATCAAATAAAGGAATCATGGATCATTCTTTTTATTTGGCAAACTAATTGCAATGCAAGTATTAATTAATCTTATGCTTTAAATGGCACCTATTTGCTTTACAAGATTATTACAAGTTTATCGTAAAAAATATTGTATGTTTAATCTCTGATCAGGATTAAATGGAAAGCAAAGCAAGAAACCCTACTTCAGGGTAGTTCAAATTACCTACTTGATTTTTCCAAATTGGTTACAACGTGGTTTGGTTATGCTTGTCTTGAAGAACCCTAATCTGATTAACTTATCAAATGTCTGCTTTTATTGTTAAGACGTTTAGACAAGGAGTTGTAAGATAAATGTTCGTTCATCTACTGGGTTAGGCACAACGAACGCCCTAGGTTGAGTAGGCCATCATATCTATAATTTTGTAGTTGGTTTACAAGGGAGTCTCTCCGAAGCGGGCTGACGTTTTGAGGTTTGATTAATCGCACTTCATTTCAACAGCCATTCTCGGAAATCCAAATGATATATTGGTATCCTAACGCCCGTGGACTGTTTTATCTCGAAAGATTTATGTATAAGTACCGAGTAGGTACGAATCCTGAATTAAAGCCACATTATCCACTGGTGTAGTACAGGTACTTTCATAGGTCGGACTCCTCTTTACATTGATAACTTACATGTTTCAATTACGATTCAGCCAAGTGTATACAGTTAATTTTAGGGACTTTTTTGGGTTATTTGCCAATTAACTAATGCTAAATATTGATTTAAATTTTATTACATTACAAGTCTTGTTGATCACCCAAAAGTAGTTTTCTTATCATCTGAACTTGTTCATCATAAAACCAATAAATCATTATACAGACTAACCTTAGGAGTAAGTTATTTAACTCGACTCGTTGATTGAAAGTTTGAGTATTTTGAATTGGAAGGGTTCAATTACTTATTGTATATACATTTCGAAATATCCACGACTAAACTCCATAGCCTAGCTAAGAGTTGCTAGCAAACAACAAAAGAAATATAACTGCACGAAGTGAAACACAATAGATGCCGTATAGCTTGAATGTTAAGCTATTCTCCACGACGATTAACGTTCAGCGTACTTTTGACCACCCACGGGGGATTAAGGTCGTGAGTCCGTTATTTATCGAGACGAGAGAAAAAACTGACCGAAGATACTACGAAATTTCTCTGCAGTAGGTATTATCTGTAACTTGGCATAATACTCATATCGTACCCTGTTACACATGCCACAAATGAAGGGAAGTTTGATACTAAGTAAACAAAATTGATAATAAAGTATGGAGAGAAATATTTGCGTGACGAGTTCAATATTTATATTGAAATACAAAGTTTTACAATTTAGATACTTCCACCCCTTTGCCTCGCTTTATTTCTCGTGAGACTTCCGCTTTGCCCTCAAACATTCCATAGGGATGCGTTATCACCGGGGCTGTGCCAGCTCACTAAGCGGTGCACGGTAGGTAAAATATTCGCCAATAAGTAGGATTACTTCATTTTGCTAGCCACCTTCAGTGTATTGGAAATGATGCATCAGTAAGATATTGCTCGGACAGACACTATTTAGCGTTGTCGAATACCGTGATTAAAGCGGATACTTAACGGGGAAAAACGTAATAAAGTTTGATCAGCAATTTAGATTAGAGTAAATTGGTTATGTCTCGAGCTTAATGGGTGTGGAGTTGATCGGGTGTCGTAGCGGTGGAAGACGAGCTCGGCCCATTACAGCTGCGCGGCGGTTGTGATTGATGACGCCAATTCGCCACTCGACGGCGAGCGGAGCCGGCGGCCGGCCCGCGCCGTCCGCCCGACGCCGCTCAGAATGTACGAGAAGCAACACGCTACTTGCTATATTGAATTCGATACCGACTTCTAATCCACTTAGTATTAAAAAGGAATCAAAAAGGGCTAAAACAAATTTATTGAAAGCCTTAAACTCATCGTGACAAGTTAGTTAAATTATTTAGAACTGCAATACAATTTTTTATGATGTAACAGGATATAACGGTGCAACTAGTGAAAGCGGATGTGTTACAAAAGCTACCTTCATATGACGGTGGGACTTACATATTGAAATCGAAAAGAAACTTTATATTATGCGCTAAACTTAAAAAAACCCAGAGTAGTATAACTATTAGTTGATTTCAATTATTCAGATTACTAAATATTAACCGAATCATCTATCTTTGACCTATAAAACTAAAAGACGCGGCATTTACCAACTAATCTTGAAAAAAGTAAGGTTTTTAGTACAGTTAGTATATAATTAAGTAAGTAGGTATCTGAACAGTCCTCTTGCTTTTAATGTTCTACGCTTTAATCTAATTGCTTACAGTGTAGCGCCTTTCTAATGAAACCGCCATGTTGCCTTCAGGTAATGAGTTCTTTTGGTATTTATCAATTACTCGGTAGGCATCTACGCAATTTCATTTTACTGGTACGGTGGATAAATTAATTAACACTGTCAGCACATACCTACTCTACTTACAGTATTAAGGTTAATCCAAGTTTACACGTTCGCAAGAGTTAGAAACTCTCCTAACAAATTGCGACAAACAATCAGATGTGTTGAGAGTTTGTGTTCACATTGTATTATTAGAATGAGTTCGAGTTACTTGATCATTATGCGAACCTCGGTGAAGTTCTGGGGAAAGCCGTGTAAATCATCGCGTTGGGCGTTAAGCATGTAATGGTGCTAATGTTGTGAATGGAGTTTAAGATGGCAACATTTATGCAATGCGGTTGAATGGGCAGGCGATCGATCACAGCGTGCGGCCGCGACGGGGCGGCGGCGGGCGCGGCGCGGCAGTCGCTGTTATCTCCAGCAAGGCGGCGCGGCGCGACGCGCGGCTCGATCACGCTTAAAAAGATTAACATGTTACCCGCAGATTGATGTTTCCTAAAACTGACGGCTGAGATTTATTACGGAAATATTACACGGCGGAAAATTAATTCGCAGCCAGTTTTAAATGTTTTTGGGTTTTAAAACGTTACAGCAATTTAATTCGACGATCCCTGACATTGTACATATTTATGTTTACTTTTACGTGATGGACTTATAAAATACATGAGCATTCCATGTGCAATGTCAGCAACGTGGCATCGATACAGTCGTCACGTAGAACCAAAATTGGATCGGTCGAGGCTACTCGAGACGACAGCCCCGTTTGAATTGGATGATTATTGTAGACTTTGTACAGTTGCAAGATTGAATCGCTATCACGAATTTGTAGCCTTATATTCATTATCTTTACGATAATATTGCGCTGCTAAAAATTTACGGCTCAAGTATGAAAGCGAGGCAGTATTGCTACCATGCAGGTGGCCAACGTGTCAATAGGAGTCTTGCGGTGGTGAATTAACCGCGTTCGCAAAACGGTACTTTCTAAACATTCACCGTCTTGTCTTGATTATCCTGGTGTATTATTCTGCACTAATTTAAATACAATAAAAAGAAATGCCATCAAAACGAAACCAAAGAAACGACTAGGTGGAAGTGGTGTCTATGGTTTTTAATTAATGGTCCATTTTTATATAAGAATTATTTTATCGCCCCAGACATATAAATTATTATGAATGACGCAAGCAAAATGCTTTTTCTTTACGATTATAAGTAGGCAGATATAAATAGCTCTACAAACGTTTCGGGATGAAATGTCTTTCATAATGACCTCAATTTAGATATTTCAAGAGCCCTCCTGTCCCGCGCTTATTCTCCCGGACGTCCGTGACAAAACCCGACCATTTCATACGCAAATTAATGGTTCTAATTAAAAAGGTTTGCACTGAATTATTTATTGCTATAATAACAACACCTTGACATTATTAATTTGAATACATTATATTCAGGTTTCCGTAATCTATTTCCTTCTTTTGAGGAAAAATATAAATTGGTTTTAGCAAGAGTCTTTTGGAAGTTCGTAACAACGTTACGTATATGAGACACGAGTTAATATAGTGGTGTTAGTATGTGTAGGTTGAACACATATTTTCAGGAAACTTCGAGGTAGGGTCTGCGGTGCAAAATGAGGGACAGTCACAAAGCTTCTGCATGTCACGGCCGTGATTGATGCCAGGTCGCCCTGTGTGCTCGCTTGCGCAGCGGAACGGGCTACGCGTCCGTGCAGGGGAGAACAGGAACTGCACACCTGGACTAATTAATTCATATCAATACATAAAAGCAACGCCAATCGCTTGTTATAATGAAATACATACATACACAACATCACGCCTTCATTCCCAGAGTGGAGTAGGCAGAGCTACAGAAATACCAACAACTTTAAAAAGACTTATTTATAATTCTGTAACCACATTTTGCACAACCAGGCCAAGAAGTTTAGTGATAGGTTACAAGCCCATCGCCTAAGAGTACTACAAGCCCTTAATCCCTTAGTCGCCTCTTACGACATCCACGGGAAGACATGGAGTGGCACTATTCTAACCCGGCAACCACACGGGCAAATATAATATTATAATGAAATGTAAATTGCTATAATGTATGAAACGGCACATTGTGATAAGGTACTCGTACTACAGCAACCACTTACGAAGAGCAAAGTAGAGAAACACTTCATTTAAATTCCCAGATAGTTTTTTGATATATTTTGTGAACATTTTGCATTGTTGTATTATAAGAAGTCGCAAGAAAGAAGGTTTTCACTAAGAATAATGGCAGCGTTGTTACCGTATTTGTGTTCCATTAAATTATAAGTCGGGCTAGGTCGGTTCGGCAAACATTTTCCGTCCGAGGAAATCGCGGCGCGTGGGACATTGGGCACTTGGGTAGGACAGATTTACGGAAGGTAAACCCTTATTCTCCTATCTGCTGAGCAGGTAAACCAAATTAAAAATTATATTTCAATAAATAATATCAAATCAAATAACCCACGACTTATTTTAATGCTTATTTATAAATAAAACACGGACAGGGCCTCTATTCTACTGCGTTATAACGATATTGCGTTTGACGTGTTTTAGAAACGTTTATGACTCGGTTACCATTGTTGTAAATGACATAAGAGTTATCAAAATCTTGACAATACGGAAACACGTCAAAGACGATATCGTTATTACCGTGTAGAATCCCAGCCCTGATATGCTTATTACCGTAGTAGTACCTAACATCATTTTACGGAGATATTAAATAGTGGTCATGGGAACGGTAAAGTTTCCCCTTTTAACGTTGTTGTTGTATTATAATAATAATAATGATGCCATAATTGCCGTATTCGATAAATCAATTTCCATGTCAGCGACTTACATACGAGTACTAGGCATTAATAAAATCATAATAAATATAACGTTTTTTTCCATTTGCTGCTCCCGTTAGCGAGGCGCGTGAAAAGAGAAGAAAGCCGTAGGTAAGATCGCAACTCAGTCAACCGTCTCGGTGACACTTGCGCGCCTGCTTCAAATTTTTAATACTTGACTTATTTCTTATTTCACAGCTTCTAAAGCTGACGTAGTCAGTTTATTTCAATAGAAATATAATAAAAAACCAGTAAAAAACCTGTTACACTCACGCACCGAAGGTTCCATACCGGGAGCTATTTTATATCGAACGCATAATAATATAATTGCTTTACGCCTATGTCAGGTAAAATCTATAAGAAGTACTAAAAATAAGTCTTCAATAGATTACTTTTAGTTATAAGCATTTTCAAACAGTTCGGCATTATGACTCGTCAGAATTATGTAGTGTACCTACTTACCCGTTAGGTACACTACATAAAAAGGAATACGAAAAATACGGGATAGATAGGTAGAGCGTCGGTGGCCAAGTGGCCTAACTAGAGGGTTGACTCGTGGTCGTAAAGTACCGCGTTCGATACCCCGCGGTCACCATGTACCAATGAGTTTTTTCTCTTACTCGATGCTCTTATGGTGAAGGAAAAACATCGTGAGGAAACCTGCACATTCGAATAGCTTAGTGATTAAGAGGCTAATTGCACAGAATATCTTAAAGGGTCAAAGTGTATCCGAACGGGTCCATCTGTAAGATAAGATAATATACTCATACTGTAAGAATGCCTCGACTGAAAATTGGCCAAACAACTAAGTTAAATCTTTCTAAGATGGTTATTAAGAATGATACAAACCAAGTCACGTGCGGTAATGTCACGAGTGAGTGTGGAACACATAATATTGATATCATAAGTGTAAAAACCCTGTTCACTGGCGATATTAAAAATACGAAATTAAAGAAATCTGTAAAAATTGGCTATATTTATGAGAAGTACCGGATGAGATAAAAGTCGACCCTCTTTAATATTTAACTTGCTGTTATTATCGTTTTTGTTTTGTCTTACTCTCTAGGATAACCGCCATAATAACACATGTGTGTTTGTTGCGCTTAATTAAAAATAACACGTGTGAAAACTCCGACCGGTTACCCGTTACGGTTCAAAGATACATAGCGCTCAGAAAAGGTGGTGTGTACTCGTAGGCTTAGTAATAGGCTCCCAGTGGCACCTTTATTTTTACCCTACTGCTATGAATGTATGTATGGCTATTTCTGGGTTCGTCAATCCGTTTAGGCTGTAAAGCGTCCTAATCGGCATGACTTCGATTTTTCTTAGTTGTCAAAATGACATAATAGGGTATGTAAGATTTGATATGGCGTTCATAAATAAATAAATAAATATCACGGGACAATGTCACACAAATTGACCTAGTCCCAAACTAAGCTCTAGGCTTGTACTATGGGTACTAGACAACGATAAACATACTTAGATTGAGAAGTAAATACTTAAATACATAGAAAACCTCCTAGACTCAGGAACAAATACTCGTACTCATCACACAAATATCTGCCCTTACCGGGATTTGAACCCAGGACCGCTGGCTTCGGAGGCAGGGTCACTCCCAAATAGGCCAACGTGTCGTATATTTAGGGGGAATTTCGTATATAGATTATAACACTTTGATGCTATCATTTTGAAAGGAAAGTCAAAAGTACGTCATTTTTAATGTTAGTAAAAACTGAAAATGTGAAATAAAATAAATAAAAAAAAAACTCTGACTATTAAAATATCAACTTGACGACACGCTAGCCTAGTTGGTAGTGACTCTGCCTTCGAAGCTAGGGAGCCTGTGTTCAAATCCTGGTAAGGGCAAATATTTGTGTGATGAGCACGAGTATTTGTTCCTGAGTCTTGGATGTTTTCTATGTATTTAAGTATATATTTATCTATGTAAGTAAGTTTATCGTTGTCTAGTACCCATAGTACAAGCTTAGAGCTTAGTTTGGGACTAGTTCAATTTGTGTGACATTGTCCTGTTTTTTTTTTTTTTTTTTTATTCAAATGACTAGCGTAAAATATGCTCTTTAGAAAATTGTAAGAAAATATACCTACTTATAATGCACCACGCTATAATTTTAAATAAACCTACCTCGTTAACAATTTAATATATAATAACTTGAATATTGGAAAAGGTGTTCCAGGCGGGGATAAGACAGGACATATTTCGCTTTTCTGTTAATATTTAAATGCAATTTAAATATGTCGGATCTTTTTTAATAATTGAGTTTATTCATGAATTATTAATGCACAATAATTTAAACATTGTGTACATGTGGTAAACTTACAACCAAATTACATTCCCTACTAATTAAGCATTGATTGGTGCAATATGGCACTATATATTAAAAAAAAACAAAAGCAGCACAAACAAAACCCTATACATCCACAATATAATCTGCGCTGAAAGGTGGATTGTATTTTTACACAGTAAGAGAGTTTTCGGAAAAGGTTGTGACAGAAAAGAGTTACCAGGAAGTAATGCTTGACATGCCCTCTGTGTACGAAATCCAAAAAAACTGACTAGTTTTCACGTGGCGTAATACCGGAGTTTTTCGCAAACTCCGTGCACTTAAAATATTTCATAAATTGTAATACGCTGGACAATTGCACGATCGGCAAACAGAAACTTGTTTAACTAAATATTGGTAGTGAGGCTCATCGACGTAACTGGAGACTGAAGAGCTGGCAGTTTCTTCAGTCGACGCATTAGTTTAAAACTATTCAGCGAGGAAATGCTGCCAGCATATTCGGTACAAATGCCACAAGGCCCTTTTTAGACTTAGCTTTTTAGTTTTAGTTTAGTTTTACTTTTGGGTTTAATTTTCATTTTGTTTAGCTGTACTTTATATGGTTACTGTTAGCATTTGGTTTAATATATAAATATAAATAAATAGCAAATATTCGTAGTTAAGTAGCAAAAGTTTTACGAACTTCTTATATTGTTACAGGTAAAACCAATGGTTGAATCAGTTGAGCCCTCTGTTATCGCGCCAAGAACATGATACGGGTAAGTTTGCTACATTTTTTTTTGTAACATGTTTTACTCAATTTTAATAGTTTATTTACATAAAAAGTATAATAAAAGAAAAACATGAATATAGATTCTTACTTTTAGCGACGCGACGTACTTTTAAGTACGATATTAAATCAACACCAGCTCGACTGAAAAGTAATAAAAGCATTAAAGCAATGCTTAGGTATCTATGTTACAGGTTCTATATCCCATCCTAGCTACTCGTAGAAGACAAAAGTCCAGAAGGACAATTTAGAAACTAGGGCATACCGACCTTGTTTTCTTTGGCCGTTCCCTCATGGCTGAGGATGAATGGGGTGGTTTTCAATTATATAATTGATTCATGCGACTGTGCTGTAAAAGCCGTAATTCCGGAACTGATACCGGAATTGATACTGGAGTAAATAATCAAAATTAAACTGGGTAAAGTTTAAATGAGAATAGGTTTATTTAGTTATTCGTTATACATAATATGCATTTTTTAAAGATACATAATTATATTTTTGTTAAAGTAAATTTCCACCATTCTCAAACCATATTGTGCTGAACAAGTTCCACCTAAGCAAAATCAAATAGTATCCATCGGTATCAAAATGTTTGGTAGGTATATTTGGTTTCTAGAGGTGATAGAGAAAACGTACTCAAGCAAAACCATTCGTGCCCTACAGCTGGTCATTTTGGCATTCTAAAAAGTTACAAACGACTTTGTCTTAAATATTTCTGGCCTGACATGCACCGCGATGTGACTAATTTCGTAGGCAGTTGTGATGTCTGTAAGTCTTATAAACACGCTAACCATACAACACTGGGTACTATGGGACGCCCAAAAGACTGCTGCAGACCTTTCCAAATGCTAAGCATGGATTTGGTCGGACCGTTACCGCCATCTAAAAAACAAAACACCTTCCTGTTCGTTATCACCTGTTGCTTTACAAAGTACTGCCTATTATTTCCCATAAGACGTGCTACAGCTGAAGTTCTTTCGCACATTCTAGAACATCAAGTATTTCTTGTCCATGGTGTTCCTAGCACAGTTTTAATGGACAATGGTAGACAATTTACCAGCAATATTTTAAAGCAGCTATTTTCTAAATATAAAGTCCCTAATGTCCTATATACTCCAAAGTACACTCCGCAAGTTAATACCGTGGAACGGTACAATAAAACAATCATGACAGCTATTTCTTCTTTTGTCGAAAATGACGATCACAGATCTTGGGACATGAACGTTTCTAAGATACAATTCGCTATAAATTGTTCTACAAATGAAGTGACTGGTTTTACACCGTCTTTTCTAGTCTACGCCCGAGAATTAGTTACCTGTGGTTCTCACTATCTACACAGTGATAGCATTAACGATCTGATATTTTCGCCAAGAGAAGAATATGCAGAAAATCTGGGTGTGCTTCGGAAAATATTTGACCAAATACAAAGTTCCTTAATAAAATCACATTCCCGGAACAGTGGAAGCTATAATCTACGTAGGAAACAGGCTGACTATAATGTAGGTGACTATGTCTGGAAGCGCACCTACTACCAAAGCGATAAGGACAACAAGTTTGCAAAGAAGCTAGCGCCAAAATTTGTTAAATGTCGCATAGTTGCTAAAAAGTCACCACTAGTTTACGTTCTGGAAAATATGCAAGGTGTCAACATAGGGGATTGGCATATAAAGGATATAAAAGTAACTAATTATAAACCCTAAAATAATCAAAACAATCAATGACTACCTACGTAACTATTGTTTCATATTTATAAATCATTCTAATTAGAGCCTATTGACGTTGTGAAAATTCTCTACCGGATTTACCACAACAATTGTTCTGATTATAAAGACTAATTATAGTACTACCAATTGTAGTTAGTTAGTTAATTAATTAATATCTCTAACTACTCGAGATAAATTACTAAAATATGAGACATTGCGCATATTAACAACCATCATTAGCTATTAGTGAGTATTTGGAAAACTAAACAAATACTCAGTGAGTAAGAGGCTACTTAACACATAGTGGTATGTGTTGGGGCTATTAAGACAGATGATGAATAAAAGGCTGGTATAAGTGAGTGAAGTATGCTGTTGAAGACTGTATTAAAAACTGGTAGCTTCTGAGTTAGTGTAGTGATAGAGAATTTTACTTAGGAAAAATTCTACCCAAAAAAGGGGGGTATGTAACGTAACCGTTACAGCGTTCCCTGAGTAAACGATATTATCGTATGATTAGACTATTTACATGCTTAAAATATCTTAGACTAAATAACCTAGTACCTTAACTACAAATTAAAACACTATCTATAAAAGCTAAAACTAGACGCCTAACTTCCGCCGTTCTAATCGGCAGAAGTTGATTTTATTATTAAATGCAGCAGGCGCTTTACACTGAGGTAATCCGTTGTCATAGCCTACGTCAGAAGAGAATTCCGCGGCGCGACGGTGGGGTGCGACAACTCGTGCACTTTACCGGAGCAGCGACACGCGAACACGCACCTACAAGCTAAATAATTCGTCGCATATTTTAATCACGCTCCTATATAAATACTTTTAATTTAATCTACAGAAATTTAAAAGTGATTTGTGTTTACCCCGACTGGGGTCCTTGCTGCCAGCTGTTATGTTCTAAGCTGAGACAACCCTTACTGCTGTCCTGACCGGAAATCTTCTTCTACCCGTGACGTCATCGAGCGCGCGCTACTACTCGTCGCGCGCTGCACTACAGGGAAGTGGCTGTCCAGAAGACGGTGCTAAGTGTACACGGCCACATGAAATAAGTGAATCTAGAACCCACACCCTAGGATACTAAATTAGTTAACGCTTTGGAAAAAATTGTAAATTCATTTCGTTTCAAATTAAAAATCATAAAACTACATTTTAGTTTTGTTCCTATCTACAAAAAGCCTAGCGTTACACTGGCCAAGAAAATAGTAGCGAGGGTAGACCCTGATACCAAGTTTTTGCAACACCTATTAATTTCGGTAGGGCATAGTGGACTATTTGTTTATCGTTCCAACTATAGATCTGTGCACATTCATCAACTTTATGGAGCCACGTATCAACCGTTTGTTCTTTACCTAATGGGTCAAAATCAGGAATTACGTTATTTAAAACAGGAAACCTATCGCGATCGCTTGAATTGTTTAAACTCTTAAGCGCTTTAACAAAGTTATCAATAAACAAAGTGTTATTCGACTCACGATCGCGATTTGTTTCTTCACGGGACAGTGTACGAAGGTGTGAAGCTCTGCGCTTAGGTGAATGCCTGGATTCCGCGCGGTACTCTTCGCACCACCTTGGGGTGCGTGGCCGTGTCCTGGAGCGCAGATCACGCCTACACCGCGAGCTTGTCCTTCTTGAACAGTGCGACCGGGAACGAGACCGACTAATCGTCAGTCGCGATCGCCTTCCCCTCGACCGCCTGGAGCGCGACCGGCGGAGGCGGCTGCCACAACTTCGTTCAGGTGAACGCATACGCCCTCGACCACGGCTGCGGCTTCGAGTTGCGTCACGAAGTCTTAGTGGCGGCGTCAGTGTCACGCGAGAGGTCCGACTAGGTTCAATCCTTTCTCTCCGAGAACTAGATCTACGTTGGTCCATGTTCTCGCGGCTTCATCATATAAAAGGAAAATACCCGAGTTAATAAAATGCGCTATACTTACTTGTAAACAAAAATGTTATTGACCTACTAGCACATCATTATAGACCATCAAACATGTCGATCTCCAGGGGGTACCCTGGCAAGATAAACATGCATGACTAACCATATAAACCTCCGGAATAACTCCGTTACGGAATACACAGTAGGTACATAATTATCTCAGGAATACAAACAAAAATCATATATGTCCATACCCAGGGAGTACCCTGGCAGGATAAACATACATGATTTAACCATATAAACCTCCGGAATAACTCCGTTACGGCATATACAGTACATAATTATCTCAGGAATACAAACAAAAATCATATATGTCCATACCCAGGGAGTACCCTGGCAGGATAAACATACATGATTTAACCATATAAACCTCCGGAATAACTCCGTTACGGCATATACAGTACATAATTATCTCAGGAATACAAACAAAAATCATATATGTCCATACCCAGGGAGTACCCTGGCAGGATAAACATACATGATTTAACCATATAAACCTCCGGAATAACTCCGTTACGGCATATACAGTACAATCCTAAAGTCATTCAAATAGGCCTAAGCTTATAGATTCATTTAATCATCTAGTAAAGAGAGGAAAACATAAAGAAAAAAGAAAAGGGGAGAAAAAAAAAATGTACCTAACAAGTATAAATTTGTTAGCTTTATCTATACTTTGGTGAGTATTGCAAAATGCAACAATATGAACTCAATTGTGCAAGTTTTCTATACAGGAGGATAGGCGAGCACAATTGAAATAAAATGAGAGAACACTTACGTTTTCCGTTTTCGTGCACCAAATACTTAGGCGTATCTCCGATCCTGTGGGCACTACCTATAAGTTGCTAACCCCACTTCTGAGATGTGAACCGCACTTTGGTTCGATACTCAAGAGCAAGGACTTTTAAATATAAAAACCACTTTGTCCATTTGAAGATCGGATTTATTGCTAATATTACAGGAGTACA